>CM059446.1:9984303-10584303 GCA_030390025.1 Squalus acanthias | reverse complement strand
TACTGCTTTCTGTACACATTTACACAGAGTTCCACTCGGAGTCCCCGTGCACTTTTTAACCCAGGTTTAACAGCGCATTGGAGTTATACTTCATTCAGTGACAAACCCAAGCGATGTGAGACTGTCTTCTCCAGGAGGGACTTCACACCCCTTCCCCCTCGGTGTAGGGCCGGGCACTAACTCCGGATGTTGTAATGGAACTGACTGAAACGGAATCTGCTTTGCAGCATTGCTAAAGCTGTAGTGTAAAAGAAATAATTTATTACATCTCCACATGCGCACGCACACACACACACATATAATACATTACCTCACGTATAGAATTACATAGAATCTACAACACAGAAACAGGCCATTCGGTCCAACTGCTCTATGCCGGCATTTATGCTCCACACGAGCCTCCTCCAACCCCTCTTCATCTAACCCATTCAGCAAATGCACAGTACAACAGCTGATTCTAGGGGCTGGATTTTGCCAGCTGAGATGAGTTGGGGGCGGGACTACTGCTTTCCGGGTTCTAGTCCCACCCCCAGCGACGTATGACGAACCCACGCTATTTTCCCTTGATTGGCCTTGTTAAGCCCGCCCTGCGGGCTTACCAGCCAATTAAGGGAAAGCCGGTGACAGATGATGTCAGCATATGACGCTTCATCTGTCGAAAAAATTTTGACAGATGAATTGTCAGCGTTTGACAGCTTTGAGAAGCTGTCAAATACTGACAGTCTCTGCTCTAAGGTGAGCCCTTGCACAAAGGCTCACCAAGACCTCTCTCCTCAGCAGAAAGCAGATGGCTGCAGCATCTGAGAATGCAGCAGCCATTCTGTCATCTCTGCCGTTGAGATGAGGCACCTCCGGATCCTCAACGGTTGAAGCCTGCAGAAAGAAGCAAAGGTAAGGAAACTTTTTCCAACGTTTTACACTCACCTCTCATACTTACCTGTCCACACTTGCACCCATCACTCACCTCTACATCTGTCATTTCGACCCCTCTCACCCCCGCAGACCCACTGCTCGGCTTGCTGACCCTGGCAAGGTTTGCAGCCGTCGGGAAGCCCGCAATTACAGGCGTAAAATGGGGAAAAGCCTCAAAACTGCCTGTTAACTACCTGTTAACAGGCAGTTAATTGACTCTAATCCCCTTCCCGCCTCGAGGAGACGGGTCCCTGCGTAACTCGGGGACCCGCCTCCCGGGAAGATGGCACTGAGGCGGGTTGGAAGCGGGGTCGGTACCCGCTCCCAGTTTCTGCCATTTTCCCAGCAGTCCCGCCTCCTCAGGGCTGGGAAAATTCCCCCCTAGATGTTTGCATTGCTGTCATCTATTCTGTTTCTATTCCTCGATCTCTAATTTTTTTCAGTGTTTGTGTCAAGATTGCAATGATTGAAATTGAGCAAACCCTCATATATTCACTTTCCCCCTAGCCTGGATTCCCACATTAAGGTTGGAAGATTGTCATGCTGTATAACTGCTCTTGCTGTCGTAGATATTGGGGCCATCCATCACTGCTATCTTGGTAAGAATACAATCTGTGCTCTTTTTTGGGGTGATGGGGTGTGGGGTTAATACTTGCAGATCACTTTGTCTGAAATCATTCTTTGGGAGGGGAAGTGAAATGTTTGAGAATTCAGGGCAGACTCCGAACAAACACGTTAATTTCTTCCCAGTTCTGGTGATGGGGTCTATACCTGAAACATTAACCTGGCGTTTCCCTACAACAGTGACTACACTTCAAAAGTATTTAATTGTCTGAAAAGGGCTTTGGAACATCCTGAGGTTGTGAAAGGTTCTTTATAAATGCAAGTTATTCCTATTCTTGCAAAGATGTTCTACACTGCATATTTCCAGCATTTTCTCTTTCTTATTTCAGATTTCCACCATTTGCAGCCTTTTTTCCCTTTTCATTGTTAATTTCTTTGAAATCGGCAAAGTTCTGAATGGCAGTTGAGTCTATTATTGATGCAACTAAACTACGTTCTGACAAATCTCAGGTTAGAAATAAATCACAGGCTGTATTAATGGTGACTGGGTGGCTGGTCTCCACTGTTACTGATTTTCTCTTATTGCGAATCTGTATTTGTTCCTGGTAAATGGTAACTTTAGGCTGTGCAATTTGTGTTAGCTCCACCTCTCTCTCTCGCATGCACAAACCGTCACAGATACATAGGCTGGAATTTTCCCCCAATAAAAAGGGGTGGGTTTGGAGCGTGGGGGCAGTTAAAGTGTGAAAAATGGGATTCCCGTCCTGATCCTGCCTCCAACCCGCCCACTTCTGGTTTTACTGGAGGCGGGGCAGGCAACCAACCCGCTCCCAGGGGGCTTAACCTCAATTTAAATATTATAATGAGGCTGGAAGCATCTTTTTGCCCCCCCCCCCCCTCCATTTTGTGTTAAACTGCATGGGGACGGATTTCACACAATTTGTGAAACCCAGCAGTTAAACTGAGGCGGGGACTGTTGCGTCCAGGAGGCAAGTGGCTTTATACCTACCTCCTGGATCCAGGGTCCCGACCATATCCACCCCCTGCGATCAGAGACCCTCCCACAATGGTGGAAAGGGCGCGTAGATTCCACTGTCTGTCAATTACAAGCAATTCCTTTCCCTAAAGTACAACGATGCAAAAGTACCTCATTGGCTGTGAAGCACTTTGGGATGTCCTGAAGTTGTAAAAGGCGCTATATAAATGCAAGTTCTTTTGGTTAGTTATTTAAAGAAAGAAAGCCTATTTCTATTGATGATTTCTATTGATCTTATGCAGTTACATTCATGATCGGCAGTTATAAAGCAAGCTTTGCGAAGAATTTTCATTATTGAGAAAAGAATATGAAATCCATGGCCCCTTAGCAAGTTTGAAGAAAGTACAAGGGAAGCTGATGTTAATCGGGAGGCAGTGATTAGATGATGACAAAATTGGGTTTAAAAGCCTGAAGGTTGTAAGAGGAGAGAAAGACAGAGAGGAGTTTCATAGTTTTGAGATCATGGGGAAAATATATGAGTTAAAGTAGGAAAGCCACGCAATAAAGCTGGTGCTACAGTTATGCCACACTACTGGTCTGAAGGCAATAGCTGTGGAGTGAGAGGTGCAGCTGCCAGCACCAGAGTTATACTGCGGGCTGCACCTGGTCGCACTCAGCTCATTGAGCAGAACTCTGCACACACCTGTGCAAGGATACACTTTTTTTTAATACTAAAAGAAAGACTTGCATTTATATAGCGCCTTTCACGATAACCGGACATTCCAAAGCGTTTTACAGCCAATGAAGTACTTTTTGAAGTGTAGTCACTGTTGTAATGTAGGAAACGCGGCAGCCAATTTGCCCACAGCAAGCTCCCACAAACAGCAATGTGATAATGACCAGATCATCTGTTTTAGTGATGTTGATTGAGGGATAAATATTGGTCCCAGGACACCGGGGATAACTCCCCTGCTGTTCTTCGAAATAGTACCGTGGGATCTTTTACATCCACCTGAGAGAGCAGATGGGGCCTTGGTTTAATGTCTCATCCAAAAGACCAACAGTGCGGCACTCCCTCAGCACTGCACTAGAGTATCAGCCTGGATTTTTGTGCTCAAGTCCCTGGAGTGGGACTTGAACCTCCAACCTTCTGACTCAGAGGCAAAGGTGCTACCCAGAGCCACAGCTGACATACAAAGGGTGCAGGTGGGAGCAAATGCTTTATCACAACATTAAAAAGACTCCACGGTGCATTTACAAAGCGCATAAGTGGAATTATTGAGCCCTTTATAGACTTATCTCCACACTGTACTGGAGTTATACACTACACAGTGCTAAGTATTGTGATGGAGGCCCCTGGAGAGGCTGTCACCATCTGTTTTTCGTATGTCCCACAGTCCGATGCGAACCTGAATCAGGAATTATTCTACCAAATTCACTTCAGTGCACATCCAAAACTGCTTCACATCAGTGCACGAGCGGCAGTATAACTCCAGCCTGAATGATATCATATCTTTATAATGTCATAATATAAAAGCCAAAGCAAATTGATATGGACCCTTTGTGGCATAATTGGCTTATAGCAACAGGAACTTCTTTATATTATGGAACCAAGGGGAATGTTTCCTCATAAACTTGTTCCTTATAAACAGGGCTTGCAACTTCGTTACCAATAGCATACAGAGGGAATCTTCCCTTGGAGAGGTCAGCAGTTAGATGCCTCATTACAGACTGTTATTTGCGTTGATTATATATGATATTTCAGAAAATGTGTGTATAACAGTTCTTCCATAATGGCAATTTTAAATGCGTAGTTTGTGTAATGGGTATGCAGTTTAAGGCGTTAGATAGTGCTGTTACATCTCACATTTAATTAGCTGCACTATGTGACCATTGCACTGCATTTACCCTTCGACAAACAATGTGTAAAACCGAATCAGGAAAAAGCCACCACCCACCATGGAGATTTGTTTTTTAAGGGATACCTGGACAGTCAGATTCAGAGTTATATTTAGCGCATTTCCTTATCACTGTGGGAACAAGCTCGTCTTGGCAGACTCCAACACAAGGGAGCATCAGAGTTCAGGGAATGGAAGAGTTCATTGCATCAAGAGCCCCACAAAACCCTTCTAAACAACTGAAGTCATTCCAAGATTTTATGATAAGCTTTTTTTTCAGTAATCATGGAGATACTTTTATACCTGACACAATACGTGTTAAAATCTACAGAATCATTTGTCTGACCTCAGCCAGCCAGCTCTCACACCGATGAAGAGTTTTACAAGGACTTTCATAAGATTGATAAATATAATGTAAATAAAATTTTCACTGCAGAGATTTAAAGTGGGGGGGGGGTGTGGGGTTACACATATATATTGCTCATAAGAAAGCACCGGGTGTATTCACACACCAACTTTAGCCTCCTAGTGAAGGTCTTTCCTCATCACTTCAGTGCTATAGTCGGTGTGTAAACATGGAATCAGATAAACAATCTAACTCCTCATCACACTGAGATCTCAAAATTGAAGCCTCAGTGGCCTAAACACAGTCTGCCCCCCCCCCCCCCCTCCAGCGAACTTGAGAGCGATTGTTCTCAAAGCACTGCGCAGCATAACTGCACCAATAGAAAACAGCAGATATAGAATGTGACCATTATTAACAGTGACCAGCAAGCTCCTTGGAATAAGCTGTGCCACATATGTGGTTATGCAGATTATATGTGCATTGCAAACAGTAAGAGGATTTATAGATTTCCTTAACGGGATAGACTAGATATTATTTACAGCACTTTGAGGTTGCATTTACACTACAACTTGAATGCTGTTGTGAAGTGGTTAACCATAAATGTAGGCTAATCCTGTAGTGAGGGCCTGAAAAAGCCAAGAGGGAGACTCATTGTGCTTTATTGCAGATGGCCAAACTCTGGATTTACATTGCACACGTTTAGGGTTGGTGGAAAGTTGAGAATTGCTAAACTTGTACTTCCTACCTTACAACAGTGACTACACTTCAAAAACTACTTCTGTAAAGCACTTCGGGACGTCTGGTGGTTGTAAAAGGCGCTATATAAATGCAAGTCTTTCTTTCTTTCTTTGTCTAAATGTACCTTTTAAATTATGAAAGTTTTGCAATCCATCAGTTAACAATAACTTGTTGCATACAAAAAGGCGCTATACAAATGGAAGTCTTTCGTTTACATCAACCAGGAATGTTTTAATTAGTTTTAGGTTTCCTAACACTGAAACAGATAGTAACGAATATTAATATTTCATGTAAAGTCGCTGGTTTGAATTGTTGAAACAGTACTGTCCTTTAGTACAGATTTACATCAGTGTGTGTGTGATTAATGTATGCTGGTTTATTTTTTCACAGGTACATTGACTTTATGGTATAAAATCCTCCAAAATAAAATGTTATGCACATTCAGATTGACGAGAGTGCAGACACAGCAGTGAAAATAACCAATGGCATTGGTTTGTGATTTTCATGGACCAATGGACGGCATTAGAAAAGGCAATCCTCGTAACACTGGTGAAAACTCGAATCTCTTGTAATAAAAACAGAATCTGGCTTATTCTGTCACCATAAAACAGTGGCCCTGAAAATAGCAGACTTGAAAAATATTAAAATTAAATCTGTATTATAATTTGTCCACATGCATAATAGCCCTACAATTGTCTTGATTTGTATAAATAAAGTATTGCAACAGCTGAACAAATACCTCAGGCATTAACTCTCTGTTTTGGAAAATGAGTAAATTCCATGGTAACCATAAGTGATTGCATATTTTCAATGTATGAAATGTTGAAATGATTCTCAGTCATTTGAGATATCTTGCACCTTGGTGTTTCAGCAAGGTGAGTACAAATAACTCAACCTCTCTCCAAATAAAAAGCAACAATTGTGGAAGGTAAAATCTAACTGTGTGTATACATATAGCAGAGGTTTCATTGGGACCCTTTCAAATGTAAATAATGTGCAAAACTACTGGAAGTTCACGTATTAATATTTAATAGCCCCACACCATGGTCTGATACATAGAAGGAAGCGGAAATCGTACCAGTTTATATAGGAGTTATGTGCTGTCTATAAGTTTAAACACTCCTGGTTCATAAAAACTAGCACAAGCTTTACAAATGTGGATCAGTGTTAGAGAAAATTGTAAAATCGTTCAGATAGGAGCTGTGGAATTACACAGCTTGGGATCACAGAAACTATTTCTCCCGCCTCTCCATAACATCCATAGAACTGATTCCGCATGTCTTGATTCATGTCCCTCAAAATTAATCCTCCACTTTAACTGGAAACACACCTACTACACCCCAAACACTTTGCCATCAGTAAAGATCTCTCAGCTTCATCCGGAGATATCCTGGTTGAAGAAGCAAGATTCTTGCTTGACAACCTTGGTTGGTTCTGTCTTTCAATATCCATGGGAGTATATTGGTGCGGATGGTAAGTCAGTTATTCTGTCTGTATGCAGATGTATTGATTTTATTGATAGGGGGCTGCATTGGACTTACAAATAAGCAATGCATGAGGTAGAGCAACATTCAGTGGACTGGAAAACTAACCAGCATATTACATCAACATACTTAATCACCCCAGCAGAGTCATTAAAGTGTGTGTTTCATGTGAAGTTTGCAATCACTCCATGAAACGTATAAAGAAAAAGACTTGCATTTATATAGCGCCTTTCACAACCTCAGGATGTCCCAAAATGCTTTACAGCCAATTAAGTACTTTTGAAGTGCAGTCATAGAAACATAGAAGATATGAGCAGGAGTAGGCCATTCGGCCCCTCGAGCCTGCTCCGCCATTCGATGAGATCATGGCTGATCATCCAAACTCAGTACCCTGTACCTGCCTTCTCCCCATATCCCTTGATACCTTTAGCTTTAAGAAATATATCTAACTCATTCTTGAATATATTTAATGACTTGGCCTCAAATACCTTCTGTGGTAGAGAATTCCACAGGTTCACCACTCTCTGGGTGAAGAAATTCTTCCTCATTTCCGTCCTAAAACACTGTTGTAATGTAGGAAACGCGGCAGCCAATTTGCGCACAGCAAGCTCCCACAAACAGCAATGTGATAATGGCCAGATAATCTGTTTTGGTGATGTTGGTTGAGGGATAAATGTTGGGCAGGACACTGGGAGAACTCCCCTGCTTTTCTTCGAAAAGTGTCATGGGATTTTTTACGTCCACCTGAGAGGGCATTGGTTTAATGTCTTGTCCGAAAGATGGCACCACAACAACAACAACTTGCATTTATATATCACCTTTAACGTAGTAAAACATCCCAAGGCGCTTCAAAGGCACCGCTGACAGTGCAGCACTCCATCAGTACTGTACTGCACTGGAGTGTCAAACCTAGATTATGTGCTCAAGTCTCTGGAGTGGGACTTGAACCCATGACCTTCTGACTGAGCCATGGCTAACACATACAATATAGAAATAATAAAAAAGTATAATCAGTATGAACAGTATCATCATTTACAGCAATATATAATTATTCCACATAGAAAATACATTAAAATAAAATGGTAACGATGGAGAAACGCACAATTTTATTTTTATATACACACACGTTTTATAGATTAATAAATCTTTAAGTTTAATTGTCAATCTGAAAACATTCTATTATTTGCTGCAAATGGTATGTTCAGATTTATTAAGCTCTAATTGCTTTATTATTAGCGTTTGCCCTGAATGGTGCTCGTACCAGAATGATTTAAGGTTAAGTATTCCTCTGCTCACTCAGTGTGTAACAGCGTACGGCTGAAACATCCAGTTATAGCGATTCCAGCACACGCGAGGAGAACATGTGAAATTCCGCACCGCCAACCTAGGATTCCCCATTTATTAATTGTCAGGAATAGAAAATCCCAGCACCGGCCAGCAACGCACAAGAGGAATTTCCCCCCTCCCAGTGCAAGTGCAGTCTTTAAGATTTCCACTGTTGGAACTTTAGCAAAATTCTAAAACCCTCCTAAAAGATTTCGCTAGAAGCAATCTTCAGGGAACCGGTTTACGCTGCGTGCACACAACTTGTAAAATCACTCAGATGGGAACTGCTGAATTACTCTGCTTGGGACCACAGAGACTATTTCTCCCACCCACCAGAACACACACACAGGACTGATTCAGCGTGTCTTAATTCACCTCCCTCAAAATTGACCCTCCGCTTGAACTGGGCACATACACGACAAACAATTCACCAGCAGGAAAGATCTCACAGCTTCAGAAATGGATCAGTGGTTTGGCTTAAAGAATATATAGTTTCCTGAGTTTGAAACAGGGTTCTGTTTCGTTGTGTGTTTCGAATGGCGCATTGAAAAATTATTTCGTTAGAAACAGAGAACATCCTCACCGAAGCATTTGTCAGTCTGCGCAGAGCGAACCAAAGCAATTCTCAGCTTTTTGTGTCATTTTGCTTGGAAAAAAGAGGTGAAATAAGACAATTTAAGCAGCGCTGTGCGGTGAAATCGTTAGCAAGTGCCGAAATTCCACGAGTGTGATTCGTGCCTTGTATTCCCACCGGCAGGGAAAAAATCGACCTGATTTCCTCCAAGGGAGCTGGAAATATGGAAGGGTGGGTGGGCTTCCTCGGACACTTCTGTCTCTCGATCCCGAGTTTGAAACGTCCGGAGTTCACTTTTTCTTTCTCCCACACCACTGCGGGGGGAAAAAAAACAACCCACATTTCCTTGTAAAGTGATCCCTCGGCGATAGTGTTATTTTAATCTAAATTCAATTAAACCGCGCAGGCACCGGTCTTATCGGTAGCATTGTAAATGCAAAGTTTAAAAGAGAGAGGCGTAGGATCTGATGGGGGAGGGGGAAACGTCACAGGATGGTTTCAAAAATATATCATTTACATTTTAATTATTTAAAAAAAAGATGAGGCCATTCAGATAGATTGGAGCATTTATAGTTTCCTCCGCATATGCATTTAGTTTGGGAAAACTTAAGTGATGAAATGGCTGCATTCCATGGCTGGTTGGGACATACTGAAAGACCTACAGTGTCTGGTATGTAAACTGAGTGAGATCCACAGTTGTAGCAAGAAATCCTGGCAAACTCAATCAAGTAGATTGTTAAAGGGGGTGGGGCGGGATTACCGGACAATAGAAAGCACAGTAGCATTAAAAAAAGGGGGGGGCTGTAACTGATTTGAAATTGACTCAACTTTTGGGGACATTCTCAGCCCCCCACTCTTTGAGAAACTCCCAAAACGCGCCATCACTCCATAGTGAAATGTATCAAAGCTTGATGATGTAGTTCCGGGTGCCGGAGCGCAGCACTGATTGGCTGCTGCAGAGTAACTCTTCCCTTTGGGGGGGTGGAATAAAGAGCTAGCGGATCAGTCTGAGGCTCTCTCCCAACAACAATCCCCCCCAAAAAAAACTTACTGACAACTTCCCACCACAACACCAACAGGCAACAAAACATCATCATCATCATCAACAACAACCACCACCTCCTCTTCCCCCCCTCCCCAACAAGAACCAGGAGATCCGTCCTTGCAGCCAGCCTGGGGAACTTTCACTTCTCTGCACACACACTTTGCAAGCAAGAAGGACTGAGGCGAGCGAGGAGCCGGCCAGGATGAGTTTGCTGTCGGCGATCGACACCAGCGCCTCTGTCTACCAGCCAGCCCAGCTCCTGAACTGGGTCTATCTGTCTCTGCAGGACACTCACCAACCCAGCGCCTTCGATGCCTTCAGACCCGAACCGGCGTCCCACCACCACGATCTCAACTACGCCAAAGCTGCTGATCTGGGAACTTCGCTCTATTCCAACTATCTCAACAACTTTTCCCAACTCCACAGGAACGAGGTGCGCATTCCCTTCGAATACAGTCTTAATAAGTACCAATGAAAAACGCCCGGCGCTCTGAAATGTGTTCTTTTTAGCAATCAGTTAGAACCGTAGTGGTTTTTTTTAAAGTGGAAACTTTTAACAAAATGTTTCTGATCTCTGCCTGGCATTTATCTTTCACGCCCGCCATTAGACTGTTTTATTTATATATATATATATATATATATATAACGAGAGAGCGAGGGGAAATCCTTTTCCTAGGGCAAAGTTATTGCCCCTGGGATCCTGCAGGGTTTTATTGTACGAAGCGAGATCCTATTTGTTGTCTGTCAGTTGAACTCAATTTATCTAAATGCAAAAAGGTGTTGACACGTTGGCTAATAATTGAACGCTCTGTGCCATGCAATCATAAGACTGGAATATAAAAGTGGCACATTGCTGTGTGCTGCTGTCAGCCATTGGGACTTGCAATAACACCGTTTCATATTTAAAGTCGTGTTTCATCCCCCTTTCCACAAGCCCCCTTGTCCCATGTGTGAATCACTCAACGTGATTGACAGCTTGTTAAAAGCAACGCGATGCATTACCCCCCAAAACCGTTCAATTAGCAAGAAATCTTACTGGTGATTTGGATGTAGAGGATAGCCTAGCAAAGTTTCTATTTATGGGATGTTTTTGCCTGAGTTGAAACTCGGTAGGGCGAGAGAGGAATAAAACCACGCCAGCAAAATAAGTCATTACTTTTGGAAAGCCAGAGGTGTGTGTGAAGCTGGGCAGGGTGCATAGCCGTGCCTGGTTGTGTGATCTGCATTCTCTCCAGAGGGACTGAGATTGGTTAGATTGCAGCAAGTCCTTCACCGACCCTTGGAAATTCTGTGAAATATGAGTCTGGTCATTATTTTGGAGCAGGGATATCTGATTGCTTCTACAGGGACAGAAATAAAGCGCCATGTATACTCTGGCCGTCGCTTTCCTCATTAGTAAATCTGCAGTTGAAAGGAAGGTTGGTAGGGTAGGTTTGATCTTAAAAGGGCAATGCCTAACAATATGCACGGGGGGGGTACTTTCCTGTTTAGAAAATTAGCATTGAAAAAGTAATTTTCTTTTCTTTTCTGGCACCTTTTAAATAAACATAGAAACATAGAAGATAGGAGCAGGAGTAGGCCATTCGGCCCCTCGAGCCTGCTCCGCCATTCGATGAGATCATGGCTGATCATCCAAACTCAGTACCCTGTACCTGCCTTCTCCCCATATCCCTTGATACCTTTAGCTTTAAGAAATATATCTAACTCATTCTTGAATATATTTAATGACTTGGCCTCAACTACCTTCTGTGGTAGAGAATTCCACAGGTTCACCACTCTCTGGGTGAAGAAATTCTTCCTCATTTCTGTCCTAAATGGCTTACCCCTTATCCTTAGATTATGACCCCTGGTTCTGGACTCTCCGACCATCGGGAACATTCTTCCTGCATCTAGTTTGTCCAGACCTGTCAGAATTTTATATGTTTCGATGAGATCCCCTCTCATTCTTCTATACTCCAGCGAGTATAAGCCCAATCGACCCAATCTCTTCTCATATGTCATTCCTGCCATAGAAATAGAATAGAAACTCCACGTACAACCATATTCAGAGAAAAGTTGGCGATAAACTATCAAATTCATGAATTGGGGTTTGAAAGCAACATGGATGCGACGAATGAGCACAGTACAAAGTTCACCAGCCTGGAGCAAAGTTAGAGATTGGGGGGAAAAATTGTTTCCCACCTCAGGACCATGGGTATAGGGAACAGGCTCCCAAAGGGGTAGTTGATTCAAGGTCAAATGATTGATTTAAATGAGACCCATACCGGTTGAGAAGGTTAATTGAGGATTGCAGAGACACTGGTTGGTTTTCAGGGGAGGTAGGGGTTGACAGGGTAGATGCTGAGATGCCTGGATGAGTGTAGCTCCAACAACACTCAAGAAGCTTGACACCATCCAGGACAAAGCAGCCCACTTGATTAGCATCCCATCCACCACCTTAAACATTCACTCCCTCCACCACCGGCGTACCGTGGCTGCAGTGTGTACCATCTACAAGATGCACTGCAGCAACTCACCAAGGCTTCTTTGGTAGCACCTCCCAAACCCGCGACCTCTTCCACCTAAAAGGACAAGGGCAGCAGGCGCATGGGAACACCACCACCTGCAAGTTCCCTCCAAGTCACACACCATCCTGACTTAGAAGTATATCGGCCGATCCTTCATCATCGCTGGGTCAAAATCCTGGAACTCCCTATCTAACAGCGCCATGGGAGCACCTTCACCACACGTACTGCAGGGGTTCAAGAAGGCGGCTCACCACCACCTTCTCAAGGGCAATTAGGGATGGGCAATAAATGCTGGCCTTGCCAGTGACGCCCACATCCCATAAACAAATTTTTAAAAAAATGTTGTTTCCCCTGGCTGGAGTGTCTAGAACTAGGGGGCATAGTCTCAGGATAAGGGGCAGGTCATTTAAGACTGAGATGAGGAGGAATTTCTTCACTCGGAGGGTAGTGAATCTTTGAAATTCTCTGCCCCAGAGGGCTGTGGATGCTGAGTCGTTGAGTATATTCAAGCGCGAGATTGATAGATTTTTGGACTCTAGTGGAATCAAGGGATATGGGGATAGTGCAGGAATGTGGAGTTGAAGTGGATGATCAGCCATGATCTTATTGAATGGCAGAGCAGGCTCGTGGGGCCGTATGGCCTACTCCTGCTCCTATTTCTTCTGTTGTTATTAACAGGGAGGAAGGGCACGGAGCAGAGATCCATGATAGAATAAATATGCTAGAAGACTGGATGGAGTGGGACTGTTGGGCCGAATGGCTTTTTCTCGCTCCAAATGATATGTTCTAATGAGCAGTCTTTCTAAGTATGTGTGTCTGAATTGTGTTGTTCCACTCAGGTACTGTTTATTGTAGCATCCTTTAAAAGCAACTGGCACTTAGTGCTTTTAATATAGCAGAGTGTCCCAAGGGACTGCACACTGGGGGAAGGGGGATGGATACTGGGGAGTAAGGAAAAAAATAAATGAAGTGATAGAGGACAAGGTGGAAGAGTTCGATTTTTCAGGAGACTTTGGAAGATGTTAAGAGATGTAACAAGGTTAGAGGGGTTTAGTAAGAGAATTCCACAGTGCAGGGCCCTGATAACTGGTCTATGCCACCAGTGGTGGACTGGAGTGAGGGGGTATCAGCATTGGAAGAGGAAAGGAGCTGAACTGGGCCAGAGGTTCAATGCTAATCAAATTAAGGACTTGCCTGGGAATCTAGTGAAATACATTGGGGCAGAATTTCCCTTCATGCATTATAAGTGAGGGGGAAATTCCAGCCATTTTCCCCAGTATGAGCAGAATCGGTTTGTTCTGTTGTTTTAGTCCTATCCTGTTTCCGTCCATTTACACAGCAAGCATTCTTTCCAGAAACATAACTAGCTTCTTAAAATGGCCACACAGATTGTGTGGCAGGATAGCTGCGTTAAACGGCGCACCAGGAAAAAATACTTCCAGCCCCATGGCCATTGCCCTTTTAAGAAAAGTGCAAGTTTAATTCAATGAGGGCCAACGAGGCACCGCTGTGGAAGCTGATACGTTTCAGATATGGATTGGCCGAGACAGAAGAAGCTAATCGGCCTGGGATGCGCGTGAAAGCAACGTGCGGTGTGAATCGCCTCTCCTGTACTCGTGTGCACTCGCAGTGTGGGCGGCTCCTCTATTAGTGGGGTGGTGGTTTGAGGGCGGGGATGAGGGCTTGCTTTCTCCGGGCATTTAACAAGTTCGTGCTTGCAAAAGAAAAAGATGCAGCAACTCCTTCGACCATTCTGTTGTGGGAAGGCTTAGAACACGACTTCAGTTTTCTGCGCCCTTGGTGTATGCTGTGCAAAGACTAGAAACCTTCTTGGCCCCAGTTGATTTGCAAAACGTTTGTCTTCTGACTAGTTTTAGACATTAAGTTTTATTCTAAATAAAGAACCTCACTTGGTGTAAGTTGGGGGTGGATTGTGGAATTGTTCATCCAGTATCAAGGACGCAACGAAGCAGACGCCAATTTGGGAAAGAAGGCATATCCCCATTTGACCCGGGTACAGTTCCAAACATCCCACCTTTTTGCCCAGGTCTACCCTGGGTACAGATCCAGATAATCTAACTTTGTAAATGGGGAATCCAGAGTGACTGCCCACAATAGGAGGGAGAATCCCCCTTGATCCACCCCTCTTAGCCGTCACGAGTTTACTTGACAACAGCAGCAACCAGGGACACAGAAGGCGAAGGGTTAAATGCCCTGACCTGTTTTGACAGGTCGCTTTATTTAAATTCACTTCAGATCCGACAAAGCAACCTTGTCTACATGACAGCTGGAGTTAAAACAGTTGTCGCCTCACTTAAAAATAGCTGGAGGTTTGCAGCGAGGGCGACACATACATGGGGAACACAAAGCAAGTTCCTTTCGCACCCCCCCCCCCCCCCCCAAATAAATCCACCTCTGGCCCCTGAAGCTGAACATCAAAAGTCTCTATTAATTTTGGTTGGCAAGTGCTATGGGTTGTGAGGAAAGTCGGGCGCTACCTGCAAGTGAAAGGCTTCAGTGGATATTGTGGCGATGTAAGGTGGGGTCTGGATTTCACTCGAGCATGCAGGCGGTTGCCGACGGTCCCTTCATTGATATTCATTTATTGTACGTGTTAAAACGCACTTCAATCTATGGATCAGTCGGGTCTGACGGCTCGTCCTCTGTGCTACAAACGAGCAAGTAGTTAGCAGCTACCCCCCCCCCCCCCCAATAAAACTTTCTGAATGTATCAGATTGAAGTCAATTTCAGAAATTCTCACATTAAAGCCCATTCGCTCCTTTCTGATGTTCCCGATCAGGATAATACATTGTACCAAGAATCAGAGACATTTACAGCACAGAAAGAGGCCATTCGGCCCATCGTGTCTGTGCCGGCCAAAGAAGAGCTATCCAGCCTAATCCCACTTTCCAGCTCTTGGTCGGTAGCCCTGTAGGTTACGACACTTCAAGCGCATATCCAAGTACTTTTTAAATGTGATGAGGGTTTCTACCTCTACCACCCTTTCAGCAGTGAGTTCCTGACTCCCATCACCCTCTGGGTGAAAAAAAGTTCTCCTCAACTCCCCTCTAATCCTTCTACCAATTACTTTAAATCCATGCCCCTTGGTTATTGACCTCTCTGCTAAGGGAATACCCTGACCTCAAATGTATGGACCTCAGCTCTAAAACACTAAATGCATGTTTTGCTGTTGGTTGAATGAACTCAACAGCCAAAATCCTTCAAGTTGCTTTAACACAGATACAATGGCATTGAAGGGTTTGATTGAGCAATTGCTTACATTTCTAACATAGACACTTACAGCAGGTAGAAGTTCAGTCTCCAGGACAGGCAGCCCGCTAGTTTTTATGATGATTGCATATTTTGTAAAGTCATGCTTTGCTGGCCTGTTTTGAACATGTACAACGCAGGGACCAGCTTAAATCTTTATTTCATTAAAGGTTCAATCTTCTCAACAGCTTCGGTAGATCAGAGAACAGATACACGCAGAAAACGAATTGTAACTAATTGAATATTGTCCTTTATCCAGGCTATTACCAGTGGGTTGTACAAGAGCGCTTCGCCCTATGGTTCTCTGAGTAATATCGTGGACGGGCTAAGCTCGCTGACAGACCATTTCTCGGATCTATCCTTATCGGCAGAACCTCGCAAACCTGGCAAAAGGCCTCCACCCAACTACTTGTGCCATCTCTGTTTCAACAAGGGCCATTATATCAAGGACTGTCCCCAGGTAAGAGTGGTTTGAATATTGCAAGAGAGAGAGAGAGAGAGAACCTCAACAGGGTGATGTTTAACTAACGGTGTGAGACAGGGTGAATAACCCAAATTATTGGGGAGGCATCTAGTATTGAAGCATTGAGATCTGCAGGCAGTGAACTGTGCAAGGGCTAACACTTGTCGAGTCATTACTGATGTATTTTTTTACAAAAGTGAGATAATGTGAATAACATCAGATATTCGCAAGTGAAATATTTGATGTGCTTAAAATATTGGATGAATACATTCACATTTAAATATCTGCAAAATAAGTTTTAAATGTATTTTTAAAAATATGTGTGTGTGTTCTTAACAGTATAGCTGAATCCACACCCTTTAGCAAAGGGATTGCGAAAGCCATTAGGAATTAAACCACCGGTCCAATCATTATTTCATATGCCTTGTTTGGTTAGTGCTTTCTGGCCTGGTGTAATCAGTATGTTTTTAAGAAACAGATGGAAAAGTTGGTTCTGTTTGCCCTCAATTATTACTCTTTACAACTAAATCAATGCCAGAGTGTCTGAACTGAATGTCAGCGCTGTCTCAAAACTTTCTCATAAGTCACAGTGTTGTCCAGATACTGATCACCTTATATCAACTCAAGCTACATTTCCTACGATTCTGAGAGCCAAAATGCATCTCTGTACCAATTTGATATCTCCGTCATCAAATTCATTTCCATTTCAAACTCGTTTTGGGCTTCCCCATTCATTCTCCATTATGTAGACTATACTGAACTGGGTGAGGGGTGCATATATATCACAGTTCTCAGACAGAAAGCCCCAATAATCAAGACAGCGATTCATTCATGGGGAAATGGACAGGATCGTGGAGTTGGTGCAATACAGAAATAGAATTTGATTTATTCAGTCATTGTAAATCAGTGACCCTCACAGTAAAGCACTGCTTCATTGCACTTTGTACAAATCTGTTGCACTGATCAATGTCACAATGAACTCCCATGTTTGCACAAATAACACCAAATAATTTTTATAGAATTATTTTTAAGGAGATTTCATTTCGAGTGATTGTATTACAGATAATGGCCATTACCCTTCAGTGCCAACTGTAGACAGTATTGGCTGGTATGGAGCAAACTGGATTTTTGCTAATTTTTGCACAGCTCATGTTCATGAGTATTCTTGTCTTTGTAAAGATCTTGCCAATTTTCCCAGTAGAATGATTTTGCATTCTTGACTAAGACATTGGTTTGGAGGTTGTCAGAGATCCGTAATGGGTAATGTTCAAGTCGTGTCTCATTCCGAAGGAGGCCTGGACAAACAGGCTGGAATCTCGGCTGGCAGTCTGAAGAGTAATAAAATCCAGATGCCTGATCCTAATCCACAGAGACCATCTCTCCAGTCAGGGTTTGTGCTCTATCTTTCCCCTCCCTCCCTCCCTCCCTGCCTCTCACCATCAGAGCTGGGACAGATTGGAAACATGAGATGTCAAAATCTAAACAGTCTAAGGGACAAGAGAGCCCAGAGTACTCTAACACTGGCACTGCCTTTAGTGACTAAATCAGGCACTGCACTGGAACATGGAAAGAAAAAAGTCCAGAGAACTGTGGTTTTAATTATTCAAAGTGTTTCGTGCTCCGAGTCAAAACAATCCTTGGTCGACGTCAACAGATTTCAGAATTTGGTTAGAACGTATAATAGAGTTACATGAAAATAAGTATTTTATTTTGGTTAGCAGGCTGAATAAATGCAACATACTGAGCCTATGAACAATAACTCAGCAATTTACACTGTTCACAGCACTAATCTGCATATTATTGATGTGGAGATGCCGGTGTTGGACTGGGGTGGACAAATGTGAGAAGTCGCACAACACCAGGTTATAGTCCAACAGCTTTATTTGAAATCACAAGCTTTCGGAGCGCTTCACCTGACGAAGGAGCAGCGCTCCGAAAGCTTGTGATTTCAAATAAAGCTGTTGGACTATAACCTGGTGTGCGACTTCCTGCATATTATTAGCATGATAATCTAGTTTATCAAGTTCCTATTTAGCATTTATGATATTTTTCCGTTAAGTGGGACTATTGATGTTTCCCCAGTTGGCTGGAATGTTGCTGAAACAGAAAAATACACAGACTCCAATTATCTGTTGCACACATACATTTTTTAGACATGTAACTATTAACTGGATTGACCACTTAAGGCCAAGCTGTGGACCAGCATTCACGGTCACATCTGTAATTCAAGGCTCATTAATTTACCAGTTACAACCTCAAACCCATCCTCAGTGTTTGTTTTATTACACCCTTGAGTTCACTTTAAAAGCAGCAAATGGTTTCACCCATTTCGGAATGACTGCACCTTGTGCTTCATGACATTAGCTTGCAAATAGTCTTTGTCCTATTACCTGCCAATGTCGCTCACTTAAAAACCCGTTGATGTCAATTAGCTGGCAACAGTGAAACTATTTGCTAAGTATGATGGCATCACATCCCATCACATTTAGTACTGAAGTTCATGGATTTAATAAATACAGAGTGGCACAAGCACATACATGCATGGTTGCACAAGCACACACAGATTTAGTTTAATGTTTCCTATTCAAAGTTGAAGTAGTTGCCTCTATAACATTTGCAATATACTAGCTGATTCCCTGTGGCATTACTCACAGGTAGTCCAGGATCTAAAGCACGGTTGCCAGCAAGGATCCCTCGAAGCTACGTGCGTGCGCAACTGCGCAGTAATCTGCAAGATACCGCGGAGGCCGCTCACAAGCTTTTCTATTGGAAATACCGCGCAGGCGCAGAAATTTAAAGGGACCGCGCATTGAAATAAACAGGCTGCGCACAACAAAGCGCAGCTTAGAGGGAACATTGGTTGTGATATTTAGCTGCTAACCTGGCCTGTCCCTTTAAGACAAAACTCAGGTACTCTCTGTGAACCAAGGGTCTAAAGAGACATCTATTGAGCTCCATTAGTGGTTATCTCCCATTAACACAGCGTCAGTTTCCACATGTACGCTGACGACACCCAGCTCTACCTCACTACCACTTCTCTCGACCCCTCCATGGTCTCTAAATTTGTCAGACTGCTTGTCCAACATCCAGTTCTGAATGAACAGAAATTTTCTCCAATTAAATATTGGGAAGACCGAAGCCATTGTTTTCGGACCCCGCCACAAACTCCATTCCCTAGCCACTGACTTCATCCCTCTCCCTAACATCTGACTGAGAATGAACCAGACTGTTCGCAACCTTGGTGTCATATTTGACCCTGAAATGAGCTTCCGACCACATATCCGCAGCATAACTAAGACCGCCTATTTCCACCTCCGTAACATCGCCCGTCCCCGCCCTTGCCTCAGCTCATCCGCTGCTGAAACCCTCATCCATGCCTTTGTTACCTCTAGACTTGACTATTCCAACGCACTCCTGGCTGGCCTCCCACATTCTACCCTACGTAAACTTGAGGTCATCCAAAACTCGGCTGCCCGTGTCCTAACTCGCACCAAGTCCCGTTCACCCATCACCCCTGTGCTCGCTGACCTACATTGGCTTCCGTTTAAGCAACGCCTCGATTTCAAAATTCTCATCCTTGTTTTCAGATCCCACCATGGCCTCGTCCCTCCCTATCTCTGTAATCTCCTTCAGCCCCACAACCGCCCCCCCCCCCCCCCCAGCCGAGATATCTGCGCTCCTCTAATTCTGCCCTCTTGAGCAGCCCTGATTATAATCACTCAACCATTGGTGGCCGTGCCTTCTGTTGCCTGGGCCCTAAACTCTGGAATTCCCTGCCTAAACCTCTCCGCCTCGCTACCTCTCTTTCCTCCTTTCAGACACTCCTTAAAACCTACCTCTTTGACCAAGCTTTTGGTCACCTGCCCTAATTTCTCCTTATGTGGCTCGGTGTCAAATATTTCATCTTATAATACTCCTGTGCAGCGCCTTGGGACGTTTTACTACGTTAAAGGCGCTATATAAATACAAGTTGTTGTTGCTGTTGGAAGTTTCTCCACATTGGCAGCTTTTTGGGGAGAAGCCAGGTCATCTCGAGGTCAAACTTTGAGGAACGTTCGGTTGTGGGTCGGCGTTTTGTACAAAGGGTGACTCTGCAGTGTGATGGGCTCGTGTCAAAACTCTATTATATCCACAGAAAAGTGGAGAGGTAACAGCTAAAAAACAGTTATTTACTTAAGAATGTACTTTGTGTGTGTTGTGCGGTATGGGCATCAAGCCATGTAGACAAAGAGGACCTCGGGTCCGATGACTGATTACTGATAATTTAGCTGACTGCACCCAGGACAATGGTAATAGGATGTTACAATTGGATCTTAGTGCTGGAGATGGAAAAAATACAAATCAACCAGGGGTCCTGCTTTCCACTAACCTTGCTGGAAGCTACAGGAGTACAGACGTCAGGTGAGGGCAGGAGTAGACACTGCTGCAATGCCCCCCACGGCACGGTCAAAGAACCTAACACTTACTGCCGAGGCTCACACAAGAATGGCCACTTTGATGGGGTAAATCAGTGCTGTACCTCGGCATGAATCATCAGTTCAGCAGGGGAGGAGACAAAACTAAAACAAGAATTGAACTTTCCTAATGCTACTCGTTCTGTAGTTACATTTCCACAGCAGCCGTCAGTTTCAGAAATGCATCATTTGTTGACTTTTTTCGCCCGAGCTCCTGGGTTTCTGCCAATTTCAGAACACAGGGATCAAAGAGCAGGGGTCAGTCGGCTGAGTGGATAAAACAGCAGCTAGTTCTCAATCTCCACTCCATGGAATTTTTTATTCATTCATGGGATGTCGGCGTCGCTGGCAAGGCCAGCATTTATTGGCCATCCCTAGTTGCCCTTGAGAAGGTGGAGGTGAGCCGCCTTCTTGAACCGCTGCAGTCCGTGTGGTGAAGGTATTCCCACAGTGCTGTGAGGGAGGGAGTTCCAGGATTTTGACCCAGCGACGATGAAGGATCGACGATATACTTCCAAGTCAGGATGGTGTGTGACTTGGAGGGGAACTTGGAGGTGGTGGTGTTCCCATGCGTCTGCTGCCCTTGTCCTTCTAGGTAGTAGAGGTCGCGGGTTTGGGAGGTGCTGCCGAAGAAGCCTTGGTGAGTTGCTGCAGTGCATCTTGTAGATGGTACACACTGCAGCCACGGTACGCCGGTGGTGGAGGGAGTGAATGTTTGAGGTGGTGGATGGGGTGCCAATCAAGCGGGCTGCTTTGTCCTGGATGGTGTCGAGCTTCTTAAGCGTTGTTGGAGCTGTACTCATCCAGGCAAGTGGAGAGTATTCCATCACACTCCTGCCTTGTGCCTTTTAGATGGTGGAAAGGCTTTGGGGAGTCAGGAGGTGAGACACTCACCGCAGAATACCTAGCCTCTGACCTGCTCTTGTTGCCACAGTATTTATGTGGCTAGTCCAGTTAAGTTTCTGGTCAATGGTGACCCCCAGGATGTTGATGTTGGGGGTTTCAACGATGGTAATGCCGTCAAGGGATGGTGGTTAGATGCTCTCTTGTTGGAGATAGTCATTACCTGGCACTTCTGTGATGCGAATGTTACTTGCCACTTATCAGCCCAAGCCTAAATGTCGTCCATGTCTTGTTGCATGCGGGCATAGACTGCTTCATTATCTGGGGAGTTGCGAATGGAACTGAACACTGCAATCATCAGTGAACATCCCCACCTATGACCTTATGATGGAGGGAAGGTCATTGATGAAGCAGCTGAAGATGGTTGGGCCTAGGACACTGCCCTGAGGAACTCCTGCAGTGATGTCCTTTGTACTAGGTATGACTCCAGCCAGTGGGGAGTCTTTCCCCCTGATTCCCATTGACTTCAATTTTATTAGGGCTACTTGATGCCACACTCAGTCAAATGCTGCCTTGATGTCAAGGACAGTCACTCTCACCTCACCTCTGGAATTCAGCTCTTTTGTCCATGTTTGGACCAAGGCTGTAATGAAGTCTGGAGCCGAGTGGTCCCTGCGGAATCCAAACTGAGCATTGGTGAGCAGGTTATTGGTGAGTAAGTGCTGCTTAATAGCACTGTCGACAACACTTTTTGTTGATGATTGAGAGTAGACTGATGGGGCGGTAATTAGCTGGATTAGATTTGTCCTGGTTTTTTTTGTGGACAGGACATACCTGGGCAGCTTTCTACATTGTCGGATAGATGCCAGTGTTGTAGCTATACTGGAACAGCTTGGCTAGAGGCGCGGCTAGTTCTGGAGCACAAGTCTTGAGCACGACAGCCAGGATGTTGTCGGGGCCCATAGCCTTTGCTGTATCCAGTGTGCTCAGCCGTTTCTTGATATCACATGCAGTGAATCGAATTGGCTGAAGACTGGCTTCTGTGATGGTGGGGCTCTCCACTCGGTACTTCTGGCTGAAGATGGTTGCAAACGCATTTGCACTCGCGTGCTGGGTTCCGCCATCATTGAGGATGGGGATATTCATGGAGCCTCCTCCTCCCATTAGTTGTTTAATGGTCCACCACCATTCATGACTGGATGTGGCAGGACTGCAGAGCTTTGATCTTATCTGTTGGTTGTGAGATTGCATAACTCTGTCTATAGCATGCTGCTTCTGTCGTTTAGCATACATGTAGTCCTGTATTGCAGCTTCCCCAGGTTGGCACCTCATTTTTAGGTATGCCTGGTGCTGCTCCTGGCATGCTCTTCCACACTCCTCATTGAACTCGCCTGACTTGACGTTAATGGTAGAGTGAGGGATATGCCGGGCCATGAGGTTGCAGATTGTGGTGGAGTACAATTCTGCTGCTGCTGATGGCCCACAGCGCCACATGGATGCCCAGTTTTGAGCTGCTAGATCTGTTCTGAATCTATCCCATTTAGCACGGTGGTAGTGCCACACAACACAATGAAGGTGTCCTCAGTGTGAAGATGGGACTTCGTCTCCACAATGACTGTGCGGTGGTCACCGCTACCAATACTGTCATGGACAGATGCATCTGCGACAGGCAGATTGGTGAGGACGAGGTCAAGTAGGATTTTCCCTCGTGCTGTAGGCCCAGTCTGGCAGTTCTGTCCTTCAGGACTCGGCCAGCTCGGTCAGTAGTTGTGAATGTCTTCAGAATGGAGGGTTTCAGGAAGTCTAAGAAGCATTGTTCTTATTTATATCTCCTTCCCCCCTCTCATTCTTCAGTTATTCCATCCCCCTAGGTCGCCATGAGTGGTATTCTAATCACCGATGAACAGTTGATTGAGCTGTTCCTGGGCCTATGTCAGTGATGCCAGGAGTTGAGTGAGAGTACGGCAGCATGGCTTAATCCAACCGTTGAATTTTCCTTCTTCTATAAGTTGAAGTGCCACCAACCCATCATCTGGCAAGACATAGGAGCAGGAGTAGTCCATTTAGCCCCTCGAGCCTGTTCTGCCATTCAATGAGATCGTGGCTGAACTATGACCGAACGCTATGACCTTCTCAAGACTGGACATTTTTGCCAAGAGGAGAAATCACAGAAGCAAATCTGCGCCCGGCTATTCCATGATCCACTGTATTGTTACACCAACCATCTATATTTCATTGTGAGGGTCAGTAGCTTTAAGCAGGAGTTTTCAATGTAAATCTAAACCTTGCTGCGTCTTTGTGTTTCTTGTACTTTATTATCCCATTCAGTGTGGTTAGATCACTGTCTGGTAACAGCAGGTTCAGCACAGTGTGGCCCATTGATAGTGCACCTCTGCATCGAATGAAAAGGAACCCTCTGACTTTTACTTCTCCTCTCCCCCCCCCTGGTTGTCAAGGAAATAAACACAAGAACAACAGCTCCTGGTAACAATTAGTAAAGCTGGTGTGTAAAACTTGGACCAAGTCCACCAAACTAAATAAAGTGCTCCAACTTCACAAGGAATCCAGCACTGTGATCCAATGCCAGCTCTGGGCTCCCATTCATCCATCTGTGTATTTTCTTTGATCGAATACCCCGAAGCAATCTAAAATCCACATTGGGAGAGAGACCAAGTTTCAAAAACAAAAATACACCAAAAATGATCTTCTTTTCAGTTATGGGATTTGTTTCATTCAACACTTGTCGTCATTTACTTTTCCACCCAATCCAAACAATTGGCTCACTCTGGTATCACTTTGAAAACTCCATAATGTAAAATTTCTTGCATTTATTTACACGAGACAATTGGCAGTCATAATGCGCTATAGAAAATGGTTGCAAACTCTCCACCATGGCAACTGGAGCTTGGGAATAAAATACTTCATGGCACTGAATTTGGATTTGAAGTTTGATCACGTGAGGCTCTTTGTTGACTGGGATTTCACTGTGGCTCGGAGTCAGATTTTGTTTGATAGCACCCCTCTAATTCTGGCCTCTTGTGCATCCCTGATTTTAATCGCTCCATCATTGACGGTTAGGCCTTAAACTCTGGAATTCCCTCCCTAAACATCTGCGCCTCTCTCTCATCCTTTAAGACGCTCCTTAAAACCTACTTCTTTGGCAAACTTTTGGTCATCTGTCCTAATATCGATGGTTATGTGGCTCGGTGTCAAATTTTGTTTGATAAGGCTCCTATGAAGCACCTTGGGATATTTCACTACGTTAAAGGTGCTATATAAATGCAAGTTGTTGTTGTTGTAGTTTACAGGGTATCTTAGTGTAGTGGTTATGGTACTGAACTAGTAATCCAGAGGTTCTGAGTTCAAATCCCACCATGATAAATTGTGTAACTACTTCTTCTTTCCTATGGTCGTAGCAAATCAAATGTCATTATCTGAGTCAGATATCCAGGCCAAAGCTTCTGATGTAACAGCGTGGACATCTTGTAGGCTGCCTGCACGTTTCCTCTGAGGGCAGTGTTCAAAAATGTGCTCCAGGGTCTGATTAGGAGCTCCACAGTCGCATGCTGGGGATGCTTTAATCTTCCATCTATGGAGAAGGTGGCAGCGTCTACCATGACCGGTGCTGAGGCGGTTGATGGTTGTCCACTGTTTACGAGGAAGGTTTGATCCTTCAGGTTGTACTGTGGGGTCCTCTATAAGGAATCCATTCCGTATGTCGCCATTCTTCCAAGCATTTCACCATCAGTCATCAAGGCTGAGGGGAGATTGCTGAAGGGCTTCGGCGATTGTGTAACTGAATCCAATAAATGTGGTAAATTGTGGGTAGACTATGAAAGATGCTGTTTGTTCTGAAAACCCAACTGGCTCACTAATGCTCTTTAGTTACCTACCCAATCTGGCCTACATGTGACTTCTGTCCCATACTATGTGGTTTACCCTTAAAGGCCCAGTAAGCCACTTAGTTGTTATTTTTATCACCATGAAGGAGAAGGGATGGGCATTAAACTCAGCCTTCTTAGCATTGCCTACATCCCAAGAAGAACAGTTACTGTCTGGTCAATATCCGTTGGCATTTAGTGCAGGAGTCTCCAACCTGTGGGCCTTGAGCCACACCACCTTGGCATTCTGACCCATGTAGCCCACCCAAATCAGTCCTATAGGTACTCACGTTTCTTAGACTCCCTGTTTGAATTTCATGGAGCCGGAGTTTTGGAAGGGCTGTGTTTAGCACAGTTGTCTCATTGGTGGATGAATACTAAACCTGTTAGTATCTGCAGCTTGAGATTTATAGAAATGAATAGAATTGTGGATTTGCACTCTCGAAGTACCGATGTGGTACACAGTTCAAAATGCTTGGATAACCCATGTCTAGTGTATTTCTTGTGTATTTACTGACTTGCTCAATTTATGGCATGTGGAATTTAATTACTGTATTTAATTTCTTTTTAATTATAACCCTTTTTTTTTAAGCATGTTTCTCATTATGTTCCTTGCAGCACGTACTGTTGTCTAGTCAATTGGAGGAAGAGCAGGGAGAGAGGCACAGATAACCTTCTCCCAATCTTCAGCCGATCTGCTGTACAACTCGGTGTTTGGAGAAGACTGAGCGTTCATCTGTTTAATAATCTGTCCCGCCACCTTTTGGGGTAACAGTTCCCCTTCACTCAGCGTCTTGGCTGATATTGGAACCATGGGCATAAATCCACATCTCACCATTCCACAGCAATGTACTGTGACCACTTGGCTTTGGCATCCATATCATTCAAGCCAGCTGTACATATAATACAGCCAGCAAACTAGTTCCAGTCCACCATTCCTTCATCTGTGCCTTCAGCAGACTTGCTGCTCCAAGTGCTTCTGATTCTCCATTCATTACTTGCCTGGCTGTAGATAATGCTGCTCCAATTTTCCATCCATTTTAATAGAAAATCGTGTGATTTATTTTTTTCTGACGTGCACTGGCTGCGTGCAAGGCCGTGCAAATTTACCCCCGTATTGGTACAGGTTTAATATCACAATGTCAAACTGGCATCACAAAAAGCCTTGAGATGTGATTTCTTTGGACCAGGGCCCCGACTTTAACTTAACCCAGATGGCAGGGGAGGGAATCGAGGCGGGTTTGGATCGAAAACCGTATTACGCCCCGCCCAATTTTACATACCATTGGAAGTCAATGGAGCATAAAGTCAAGTGGGATGTAAAACGGCCATCTGATCCAAAACTGCCCTGATTCCGTTGAACTGGTTAGGATAAAATCTGGGCTGGAGGACCCCGAATGTACTCGTTAACGTTTTTATTCCTCTCGCTTTATACACACTATAGGAGCTAACATAAGAATATAAGAATTAGGAATAGGTGTCGGCCATACGGCCTCTCGAGCCTGCTCTGCCATTCAATAAGATCATGGCTGATCTTCGACCTCAACTCCACCTTCCTGCCCGATCTCCATATCCCTCGATTCGCTCAGTGTTCAAAAATCTATCGATCTCAGCCTTGAGTATACTCAGTGAGACCGCATCCACTGCCATTTGAGGTATAGAGTTCTAAATAACATGTCAAGACCAGTCACATGATGTAATAAGGAACTCCGCCCCTGAGCTTGGCCACACTACAATCGTGGCACTGATCACACAAGACAGGCTATAACCCTCTCGTAACACCTAACGCTCTCATAACACTGGTCATGGCCAAGGACACAATCCCCTAAACGCCACTTACAAATCTTGGGAAAGTCCGAGAGTCCCATATTATAAAAAATGGAATTTATTCAGCTCCCCTGAACCAAACCCTAAATGTGAATGGACAGAAGCCTGGAATGTGGTGCTCAAAGTACCAGCTAAAAGTGAATAAAAATGGAATTTGTCCAGTCAGCCACAGCCCTCTTGGAGTTTTATAATCGGCCTCATTGACGCACAAATGTATCATACCACGTGACGTCCCAGGTTACACGTTGCCACTATTCCAAATGGTTATGGAATTTCAAGGTATGTGTCCATCCAGATTTCGGCACACCAGCACCTGTTTCATCACGTTCTTTCAACCCTCTGCGGTCTGGTAAAACCCATGCCAGCTTGTACATGGCCATCTACTCTGAGTACACCACTTATGCCGTTTTATTTTTAAATATCCTCGACTAATATTGGTTTTAACCAGCAGCGCAGCAAAACAATTTTTTCAAAATCTAGACTGATTACTGAAACTGTGCACTTGAAAAATTTTTTTTTTTTATTAAGTCTTGAGGCTTGAAAGTGCTTCATTTATATCCCAGTCCTACAGTGCCTGCATTCAGAATAATCTGACCTGAACGTATCCTCTCAGGATTTGGACTGATGGCAGCTCAGACTCTGGGCTGTATTGTGTTACCAATTGGACATATGTACTGAGGATTCCTTAACCATGAGGAAAAACTTCGAACCTTCAGCCTTGAAAGGAAATAAATGAGTGGGAACTGTTCCGGAGGTCTATAAGATACTGAGTGGAATAGAAAAGGTTAGCTGAGTGCAGTAGTTTAGAGTGAACAGGAAGTGTAGGGAAAGCTCTCTGGTCCAAGCTATTCAGGGCTGGTGTGAAGAAGCACTTTTTCACACACACCTGTGATTGATAGTTGGAATGGTCTTCTCGTTAGTGCGGTGGTGACAAGGATTCTGGGATCGTTCAAAAGGTGGTTGAATGCTGTGATGGTGGGCCCGTCGTTTTCTACGGAAGGATGAGCTAAGTGGGTCAAATGGCCCCTCTCATCTGTCCTTACTTCTGCGATCTTAGATAAAGGGCAGGTTTGGAATGCCATTTCTACTGATCTGACACTCGTCTCCTGCCTTGCGGCCTAGACTAAGTTCGAAGGTCAAAAGGTGGGAGCTGTAACACTTGAAAGACGAGCGGACATTCTGCTTGAACGTCCCAACAAATCGAAATCTGGAGATCTGCATAAACATGTCTTTGTCCACCCTGTTCTTGTGTCTGCAACAGTGATCAACTGGTACCTCGGTCACATCAATAGAATTCAGTCAATTCATGGCTGGCTTCAAATTGTGGGTGTTTATGGTCAGTAACAGTCCATGTTAAAAACGTGATAAGATGCACTGACTGTATGGTGCTTTTCGATTACTGTTCTGATTTTCTCAGTGTAACAAGTGTGTGATCATCAAGTTCAAAGTTGCAAGTATCGTGATGCAATTGGCTGAGCAAGAAGGATTGGAGCTCCCCGAAGGCTTGGTGGATAACGCCTTGCATTTTGCATTACCAAGCCCCCATGTATTCCTAATCTGTGCTGAGTTATTTAACTTCAGTCGGGGGTGACAGTGGAGCAAGTCGGTTAGTTTTCGTATCCGTGGCAGCCAAGGTTGCTGCTTCTGGTTGCTATTCTCTTGGTGGAAGTGGAGATTGGGTGGGGGTCAAGGACTCGGCTCAGCTGTGACATCTTGCGTCTTGATCGAGTTGCCCGCTGAGGTCCACCTGTCGGTAGCAGCCACCTGGGCACAGCACAAGAGGACCACCAGTGTCCGTGGAAACATGTTCTGGCAAACGTCGCTTGAAACTCAGCTTCCGGCTCTTCTTAAATGTTGTCTTTTAATAACCGCTCAACAGGTACCTTCGCGCCGCATTTCGTTCTACTCCTAACTTTTCAAACCAGCAAGAAGTACTGCAGCTGTTATTATTTATACCTAAAATGATCTAAGGTAGTTTAGTACAGAAACCCAAGTCCAACAAAACGCACTGGTGAGCTGGGAAGCAAAACCAATTTGGGAATATAATCCGTGAATATAAGTGTGTGGAGAAATGTGAATTCTTTTATTGAAATACAATATGTGTTACTTGGCAACAGCCATTCTGTCCAAGGTAATTGCATTTGTATAACCAGATGTCTCTGTACAATTCTCAACAGCTCACTTATTCACAGTGCAATTTGCCCAGCTGTATACAGGTTCAATCTACAGGCCAGCCTGAGTCTGTGGACCCATGGACCCACGTCAGTCATTTTTAATGCGCATCAACAACAACTTGTATTTATATAGCAGCTTTTACGCAGTAAAATGTCCCAAGGCGCTTCACAGGAGCGTTGTAAAACAAAATTTGACACCGAGCCACATATTCGGGCAGATGACCAAAAGCTTGGTCAAAGAGGTAGGTTTTAAGGGGCGTCTTAAAGGAGGAAAGAGAGGTGGAGAGGTTTAGGGAGGGAGTTCCAGAGCTTAGGGCCCTTGGCAGCTGAAGGCACGGCCACCAATGGTTGAGCGATTAAAAACGGGGATTCTCAAGAGGCCAGAGTTGGAAGCTGTGGGCTTATCTAAGAGGGAGTCAAGCCGGGGATGGCGGCAGGAGAGGAGGAAGGTCGAAGAGTAATGAAGGGTTGGGATAGGGATTTGAGAGGGCAGAGTACCCGAGAGGGGAGAAATGAAAGGAGGCACAATGACAGGAGAGAGCGGTCAAGGAGGGGTATAGAGAAAAGAAAAAGGGGGAGAAAAAAGTGGAAATGGACGTGATTGGCTCAGGCCCGGAGCGGCAGCCAAAACACGAACACGAATAGACACAGGAAAACTCAAGTTACATAGGCCTGGTTATGTTGACCTGTTGGCGCGCATTGGATTTCTGGGCTGCTGTTGGACCATAGATTTTCAAATTGGGGTCTGCAAAGGGGAACGCAAGGGGATCCTCAATGTCATCAGCTTTCAGTCCACCTGTCATCAGATTTCTGAATGTTTCTCTATTTCTGAGCTTACTAGCCCAATGGTGCTGGTTGCTAATCACTAATAAAACGCATTTGCTGCAAAGGTGATGTTGTTTATCCTTTCTGCTTGGGTGGAGTTGGGGTACATCTCCCACATGGCGGGACATCTGCCTGTCACAAAGATGCGCCCCCACCCCAGCTGATATTCCGGCCTCGGGGTCATTAATGTACTTTTGGCGTGCTCCCTGGCGCCTCAGTTTGCGGCAACTCAAAACCTTCACAAAAAAAAGATGTTTTCGAATATGCCACCCTGGCCTATACTTTCTGGATATTTATAATTTAAATGCCCTCCCCCCCTCCTCCACTGCCATAGCAATGCTGGGTGCCAGGAACGAGTGCGTATCCTTTGCGTTGTCATGACGCAAGTGATGGAAAGTGGTCGCGTGGCGTACATTTCAGTAGGCACGCCCATATCCAGTGGGTGGGGTCATAAGAAATAGGAGCAGGAGTAGGCCAATCGGCCCCTCGAGCCTGTTCCGCCATTCAATAAGATCATGGCTGATCTGATCCTAACCGCCAATCTACTATCACAGAACCATCTCCTGAACCTAACAGAATTGGACACACGAAATAGGAGCAGGATCAGGCTACACGGCCCCTGGGCCCGCTACGCTACCCACAGGGCCATGACCGATCCGAACCTAGACTCATGTCCAAATTCCTGCCCGCTCCCCGTAACCCTTAATTCCCTTTACTTCTAGGAAACTGTCTATTTCTGTTTTAAATTTATGTAATGATGTAGCTTCTACAGCTTTTTGGGGCAGCATATTCCATGGACCTACCACCCTCTGAGTGAAGTAGTTCCTTCTCATCTCAGTTTTGAAAGAGCAGCCCCTTATTCTAAGACTATGCCCCCTAGTTCTAGTTTCACCCATCATCGGGAACATCCTCCCCGCATCCACCCGATCCAACCCCTTCACAATCTTATATGTTTCAATAAGATCGCCTCTCATTCTTCTGAACTCCAATGAGTAGAGTCCCAATCTACCCAACCTCTCCTCATATGTCCATCCCCTCATCCCCGGGATTAACCGAGTGAACCTTCTTTGTGCCTCCACCTGCCTCAGTTCCATCCGAAAGTCACCAGAGGGAGGACAGAAGATCCCAGCCGTCGTCTTTTGGAAGTTGGGACAGAGGGTCCCTGGGTGTGCGCCAATATGTTCATGAGGTCTTTGGGATTATGTTAAAATTTTCAACGAGTGTCTTGAGAAGAAAACATGATATGTTATTAACCGTAATGTTATTCTGGAGCAGCTCCAGCACTAAGGCGCCTAATTGGGTGGGTCTCAGTGAAGCCAAGTTGGAGTGCGATTCAACGACGATATGCTGTAAATTTCACTCTGAATTTATGCTACAGTGGCCATAAATTCAGAACAAAATAGCAGTCAAAAACACAGATTTAACAGAGAAACTTTCATTCCATCAGTTTGGATTACTTTTGTGCCTAGACCCCTAGAGCTGTGTGCAACGTGGCAGCTGCTGGGATTGTGGAGATATCATGAACACTGGTCTGGAATGTACAACGTAGGATGCAAGGTTAGAGAACATTGTGGACCTGCTCCATTTACCTTTTGGGGAGGGGGCAGGGAGGATCTTCGCAAAACGTATCCTCAGGAGAATAAAAGAGTTGGGAAGAATCCATGCCAGCGTAATTTGTACATGGGTCGATGGAAGGCATGGCTTTTTCTTATTCCATGTTTCGGCAAAAAGGTACAGTCACTGATCCGCCTACTACTCTTGTCACAGCATATATCGCAATAACTTAAAGTAAAATGCAATGTATTAGCTGTGGCTCAGTGGGTCACACACTCGCTTCTGAGTCAGAACATTGTGCGTTCAAGTCCTACTCCAGAGACTTGAGCACAAAGATCTAGGCTGACACTCCCAGTGTCTACTGGGGTGAATGCCCCTGCTCTTCTTCAATAACGTGTGCTGGGACCTTTTATGTCCACTTGATAGGACAGATGGGGGCCTCGGTTTTAACGTCTCATCTGAAAGACGGCACCTCCGACAGCATAGCGCTCCCTCAGCACTGCATTTTATGTCAGCCTAAATTTTGTGCTCAAGTTTCTTGGAGTCAGGACTTGAACCCACGACCTTCTGACTCTCTTGAGGTGAGAATGCTACCCACTGAGCCACGGCCAACACCTTATGAATGCACGTTGCCGGCAATTGACAATGTGTCAATTGCCAACAGGGATGGCAGGTCTTGCCTTGGTCTGAGAGGACCACCGTCGGCAGCTGCACAAACAGGGCCAGGTCTCCGATCACTGGGATGCAATGCTCGGCTTTTCTCAAACTGGTGTGTTACAAGGCGGTGTGAAGAGCTGAACAGTTGTTGTCGGGGTTAGCAACGGGACGAGGGCGAACACACCACTCACCCTGCTGAACACATGGCTGGCTGTTTTGGGTAAGAGCTTGAACAATGATAAGAGTCAACTGCACTTGCGTGGCAAAAGTCTTCAATAAGCTGTGAAGTGAGTATGTGTAATAAGCATTACAAAAGGCTTAGCACGGGCAGGGTAAATGCAGGTATTATGTAGATTCATGAGCACACATATAGAGGCCATGCTGGAGTTGACTCTATCCAGTAAGGCGACCTCTGTCCACTCATTCAAAACTGGGCCTGTTTGTTGGGAAACTATGCCCGAAATTTTCCCATTTAAAAAAAAACGGGTGTGTTTGGAGCGTGGGGTTGTGAATCCCGACCTTTTCCCGCCCACTTCTGGTTTTGCCGGAGGGGGGTGGGCAACCAACCTGCTCCCAGGGGGCGTTACCTTCATTTAAATATTGTAATGAGGCTGGAAGCCTCGAGTTTTCCCCCGTCCATTTTGAATTTAACTGCCTGGGGACGGGTTTCACACAATTCGTGAAACCCGGCAGCTAAACCGAGGAGGGGACCGCTGCATCCAGGAGGTAAGTGGAATTATACCTACCTGCTGGATCCAGGGTCCCTGCCTAACCCACTCCCCGTGATAGGAGACCCCCCTACAAGGCCTCCAATCACCTTCCCAGGCCTCACCCACCTCTCGAGCTAGCTGGCTGCAGGTGGGAAACGGAGGCCTCACATTCAAATTAGGCCCTGCTGGCAAAATTGGCAGGACCGGCAGGAAACCTGGCCTCCCGGGTTTCCCGCCCGCCTCGGATCCCCCCCCCCCCCCACCCCGGCCCCCAACCTGCCTCTCTGAACAAAATTCAGGCCTGTGTTTTTTTTGTTTATACCGTTGAATTTAAGGAGGGAGGATGAAGTTAAGTCTTGGTATTTAAAAACTTTTTTTTTCAAGGATTGGGGAGGAGAAGCTTTGCATTGCAGGGAGTGCTGCTAAACGATGGGAGGTCTATCAAGACATTGCAATGACAGAAACTGTGGTTTAACCTATTTGTCACGTTGGTCATAAGGGGATGTAAATCAGTTTTAGAGGGTTGATGGTCGTTCCTGGTTAGTGGGCATTCTTTTGACTATTTACATGCAGAATGCAGAGAAATGTAGAGGCACTTGTATTTTGCAACACCAGTTTTGATTCAATGGCACAATATGAGCTGGTCGGACATATTCCTGGAGGTTTCATCACATGACCTTCCACCTCCAACTGCCCTCCCCGTTATTTCCCATCTCCAGTATTTTTACAACTCCTAGAACAACAACAACTTGCATTTATATAGCGCCTTTAACGTAGTAAAATGTCCCAAGGCACTTCACAGGAGCCTTATCAGACAAAATTTGATTAATAAATAAAAGTGTTCAAAGAAGATGAAAGAAAACGCACCCATTTTTAACATCCCATGATTGTTCTCCCGGGTTGCTCACAGCGGTGTCCAGGAGATTAATTTTTTATTTGTTGGAGACTCCAGGACAATCCTGGAGGGTCGGCTACCCTACTGACTATGCAGCATGAAGGATAGAAATGACCTCTCAAAGCTGCGAGGGTTGTCCTATGAGAAGAGATTGAGCAGGTTGGGCCTATACTCTCTGGAGTTTCGAAGAATGAGAGGTGATCTCATTGAAACATATAAGATTCTGAGAGGGATTGACAGGGTAGATGCTGAGAGGTTGCTTCCCCCTGGCTGGAGAGTCTAGAACTAAGGGGTCATAGTCTCAGGATAAGGGGTTGCCCATTTAGGACTGAGATGAGGAGGAATTTCTTCACTCAGACGGTGGTGAATCTTTGGATTTCTCTACCCCAAATGGCTGTGGATGCTGAGTGTTTGAGTATATTCAAGGCTGAGATTGATAGATTTTTGGGCTCGGGCGGGAAAGTGGCATTGAGGTCGAAGATCAGCCATGATCTTATTGAATGGCGGAGCAGGCTCGAGGGGTCATATGGCCTACTCCTGCTCCTAATTCTTATGAGAACAGATGGGAGAGGTCATACAGCCAATTCAACCCATCCTTGCGTAGAAACCTGCAAAAAGTGGTAGCAGTTTAATAACTTCAGCCAGAAATTGGAGCTGCACCTACAGCTTTTGCGCAAGCACGTGAAAGAATGCGAAAATAAACCGAGGCATTTCTGAATCACAATTAACCCTGGCGTCTGTTGTTTTACACAGAGGGGCAATACAGAGGAGCGGAACACAGAATAAATTTTGCAACACCAACTGCTCTGATTTTACTTTGCACGACAGGCTCAAGTGGTTAGAACTGGTTTCAGTAAACAGTGTGAGTGCACAGATCGCACTGCCAAGACTTCCTTAAAAAGGAAATCTAACTTTAAAGAATAAGTCGGGTTTCCTGCCAGCTGTTGTGAGTTAAATAAAGGTAATGTGGCCTTCCTCTGCATTGCTGATATAACAATGATCACACTTCCTCTTGGGCTGATTGCTCATGCCTAAAGCTAGAGTCATGTTATTACACTTGAGTAAGAGTTAGCAAAACATTCAGTGACTCCTTGGTCCAGTAATTGTCTCCTTAATTATTCCTTTTCAGTAAAACACATACGCTGCTTTTTTGAAACTACTCGTAGGGGCAGCTCATAATAGCCATCACTTTCCACGAGGATACAAAAAGTGGAGGGAGGACCTGGTCTGTTTAAGTGTCAGTCAGAGACTCAGTGGGTAGCACTCTCTCGCCTCTGAGTCAGAAGGTTGTGGGTTCAGGTCCCACTCCAGGGACTTGAGCACATAAATCTAGGCTGACACTCCAGTGCAGTGCTGAGGGAGCGCTGCACTGTCGGAGGTGCCGTCTTTCAGATGAGACGTTAAACCGAGGCCCCATCTGCGCTCTCAGGTGGATGTAAAAGATCCCACGGCACTATTTCGAAGAAGAGCAGGGGAGTTCTCCCCGGTGTCCTGGGGCCAATATTTATCCCTCAATCAAAATAACAAAAACAGGTTATCTGGTCATTATCACATTGCTGTTTGTGGGAGCTTGCTGTGCGCAAATTGGCTGCCGCGTTTCCCACATTACAACAGTGACTCCACTTCAAAAAGTACTTCGTTGGCTGTAAAGCGCCTTGGGACGTCCGGTGGTCGTGAAAGGCGCTATATAAATGCAAGTCTTTTCTTTTTGACTTATCCAGTAGTAGTACTCTTGCTTCTGAGTCATAAGGTTATGGTTCAAGCCCCACTGCAGGATTTCGGCGTGTAATCTAATCTGGTACTCCGGTGCCGTGATACTGAGGGAGTGCCGTCCTTCAGATGAGGTCCCGTCTGCCTGTTCCACCGGCTCAGGTAGATGTTAACGATCCCGTGGCATTATTCAATGAAGAGCCAGGAGATTTCCCGATGTTCTGGCCAACATTCTTCCCTCAATCAACAATAATAGATAAACCGGCCTTTCATCTCATAACTATTTGTGGGAACATTGCTGTGCACAAAATGGCTGATGCATTCACCTGGACAACAACAGGCACTGCACTCCAAAAAGAGAATCCATTATGTGTGAAATGCTTTGGGATGTTTCTGAGAGAGATGATAAAGTGCTATATAAATGTAACTTTTTTTTCCTTTCTTTCACATATATCAAAATTGGGTACAGTAGCCTAGAGGTTATGGTACTGGACTAGCAATCCAAAGGTTGTGAGTTCAAATCCCATCATGGCAAGATGGGGAATTGACTTCTTGACCATCCCATCAAAATGAAGATGCCAAAACTGAAAAGTGCCTATGTTTAAAAATAAATGAAAAGTGGGGCATTCCAGCCTTTATCGTGCAGTCAGTGTAAAGAGAGCCCAGTTAGAGGCCCACCTGTTGGAGCTGGTCTCTCTAGGCCCAGTGATGTCCGCATCAGACGAGCTCTGGGACCACTATCCTACACCCTTGTGAGTGGCATGAGGACGTCCAAAGTATAGCACCATGTTGGTGCTGGATAAAGAGCAATCGCACACGAGGAGACTGTCACTGTCTGGAGCTCTCAGTCAGAGTTGCCACCATGTACTTTAAAATGAAACCGTAAATCCTTCACTGCAGTGTCCATACAGCCTTGTTACTCTGGCATTTTTACTTGGAAAATTGATCTTTTTCCACTGTGGAAAAAGCTTTGTGATTTAGTTTTATTTAATGTGCTTTCTAATTGTTGATATATTCAAAAAGTAGGCATTAAATCAATGTGTTTGGTGGATTATAACAGTGTAAATCACCATTCATTCCTGACCTTCGGGAAATCAGTCCTCACCAGAGGCTAAATTCAAAAGAGCTTATTTTAAGTGTTTTAATTCTGAGTCAGTGTGGTGCTGAGCACCCCGACAACCAGGAAACGATGATAAACACAAATACTCCTGCACTGAGATCATCACTGTACTCGTATTGTATTGGGTATATGGTGGTTATGGTATTGGACCCAAATTGCACCCTAGCAAATTTAGAATTTATTGGCCCGTATTTTCCGATTGGAGGCTTCCTGCGTGCGGAGGCCTCCGATCTGGAAAAAATTTACGCCCTTACCTGAGGGCTCCGGAGGTCCGGACATTTCCGATCCTGGGCCTCTCCACGACAAAATGCGCAGGGCCCAGGAATCCCAGGGGCGCAGGCGGTTCACAAGCGTCCCTGGGATCACGTGGGCCATGGGGAACCAATGGAAGAAGGGAATTCCCCTTCACACTTTTGACAGGTCTCTCAGCTTAAACCCGTCAAAAGTATGAATGGAGATCACTCCAAAAACACATCAAAACATAAAACATTTTTTTATCACATTTTTAAAATTAATTAAAATTACATTAAATTAAATATTAAACAAAAACTTTTTGGAAAAAAAATTAAAGTTTTTTACAGGGCTAAAAATAAACTTACCTTTTTTAAAAGTATTTTTAAATCATAAATGAGTGAAATGTTTTAATTTTTTTTACTTTTTTTAAACTCTTATGCTGGTAAAAGCAGGCCTCAACGCCTGCTTTTACCAGGTGTAAGATTTCTAAGGGTTTTCAGCGGGCGGAGGTTCTGCAGAAAGCGGAACTCTCCCCCCGCAGAGGCCCTTCTCCAGGGCAGGTGTCCGATCTGTCAAGAGGATTCTTGACCGATCGGAAGTGCCGGTTTTCAGCACATGCGCTTCGCACGCCTGAAACCGGCACTTGCGAGGTCCCTACGGGTGCGTACACAACTCGTACACACTTAACCTATCTATATCCCTTTGCAGACTCACCTATCTTTGTATCAGCAGCAAATTTGGCTACACAGCTCGTACACCCCCCGTAGGCATCGGAAAATACGGGCCAATAACACTGGCAAACTGTGGGCTGGCACCAGAAAAAAAATGACCGTAAAAGTGGAGGAATGTTGTAGAAACCCAACTGGCTCGGTGAAGTCCTTCAGGGAAGGGAACCTGTACCTGGTCTGGCCTACACGTGACTCCAGTCCCACACGATATGATTGACTCATAATGCCATTTTGAAGAGGCCTAGAAAGGTCCACCAACTGGATGGGCATTAAAGGCAGCATTGCCCACATCATGATAAATAACGGTGTAATGTACAACTTCCAAAGTTCAGTGTGAATAAATTGGTCCTCAGATAACCTGATTCCTATTTTTGGTAAATATCGGGGTGGCGGGGGGGGCGGGGGGGTGCAGGTTGTTTCTGATTTTTTTTGAAGATGTATGACAAGTGTAATGCATGCAATGAAAACAGAAAATGCTGGAAACACTCAGCAGGTCAGGCAGCATCTGTGGAGAGAGAAACGGCAGCATCTGTGGAGAGAGAAACAGAGTTAACGTTTCAGGTCGGTGAACTTTCATCAGAACAGCCTGGAACAGATTCTGACAAAGGGTCATTGACCTGAAACGTTAACTCTGTTTCTCTCTCCACAGATGCTGCCTGGCCCGTTGAGTGTTTCCAGCATTTTCTGTTTTTACTTCAGATTTCCAGCATCCGCAGTATTTTGCTTTTGTACAAGTGGAATGCATGCCCCAGGTTTTACAGTACTGTACAAACTGTGGGAGAGGAGGAAGTCATTTCAAAGTCGATGTGTTCTGGTGCTTTTATTAATAAGCTTTCAGTGTGCGCTGAATGATCTCACTGACAGATTTGGTATGAATCACAGATTTACTTGTTCCGAAACGGCTTAAAAAAAACCCCCAATTTGAACGAAAAATGTAAAAATGTCCCCTCTTTGTCTTTGTCAGGTTTCCAGCCCCACCATAAACCCGTAGCCGACGAGGTCAGCAGGTGACCTGCTCCCCCATGAATCAGCCAGCAGGAGGTGCACAAGAGCAGCTCCCTCCCTCTGTGCAAGGCGATGCTTGGCATGTATTGGGTGCCTCCACCAAACACAGTGCATGGCACGATGAATTGTTACGGCTCACACGAAATAATCTCTAGAGTTAGTACTTGGCGTTCAATGCCATTGAGTTTCTGGGGAAAATGAAAGAATAATGGGGCTGTACACCAGCGCAGCAACAGATATATAGACACTACGGTGAGTGATTACTGTATCATTTTTAAGTACGTGGTGGCAACTCTGATTGATGGTTCTAGATAGTGAAAGTCTCCTCTTGTGTGATTCCTGTTATATCCATTACCCCCAGTGTGCTGTGCTTTGGGAGTCGGTGCTACACCTTGCGTTTCCTCATGCCACTCCCATATACCAGAACTAGCCTGACTTTGAGTTCACTGGCCTGCTAAATTAATTCTCCTCAATGTTATTGATGGGGAGGTTGGTTGAAGCCACAAGCACCAATCCATAGCAGAAGTCTACATTGCGTTAAGCACGATCAGGATAAGGACAGAGCTGCTTGAGAGACCGTGTCAGCTGCAGCCTAGTGCTGTCAACAATAAGAGTCAGTATATTTATTGACATGGGTCAAATCCATTTATTTATTCCATTTTATTTTTTGAATGAAATATAAGACCTCAAGTAAAAATGAAAGACTTGCATTTCTACAGCGTCTTTCATGACTTCGGGACGTCTCAAAGCGCTTTACAGCCAATGAAGCACTTTTGAAGTGTAGTCACTGTTGTAATGTAGGAAACACGGCAGCCAATTTGCGCACAGCAAGCTCCCACAAACAGCGATGGGGCAATGACCAGATCATCTGGTTTTGATGTTGGTTGATTGGCCAGGACATCAAGGAGAACTCCCCTGCTCTTCTTTGAATCATGCCATGGGATCTTTTACATCCACCTGAGAGAGCAGAGGGGGCCTCGGTTTAACGTTTCATCTGAAAGACAGCACCTCTGGGGAAATGACTTCGCAATTGGCTCTTGGTCTTTTCTTCCAACTTAAAACCCATAGTAATGTTGATTGTTACCACAGTCACACGGGTAGAAGTAGATTCTATTATCTTTTACGATAGCAAAATACTGCAGATGCTGGAAATCCGAAATAACAACAGAAAACGCTGGAAAAACTCAGCAGGCCAGGCAGCATCCGTGGAGAGAGAAAGAGAGTTGACGTTTCAGGTCGATGACCTTTCATCAGAACTGGGAAGAGCTGGAAATCAAATAGATTTAAGGCCAGGGTAAAGCTGGGAAAAGGGGGAGGGGATAAAGGAACAAAGGAGGAGATGAAGAGACATTAAGAGACATTAAGAGATAAGCAAGGCTAGAGGTGGTAACAAGGTTGAAGAGCCAAACGGAAATCCCGTCGAAGAGAAGAGCAGAACTTCTTCTATTATCTTTTACTGATTGTTAGGGATATTTGATTGGCTGCTCCTTGAGAAGGTTGGTGATTGAATCCACTTCAGATAGAGCTATGTGTCTTTATCCTTCAACTCTTATTACCTTCGACTGTTATTGAAAACTGATGGCTTTGTCACACAGCGATTTTGGGAATGCAGGGGATAGCATTTGCGAGATTGATTGGAATACTTCCTGAAATATTTGGGACTTACTGCGAAAGAAATGCATTAACTGCTGCTGGGCATCATTTCCGAGTCTTAGTTACTGAATTAAGCTCTCAGCTTAAACAGGGATATGTAAATCTATTGAAGTTCATTGAGGGAGAAGGGAAACAAATGTGCATTTATATAGAGCCTTGTCACATCTCTCAGTAACTTCTCATGGTGCTTCACAAAGAGCGGATTATTCTGAAAGTGCAGCGATTGTTGTTATCTAGGCACTCTTGCCCACAGCAAAATCCCACCGGTGGAATGGGATGAATAGCCTGTTTTTGGTGGCATTAGTTGCGATCAGTGTTCCCTGCGAGCTGTGCGGCTGCACAGCGCTCCAGGGATCCCGTGTAGCCGGCTTGCCAGTGCAAAAAAAAACGTGCACGCGCGGTATTCTGAATGGCTCACGCAACCCCTTGGAGGGGCCGTGCAGCGCCAAAAAAAAAATGACTGGGGACGTCGGTTGTGATGGACAGTAATAGCTTCAGGTGACCACAAAGAAAATGCAACTTAAGAATAGAAATGCTAAACTGCTGGAAATGCACAGCATGATGTCTGTCAGCATCTGAGAAGGAAAAAAACGGTTTAACCCTTCAGGTACGAACTTGCTGTGCATTTCCTGCGTTTGGAATGTTCTAATTTTGTTTTTAGCTCTGCTGAATTTTGTTGTACAGTTTGGTTTTTGCCTTGGCGCTTTTTGCAGTAGCGCGTGACTGTAGCTGCAGTGGGAATGTTGCATAACTTTTAATTGATGTTGCTGTACCAGACCGGCTCCATTGGTTATCGAATCAGATCGGTGTGATGTGTTTATTTAATGTGAGACTGTAGCAATTTAAACATGTCGAACTGATTCATCGCGAAATCTTAATGAACAAAGTCAATTTGACAGGCGAACAAAATTGCAGGGATATGGGGAAAGAGCAGGGGTGTGGGAATAACTGGATTGCTCTTCGAGAGAGCCGGCGCAGACTCGATGGGCCGAGTGGCCTCCTTCTGTGCTGCGCTATTCTGTGATTCAATGATCAAACTGTGTGCAACAGCAGTGCCCGCTTTGGATCCCATTACCTGGATCTTGTCTTACAGCTTGCAATAACAAAACACTGCGATGAGCTGAGGCTAAAAAGCTCAATTATTTGCTTTTCTTAGTTGCTTCTGTCCCCAGCCTGTGTAATGGTGCAACTGAGGTTTTAAGAGGTAATTAAGACACAATAAACCTGAACTGAGTGACCGTCTGAGTTTCAGTAGTCCCGTCACCTGTGGGACCTGACCTCAAATCCAGACCAGACTGAAGCGATGAAAGTCTCTCTCTGCCAGCTGTAAGGATTCCATAGAAAGTGAGTCTGGCAGTGCGATCCCAATTCCTAGTGAGCATGGGTACTTAGGGAAAGACTGCCACTAATTCAGTGCTAATTGGCACCAAGTTCACAATGTCACTCAAAAGGACATATTGTAGGAAACAAAAGTGCCACACTTAAAGCACATTGTTACAATGGAGAGTGGTGAGCTTTGGCCTACTTCTAGCTCATGCTGTACCAGATCCATTGCCCAGGAGCATGACGTCCCAACAATATTATTCCCCACCTTGATGAGCACAAAATAAATTCCCCCCCACCACCCAAAATAAACGTTACTATTGTTGACCATGAATTTATTTTTAGTCGCCCACCCTTCACATCTTGTAAGTTTGTCTAAAAGTACAAAATGTTTACATAGAATCTACAGCACAGAAACAGGCCATTCGGCCCGCATGCTGGTGTTTATGCTCCACACGAGCCTCCTCCTACCCCTCTTTATCTAACCCTACCCTTTGCAATACCACACACCATGCCAGTGATCAAGAGGGTTCAGAGAAACTGTTTCCACGTTTCTGCAAACACTTCTGTCGGCTGCAGGCTTTTTCCTCTTCCATTGGGATGGTCCAGGAGAATTCAGCAACTTGCTGAAAAGAGGAAGTGGGAGAAGGAAGGAATCACGCATTCTACTACCCTGCAACATTGCTGCTCAGTTTACTGTCGTACTGCGCTATCCAGTCATCACTGTTTTATATTGCTAGCATGCAGGTACAGCAAACAATAAGGAGAAGGCAACTGGCATGTTGGCCTTTATTGCAAGGGGGTTGGAGTATAAGAGTAAGGAAGTCTTGCTACAATTGTACAAGGCCTTGGTGAGACCACACCTGGAGTACTGTGCACAGTTCTGGTCTCCTTATCTGAGGAAGGATATACTTGCCTTGGAGGCGGTGCAACGAAGGTTCACTAGATTGATTCCTGGGATGAGAAGGCTGTCCTATGAGGAGAAATTGTGTAGATTGGGCCTATACTCTCTGGCGTTTAGAAGAATGAGAGGTGATCTCATTGAAACATACAAGATTCTGAAGGGGATTGACAGGGTAGATGCTGAGAGGTTGTTTCCCCTGGCTGGAGTGTCTAGAACTAGGGGGCATAGTCTCAGGATAAGGGGTCGGCCATTTAAGACTGAGATGAGGAGGAATTTCTTCACTTAGAGGGTGGTGAATCTTTGGAATTCTCTACCCCAAAGGGCTGTGAATGCTGAGTCTTTGAGTATATTTAAGGCTGAGATAGATAGATATTTGGACTCTAGGGGAATCAAGGGATATGGAAATCGGGCGGGAAAGTGGAGTTGAGGTCGATGATCAGCCATGATCTTATTGAATGGCGGAGCAAGCTCATGGGGCCATATGGCCTACTCCTGCTTTTATTTCTTATGTTCTTATTACAGGCTAAAATAAAACGGCTGTGCTTTTAGCTACCTTTTGAAATTCCAGTCGAAGCTCCCCGGTTGGCTCAGTGATTAAAAGTGCTGCCTCATGCAGTACTAAACCACACAGGTTGGGAAGGTGCTAAGTTAGCCAATCTCAGCCAGGGAAGCTGTGGGGCTGCTACAACTGGCCTTAGAACCACTCTGGTCAAATCGGCCAGGTTTCCAGCTCCTGATCTCTATCCACTAATGTCCGATGGATAATACGGACATGATAGGGCTCAACCCTTGAATAGCATGAGCTCACACACGAAGAATGCCCATTGGGTGAGATATTGGAAAGCTGCTTGTGGAACTATAGGGCTGATTCTCCCTGAGGGGCAGCGGTACTGGATTGTGGATTGTGTCTAATCACTTACTCCTTATCTTTGAGGCTTTAATCTCCCAATACATTTTAAGAAAAGAGGGTTTTACACCAGGTCGGTCTCAGGCCATTAAAAAAGAAAGACTTGCATTTCTAAAGAGCTTTTCACGACCACCGGACGTCCCAAAGTGCTTTACAGCCGATGAAGTACTTTTTGAAGAGTAGTCACTGTTGTAATGTAGGAAACGTAGCAGCCAATTTGCACACAGCAAGCTCCCACAAATGGTAATGTGATAATGACCAGATAATCTGTTTTAGTGATGTTGATTGAGGGATAAATATTGGCCAGGACACTGGGGATAACTCCAATGCTCTTTTTCAAATAGTGCCATGGGATCTTTTACGTCCACCCGAGAGGGCAGACGGGGCCTCGGTTTAACGTTTCATCCTAAAGACGGCGCCTCCGACAGTGCGGCACTCCACTGGAGTGTCAGCCTAGATTTTTGTGCTCAAGGTGAGAATGTGGAACTCACTACCACAGGGAGTAGTTGAGGTGAATAGTATAGAGGCTAGAGAGAGAAGGGAATAGAGGGTTATGCTGATAGTTAGATGAGGAAAGACGGGAGGAGGCTCGAGTGGAGCATAAACGCCGGCACGGACTGGTTGGGCGAATGGCCTGTTTCTGTGCCGTATATCCTATGCAGTGTAATCCTATGTAAGTGTCTGGAGTGGGACTTGAACCCACAACCTTCTGATTCAGAGGCGAGGGTGCTACCCACTGAGCCACGGCTGACACTATAAGGCAGGCCAAACTGTTGGATACGGGGGGGCCTTTCTGTTTTCTGCAGGAATATTGCGACACTGGGCTAAGATCTGCAACTGACTTAACAATTAAACCCTTTTAGGTTGAGAATTTGCCTCTTTGACCCCGAACCTGGGAGGCCCCCTTCCTTCTTGTAAAAAAAAATCACCCACATCTTATAAATGAGTGGACTGAGATCAAAGCTGCCATCAGAAAACATCGACACGTATGCACAAAGATTTATGCATTAGTAAGAGTTATATTTATATACACCTCATCACGTCTCTCAAACATTCCCAAGCAGTTCGCATACAATGCATTGCTTTGAAGTGCAGTCATTCTCGTTTTTGTGGGGGGGACATGCGGTAGCCATTTTGCGCATATCAGTGTCACCCAAACAGCAATGAAATGAATGAGCAGTTGATTTATTTTTTTTGGTCGTGGCGGATGAGGGAGGAATGTTGGCCGGACAATGAGAAGCTTGCAACTCTTCTTCAAATAGTGCCATGGGACCTTTCCACATTCCCCCGTGCTTGTGTCAGTTTTCGAGGCAGTGAGACAAAATTCTTACAGGGCTTGACAGGGTAGATGCAGGGAGTGATGTTTCCCCCTGGCTGGGGAGTCTCGAACCAGGGGTCACAGTCTCAGAATAAAGGGTCGGCCATTTAGGACTGAGATGAGGAGAAATTTCTTCAATTGGAGGGCGGTGAATCTTTGGAATTCTCTACCCCAGAGGGCTGTGGAGGCTCAGTCGTCGAGTATATTCAAGATGCGGAGATGCTGGTGTTGGACTGGGGTGGACAAAAATGAGAAGTCGCACAACACCAGGTTATAGTCCAACAGTTTTATTTGAAATCACGAGCTTTCGGAGCGCTGCTCCTTCGTCAGGTAAAGTGAAGGAATACAAATCAGCAAAGCATATATAGACAGAGAACAATGTGTAGCGTACAATGTCAGACGACTACAGTAAACATTTCTGAATGCCCTCCATCACACCTCGGCAGAAGTCAGTCAGGAAGGCATTACATCAAAGACACAGCAAAATACAGCTAAGACAATGAGGTGGGGTCACAGGGGGTCCAACGTGTCAAATGCTGCAGTCTGTATGGCTAAGCTTTTTACTTTTTTTTAAAACTGGAAATCACATCTGTGAACAAGCCAACGACGACTCGAGTCTGGTTGAGGCCGTCCTCATGGGTGCGGAACTTGGTATATTCAAGACAGAGATCGATAGATTTTTGAATATTAAGGGAATCAAGGGGATAGTGCGGGAAGGTGGAGTTGAGGTAGAAGATCAGCCATGATCTCATTGAATGGCGGAGCAGGCTCGAAGGGCCAAATGGCCGACTCCTGCTCCTATTTCTTATGTTCTTATGAGACGGAAACAAGTTAAAATCTGTGTTTAGGACACGGGATTCTGCGTTGCTTGAGGCTTTTTAACCAGGGGTTTGGGTTCTGAGTCTGTCAATTTTTCTGTGGAAAATACCAATTGGTGGCTTTGAGTCAAGGGGGGGGGGGGGTGTGTGGCCACAGAAACATAGAAATTTCAACCCAGTAAGGAGGGTATTTGGCCCTTCGTGCCAGTGCTGATGCTAGCTCCACATCAACGTTTGTGTCAGAAAAATCAAAGCTGGGGATAACAGTACATCTTCGCTCGCAGCAACCTACAGAGTGCCCTTCAGTTTAACCAGACAAAGAAAACACAGGGTTACCAGACAAAGACAGGCAACAAGTGAAAGCTCCCCATTGTTTATCAGTGGGGGGTGAGAATTAACCTTTGACTCTCCATTGAGGAAAATTGGAAACGTTTAAGAATTTATTTAGAATTTTCTCCCTTTACAAATAGCTTTTTATTATCCCCAGAGTGTACGGAGATTTTTGCCCCTGCAGTTTGAGTTTGCCCTCATTATTGATGGAGGAATACCAGCCTAAATATTTCTTGGTTATTGTCATTTTGTAAAACACAAGGGTTCTGTGCCATTTCGCATATATTTTCTCCATATAAATTGATCTTGTCTTCTTCGAGCTGTAAGCAAGCAAAGACTTTGGGGCAGGCAATTTTAAGAAAGGGAAAAGAGTGGTAATTGTCCAACACGCAGGCATAATTTTCAGATGAGGTCAGATTTTAAACGTGGTTTCCGAAACAGGGCAGCGTATTGACTGCAGAGACAGAGGCACAATAGTGGGCAGAGCGCTGAAGAATTTCACCAGCACTGTGGGGTCTTGGACTGGTCATATGTCAAATAACGTGATCACAAACAATCTGCTACTTGTTAAGTGAGTCGAATTTTGTGAGATTCATTAAATATCCCAGTGAAAGGAGCAGCATTTATCAACACTGCATCAACTGTATGTCTTCAGTTCTCAACTTGTGCAAGTTTAGTAGAGCCTGCTTGTGTATATATATATGTGTGTGTGTATATGTGTGTGTGTGTGTGTGTATATGTGTGTGTGTATGTGTGTGTGTATATATGTGTATGTGTGTGTATATATGTATGTGTGTATATATATGTGTGTGTGTATGTGCATGTGTGTGTGTATATATGTGTGTGTGTGTATGTGTGTGTGTATATGTGTGTGTGTGTGTGTGTATGTATGTGTATATATGTGTGTGTGTATATATATGTGTGTGTGTATATGCTTATATATGCGTGTGTCCATGTTCCCCCTAATTTTATTTTTAGTGCGCGGTCCCTTTAACTGGGTCCGCGGCCCTTTTCAAATTTTCACATAGCATGCGCGGTTTCTTCCCTGTAGAAGCCGGTGAGTGGCCTGTGCGGGACCTCCAGACTGGCCGCACAGCTTAGCGGGAATGTTGATGTGTGTGTGTCTATTTCTGTGCGTGTATTTAGTGATAAAACTGCACCTATTTCCTGTCTGTCACACTTACAGATGTCACACTTTACTGTCACGCTATAAGTCCTCAAGTTCTCTGAGTCACATTGGCTCTTGGTTGGCTCACGTTGCTAAAACAGCAACAAATTACAACTGACCAAACCCGGAACATGCCAAGCAACACGTAGCAACCAGGAATAAAAACTTCACCAACCAGCAACTTTCAAAAAATTGAACTCAAAATTAGCAAGGAGCAGGAGGGGAGCCAATCAAATGGCTCCAAATATTTTTTGAAAACTTTTGGGCTGCTGCCTTGGATTGTGACTGAAATAAATTTACAAATGGAAATACTATTTGTGTAACTTAAAAGGCTTAAGATGACAACATTTGCAAGAAGGTGATGGAACTTATCTACACAACAAATGGGGACAGGATAGGACAGAGTCAACATGGATTTACAAAGGGTAAATCGTGCTTGACTAATCTATTGGAATTTTTTGAGGGAGTAACTGGTAAAATAGATGGGGGAGAGCCAGTAGATGTGGTGTACCTGGACTTCCAAAAGGCCTTCGATAAGGTCCCACATAAAAGATTAGCAGGGAAAATTGAAGCTCATGGGATAAAGGGGAAAGTATTGACGTGGATAGAGAACTGGCTGTCAGATAGAAAACAGAGAGTTGGAATAAACGGCTCATTTTCTGAATGGCAGGCAGTAACAAGTGGGGTACCACAGGGATCTGTCCTGGGTCCCCAGCTGTTCACAATTTACATTAATGACCTGGATCAGGGAGTCGGATGCAGCATTTCCAAATTTGCAGACGACACTAAACTAGGAGGGGGGGTGGGCTCAGAGGAGGAGACCAGGAAGCTCCAGAGCGATTTGGACAGACTGGGTGATTGGGCGGATAAATGGCAGATGCACTATAATGTGGACAAGTGCGAAGTTATCCACCTTGGGTGCAGGAACGGGAGGGCAAATTATTATTTAAATGGCAATAAATTGGGAGAGGGGGAAGTACAGAGAGACCTGGGTGTTCTTGTACACCAGTCACTGAAGGCGAGCATGCAGGTGCAACAGGCGATCAAGAAGGCAAACGGTATGCTGGCCTTCATAGCAAAAGGGTTGGAATACAGGAACAGGGATACCTTGCTGCAGCTGTACAGGGCACTGGTGAGACCACACCTCGAGTACTGTGTACAGTTTTGGTCGCCTCATCTGAGGAAAGATGTTCTTGCCATGGAGGGGGTGCAGTGGCGATTCACCAGGCTGATACCAGGAATGGCGGGATTGACCTATGAGGAGAGACTATGTAGTTTAGGGATGTACACACTGGAGTTTAGAAGATTGAGAGGGGACCTCATAGAAGTGTATAAAATTCTGACAGGTCTAGACAGACTAGATGCAGAAGGAATGTTTCCCTTGGCGGGTGAGAACAGAACTAGAGGACATAATTTAAGGATAAGGGCTAAACCATTTAGGACAGAAATGAGGGGGAATTTCTTCACTCAGAGGGTGGTGAACCTGTGGAACTCATTGCCACAGAGGGCAGTGTACGCCAGCTCATTAAATATATTTAAGAGGGAATTAGATATATTTCTACAGGCAAAAGGGGTTAAGGGTTACGGAGAGAAGGCGGGGACGGGATACTGAATTGGAGGATCAGCCATGATCTCATTAAATGGCAGAGCAGGCTCGAAGGGCCGGATGGCCTACTCCTGCTCCTATCTTCTATGTATCTATGTATCTATGTAACAGTACCTTCTGTGTTTCAAATGTGCCTTAAGAACATTTTCATTGGAGTCCTGTGCCTGTCTGAGAAGCCTAGGGTTTGAGTTCATGATCTTCCCAGTGTTACTGCTCTGGCACATGAAGATAATGGCTTCAACTCCCAGCAAGCACCTGTGTCTACACTTCCCATCATACCACAGACTGAGCATGTATAGTATGCAGGTGAACTCCCAGCGTTCATCGGTATCTTTCTCTGTACGCAATATGTGGAAGAAGTCAGTCTTTCATTCCTCAGGCTATAACCGCAGGTATACGTTTGTTTTCCCTATAGATTTGAAACTAAGGCAAAACATTAACCTTTTGTACCTGTTATGATGGGAAAACCATTTTGAAAGGCTTATTTTATGGACTGAGAAAGACAGAGGGCTGGAAATTCGTTTTCGGTCCCACGAAATTGGTCCTTTTTGCCCCTGTTTTCCGCCTAGAGAAAAGGTGCAATGGTGTCCAATTTCTACCCCTGAACGGAATTTTATATTTTATAAATTATTCTGAAATAGTTGCAGCAATTGCATTTTGTTTCTACTGAGAACTCAAATAATTATTGTCCATATAAAGAGATGCATTTAAACAACTCTGGGTTTGTTTATCAACCTGCAGCCTACTTAACATAGTGTAAACCACAGAGCTAACATCACAGGAGATCTGTTCGTCTGCATCTATTACATAGAATTTACAGCACAGAAACAGGCCATTCGGCCCAACTGGTCTATGCCAGTGTTTATGCTCCGCACAAGCCTCCTCCTACCTTACTTCATCTCACCCTATCAGCATATCCTTCTATTCCTTTCTCCCTCATGTACTTATCTAGCTTCCCCTGAAATGCATCTCTGCTATTCGCCTCAACTACTCCCTGTGGTAGCGAGTTCCACATTCTAACCATTCTCTGAGTAAAGAAGTTTCTCCTGAATTCCTTATTGGATTTCTTAGTGACTGTCTTATATTTATGAGCCCCTAGTTTTGGACTCCCCCACAAGTGGAAACATTGGGGGAGAAATTCAGTATCGCCCCATTTGGGGCGCAATTATCGGCCGGGCGCAAAGATTAGCGCCTGGCGCTAATTATCGCCACTGACTGCAAACTTGACTTTTATCGCCCTTGTAGGTGATTGCAGCGCTAAATCAGGCGCTTCACACCTTTCTTAAGGCGCAAATGCCGAGGAGCGAGGCGCTACCTCAGAGCGCTGGCGAAGCTCATGTAATGTCAGTCAGCAATGGAACACACACACAATGGCACGGGCCAGTTCTTAAAGGGGATGGTTAATCTTGCTTTCCATCCACATCCTGCTCATTGCAGCCTTGAATCTCGGCCTGGAGAGACCTGCACATCAAATGTGCTGGAAAGAACAATGGAGAGTACCAGGGAAAGAGCTCAGAGTGCAGCCCCCACAGTCTCTGCTAAATCGATACGAGGAATGGCAAATCAAAATGAACCTGCAAAGTGCTGCTCAGTACCCAAAACTCCTTCACACAACGTTGAATCTCTCCAGAAGTCTCTCCCTCTCTCTCTCAGAATGCGTAGTTCAAAAATGGCACCAACAATAAAAGGCAGGAAGCGGTCACCTTTAAATAGCGCTCCCCCTTTCCCTTCATGACTGCAGAACGCTCCCCTCAACCTGTCGTTGCTAGCGTCAGGTGGTAAGGCAGGGGGCGCTACTCAATATCCGCTCCGGGGCGATACCGGGGCGTTGCGCACTCGAGTGACGTCATGATCTGCCGGCGCAGGAGATCGTGGCGGTAGTGTTTAACGCCGCCGCAAAATGTCTAGTTAATTTCGCGAGCGGTGCAAACTTCGCCGCGCCTGGGCGCTAGATGCTTTGTGCCCCATTAGCGCCCTCTTAAGGCGCTAACGCGAGGCGCAACCAACTGAATTTTTGCCCCATTGTCTTTACGTCTACCCTATCAATGCCCCTCATAACCTTAAAGGCTAGATAAGGCTATCCCTGTAATGGTTCAGTGAGAGCCAACGTTAATAATGAGTTAAAAGTGTGTTGGTCACCTCAATGGAAGACTTTCAAGCAGCTTGAGGTCCAGGAACAGGCTGTTCCAAAAGATCCCCTGGGATGGCCCTACATTGGCCTTTGTGATAAGTATGTGCTGAGGCAGATGATGTAGTTGCTGCAGTTTGAACCTTTCTAATGTACTTCTGTTGTCGTCGTTATTATAACAACAACTTGCATTTATATAGCGCCTTTAATGTAATAAAACATCCCAAGGGTGCTTCACAGGAGTGTTATAAAACAAAAGTTGGACACCGAACCACATAAGGAGCTATTAGGGCAGATCGCCTAAAGCTTGGTCAAAAAGGTAGGTTTTAAGGAGCATCTTAAAGGAGGAGAGAGAGCTGGAGAGGTTCAGGGAGAGAATTCCACAGCTTGGGGCCCAGGCAGCTGAAGGCACGGCCGCCAATGGTGGAGCGATGGAAATCGGGGATGCTCAAGAGGCCAGAATTAGAGGAGCGCAGATATCTCGGGGGGTTGTGAGGCTGGAGGAGGTTACAGAGATAGGGAGGGGCGAGGAGGCCATGGTGGGATTTGAAAACAAGGACGAAAATTTTTAAACTCTTTGACCAAGCTTTCGGTCATCTGCCCCAATATCTCCTTCTGTGGCTCGGTGTCAAATTTTGATTCATAACGCTCCCGTGAAGCACCCTGGGACGTTTTAAAATTATAAGACATTATCAAACAATGAATCGGTGCCCGTAGACAGGATGGGTGACGAGTTGAAAATCAGAGGCCACTCCGATATTTGTTAAATGGTCTTGCACCACCCTTTTAATTGGGCCTTTAGAATATGTGCAGAAGAAAAGGACATCCCTCATTACAGGGATGGTATGGGGCATCGAGAATTAATGCCTTAAGACAGGGACAGATGGAAGCTGATGTCTGGCTCCCCTCACTTCCTGATCTGAACTGGATTTGGGGAGAGGGCATCTACCAGCAGGAGAGGGAGAATCAGACGGGAGAGTTATGCCTGGGGTAGGAGTTGGTGTGGGGAGTCCCTGACTCCTCTTTACAGGCAGTGGTAGAGGGGCACTGGCAGATGCTATTCTGCTGCAGTCATTAGGCCAGATAACAGTGGAAAAGGAAATACAATCGAAGGATAGTAATCCAAATAAACCATTTAACAAAAAAAGAGTTAAAACCACTCATGCCCCAAACAAATGAATTTTATTCAACTGGACTCTCTTGTATTATTAGATGTAAATGTACCAAGTTGCTGTTGAGGTAGGAGACAACAATCTAATGTGAATGGTGACTGATGGCGTATGCCATAAGCTTCAGAAGCTCCCGTATGAGATGCACAGTATAGAAGGATGCATTGTTCAGCTGGAGTCTGTCTGAGCATGGGGTTAGGGTGTTGGGGGTTAAACCGTTGCTTGCTGTTCACACACGTGGGGAACTGACTGGTGCTTCATCAAGCAAGTCATTAAGGAGAATTTCCTTTCACAATGCTGTCATTTAAAAAAAAATTTAAATATATTTCTTGCAAAACCCTAAGTGCTTCAGTGAAGTCTTTGTCACTTAGTGACGTCTATCACAGTACCAGAATTCGCAGTGTTGCAAGTGTTCGGAGCTGAACATTTACCATAATGTAATACATTGTTTACGTTTACAATTCCATCTTAAATTCTATTGACAACCTTATATTTTCTTCTTTTTTTTCCATTTACTTTTTTTAACGTGTTCTAGAATTTCTCCCTCTCTTCTCCCACACCATTTCTGTTCTCCTGTACCACGCCCCATTTCCCAGTCTCCACTCCAATGGCACTCGTGTAAGCCAGAGTTTATGATTTAACTGTTTTATCACATGGGATGAGATTGAGAACACACAATATGGACAGGTCCTGGACCAGTCCAACAGGAGATGTGGCGTACGATAGCAAAATACTGCGGATGCTGGAAATCCAAAACAACAACAGAAAACGCTGGAAAAACTCAGCAGCTCAGGCAGCATCCGTGGAGAGAGAAACAGAGTTAACGTTTCAGGTCGAAGACCTTTCGTCAGAACTCCGGAGATGTGGCGTGCCTGGTGGGACTTGTCCTACAGGAGATGCGACGCTCCTGGTGGGACTGGTCCTACAGGAGATGCGGTGCTCCTGGTGGGACTGGTCCTACAGGAGATGCAGTGCTCCTGGTGGGAATGGTCCTACAGGAGATGCGACGCTCCTGGTGGGACTGGTCCTACAGGAGATGCGACGCTATTGGATAGGATATTGTAGAATCATACAGCACAGAAGGAGGCCATTCACCCTATTGTGCCTGTGCCGCTCTTTGAAAGAGCTCTCCAATTAATCCCTCTCCCCCCGCTTTTTCCCCATAGCCCCGCCCTATGGGAGATGCAGTGCTACAGTTTGGGACTTGTCCTATTAGTGTTTCCTTTGTCTTGCCTTCCCTGTTTCCCTCTCCCATCCCTTACCCATCTGAAGTGGACTGTTCCCTTGGGCATGCAGTGGCACAAACGTACTTCCGACCACCTTGCAGTGCGGGCTTATCAACTTGCTGGAGCATAAGAGGAACATGTAACAAATTTCTCAAAGCACAGTTGTGCTAAGGTTGTCTTGTTTTAGATGGTAAATGGTTCTGAATACTCACTCATAGAGTTATAGAGTCATTATGGCACAGAAGGAGGCCACTCGGCCCATCGAGCCCATGCCAGCTCTCTCTTTCGAGCAATCTAGTCAGTCCCATTCCCCCGCTCACTGTGACCATATGTATTAATTAAATATTCTTAGCTTATATTCTATGAAAATATTTGTACGGTCTTAATTATTAGTTGTCCAACTGTTCCTTCTTGCTTATTATCTTATTCTAAAGTCCCAGTTTGTAGATTGCCAAATTTATCGGATTATCTTTTTAGCGTAACTTATAAAGTGTAAGGGCAGCTTTCAAGTTAGCCACCTGAGGGCGATTTTAACCTGACTCGCTCAGCAGAAACCTGGCGGGTGGGCAGTTAAAATCGCCCCTGGTTCTTACCTGGCCGAAAGCCGCCATGATCGCAATTTTAACCTGCTCTCCTGAGCAGGCAGCAAGGACAGGCGCCCGGAGACAACAGGGTCCTTCTTTACATCTGCACGCTGCGGCCCGATGACATCGTTGAGACCCGACCGTAATTTCAACTCAGGCCTGAGCGGGGAATCCACCGGCAGTTAAAATCGGTGCTAAGATTACGGAAACATTTTAACCACAAGAATAAAAATGGTTTGCAACTTTATTTTGTGTGCATTTTAGAGAATGCTTTGATGTCGAAATACTCTTTGGCGTTTTAAATAGATTGTTGTATCCGGTTTTAGTATTGACGTGTCGACCATCAACTGTGCGTTGCTTGGTAAAGATTGTGTTATATGTTCTGTTGTGAGTGAAGCTTTATACAGAGGTTCCTGTATATGGTTCCTTTATCAGTGACCGAACCATAAATCTCATGTTAAGAGGTTGCGGTGTATCAGAGCGTTTTGTATGGAGTGGTGTGTTACACAGATCTTGGTTCCTGTATTGGTGAGGGAACCATAAACCAGTGCACATTAAATTGGTGGCTGTGGTTTATTAGAATGTGTTGCAGTGAGAAGTTATTGTGAGAGTTCTGTGAAAGCATCTGATGCTTTGCTTTGCTTTCTTTCTACCTTTTGGCCCCAAGCCTAGAGGTTTAACAAGAATTAAAAAAAAATCTCTGTTACGTTACTGTTTGCTTTCCTATTAACTGACCAGTAACTGGTAGATGGTTTTTTTTTTGGGGGGGGGGGGGGGGAAGGGGATATTAATGTCCTGCTGGCATTGCACTCTATGGCAAAATAGTGGTGACGTTGGAGATCGCTTTGCAGATTGCCATCTTTCTGGGTGATGATCACGTTCTTCAGGGTGCAACCAAGCAGAGAATAAAATGTGTTGTGGACGTGTGAAGAAAGGTGTGGTCTTCACTCAGGAGTTTTGAATGTGGAGGAAATTACTACAATCCCACCCAACTGGGAACGCTTGTTCTATTATTTTCAGGGAACTCAATTTCCTTTTAATTACCCAACATGGAACGCAGACTTTAAGTGCTTTTCCAGGAATTAGCCCGCTTTATGCGATTGCTTTGCAAGGCCATTAATGACATACAAAAAACTTATTTTTTTTTAATGGTATGTATCTATATTGATTATATTTTCTCTCTTCCCTTTTTTTGAGTGTCTCTACACCATTGTTATCAAGACTAATGGTAAATTAGGCTGCTGGTAAATATATGAGGGCTTGCAGTTCTTCTGCTGTCCTTCTCTGTAGGCACTGATGCATGCTGGGGAATAGTTGCATGGACATTGTCTGTTCTGGGGGCACCCATTTAAAACGGAAATGAGGAGGAATTTCTTCTCTCAGAGGGTCGTGAATCTTTGGAATTCTCTTCCCCAGAGAGCTGTGGAGGCTGGGTCATTGAATATATTTAAAGGTGGAGATAGACAGATTTTTGAATGGTAAGGGAGTCGAGGGTAATGGGGAGCGGGCAGGGAAGTGGAGTTGAGGCCAAGATCAGATCAGCCATGATCTTATTGAATGGCGGAGCAGGCTCGAGGGGCCAAATGACTTACTCCTGCTCCTACGTCTTATGTTCTCTGGAATCTCACTGCAGCAGCCAATCTTCCTGTGTGAACCAGACAGCGAGGGTTGGCGTGCTTTGCAAGACGTGTTATGAGGCGGATAAGAGTATCCTGGGGTGGCAGTGCCTCGAGTTTTCTTGCTGCCCCTGTGCTGGAGGTACCTTGCTTCCGCCTGGCTCCTACTCAGAGCACCATGAGCCAGGTTGATGCCTCACCATGAGGGGGGATCAGCGGGTGCCAACTTGTGCCCTACTTTTTTGCTACACTGACACAAAAATCCATCTAATAGGAAAGTAGCTTCAGTGTTTGATGATTCAGCCTGGCCTTTGAGTCCTCTATTCACATCATCCTAACTTTTGCTGTTTAAAGGGTTTGTGCCAGCAACTATTTTGGCGTTTTCAGGTAGATTCAGCTCATGAAACCGCTAGAACAGAACAGGCTGAACAAGAGTGTCTTGGTGATATTGTCAGGCAAACAAGCACATCATCTGTCATACCCAAACTTGGTTAAATGTCTTACGAGGTACTTTACTGTGGTCATGTGAGATGGAGAGGGTTGTCCTATGAGGAGAGATTGAGTAGAATGGGCTTATATTCTCTGGAGTTTAGAAGAGTGAGAGGTGATCTCATTGAAATGTATAAAGTTCTCAGGAAGGCTGGACAGGGTAGATACTGAGAGGCTGTTTCCCCCTGGCTGGAGAGTCTAGACCCAGGGGTCAGAGTCTCAGGATAAGGGGTCGGCCACTTAGGACTGAGATGAGGAGGAATTTCTTCACTCAGAGGGTGGTGAATCTTTAGCAATTTTCTACCCCAGAGGGCTGTGGAGGCTCAGTTGTTGAGTATATTGAAGACAGAGATCGATGGATTTTTGGACACTAAGGGAATCAAGGGATATGGGATAGGGCGGGAAAGTGGAGTTGAAGTAGATCAGCCATGATCTTGCTGAATGGCGTAGCAGGCTCGAGGGGCCATATGACCTACACCTGCGCCTATTTCTTATGTATGTTCTTTTGTCTCCCTTAACTAGTTACACACGCAGTTATATACTTTACCAATGCAAACAAAATCCCTCCACAATTCCAGTAACAAGTTCTGCAAGAGAAAATTGAGGTTACTGGGCCAGAGAATTTCTCGGTCAAATTGACTAAGCTGAGTCAGGGGTCTGGCATGGCTTTCAGTGCCAAGACAGTAATGAGGTTGAATAAATCTGAAGCAGCATTTTTAGAAACGTGTGGAGGTAGCACTGTAAAATCAACAAATACTACAGTCGTTTCTGGAAAGTTAAAGAAAGACTTGCATTGATATAGCGCCTTTCACAACCACAGGATGTCCCAAAGTGCTTCGCAGCCAATGAAGTACTTCTTAAGTGTCGTCACTGTTGTAATGTGGGAAACGCGGCAACCAATTCGTGCACAGCAAGCTCCCACAAACAGCAATGTAATAATGACCAGATAATTTGTTTTAGTGATGTTGGTTGAGGGATAAATATTGGCCAGGACACCGGGGATAACCCCCCCCCCCTGCTCTTCTTCGAAATAGTGCCACAGGATCTTTTACGTCCACCTGTGAGATCAGACGGGGCCTCGGTTTTAACGTCTCATCCGAAAGACGGCACCTCCGACAGCACAGCACTCCCTCAGCACTGCACTGGAGTGTCAGCCAAGATATTTTGTGCTCCGGTCTCTGGAGTGGGACTTGAACCCACAACCTTCTGACTCGGAGGCGAGGGTGCTACCCACTGAGCCACGGCTGACAAACAGCACGTGAGCTATATGGCCAGTTAATCCGTTTTGGTGATGTTGGCTGCGGAATAACTGTTGCTCAGGACACTGGGAGAACTCCCCTGCTCCTCTTCAAATAGTGTCATGGGATCTTCGCTCTGAGCAGGCAAGACAGGGTCTTAATTTAACGTCTCCTCTGAAAGGCGACACTTCCAGCAGTGCAGCACTCCCTCAGTAGTGTTCTGAACTGCGAGCCTAGATTATGTGCTCAAGTCCTGGAGTGGGGCTTAAACCCATGCACTTCTGACTGAAAAGTACAAGATCATTTGTTTATTTGCAAATCACTACAAATGGCGTAATATTCCTTGGTAATGTGCATTCTGGATTGTAATGTTCATTAATAGCAATGCAGATAGAGCTGAAAAAGTCTTTCATCCCTTAAAGAAATGACCAAAAACATGGAGTTCTCCTGATGACTTGAATGGTAAGTGCAATGCCCATTATAAAACCAGGCCCTGCTGACCAGGTGGGTCCTAGACTCGATTCCTACTCCGTACTGAGCAAGCTAATCCCAGTTGGTGTAGCAGTAGCGGCAACGCAATTGGCCTCTGCATTCAGGAGGAGACTTAAAGAATCAGCCGGGGGTTCCCGTTCCTGACCACCATCCATCCATTGTCTGTCAGAAAGTGCACATGCGTGGACATCGGATAAGAGCAGTTTTGAGTGCCGTTGCAATGCCCCCCCAATGTGGAATAGCCTGCCAAAGTTTGCTGTTTGGGGAATGGCTGCTCGACCGAGGTGACCAGCACTCGCGGGACTATTCCCACAACGTGAGTCGGTGCTTTCAGGAGCGGAGGGGAGAAAAATGTAGGCCTTGTCAGTGTTCCGTTTAAGCTGGGCGGCCGCGGATCCAGAGGTCCCGCGCAGCCGGCTCACTGGCTTTTCAGTGCAAAAACCGCGCGGGCGCCGTATTTTGAATGGGCTCCTTTTGAGGAGCTGCGCGGCGCCAGAAAAAATTACAGGGGACATTGGGCCTTATGTAGCTGGCAGTAACAGGAATTAGTTTAAATACCTATCCATATTTGCATAATATGCCAGTACAGCATGTCTTTATATTTTATGTGTTGCAAATGAGCATCCAATAAAAGAAAAAGAAAAAAGAAAGACTTGCATTTATATAGCGCCTTTCACGACCACCGGATGTCTCAAAGCGCTTTACAGCCAATTAAGTACTTTTTCAAGTGTAGTCACTGTTGTAATGTTGGAAACGCAGCAGCCAATTTGTGCACAGCAAGCTCCCACAAACAGCAATGTGATAATGACCAGATAATCTGTTTTTGTTATGTTGGTTGAGGGATAAATATTGGCCCCAGGACGAACTCCCCCTGCTCTTCTTCGAAATAGTGCCATGGGATCTTTTACATCCACCTCAGAGAGCAGACGGGGCCTCGGTTTAACATCTCAGCCGAAAGACGGCACCTCCGACAGTGCAGCACTCCCTCAGCACTGCACTGGAGTGTCAGCCTAGCTTTATGTGCTCAAGTCCCTGGAGTGGGACTTGAACCCACAACCTTCTGACTCAGAGGCGAGTGTGCTACCAACTGAGCCACGGCTGACACTTGAGCTCAACAGATGACTAAAGGCTGATTCAGACACAGCAGTCGGTATATATAACAATCCCACACATTCTGACAGGTCTGGACAAACTAGATGCAGGAAGAATGTTCCTGATGGTCGGAGAGTCCAGAACCAGGGGTCATAATCTAAGGATAAGGGGTAAGCCATTTAGGACAGAAATGAGGAAGAATTTTTTCACCCAGAGAGTGGTGAACCTGTGGAATTCTCTACCACAGAAGGTAGTTGAGGCCAAGTCATTAAATATATTCAAGAATGAGTTAGATATATTTCTTAAAGCTAAAGGTATCAAGGGATATGGGGAGAAGGCAGGTACAGGGTACTGAGTTTGGATGATCAGCCGTGATCTCATCGAATGGCGGAGCAGGCTCGAGGGGCCGAATGGCCTACTCCTGCTCCTATCTTCTATGTTTCTATTCATAGTCAGCATATCTTGTGTCAGCTTGGCTCAGGTAATACTTTCACCTCGGGTTTAGGAGGCTGCGGGTTTAAGCCTCATTACAGCGACTCGATACCTAACCTAAACTGACACTCCCTCAATACTGCAGTATCAGGAGGTACTGCCTTTTGGATAAGACGTTAAACAAATATTACAAAGGAGAATTAAAGAATGTTCAATAGCAGCCTGTTATCCTCCTTCTGGCATGCACCTCTTGCTTGCCTGCCCTTCATCAGCACAACTCCACCCTTGTGCCTTCCTCATTTCACACACCCAAGAAATGCAGCCTGCCCAGCCAGTGGGACCGCAGTAGGATGATTCCATCCCGGATATCCCGGCCACAGAGGGGCAGTCTGGGATGCATCCTTCCGTCTGATTCCTCCTCTTCGGCTTCCTCCTCTACTGCGTCTTCCTCTTCCCTCTGCAAGCGGATGCTGTAAATGTGAAACGACGGCATAAAATGCTGGACATACTCAGTTGGTCAGGCAGCATGTCGACCTGAGATGTGAACTCTGTTTTTCTCTCCGCGGATGTTGCGTGACCTGCTGAGTATTCGCGGCATGTTCTGTCTTCTCAAAGGCCTTCATCTACCATCTGAGCCCTTGCAAGCATCCAGCAGCACTCCCTACACACTTTAAAAAAGAAACTTTTCACATCTATTGCAGCCAGCCACCACTTCAGTAAAATCAAAAAAAACCCAGTCCAAAACCCTTAAATTCAAACTTACCTGAATGATGTGTGTGTCCTTTTAAGAGCTGCAGACATCGCCACTGTCACTGCTTGCACACCAGGTTAACCTGGCGCACTTAGGACCCAGCGCTGAATTCAGCGCTAGGGTCGAAGCTCGCGTTTGTGACGTTAAGTCGGTGTTGCACGCCGATTGACGTCACCACGCCGCCATTTTCTTTATACAGGGCGCGGCCAGTTACCGACAGCGCAAAGGGGGAGAGGAATATGGTGGTCGCTGCGGGACCCGCCACCAGCTGGCGAAAGAGCGGCAGCCGCCATTTTATCGCCATTTCATGGCGCTACGGAGTGGCGGTAAGTATATGAATTTCTAACCCTATCAATCTCGGATTTAAAATTAACAATTGATCTCGCATCAATTGCTGTTTGCGGAAGAGAGTTCCTAACTTCTACCACCCTTTGTGTGTAGAAGTGTTTCCTAATTGTACTCCTGAAAGGTCTGGCTCTAATTTTTAGACTATGCCCCCTAGTCCTAGACTCCCCAACCAGCGGAAATAGTTTCTCTCTATCTACCCTATCTGTTCCCCTTAATATCAGGAGTGCACACCAGATTTCTGATATACACTCTCCCCCCCCAACACCCACCCCCCCACATCCCCTCCCCCCACCCCACCAGAGTCTAAAGATAGAAAATTACCCCTTACGTGACGAACGGCAGTGATTCTCCTTTGTTCTTTGTCCTACAAACACCATCGAAAACAGACGCACTCATCATTCATTCATTATGGGATCTTGCTGTGCACAAACGGCTGCCACAAGCTTGCCAACATAACAACTGGTACACTTCAAAAAGTAATTCATTGTATCTGAAGCGCTTTAGGGTGTTTCTGAAAACGATGATCAATCCAAGTCCTTTCCTTTTCCATTATTGCGGATGATATTTTTTAAATTTTCCACTAAATTATTAAGATCAATCTATAACTTAATAAAATAACCCTGACCAACTGTGACTGGAAGCATTACTTCTGGAAGCAATAAAATAAATGGTGTGTGTCCCCTCTTCATAGTGTGAACGTAACCTTCTCCGTTCTGCCAAGAAGTAACAATGGGGGGATCAGAGAGAGGCCCTGTTGGACAAAAAGAATAGAGAATACAGTACTCTAGGGGGAAAAAGCGAGGGAAAGAGGCCATTTAAGGGGCTACAGAGAAGAGTTAGCCTGTTGAGAGGAGGGGGAAGAGAGAGAGACACTATTGAGAATGAGGAGGAGATCCTGTTCAGGGGGCTGGGAATGGCTCTGGTTGGGGTAGGAGAACAGAGAAAGGGAGAGAGACTGTCGAATGAAAGAATCAGCTGGGCAGGGGAGGAAGACCCAAGTCCCGTTCACCCATCTCCCCTGTGCTCGCTGACCTACTTTGGCTCCCAGTCCAGCAAAGCCTCGAATTTAAAATTCTCATCCTTGTTTTCAAATCCCTCCATGGCCTCGCCCCTCCCTATCTCTGTGACCTCCTCCAGCCCCACAACGCCCCCTCCCCCCCCCCCCCCCCCCCCCCCCCGAGATATCTGTGCTCTTCTAATTCTGGCCTCTTGCGCATCCCTGATTTTAATCGCTCAAGCATTGGCGGCCGTGTCTTCAGCTGCCTGGGCCCTAAGCTCTGGAATTCCCTCCCTAAACCTCTCCGCCTCTCTACCTCTCTCTCCTCCTTTAAGACGCTCCTTAAAACCGACCTCTTTGACCCAGCTTTTGGTCATCTGCCCTAATAGCTCCTTATGTGGCTCGGTGTCCAATTGTGTTTGATAATCGCTCCTGTGAAGCGCCTTTGGGACGTTTTACTACGTTAAAGGCGCTAGATAAATGCAAGTTGTTGTTGTTGTTATTGAAGCCTGCAGGATGCCGTGTGCCTTGGCATTTAAAAATTTACCTTGACATCGGACCCTGCTGACTTTGGCCGGGCTTCCTTGGAGGTAAAAATCGCAACCGGTCAGCTCCCAGGCGGGTTGGTAACTTGAGCGATTTTAACTGTGCACCGAAAACTGGGCCGGGAGGGTTAAAATCACCCCCAGTGTGTGTGCGACAGGCAGAGAGCGCGGGGGAGAGAGAGGGAAACAGACTGGAAGATGAACAGATATACAGGGATTTGGAGAAAAACATGACAAGAAAAGGATAGAATTACTGAGTGGGAAAGAAGCATTGGGAGCGAGAGACACAACTTAAAAAAAAAAAATCATAACATTCTTTCATTGCCTTATCGGGAGCTATTGCAGCAGATCTACATGCAGATACTCCACAGTGAATTCCTATTAATTAAATGTACCTAATAGGTAGACAGCACATGCACGGCAGCCAGATTAGATACTTAACAAGGAATCAGCTATTAAACAGTTGGATAAATACAGCAGATCGCTGGGAGTCTGCTGAATGACTTCATTCCCTTCAGTGTGTCAGGGAGAGTAAATACCAGTCAGGCAGCAGTGCTGAAGTGGCAAAAGACCAACAGCAAGAAAGCGGACTGGGATGAGAAATACAAGCGCTCAAACATACTAACAAAGATAGACTTTGTGAGGAAGCCTTGAGCAGCCTAATTTACTTAAAGCTTCCTTTAGGAGCTTTTCTGTGCTCATAAAAAGCATTGCAATTAAATAGGATAACTGGGCTGACACTCCAGTGCAGCGCTGCACTGTTGGAGGTGCTGCCTTTCGGATTAGACGTAAAAGATCCCATGGCACTATTTTGAAGACGAGCAGGGGAGTTCTCCCCAGTGTCCTGGGCCAAAGTTTAACCCACAACCAACATCACTAAAACCGATTATCTGGTCATTATCACATTGTTGTTTGTGGGAGCTTGCTGTGCGCAGATTGGCTGCCGCATTTCCTACATTAAAACAGTGACTACAGTTCAAAAAAAAGTACTTCATTGGCTGTAAAGCGCTTTGGGACGTCCTGAGGTCGTGAAAGGCGCGATAGAAATGCAAGCCTTTTCTTTTTAAAGCTTGCGTTAAGAGCTTTTCTGTGCTCGTCGAAGTGCTGCAATTAAATAGGACATCTGGGCTAGAGGAGGATGTTCATCACTGTAGTCATAGACCTGGTTAATGAAACATAACAAGGCTCAATAACATGTTCATTTTTAGTCTTATGCGAGCTGGAAAGCGAGATACACGTTGCAAAGTGTACCGTGGAAAAAAATAGCCAACAAAGTCTATTCTAGATAAGTGCACCATTTGGTCAGAAAGGTGGCAGTGGCCTATTAATCCTGGAATTCCATTCCCTGGAGCTCTGGAATGAAGGAGCTTGGATTTTTCCGATCTGGGCTCCTTGCAGGCCAGCCCACCTGCTGCTGTTACTCAGGCAGCGTGAAACCCAAGCCATTATCGCAGCTGCACAAGTCATTAAACGGAACGCCACGCCACGGTGCATGCTGGGAGTGCAAGCTCCTTGGCAGCACATGGTGAGGTCACTCGCGACCCAAGGTAAACAATTCCTGGTTTCCCCCCCCTCCCCCGGTGGCTCCACATCTGAAGTTCTCTTGTGCAGGAGGAATACGTTGCAAGAAAAAAAAACAGAGCTGCAAGACAGCTGCTGACAGCTCTTGTGCAAATAATAAAAAAATAAAGTGCGCAGTGTGGCGGGAACTTTCCAAAATCTGTTTGCTTGGCTCGTGTCCACCACGTTCCTGATCTTCTGCAACATCAGCAAGATGGGTGCGATAGCAGTCTCCAAAAATTGAATTTTGCGACGGGGGAGGGTGGGGGGGGATGGTGTTGGGGACATGGAGTTTATTTTTATTCTGAAGATCACTCCACTTGACAATTTCGGAGCGGGCTCGAGGGGGCCCTATGGCCTACTCCGGCTCCTAATTCTTATGTTCTTATTTTGGGAACAAGAAAATTGCCCCTCCAGCGTATCTGTTCCGCAATTTGAAACAGTCATTATCTTGGAAAGGTATTGCAGCAAGTTTGTAGACAGGTCTGTGAACTCTACACGTGCCACTTGACATTTAGATAAACTACAAAACTGCAAAGTGTGAATTTATTTATCGCCGTCCTTTGACCCTTGGGTGTCAACAACAACAACTTGCATTTATATAGCGCCTTTAATGTAGCAAAGCGTCCAGGCTTTATTCGACATGACATGCAGAGTTGGACTTTGTGAAGTCAGTTTTACTGCAGAGTTTTTGTTTGCGAGCGGTGGATGTTGAGATGGACTGCAGCAAGTAATGGCGACCCGACAATTGCATCATGTCATTTGAAGTGGTGGAGCCTTGTTGATCTACACAGTTTAAACAGTGTTTATAGTGGGATTTATTTCACTCTGTATCGCAGTGGAGTAACGTTATTTCGTGAATGGCCGAGCTATACAGAGCATGATGGCCCCAAGTTCAATCCCCTGATCAATGCTCAGTTAGCTGATATTGGCTGGGACAGGATACACAGAAAAATAGGAGCAGGAGTAGGCCATTCGGCCCTTCGAGCCTGCTCCGCCATTCAATATGATCATGGCTGATCCTCTATCTCAATACCATATTCCCGCTCTCTCCCCATACCCCTTGATGCCTTTTGTGTCTAGAAATCTATCTATCTCCTTCTTAAATATATTCAGTGACTTGGCCTCCACAGCCTCCTGTGGTAGAGAATTCCACAGGTTCACCACCCTCTGAGTGAAGAAATTTCTCCTCATCTCAGTCCTAAATGTCCTACCCCGTATCCTGAGACTGTGACGCCCTCGCTCTCGACCCCCCCAGCCAGGGGAAACATCCACCCTGCATTCAGTCTGTCTAGCCCTGTCAGAATTTTATACGTTTCAATGAGATCCCCTCTCATTCTTCTAAACTCTAGTGAATACAGGCTGAAGGGTGCTACAGTTGGCCTTGGGGGGCTCGTGGGTTAGGACTGGAAAATGGGAGGGGAGTTCCTGCTCCTATGTTTGTTCTGTAATAGTCTATGTACTTCCACCCCCCACCCCCACACCCATCTCCACCAACTTTCTCCCCTCACCTCACCCCCTTACCCTCCATCCTGAAGGCATTGACTCTTGCTGGTTCCAGTGGCATTTCTTCATTTGCCAGCCTATTGATGGTGGGTATTGACAGGCTGTTCGATCACTGGATTGGAGTCCGTGAGCTGGCTCCCAGTTTTTCTGCGATTAAATCTGGTTCTTCCCTTGTCCCAGTGGTGGCATTGTAGCTTCAGTTCTTCATGGGCCTATGATTCTGCTACTGGGAGCCAGATTTAGTCGTGCAAATGCTGGAAGACAGCTCATGGACATTGCTCTCCTAGAATCCAACAACAATACAAAAGTGGCTTTATTAAGTTCCGAACTTAAGAAGTTAAATCAAGATTTGACCTCGATAGCTTCCCATAAATAAGGGAGTTTTATTGGGGACTGCAATGCAACTGCTTTTCTTTTTTCAATTCTAGATTTTAAATCTAGGCTGACACTCCAGTGCCGTACTGAGGGAGTGCTGCACTGTCAGAGGTGCTATCTTTTGGATGAGATGTTAAACCGAGGCCCCGTCTGCCCTCTCAGGTGGACGTAAAAGATCCCACGGCCACCATTTCGAAGAAGAGCAGGGGGAGTTCTCCCCGGTATCCTGGGCCAATATTTATCCTTCAATCAACATCATTAAAACAGATTATCTGGTCATTATCACGTGGCTGTTTGTGGAAGCTTGCTGTGCTCAAATTGGCTGCCGTGTTTCCTACATTACAACAGTAACTCCACTTCAAAAAGTACCTCATTGGCTGTAAAGCGCTTTGGGGCGTCCTGAGGTCATGAAAGGCGCTATAGAAATGCAAGTCTTTCTTTCAATTACTAGAAAATCTCCTGTGGTGACGTTCAGTGAGTCAGAGGATATGGTGAAGTGTAAGTTTGAAGTGAGATGGCTAATGTATGACGGGATGCAAGTCTGATACTCGCAGGCAGTGTGCACGATAAGCAAGACTCTTAATATATGATATAAGCTTCTGGGTCCTTTAATATTAATTGTACTTCTGAGCTGTAAATGCTGGTACAACCATATTGCACTTAACTCCGTACAAAAGAAGGGTGATCTAGCACTGGCCTGCATTTTAATTTTATCATGTCACGCAGTTTTGTGTATTAATAAAGTGTATTAATAAATATCCCCAAGGTATATTTTCCAACATGTTGTACATATTGTGCTTATAAAAATCTGACACTCGAGAACACTCAGCATTGTTGAAATACATAAACATGGAAGATAAAGCCAATAAGCCCTGTCACGCCACTTTATTAACTAAACCTAAATGGGGCAGAGCAATGTGGAGATGAAACTAGATGATAATGGATCACATGATTGGCACAGACGCAAGATTTATAAGAACATAAAGTATGGAATGAGAAAATACCATTTGGCCCATCAAGTCTGTCTCCTCCGCAGATCACATGCCGTGGAATGTACCCAGCTCGCTCAATCACTTGGAGGGGAATAAACAAAGGCAAAACCTGTACTGAGAGAATGTAGGAAAAGCTAGATGGAAAAAAGACCACGGTCCATCTAGTTCGCCTTCTACCATCCGGGTAGTCGCACGATACACCGATTAATGGAGTTGTTGACTAATCACAGCAATCGATCTCCATCAATTGTTCTACAACAAACCCAGAGAAAGCTCTGGGAAATATTTCCCTCGCTGCTGAAGAGAGAAACTTCAGTACGCCAACTGGTTTTATGACTCCCAGCATTCAATCCCAACTCGCTGCAGTTCACAGCTGACACAAATAAGAAATAGGAGCAGGTGTAGGCCTTGTGGCCCCTCGAGGCTGCTCCGTCATTCCATAAGATCATGGGTGCTCCTCTACCTCAACTCCACTTTCCTGCCCTATCCCCGTAAGACTCATTCTTATTCCCCGTAACAGAAAAACCATTATGTCTAGGGCTTCATCATCAATGTCTATCTTAGTCGGTTGTGTCTAAACTGCTGCCCATGGGCTACATACAGCCCCTGAGTGCTGGTAATCTGGCTCACAAAGCCCCAGTAACTCAGTCCTATTTACACTAAATGCAATTTAATAGGCATATAGGCTTTAACCTTGTATGAGGCCCTCGAGGGTCCCTATGAAGACAAAAAGCTTTGGCATGCCAGCTCTTAATCCGTCTAACCTTTAATCCCAGGTTCCAGGGAATCTCCTCTGCCGTTGCTCGCTTTGTGTTGGAATGGTATAAATTAATAAAAAGGAAAGACTTGCATTTCTGTAGCGCCTTTCATAATCTCGGGACGTCTCAAAGTGCTTTACAGCCAATGAAGTACTTTTGAAGTGTAGTCACTTGTAGGAAACGTGGCAGCCAATTTGCACACAGCAAGCTCCCACAAACAGCAATGTGATAATGACCAGATAGTCTGTTTTAGTGATGCTGGTTGAGGGATAAATATTGGCCCCAGGACACCGGGGATAACATGAGATGTGATAAGAGATAGAGAAGTACCATGGATAGTGAGAACGTATTTCTTGATTATTTCCTGGGAAGTTTGAGCCATTTAGAAAAGGGTGACAATTGTTTTTGTGCTACAGACACATTTAAATTGTGAATTGTGTTACGTGCAAAACTGTTAGTATTTTTACTCTCCTATTCTGATCTCATGCGGCGTTGCATATGGGGAGTCAAGACCAAGGGCGATGCTCAGGTCAAGCAGTGCTAGAGGACGTGGAGATTCGTAAACAAAGGTGGGGAGAGGTAGCAGATGGCAGGAGCGAGTGGAGAGGGGGAGGGCGGGGTGGGGACAGGGAGAGGGGAGGAGGGAGACGAGCGGATCAGAGGAAGAGGATGGGATGAGGGGATGCGTAGAGGGGGGAGAGTGAGTGAGACTGGAGATGGGTTGGAGAGGAGAGGAGAGGGCTAGGGGGAGGGGAGACATAAGAGTCAACATTTGACTCTGTGGGTGGGGGAGGTTGTTCTGCTGGGTCATTCTGCCTCAGCAGGGGGTAACACAAGGTGGGAGATTTCTCAATCTGTGGGGGGAGTTCATAGGTTTGCCTCATTGGGTGGGGGGAGGGGGGCGGTGAACAAATTTTGCCTTGGGGAGGGGGGGATTATTCTTTGCGTGCGGCTGCTTGTCGTCTTCTTCTTTGTGTCGTGTTGCAATTTATTTTTTGCTTAAAGGCAGTGAATTTGACATTCCTCCAAGCTGTGGGTGTCTTGGGGAGGTAGAGGTTGCTTACCAGTAAAGCTTTTCAGAAAGTTTGCTTGGTTGTTCTGTTTGGAGCGCTGAGCTTTTTCACACCATGTTTAGCAGTGACCAGCCACGATTGCCATTTCATTGCTTCAAGGTTAGATTTTTTTCTTCACTTACCGTTAAAATTGATTTCCATTTTTTTTCTCTCTTTTGTGTCATTCCAAAGTTGGGTTCCTTATTTTTGATTCAAGTAGCCCTGTCACACGACATTATGTCACCTACAGGATGCCATGTCCTTTGGAATGTTGCAATCATGCACCATTTTTCTAATAGATACAGACTTATCCAGCTCTATTAAGAGGATCGATCAACACATCATGAACAGCTTTTATTGGCACCCTATTCATCATATCTACTGGCTACTTTATCACGGGAGAATTGTTTTGCGGTTAAATTTTACAATATAGCGCTCCCAACTTCAGGCCTTGATAACACATCCCTGGGCCCTCTAGTATTCATGATGCGGAGATGCCGGTGTTGGACTGGGGTGGACAAAATTGAGAGGTCGCACAACACCAGGTTATAATCCAACAGTTTTATTTGAAATCACAAGCTTTCGGAGCTATCGATTGCCCCTTCCTCAGGTGAAGTAATTTCGAATAAAACTGTTGGACTATAACCTGGTGTTGTGCGACCCCTCTAGTATCACTAAGGAATGAGAGCAAGCTTTCACCCTTCATGCTACATGCAGGTTTGTTCTGCAACGCCTTGATTTCAAAATTCTCATCCTTGTTTTCAAATCCCTCCATGGCCTCGCCCCTCCCTATCTCTGTAATCTCCTTCAGCCCCACAACCCCCCCCCCGAGATATCTGCGCTCCTCTAATTCTGCCCTCTTGCGCATCCCTGATTATAATCGCTCAACCATTGGTGGCTGTGCCTTCTGTTGCCTGGGCCCCAGGCTCTGGAATTCCCTGCCTAAACCTCTCCGCCTCTCTACACCTCTCTCCTCCTTTAAGACGCTCCTTAAAACCTACCTCTTTGACCAAGCTTTTGGTCACCTGCCCTAATTTCTCCTTATGTGGCTCGGTGTCAAATCTTTTGTCTTATAATACTCCTGTGAAGCGCCTTGGGACGTTTTACTACGTTAAAGGCGCTATATAAATACAAGTTGTTGTTGTTGCAACAGGAGAATAAAGTTACAACGCACACTCTCTTCCTTCAACTACCTCACCTTGCCTTCATCCCTTTTGTTTTAGTTTTTATCTTTAGCACACTAACCTCGTAGAGGAAATATCACGGTGTAGAATATAGAATAGGTTTTAAAAACGGTTTAAACTGGATATATTGGTAAACAGTTTAGTGCTTTGACATCTCCGGCCGATTGTGGCGGGACCTCCCTCTGTTCAGTCCCTAATTTGAGATGTGCCAATTGTTCCGAAACACTACGCAGCGAAGTTCTCTGTTAATCCTTGGACTGCTCCAGATGTTTTCTGCTGGTTTTTTCAAATAGACAATCAGGCTAAAAGTTAACACACCGTTACCCGATTCTCAGAATATGAACATCAAGTAACTAGCAGCGAATCGCAACATGGGAATAAGACCAGGTGATCAACATAATATTGCGAATATACGACAACAATTTTAAGCAAGCCGTATGAGACGACAACATCATCAGACTTCAGTTTTAAGGTCGGCCATTCTGTTCTTAGTTTTGAATTCCTAAAATGCAACATAGGTGAAAACACTCTTGGTCATCGTTGTCAATAAGCAGTTCCTCCGCTTTAATCAAGTGCCTCGGCCCATGAGCTTTTCATTTTATCAGCTTGAGAGCTACTTATTGCTTTCTACGCTTCTGATGGATGGAAGTTCAATGAAGACTCGATGGAAACACCACTGTAAAAATATAAAACAAGGACAGCTGTAATACACTCAAAAGTAGGTAGTTAGGAAAAGTGCATTTCTCGAGCATACCGATATGATTTTTTTTTTATATGATCACAGGCACATGTTTTATTAACTAAAAGCTAAATAATACTCTGGAAAATGGACACTGTTTCCAAGGTTGCTTCTATTAACAGCAGATCTACAGTTAAAACAGAATGCCAGGTTCAGGAAGGCGGTTTCCTATCTTTGAACAGGAGCTGATGGGACTTCATCATCTCCTTGTCAGAAGCTAATCCTCTTTTTCCTGGATTTATGTGTCAGAGTGCAGGAACTTTGAGCTTACTGTTCAGAACAGGAGTTACAGAAGATTTACAAGAAAAAATATAATTGTACTGTATCACCTCTAAATACATGATAAGATTTTGACTTCCTTATGTTACACTTGCACAGATACCAAATAAGGTTTCGAGGCACTAAGGGGCGGAGTTTTGTTTGGTAACCCTCCTGTGAAACTGTGTTAAAGGCGCTATATAAATAAATGCAAGCAGAGGTTGTTGGGTAGTGGTCAGGACTGGTAATGCTACCTTCTTTGTCCCTACCCCACTCTAGTAGTACTAAGTCCAATTGTAATGCCACTGCTGCTGTGGCTGAGATCAACTCGCTCTGTACAGACTGAGGATAGAAAGCTCGGGCCGTCCTGGTGTGTATAGCTACTGTTTCACCTTGCTGAGCCATTGGCGGAAGTAGTGTGACGCTCTTAATTCAACACCTCAAACTCCTTCCACCAGTACCACCATTACAACCATTACAAGTTGATCATATTCCACATAGACCTGGGCTATATCGGACTTAGCTTGGCTCACTTCAGGACAATTTCCCTCAGCTCGCCCTCAGTCCACTTTAATGGGTTAAAGACGAGGGATAACCCTTCACTTGTTATTCAGATAGAACACCCACAAATGAAGTCTATAATACAAAACACAATGGAAATTATGATACCGAGCTGCTCCCCTTTAAGAACATAAGAAAAAGTGAGACAGGAAAAGGCCATTTGTCCCATCGCACTCATCCCTGTTTAGCATTTCAGTTCTCCCAACGAAACATCTGACTGTATCTTGACCCCCTTAATGTTTCTAGATTCACTGTCTTACCTGATAGATTATTCCAAATGTTTATCACGGTTTGAGTAGAGACATTTTTTTCTAAAATCCGTTTTAAATTCAAGTTTCAGTCATTTAAGTTGACCTGGTGTTGTCCTACTGCCCTGACTGACCTTGAGCTGCTTTTATGTTGATCTTCGAGGGGTGGTCGTGCTGCTGGTCCCTGACACACGGCTCTCATGCTCATGGCACCAGCGCTAATGTAAGCTTGCCGGTTTCGCTAAGACTGGCCTGATCTTTCCAATGACCAGTCTCGGCAAATCCTGCAAAGTTACAAGGGGGATGCCACAGGGGGAGCGAGACTTTTCACGTTGGGAGTACCCTCCTAAGGCCAATGCAAAGGCAGCTTTAGAGTAATGTTCTGGGGTCACCTTATCTATGTCAAGGTACTACAGATCCATCTGCTTGGCCACTGGCAATCGTCCTTTTATCTCTCTCCATTATTTTAATTTATTGTTCTTTGGCGATTTAGTGCTCTGGCCCAGTCAGAGTTACAGGCAAAAACTCACTCATAATGATCTAAGAAAGGCTAAAGTTCTGTTTGTGCAGCATTAACACAAAAGGCGTTTACTTTTAATTTCTCATCTTATGATATCTCAATCTGTTCTGAACTTGGTGTACCGGGCATGGGTTTAGTCTTTCCCCAGTAGCTACATGAGATAATCTATTTTTTTAAGACAGCTCATTCTAGACAGCTTTCGCTTCACAACATTTCAAGTGCATTCCTTTTCTCTTAGGTTCAAGTAAGTTTCTTTCCACCCCCCCCCCCAGTTTAAATCTCCTTTAACCCATTTTTCAGATGAATCCGCGACCTTGTGCAACCAATCATGCTTGTTTTCAATTTGTTGCTAAGTGATCTCATCTGACCTGTGGGTCAGAATCATTTGCACCTTCTTAACTCCTTGTTTGCCAAATCAAGACAGGCTTCTAATTTTATTAAATTAGACCTGGTGACGTAGATCTCCACCAAGAGTGACGCTCAATTTGGCAGATTGCTTATTGTGAACTGGTGTGAATTCTAAAGGTACTTTTATTCTACTGCTTGTCTCATTGGGATTTCAGTTGGCTTCCAGCATTTACACGACCAAATCCCGTTCTCTTCTCCCAGCATCAGAGTTGTAGGCCCAGTTTTTTGTGGGTCTATGATTCTGTCACTGGGATAAGGGAGCTTGATTTAGCAGTGTAAATTCACGCCTCCCACGATCCAAACTAAAGAAACGTTTAAGAGTGGCTTAAGAAACAAATTATTATTATTTAAGGTTTTCTAGATGGCTTAATATACTGGAATAAAAGAGAGGTATGTGTTATGTTGCTATTGTGCCATCCCCGCAGTCATGCGTCAATATTATATTGCCACATAAATACTGCGGCAACAAGAGCAGGTCAGAGGCTGGGTATTCTGCGGTGAGTGACTCACCTCCTGACTCCCCAAAGCCTTTCCATCGTCTATAAGGCACAAGTCAGGAGTGTGATGGAATACTCTCCACTTGCCTGGATGAGTGCAGCTCCAACAACACTCAAGAAGCTCGACACTATCCAGGACAAAGCTGCCTGCCTGATTGGCACCCCATCCACCACCTTAAACATTCACTCCCTCCACCACCGGCGTACCGTGGCTGCAGTGTGTACCATCTACAAGATGCACTGCAGCAACTCGCCAAGGCTTCTTCGGCAGCACCTCCCAAACCCGCGACCTCTTCCACCTAGAAGGACAAGGGCAGCAGACGCATGGGAACATCACCACCTCCAAGTTCCCCTCCAAGTCACACACCATCCTGACTTAGAAGTACATCGTCGTTCCTTCATCGTCGCTGGGTCAAAATCCTGGAACTCCCTCCCTAACAGCACTGTGGGAGTACCTTCACCACACGGACTGCAGTGGTTCAAGAAGGCGGCTCACCATCACCTTCTCAAGGGCAATTAGGGATGGGCAATAAATGCTGGCTTTGCCCGCAATGCCCACATCCCATAAACAAATAAAAAAAATAAAAAATTATTCTCTCCTATCTGGGGAAGCCCATCTAATCCCTCCTGGACAGAATACACAGACAAATCATCTGACAATACTCCTCTTGCCCTTAGCCTCCAACCCTCTCTCTCCATCGTAACTTTTCTTGTCATCTTCTGTTTTTAATCATTATTATTGTCATTGGCTCTTTGAGCGCTCTGCGCTTGTTCCCCCAAAGCTCCAATACCTGTTTTACATATTTTTCCTCTCCCGCGCATTCTTATTGTAAGGAAATCAAACATCATCAAACCTACTCGAGCTCATTCTTTCCCAGGACTGTGGAACTCCTTACCTTCCTCGGTCTTTGCTCCCTACTGCAATCTTCAGATTTTTTAAATCCAAGCTTGGCAATAATTGACCAAAATTTGATTTACCTCTTTTTTTTGTTTGTTTTTGTCAGCTTATTTAGTATCGCACACTATGGCCTGAAGTTTCTCAGAAATAGTAATTAAAAATAATGAGATGTAAAAAAGTAATATCTCGTGAATGAAAGTGCCACCTAGAAAGGACCTAGTTGGCTTTGATAGTTTGACTACTTATAAAATAATATCTTCAAGCAGGAGTGGAGCCAACCCACACCAATACAATTCTCTTTAGAATGCATGCAAACATACCCAATGCAGAATGGGACTGGAAGCGACTTGTATTCCAGGGCCAGTGTCCTGTTTTATACAGATTACTGATGGGTAGGCAAGCCCAACAGAACCACAAGATCCTAGTGACAAGTGTTAGCTGTGGCTCAGTGGGTAGCACACTTGCCTCTGAGTCAGAAGGTTGTGGGTTCAAGTCCCACTCCAGGGACTTGAGCACATAAAGCTAGGCTGACACTCCAGTGCAGTGCTGAGGGAGCTCCGCTGCACTGTCGGAGGTGCCGTCTTTCAGATGAGACGTTAAACCGAGGTCGCGTCTGCTCTCTCAGGTGGACGTAAAAGATCCCGTGGCACTATTTCGAAGAAGAGCAGGGGAGTTATCCCCGGTGTCCTGGGGCCAATATTTATCCCTCATCCAAAATAACAAAACCAGATTATCCGGTCATTGCTGTTTGTGGGGCCTTGCTGTGCGCAAATTGGCTGCCGCGTTTCCCACATTACAACAGTGACTCCACTTCGAAAGTACTTCATTGGCTGTAAAGCACTTTGAGACGTCCGGTGGTCGTGAAAGGCGCTATATAAATGCAAGTCTTTCTTTCTTAAAAGTGCCTTGTCCAACCAAAAGAAGGATAGTCCGTACAAACTAAAGTAACGTAAATGAAGTGTACCTAATAGCTCAATTTCCACAAAGGGTATGCTCTGCAGATAACATAGCGTGGACTTTATACTGGTCTGATTTGGCTCTTCACACTGTGTAAATACGTGGTTCGAGTGGCGCGCCTGTACCTTCCTTTGATCTCCAGTACTTGGCTGCAGGCAAAAGGGGTTGCCAGTGTGGTGACGTGAACCGTCAAACTGCGTTCTGTCCTGTGTGCAAAAATATTATATAATAAAAAACAGAAGATGCTGGAAAACGCTCAGCATATCGGGCACATCGGGCACCATCTGTGGAGAGAGACAGAAACCACGTTAATGTTTCTGGTCGATGAAAAATATTGTAAATTATATTTGAGCTGCTTGATGTCAAAAACAATATCTGTTCCTAGTACTATGTGTGGCATAGTGACTTCACCATGGGTCTAATCCTTAGACCCTAAGGACGCAATCTTCTCAAATGACAGTATTTGTAGTGTCAGCTTTATGGAGATACGTCAGTGCCAGCTATATGACCATTCAGGTCCGTGTGAGGATTAAAAAGCAACCTTCTAAAGTAGACTTTTCTGGTTCAAGGGCCTGTGTTTTTTAAATTTCTCTCTCAACTTAATATTTTGTATCGCACCTCTATCTGCCAAGCGTCTGTGGCGAGAGTTAACCGGTGTGATTTTGCCAGCCCTGGGGAGGCGGGTAAGGAGGCGGGACTGCCGGGAAAATGGCAGAATCTGGGGGCGGGTACCCATCCCGCCCCCCAACCCGCCCCCGTGCCATCTTCCCAGGAGGCGGGTACCCGACCTGCGCTGGGAGCCGCCTCCCCGAGGCGGGAAGGGGATTAGTGCCAATGAATTGCCTGTTAACAGGTAGTTAACAGGCAGTTTTTTTGAGAATCCCTATTTTCAGCCCTGAAGTGTGGGCTTCCCGACGGCTTCCAACCTCCCCAGGGTCAGTGAGGCGAGCCGTCGGTCTGCGGGGGTCGGAGGGGCCGAGATGGCCGTGTGCAGGTGAGTGATGGGTGCAAGTGTGGCAAGGTGAGTGTGTGAGGTGAGTGTAAAGTGTTTTAATAAGTTTTACTTAGCTTTACTTCTTCCTGCAGGCTTCCTCCCTTCAGGTCTCGGGAGTCCCTCATCTCACCAGCACAGAAAGCAGAATGGCCGCTGAACTGTCAAAAGCTGCAGCCTCTGCTTTCTGCTCAGGAGAGCTCTCTAACTAAGCCTGAGTGGAAGGGCTCAACTTAGAGGACAGATTGTCCGTGTTTGACAGCTTCACAGAGCCGTCAAACGCTGACATTTCATCCGTCAAAAGCTCTTGACAGATGAAACGTCACTCGCTGACGTCACCTGTAACTGGCTTTCCCTTAATTGGCCTGCTTGGCCCGCTGGGCGGACTTAACAAGGTCAATCAAGGGAAAATAGCGTGGGTTGGCCACAAGTCGATGGAGGCGGGACTAGAACCTGACAAGTGGGAGTCCCGTCTCCAAACGCGCCCCCATTGGCAAAATCACCCCCAACGTTTCAGGTCGATGAAGTGCCGTAACCTACAGGGCTACGGAGCACGAGCTGGAAAGTGGGATTAGGCTGGATAGCTCTTTTTCGGCCGGCACAGACACGATGGGCTGAATGGCCTCCTTCTGTGCCGCCGTAAGTTTCTATGATTCTACGTTTTTTTTAAAAACAATTCTAACTCCTTTTTAAGCTTTTACAAATTAATTGTCGGGGACAGCTGCCCTGTAATCTGCTCTGACGTTGGTGTACCAAGACACAATTATAACCCAACTGCAACCATGTTAACAACCAGAAAACTCAACAGTTTTCTCTGCCTGGATGGAAATCCAGCACAACAGGGACCTGTCTTCTAACCTCTGTTGATGCAGCACTGTGATTTACACAATACCGTCAACACAAGATGGTGAACTATCAAAGTTCCAAATCATGAGTGCTGAACATGCCCTCGGTGCTATTGCAAGATTTATGCTCCACCCTATTAGTCTATTCCAATGAGGATAGTCTGAATCTCGGGTACACCCCTATCAAAGTAACCTGTGTTAACGCCCATCACAACATTCCACATACCTGCAGGTGACGTCGCCAAGGGGCAGCACCGTGGATGAGGACGAGGAGAGGACCAAGGGATAGATCTGTGTCAGAGTGGGAGAGGGCTTGGAAGCTAGAGTCTCATCCTTGGCGGTTCTTCTTTCCTAATGAGAGAGGGGGACAAGCCGATCAGACAATAAGCCTTTTCTTGTATCTTGGTTCGGGAGTGCGAGAGAGGTGCTCAAAGACTTCCCCAAATGTGGACTGGCATAGGCGAGGGGGTCAACTGAGAAAATCATATTTTTCAGTGCACTATATTCATTAGAACCATATTCCGCTAGATTACGAGCTGCTGCACTTCACTCCATTATCTTAATATAGACAAGCTCTGATAGTGCCCTGTAACAGATAGTAATTACACATCCAGATAGCACTGGATTTAAATTGCATTCCATTCATCACTGTCCGCCATGGAATGCTGCTTAAAAACCAACGACAGTAAGTAATTCTTCAATCTATATTGTAAAGAATAACATATTATACACTGTTAAAATAGCAGTGCTTCTTGGAATTCATTTCAGTTTTCTGGTTTATTCCTAGATGCATTCACTGCCTCGTAACACACCACAGACTGTTTGTAATGAATTGCTCGACTTTTTTTTCACATTTAAGCAACAATTCCACAACCATATCAGGTACAGTTTCTGCTGTTCGCTGCTAATAGCAAACGTAGACACATGTTTATGATTTCACTATAAATAGTAAACAGGAAGTAGGAAATCTTCTCCAATAGCAAATACGTCACGGCCATTAATTTATCAGTGTGGATGTCGTCCGATACCATCTACAGTGAATTCTTGGGCTATTAATGGCTGCTGTAACACTCATTACTTTAGGGTGGGGAATGAGGGAATCTAGGGTGGAATAAAACTGTATGGGCATTTTTATGGAAATAGAAGCCATCACGTGAGATACTGTGCCAGTTCTAAGAGTCACCTAGGCTCAGTGGTAGGACCCTTGCCTTCGGGTTCAGGTCCCACTCCAGAGACTTGAGCGCATGATCTAAGCTGACACTGCCAACTCAGTACTGAGGGAGCGCTGCACTGTCGGAGGTGCCGTCTTTCGGACGATCGTTAAACCGTGGCCCCGCCTGCCCTCGCCGGTGGACGTCAAAGATGCCACGGCACTATTTCGAAGAGGTATCCTGGCCAACAAGTAACCCTCAAACAGATTATCTAGTAATTTATCTAACTTGCTGTTTGTGGGACTTTGCTGTGTACAAATTGGCTGCCAAATTTGTCTCCATAATAACATTGAAAAGTAATAATTGGCCGTGAAGTGCATTGGGATGAGGATGTGAAAGGCAGTACTGTATATCAATGCAAGCTCGTTCTTTACTGCGCAGTAGTTGCTCAGGTATTCATCTAATATTAATTTAATGTGTAAAAAAAGAAATTGCATCTCTTATTCTGTACTGAGCCCCAAGAAGGAAAGCCTTGTGTTTATATAACACCTTGTCATGTTCTTCAGAAAGGTCCCAACAGGCATTATACCAACGGGGTTACAGTACTTTGAAATGCAGTTGCTGTTATTATTATAGATAAATACGGCAGCCCCATTATGTCCACAGTAAAGAAAAAGAAAGAAAGACTTGCATTTCTACAGCGCCTTTCATGACCTCAGGACGTCCCAAAGCGCTTTACAGCCAATTAAGTATTTTTGGAGCGTAGTCACTGTTGTAATGTAGGAAACGCAGCAGCCAATTTGTGCACAGCAAGCTCCCACAAACAGTAATGTGATGATGACCAGATCATCTGTTTTAGTGATGTTGATTGAGGGATAAATATTGGCCAGGACACCGGGGATAACTCCCCTGCTCTTCTTCAAAATAGTGCCATGGGATCTTTTACATCCACCTGAGAGGGCAGACGTCTCATCCGAAAGACGGCACCTCCGACAGTGCAGCGCCCCCTCAGCACTGCACTGGAGTATCAGCCTAGATTTTTATGCTCAAGTCTCTGGAGTGGGACTTGAACCCGCGACCTTCTGACTCCGTGGCGAGAGAGTGCTGCCCACTGAGCCACGGCTGACACTAAGGCCCCACAAACAACAATGATGTGAACCACCCATTCATTTTTTTTGGTAACTTTGAGGGAGAAATGTTGGTTCCGACACCAGGAGGACCCCTTTCTCTTCCTCCCACTAGCAACATGTGATCTTTAATACAAAAGCAAAATACTGCGGATGCTGGAAATCTGAAATAAAAACAGAAAATGCTGGAAATACTCAGCAGGTCAGGCAGCATCTGTGGAGAGAGAAACAGAGTTAACGTTTCAGGTCGATGACCCTTCGTCAGAACTGGAAAAAGTTAGAGATGTAACAGGTTTTTAAGCAAGTGCAGGGGCAGGGAAAGGGGGGAGGGGAGGAAAGAATAAAAGGGAAGGTCTGTGATAGGCTGGAAGGCAGGAGAGATTAAATGACAAAAGGGATGATGGTGCAAGGCAAAAGGAGATGGTAATGGGACAAGTTAAGAAACAAAAGATGGCTCTAGATGACGTGTAAATGGCGATGGCAGAATGAAAGACAGCTGCCATGTGAGAGAGAGGGGAAAAAAATATGTTTCTTGAACTACCGGATAGTCAGGGGACCCTGTTCCACTTCTCCTCCAATAGACAGATGTGACGTTAAAGAGAGAATGAATGTACAGTGAGGTCTTCTCTTTCATCTACTATTCCCTTATGGCGGGCTTCCCTATTTTGCTTAAATGACAAGAGGTTTATGTCAATTAGCATGGCAGTGACAGTGTAATAAAGGCACTGTATCTGCAGAGCTAATTGTTTACTATGAATGATCCCCCCCGTGTGAATGTGGAAACCAGCTCTGACACACAATCCGTTTCGGGAAACAATACTTTGGAATGTGAAATATTAATCGCAGTGTACACAAGCAAACAGCGAGCCCCTCCCCGCCGGTGCTGGGGCTGGTGAAATCCCCCATTGTAATCTCTGCGTCCTGGCGTACAGATGGAGCATTCTGAACACGCACACAGCAAAGCCTCCTTCAAGTTCAGCTGAACAGTACCAGCTGGTTTTTTTTTAACACATATAAAAAAAAAGCGGCACTGCTTTTAATTCCCTTTCTTTTTTCAATGGTTTGCAAGGAGCTGAAAATGTGCAGTGCTCCTTCACTGGGACACACATATTTAGGCCCTGGTTTTTTGCGGTTCAGTTTGTGTTTGGATTCTGGTCCACAACGCAGACTCAGCATGTTTGACATTCCAAGGCATGGGCGGTTTTTTGGAATACAGAGAGAGCTCAAGACAGTTTTTCTTTGTGAATGCAAACCTTTGATTTTTTTTAAAAATAAAAAAAACATTTTTTCTTTAAACCCAATAGTTAGGGCAGGAAGCTAATTTTTATTGAGTTAAATTTCTCTTTTACCCGTACGAAAGAAAGATTTAGTGTTTTATCCGGTGTCTCGGAAACATCTCGAAGTGCTTCACAGACACTGAAGTATTTTTGAAGTGCATTCACTGCTGTTGTCTCGGCAAAATGGCGGCCATTTTGTGCACAGGGAAACCTCTCAAGTAGGAATGAGAAGAACAACCAGTTAATCAGTTTTTTGTTGGTCTGAGGGGGTTGAATGTTTTCCACAACACCAGGAGAACTCCTTGTTCTTCTTCACATAGTGCCACGGATCTTTAACATCCAGCTGAACCAGTGGAACAGTCAACGCAGTGACAGAAAGTGTACCGCCCTGTCAACTCCCCCTGCTGTTCTGTGAAAATTGTCCTGGGATCTTTTACCTCCAGCTGAGAGGACAGACTTGGTTTAAGGCCTCATGCGAAAGACGGCACCTCCGACAGCGCAGCACTCCTTCAGTACTGCACTGGAATGTCAGCCTAGACTTTTGTGCTCAAGTCTCTGGAGTGGGACTTGAACCCACCACCTTCTGACTCAAAAGGGCACATTCGTTGTGCACATTGCTTCCTACAATATCTATGCGAGAGTTCCCAACTTAGGTTTGTACCATGCTTGATTGGAACAACATGTGTTTAAGAGTGAGAAGTGCACGTACTTTTCCCGTTTCCTCACACCAGCACACTACGTCTTTATTTACAGCCAGGTACAAGAGAGCTGGGTGACTGCATCGACTCTGTCGATGACCTCCCATTGTACAGTTGTCACCTGTTGTAGACAGTAAAACCTAAACTTAGCCTGGATCAGATAATCAGCCCTAGATACCCAAAATAGTGATGATAAAAACAGAAAATGCTGGAAACACTCGGCAGGTCAGGCAGCATCTGTGGAGAGAGAAACAGAGTCAACGTTTCAGGTCGATGACCTTTCGTCAGAACTGGAAAAAGTTAGAGATGTAACCGGTTTTAAGCAAGTACAGACAGAAGCAGAGAAAGCAGGGGGAGGGGAGGAAAGAACAAAAGGGAAGGTCTGTGATAGGGTGGAAGGCAGGAGTGATTAAATGACAAAAGGGATGATGGTGCGAGGGAAAAGGGGTGGTAATGGGAAATTGTGATGTCTGTTCTTTGCTGGGTCTCTGACAGGGAGATGACAGTGAATGGCGGAGGGTAGGGGAAGGGTGTTCAATGAATGGTCCTTCTCTTCAGCCCGCATTAAGCATGGCTCCTACTAACTGTCAACAGAGGAGTGCTGACACTAGCAGGTGCACAGGAGGGTTTGCAAAGTGTCCACGTTCTCAAATGGAGGAGCTAGGGAAAGCAGTAACAGGGGTAGGGGAAATGAAGAGCCATATAAAAGCTGAGTGTCCCTGCTTCATTCCTTAATACTGTCGGTTTGAGCTCTACCACAGCCAGACATTCCAACCCATTCACAAGTGTACAGTTCATCACTGCTCAGCTGCACTGCTTGCCCTTGGGGAGCATAAGAGGTGCGATTAATCTCTCCTCACGCATCACTATCTTCCACCACCTAAACCTAAGTGTTCCCGTTGGATGTCACGGCACAATGTGCTGTCTGATCACTCACTGCCCAACTTTTAGGAAGATGAGTGAAGGGAAGGTGGGAAATGCCGGGTCGGTGGAAAAAAAAGCCTTGCATTTCAATAGCGCCTTTCACAACCTCAGGGCGTCCCATAGCACTTTACAGCCAATGAAGTACTTTTTGAAGTGTAGTCACTGTTGTAATGTGGGAAACGCAGCAGCCAATTTGCGCACAGCAAGCTCCCACAAACACCAGTGTGATAATGACCAGATAGTCTGCTTTAGTGATGTTGATTGAGGGATAAATATTGGCCCAGGACACCGGGGATAACTCCCTTGCTCTTCTTCGAAATAGTGGCCATGGGATCTTTTACGTCCACCTGCGAGAGCAGACGGGGCCTCAGTTTTACTGTCACATCTGAAAGACGGCACCTCCGACAGTGCAGCACTTCCTCAGCACTGCACTGGGTGTGTCAGACTAGGTTTTTTGTGCTCAAGTCTCTGGAGCGGGACTCGAACCCACAAAGCGGGAGCCTTGTAGGCCTCTTGCAGACGGGCACCGGTTGAAACAGTATCTGAGCCGACAGAAGCTGGAGGCTGCTGTTTCCAGCTGATTTCATCGCAGAGAGTTTTGAAGTGTGGAGTATAAGCAGAGAGAAGTGGAGCTTTCAGAGGGGCCACGTCATTGTTTGCTGCTGTCTGTTGTTCTCTCACTTCTCAGAACCAAATTATGTAGAACTCAAAAACCGTCAAATCTTTGGAACGAAAGCCAACATGTGTTCTGAATTTTTTTCCGCTCTAATTTTCCTGCTGTATTAAAAGCTGTTGAGGAGAAGGTTTTAGTGAAGCATTCTGTTCAAAATATTCAGTGTAGTTCAGCCATTTAATGTGATTGACTATTAAGTACACAGTGCACTCGAGACTGAGCCACCAAGTTTGAGTTTGGCTCTCGAACTTTTAAGATGTGGAATTTTTCAAAATTAAATTGAGCAATTCTCTGGATCCAAAAATGCATTCAGGCCTAAGCTGGCTTTGTTTACGAAAAATATAGCAACTGAAATAATCCCCGCCACAGCGTACAATACGGTTCGTAAAATTATTTAAAAAAAAAGTTAACAATATGCAGACTGACGCCCATCATTCTCCACACAGTGAGCTTTCAATCTCTGCTCGTCCACTGGGGGAGGCTGCATGTGCTGATCTGGTGCTCTTTCCCCCCCCCCCCCATGGATGGTTGTCGGGGGGAGGGGGCCATGAGAGAGGCCTGGTTAAAGTCATCTGACTGCCACCTCGACTAAAGAAGAGGGGGGCGGGAGGGCGGAACAAATAAAAAGGAAGTGTGGAGACATGGGGAATGGAAAAAAAAAATGAAGCCCTTTTATATCAACTGGGCAAAACTACGGCAGCTAAACAGTTCAGTATGCACGTTGCTGAATTAAAGGCCCCATGGCACTGTTTAAGGAAGAGCGTCATGTCCTGGGCAACGTTGCTCCATCAAGCAACACCACCACAAACAAATTTGACTGGCCTTTCATCTCATTGCAGTCTGTGGGATTCCTTAGGTTTGAAAAAGAGTCTTGGTGAAGCAGCCCATAAAACGCGAGGGCTTACTTTCAATAATGTTATTTAAAACTGGAGCAGTAATGTTAGACGCTGGTCTCTTTCGGGCCAAGTGTAACCTGCCAGGTGGACCTTGCGCCTCCTAATTGTGTGTGGATCAGTTTCTCTTTAATTACCCTGTTTTGTGCTTCTGTCTTTGCACTTTTTTGTGGGCAGTTGCGTGAGCCACTTCCAGAAGACCAACACCCATGAGCAGGCTCCCAGCGTTAACACGGCTGCATCCTCTTATTTTTGGCAGCAGACGTGTAGACCCAATTTTGTTTTTTGTAGGTTTAAAATTTTGCTGCAGTTGCCAACCCTCCAGGATTGCCCTGGCGTCTCCAGGAATTAAAGATTAATCTCCAGGACACTGCCGCCAGCAAAAATCCGGGAGAAAAATCATAGAATCATTGGGGGCAAAATTCGGTTACGCCCCGTTTGGGTAACGGATTGTCACCGGAGATTTAGCGCCCGGCGCGGAAGTACCGCTCCGGCTGCTAAATTCGGCTTACCGCCCCAGAGAGGAAGTAGAGCGCTATATCGGGCGTTCCACTTCCTCTTGGGGCGGTGTTGGGGGCCGCTCCGTTAAAGGAGAGGGTCGCTGCGAGCTCTGCAGGGCCTCCGATGACCCACACTAGCCCACCAGGGCGGCCTGGTGCCGTGGCTGCAGCCTGGCACGGAAACGCGGTGCCGGGCTGTGCGATGGCGGCCACGCCAAGGGCCGCCCCGGGGGGGCGACCTGGAGGTCGGCCAAAAGAAGAAAGTGGCGGCGCAGGTGGCGGCCACACCTCCCTTTAATTAGTGCCCCGCGTGCGGAGGTCGGCCCGGCTCGCGACCCACGAGGCTGGCACTGACGTCGCCCGCGGCAGCCTCGCGAGGCACAGCCAGATTTCTGCCGCGGGGCGGTAAGGGGTCACGGCGCACAGCGATGACGTCATCGGCGGTGGCCCGGGGCGCTATCGGTTAGCGCCCTGCCGAATTGCTCGGGAGGCCCCGCCCGGGCGATAAGCCATTTGCGCCCCGTTAGCACCCCCTGGAGGCGGTAACGGCAGGCGCAAATAGCCGAATTCTGCGGCCATTGTGTTTTTAATAAAAATTTCTTTGAACACTTTTGTTTACTAATTATAGAAATATTAGACATGGGAACAAAAAGCCTTTGACTGACGGTCAAGAATCATCCAATTGGGGAATGAAGTCTATTCACTTTCTGATTGGTGTAGGAAGGCGGTGAACGGCAAGGATGGATATGTCGGGCGACCAATGGCGGGAATGTGGGGGCGGGGCAGTTGGAGGCAGGCGGTCATGTGATGACACCTCCAGGAATACGTCCAACCAGAGATGGCAACCCTCTGCTAGAGGGAGTCAGATTTAGGAGTGTAAACCTGGGGAACTGACCCACAGACGCTGGCCTGCGGCAATAGAAACAGCTTAGAGGTAGTGGTGAGAGATTACATTTAGGGCAAAGGATTTGTTGCGTTATCGCTCTGGTCTCCTCCGAGCGACACCTCCGTTGAAATTGCCGTACCCGGAGAATAAACTGCGCGACACGTGATAGATGTAGAAAAGTGTGGGATTTGACAGGGGTTATCGCAAATTCACCGATCCCAAGTATGTGATAATGTCATTAAACTAACCCATTTAAATCAATAAACTGGGCCTTAGAATGAAGTAGTTAGTGTGTTGTGGGTCCTAATTTAATAAATCTTTCTAAGATTTAGCAACAGGTATTTTGCTGTACAATATGAATAATTTGAGTTTCTAGAAAGAGAAATATTTATTTAGTCTGTTATTATTGATAATATTATTGCTGTGGGTGTTGGTGCTAAGGTTCCTATTGAATAAACTCTATTGACTTGGGAATAGTCTCTCCGCCATCAACAAGGTTCAAGATGGAATGCTCCTCAATGGCCTGGATGAGTGCAGTTGCAGCAACACTCAAGATTCTCGATACCACCCAGAACAGATCGGAACCTCTGCCACTGGACCCGATATCCACTCCCTCCACCGTCGGTTCACTGGGGCTGCAGGACGTACCATCTACAGGATGAACCTCTGCTGCTCACCGACCTTATTTGGACAGCACCTCCCATCAATTTAAATTTCTGTAGCGTGCCACCGCGTCAATCCTTCCCAACACTCCCAACAAGTGCGATGCGGTTAAGACTACACGCTGTTCACTGGCCAGTGCTACAAGACGCACCTCCCAGCCTCGCAACCTCAACCGCCAAGAAGGACAGGGGATTATGGGAACGCTATCGCAACCAATTCCCCTTTCAAGTCACGCACCATCCCGACTTGGATGCATTATTGCCGTTCTTTCATCGTTGCCAGGTCAAAGTCCTGAAATGCCCAACCTAACACCACCACCACCACAAAGACTGCAGTTCAAGGAGAAGGACCTCCGCCATCTGCTTAGGGCAAGTAGGGATGGGCAATAAATGTTCCCTTGCCCCGCCGCCCAGACATCCCAAGAACCAATTAAAAAAAAAAAGAAATTGCATGTGTTGTGGTGGGAAAAAAACTGTTTTGTTCACAGCGTGTTGTAGCACTGCTCAGTGAATAGCGTGTCGTCTTAACCACATTGCACTTGTTGGAGTGTTGGGAAGGATTGACACGGTGGCACACTACACAGCCAAGGGAGATAAATTTAAATTGACACGGAATAGTTTTAAAACAGATACTGAGAAGAACTGATTTACTCCAAGAGCAATAAATGTTTGTAACAATCTGCCAAGGAGAGGCAGAAACATTAGGAACTCCTAAAATGAGGCTGAAAGAGTTGAGTTAATAAAGAGATGAGATTCCATAGATTGAATGACCTTTTCTTATTCTTGACCAGTGTTATATTCTCAAATGAGTTATGTCTTGTTATCTTACATGTAACGTACTCTCAGCCGCTTGCTGTTCCCCAAATCAGGAGTGTGCAAACTATAGCCACTGGGGCACATGTGACTCAAGCTCTGGCAATCCTGCCCACGAAGCCTGTGAATTCAGTCCCATTTGTGCTTCTATTTTTTTATTTGCCTCATTTGAACCTTTATGAGCCTGGATCTGTGGCAGCAGGACATTGTAAGTACAGTATTTTTAGTCTAAGCAAACAGGGAGCACAGTGTGCAATTGTGCATTTTTTTTGTTGTTAAATAACGTAACACCCGGGACAGACGAGAACTCAAGTTGCTATGTTCCTAAAATCCTTTTTTATGAATCTGTTCTTACAGTACCGATCCCTGGATAAGTTCAGGTCTGTATGAACTGCTCACTTGTCTGTTCTGTAAGCGGGCTGCATGTACAAAGGGATGGATTTATCAATGGGCTCCAGGCACTATCTGCCGGTGCCCAGTTCCCCCGCTTAAACCGTACACCTGCCACTGATGTCACAAACAGGCAATTCAAGGCTTCCCGGATTCCTCAGGACATTTTTGTCGAGGGGGGGGTGGGGGGGGGGCAGAATGTCAAGACGCTTGGGAGTTTTGCTAGAAGCGTATTTTGCATTTTTTTTCATACAATTGCCTGTATGGTGGGAAGGCGCAGCACAGTCTGAAGAAATTATGGCACTGCAGGATATTTTGCGAGACTTGTGTTTGTAACAGCAACGCAAATACAAATCAACTCAAGATTGTCCGATGTGTAGGAAATTACCAATTGGCACCAAACCAGTCCAAATTATTTTGGTGGATAGGGTATAGCAGCGGCATACAATCAGTGTAAAGGACAATGACGGGTAGGATATCTGAAAAGTGAGGTTGCCCTTTAACTGGCTGCAGTCTTTCCCTCCCTCCCAGAAGTGATCAGCCAATGAAGCTGATTCTCCAGCCTCCAAACTGTTCTGCATGGACAATAAGTTTCTGGGAGGAAATTGCAGTAAATTAGCAGTGGCTTTAGATTGGCAGATGTTCGAACCAGTCCGCCTCAAACCCACCAACAGGAAGCGAATCTAGGCCACAGAATTGGTAGAACCAGTGTAGAATAGAGCAGTGATCTACAAGGCCATCGGAAGCAATATAAAAGATACTTATTACATAGGATATACGGCACAGAAACAGGCCATTCGGCCCAACCAGTCCATGCCGGCGTTTATGCTCCACTCGAGCCTCCTCCCGTCTTTCCTCATCTAAATCTATCAGCATAGCCCTCTATTCCCTTTTCCCTCATATGTTTGTCCAGCTTCCCCTTAAATGCATCTCTACTATTCGCTTCAACCACTCCCTGTGGTAGCGAGTTCCACATTCTCACCACTCTCTGGGTAAAGAAGTTTCTTCTGAATTCCCTATTTGATTTCTTGGTGACTATCTTATATTGATAGCCTCTAGTTTTGCTCTTCCCCACAAGTGGAAACACTCTCTCTGTATCCACGCTATCAAAACCTTTCATAATTTTAAAGACCTCTATTAGGTTACCCCTCAGCCTTCTCTTTTTAAGGAGAAAAGAGACCCAGCCTGTTCATCCTTTCCTGATATGTATACCCTCGCATTTCTGGTATCATCCTTGTAAATCTTCTCTGCACCCTCTCCAGTGCCTCTATATCCTTTCTTTAATATGGCGACCAGAATTGTATGCAGTATGAGTCAGATATAACAGTGATGTAAGATCTGTAAGATCCAGTGCAAGGGATACTGGGGGAGAACATAGTGCATCATTTAAACACTGTATTCACTAATGACTTTCACTTGTAAAAATAATATTTTCTGAACACGAACAAACACAACATGATTTGCAGAAAGGTTTGGACCCTAACTGTATAGGAGATTGAAGCCAATGGTCATAGACATATAGGACTCATGGTCTGCAGAGCAGCAGTGATACCCGCCCTGCTGTATGCCTCAGAGACATGGACCATGTACAGCAGGCACCTCAAAGCACTGGAGAGGTACCACCAACGCTGCCTCCACAAGATCCTGCAAATGCATTGGCAGGATAGGCGCACCAACATCCCCAGCATCGAAGCTTTGACCATGCTCGATCAGCTCCAATGGACGGGTCACATCGTCCGCATGCCCGATACGAGACTCCCAAAACAAGCGCTCTACTCAGAGCTCCGACACGGCAAGAGAGCCCCAGGTGGGCAGAGGAAACGCTTCAAGGACACCCTCAAAGCCTCCTTGGAAAAAGTGCAACATCCCCACCGACACCTGGGAATCCCTGGCCCAAGACCGCACAAAGTAGAGGAGAAGCATCCGGGAAGGCGTCGAACACCTCGAGTCTCTTCGCCGGGAGCAAGCGGAAGTCAAGCGCAAGGAGCGCACGTCAACCCAAACACCCCACCCACCCGCCCCTTCAACCAGCGTCTGCCCCACCTGTGACAGAGACTGTAGGTCCCGCATTGGACTCATCAGTCACCTGAGAACTCATTTTTAATGTGGAAGCAAGTCATCCTCGGTTCCGAGGGACTGCCTAAGAAAGAAGAAGAATAGGACTCAAAAGACCTGACGATAGACTATCGGAACCCTGGAAAAATGTGTCATTATAATAACCAATACAACACTGTACTGAAAGAGAGCTGTCTCGTATGTTATTGGACTGTAACACTAGAGGTTAGTTTGCTGAGAAGCTGGCTTCAAAAGGTCACAGAATAGAGATTATTGTCTGATGATGTAACATAAATGACAAAATAGCTTAAAGATGGTTTGTGTTTCAAAGCACAAAAGTAGTCCAAGGCTTTAATAAAACAAGTACTGACTGCAGTTGGAGACAATTATGGCGAAACCATTGCTCCTCTGGTTACAGAAGCAGGGATCGGTCCAAATTCAAAGCTCGTTTGGATTTTCATGGGAAACTCTGATTTCAGCTGGTTCGGATGTGGATTGTGGATTTTCTGATAGCATTAAAAGTAGAACAGTATGCGATTACAGTTACAGATCCATGTAGACTCTCCTCTATTAGAAAATGAAATGAAACCACATAAACCGCTTCTTTCTAAGGCTCCCTAATTTCCCTACATTCTCATGGTTAGTGCCTGTGGATGGTTTCTGACTACAGCTTTCTGTCTACTTTATACTCCAGGTTGTTCCTACCAACCTCAATCCAGACACTTATCTTCTGAATGTAGCCATTGGAATTTCTAATTGTATTTAAACTCTTTCTGATGTAAACAGATTCTTCTGCATTAAGAGCAGGAACCTTGTCTGCAATTTTGAGGTGAAGAAATTAATTCTGATCAAACAGAGTCCATTTGCATTGATCAAACCTCTTGTGAGGTAGCTGGATATGTCGTCTTGTGCTCCCCAGGCTCAATTTCCCCATAAAGAGGCAAGTGTAGAAAGCTGAGCAACAGACTGCGTTGTGGCTTTCAAGACTGCACTTAAGAACATAAGAATTAGGAGCAGGAGTCGGCCATACGGCCCCTCGAGCCTGCTCTGCCATTCAATAAGATCAGGGCTGATCTTCGACCTCATCTCCACTTTCCCGCCCGATTCCCCATATCCCTTGATTCCCCTAGAGTCCAAAAATCTATCGATCTCAGCCTTGGACATACTCAACGATTCAGCATCCACAGCCCTTTGGGGTAGAGAATTCCAAAGATTCACAACCCTCTGAGAGAAGAAATTCTCCAGCCAGGGGCGACAGCCTCTCTGCAGCTACTCTGTCAAGCCCTCTCAGAATCTTATGTTTCAATGAGATCACCTCTCATTCTTCTAAACTCCAGAAAAACTTGCGGGACATCTGAATTAAAACATCCAGTTGATTTTGTGAGGTAACTGCAGCAACAATCCAAATGGGTGGCTCATATTTCATCTGTGATATATGGTTTCACCACAAAAAATTGATATCTCTTTAGTTGGCTTCTCGGTTCTATCCAAAACTACTTAACCTGCAGAATATTTTCCTTCACAAATCACAGCCTTGAATATGCTCTAAGCCAAGGCATCCTAATGCTTAATTTTCTGTTTATAGTTAATTGCCCGTGGTTAACGAGCAAACGGAAACTCTGGTATTAGTTCTACAATCCCCTGGAAGGATGGACCCCATGTTATGTCCTGAATATTCATGGATGCACAATACTATTACTATTTGATTAGAAAAATTCGTTATGGTGTCAGTGAAGTTTGAAGAATTACATAGGATATACGGCACAGAAACAGGCCATTCGGCCCAACCAGTCCATGCCAGCGTTTATGCTCCACTCGAGCCTCCTCCTGTCTTTCCTCATCTAACTCCATCAGCATAACCCTCTATTCCCTTCTCCCTCATATGCTTGTCTAGCCTCCCCTTAAATGCATCTATACAATTCGCTTCAACCACTCCCTGTGGTAGCGAGTTCCACATTCTCACCACTCTTTGGGTAAAGAAGTTTCTTCTGAATTCCCTATTGGATTTCTTGGTGACTATCTTATATTGATGGCCTCTAGTCATGCTCTTCCCCACAAGTGGAAACATTCTCTCTCTATCCAATTTATCAAAATTTTTCATAATTTTAAAGACCTCTATTAGGTCAAAAATTTTATTGTTTCATAACTTCATAGAACATCACTTTTGGAACATGGTCTCGCGAATCTGACATCATGTAAACCCCAATTTTTTTTTTATCATGAGCTTTGGTCAAAGTATTAATGGAATGTGTCATCAGTGCAATGGTAGAGGTTTCATATTGTAAATTGGATTGTGTCTAACCATTTGAGCTACACCAAGGAACATCTGCCTGGTTTGTTTTATTAAAAATGTAATCAAAAACAGAGTTACATTTTGTGTCAGCTCTTCCTTCAGTCGGGGGCCAGGGAGAAACATGATCTGGCAGCATTGTTCCATTATGGAATAAGAATTGCTGTAAACTTTTTGGCTCAAATTATATTGGATTTGCAAGAGGATGTTTAAAAGACAGACTTGCATTTATATAATACCTTTCACGACCTCAGGACATCCCAAAGTGCTTTACAGCCAATGAAGTACTTTTTGAAGTGTCGTCACTGTTGTAATGTAGGAAAATTGAACATTGCACCTGAAGTCCAACTTTAGTTATGTATTGAGCTTTGTATTGATGGGTTAACTAATGCAGTGTGATAAAAAAAATTCTTGTTAAGCTTCCCGAGAGGGTCACACTTAGGCTGGATACATACTGAAGCAGGTGTAAGATGCCTTCTAGAGGGAATCTCGCACCTCAGGGCTTTAGAGTGCTCGGTAGTTTTGAGTGATGCAGCCACTCCTGGGTTGATGCACATTCAGAACAACTGCATCAACACAGAAGTTGCCGTATACATACGGCCTTAAAATACTGGGGCAATCTCCACTGGCGTAGAGGAGGCCAAGATGCGATCTAATAGACATTTTAAAAATTATGAATATTGATTGATGGGGTGAATAGTAGTTGATATAGAGGCCATTGCATCTTTTAAGGGCGAAGAAGATAAACATTTGAAGGCGAGGATGCTACATGGCTGCGGAGAGAGAGTGGGGCGGTGGGATTAGTTTTGGATTACCCTGGCAAAGAGTCAGCACAGATATGATGGGCCGAATGGTCTTCTTTGCTTTAAACTTCTATGGTTCTTTGATTTTATCCTCTGCATGTAAACATTTTATCTGAAGCTGGAATGGCTAACATTACAAGAATCATAGAATCTTAGAATCTTAGAATCTTAGAAGATAGGAGCAGGAGTAGGCCATTCGGCCCCTCTAGCCTGCTCCGCCATTCAATGCAATCATGGCTGATCATCCAAATTTAGTACCCTGTCCCTGCTTTCTCCCCATATCCCTTGATCCCTTTAGCCTTAAGAAATATATCCAACTCCTTCTTGAATCTATTTAATGAATTGGCCTCTACTGCCTTCTGTGGTAGAGAATTCCACAGGTTCACCACTCTCTGTGTGAAGAAATTCCTCCTCATTTCTGTCCTAAATGGCTTACCCCTTATCCTTAGACTGTGACCCCTGGTTCTGGACTCCCCGACCATCGGGAACATCCTTCCTGCATCTAGTTTGTCCTGTCCTGTCAGAATCATAGAATCTTACAGCACGGAAGGAGGCCATTCGGCCCATCGTGCCTGTGCCGGCTCTTTGAAAGAGCTCTCCAATTACTCCCACTCCCCCCCTGCTCTTTCCCCGTAGCCCTGCAAATTTCTCCCCTTCAAGTATTTATCCAATTCCCTTTTGAAAGTTACTATTGAATCTGCTTCCACCGCCCTTTCAGACAGCGCGTTCCAGATCACAATAACTTGCTGCGTAAAAAAAAAAAATTCTCCTCATCTCCCTCTGGCTCTTTTGCCCATTATAGCTTAAACATTTTTTTGCTTTAGATTAAAGACACGAGGGTAAATTTTGCGATGCCCGGTGCTTCCAATGTTGTCTAGCGTGCTGTTTTTTTTCCTTAATTTTTCACTAAGCAACAGTGACTTTCAAAACAATTTTTCCAGCTTGACTAAAGTCCCTAATGTAGAAACAGCTGGCAGGAATAGACACTGTTTATCAGTGTGTGGAAATTCTAATTTTAAATAGAATATCATCATCAAACTAGCGTGCAAAATCACAAAGTGTGGAAATATAATTTATTGCATGGAAAAAAATTGTGTTGCGCTATTGTGGATCCACAGGGCACTGTCTTCATTTTTTTTCGGGAGCTTCGCACGGGCCCGTTGCCATGGTGACCGTGCGTACATCTGCGTGCACGTGCCTCTCCGATCACACAGGACAACAGCTGTAATATCTCATCTTTGATGCACGGCTGAAGATTTATCAATGACTTTCAGCAGGATGTCGTCCATCACCCATGACAACCATCACGGTTATACCTTGGGTTAAGCATGCTGCAGAGTTTGCGAGCCTGCACCAGGCCCACAGCATGCTTATTGTGTTAAGATCAGACCGGGGGGTCATAGGGGGCCTTTCACAAGTCTTGCCATGATCAACCTGATGGGTGGCGAGCATAAATATTGACTAAAAAGAAGCATTTGAGGGCAATGTGGTTGGTGGGATGCAGACTTGACCTCCCAGTCTGCTGAGTTTCTGACTTTAGCAACTTTGCTTTGAGGGAGGGGCTGAGTGGAGGCCACAAGTAGGGGCGGGGGAGGGAAGTGAGGCTGTTTGAACATCTGGTTAAATTCCAACTAGAGTCCAAAAGTGCTGCAGAAATGAATAAAAATTCAACTCAACAAATCTTGGAACTCAAATGGTCTCATTGGTGTAACAAACCAAAGTACAACTGTGCGTTTTAACTTTGGATCATTTTCCTTTGGGAAGTAAACAGACTGTGCGGGTGTATTTTTATCTAAAACAAATACTAACCATGATTTCCTGCAGCTGGCGAAATCTGATTGGAATCCTATGAGTGCTGGGATCTATTTAACTTTATAAAACAGTAATCGTTTTCTATCGCAGAGCAGACTGTGAATATTTACATTTAGAAACCTCCCCTTATTTACCTGCTGCTAAATCAACTGGATGGCGAACTGAAGAAACGATTATTGACAAGTTTGATGTGGACTGCGGTGCAGGAGCATGGACGCAGAGGAAATGAGGCGGTCAGGCTTCTCGGGAGCTTTGAGATGTGGGTTTGGAGATGAATGAAGAAAGTAAAGTGGACTGATATGAAAGTAGGGAGGAGGTGTCGGCAATGATATGAGAGAGAGAGAGACTTGCATTTATATAGCGCCTTTCACGACCACTGGACGTCCCAAAGCGCTTTATAATCAATGAAGTTCTTTATGAAGTGTAGTCACTGTTGTAATGTAGGAATACGAGAAGAACCTAGTTTGGTTAGTCAGATCAGAAAAAAGGCAAATGAATTGGATTGGGCATGTGCTGAGATGGGATGTTGAAAAAGATGATAGAAGGACAGACGGATGGAAGGAAAATGACCAAGAGGGAGGAAATGAAAGATGCTTCTGGAGCACCTGAATAATGGGAGATCCTGAGAAGAATTGAAGAAAGAAGCAACACGGTGGCATAGTGGTTAGCACTGTTGCCTCACAGTGCCAGGGACCTGGGTTCGAATCCGGCCTCGGGTGACTGTCTGTGTGGAGTTTGCACATTCTCCCCGTGTCTGCGTGGGTTTCCTCCGGGTGCTCCGGTTTCCTCCCACAGTCCAAAGATGTGCGGGTTAGGTTGATTTGGCTATGATAAATTGACCCTTAGTGTTAGGGGGATTAAATACGTGGGGTTACGGGGACAGGGTGGGATATGTGTCGGTGCAGGCTCGATGGGCCGAAATGGCCTCTATCTGCATTGTGGGGATTCTGTGATAAGCACATGGCAGTGCGTATTGGAGAAGGGAGAATTGAGACAGATCCTGCCTTAGGCCACGAGTGATGATGAAATCTTAACAATTCACAAAACAAGTAATTGTTGCACTTGGTTTTTTTGTTTGTATTCTTTTCCCCTTCAACTGTGTCCCGTCCTGTCCTGAAGACGCTGACTTGGACCCACGGGCAGTGAACAGCTCCTAGCATCTTCCCCAAGAGGAGAGAGATTGAACGGATTTATTTTAATAGGTAAAATCAGAGCTTTTAAAAATTGGGAAACCATCTGAGTGACGTAACAAAAGATGCAGGAGCCCATTTTAACTGCCCCGTCCATATCTTGTTTATTGCTATGGAAAGCTCTTCTATTCAATGCATTGTGATAATAAGGGCAATTTCTACTTAAAAGGGGCCTCACTGTTATTTTAGGCAGGCGGATGTGCCTAAAACCAGCACCCACCACCCTGTGTGAAGATAAAGTTATCGCATTACTTCCGCGTGACATACAATTTGCAAACTAACGTGAATGTTGCAATTGCGTCCATACATTAATTATACAAGTCCTGAGGTGATGAGGCTTTGCTCCCAGCACAATCTTGAAGGATGGGAATTGAAAATTGGCGAATCGCGTGCGGGAGGCCCGTGTTCCCAAATGGCGGGAAAATCAGGAGCGCACCGAATTGGGCAAGTTAACCCCCCCCACGCCAAATTCAACTATTGCGCTCCCACCTGAACGAGACCCCCACACTGGGAGCGGCCTCTTGGAGCAAGGTATACCACGGATGTTTTACCGACGACAGTGTCCCTTTTAAATATTAGGGAGAGTCTTGCAATCAACACAGCGCACACTCGTGCTCAATCTTTGGCTCCGATTTTCCCTTTACAAGTACTAGCCCTCAATTGTTCATTTATCTAATAGTCCAGACTGTGTCAATACCACAATCCTGGGTCCTGCGATTGTAAGTGTAAAATAACAGGGCTAGAAATTAGCTTTCTGTACAACATCCTTCATAGACCTCTCCTTAGCATGTGTACTTCGGATAGATAGATAAATAAATGCATTTAAAAATGGAAGGAAGTCATTTTATTTCCCATTCTACTCTCCCCCTAGATTTTAACTCTAGCTGATCCGGTTCCAGAGCAGCCCTCCAGTACCTTGCCCAAGCAGTCATTGGAAATGTGTGAATACTAGGGTGCTAATGTTGGCAGAGCCCTCAAGCATGGAGGTATCACACCTGAATCCAATCCTTTCCCCCACTCACGCTCACACATGCACTTTAAGACAGGGATCACTGGCTAGTGATCAGACGTAGGAACCTTGACTGATAATTTTTCATTCCCTAGCCTAGCTGACGCTAACTGTAGCACCCCTATTGCCACCCCAGCCCAGGTCAGCTGACAGCACAGACCATCCTTAAAAGGAATGCGCTTTGTAGTTTTTTTAATATCTGACGCACAGAATGGAAACAGCCTGGCAGACAATAACAGTCAGTGTCATGCAAACATCTGACTGAATGTCAAGTATTGAAAGGTCATAACGGAAGCCAAGATGTTACATTACTCATTTTTACTATTTTGTAGTGTGTTACTGATACTTCGCACCTCATATATTTTTATTATACTAGCAGATCTGCCTTGGCTCACAGGTAGCACTCTCACCTCTGAGTCAGCAGGTTGTGGGTACCTGCTTGTGGGCAGTGGTTCCAAAAGTCTAGTTTCCTACATTACAACAGTGACTACACTTCAAAAGTACTTCATTGGCTCTGAAGCGCTTTGGGAGGTCCGTTGGTCGTGAAAGGGGCTATATAAATGCAAGTCTTTCTTTTCTTTATAAGAGTAAGGAAGTCTTGCTGCAATTATATAGGGCTTTGGTGAGGCCACACCTGGAGTACTGTGTACAGTTTTGGTCTCATTACCTTAGAGGGGGTGCAACGAAGGTTCACTAGATTGATTCCTGGGATGTCCTCTGAGAAGAGATTGAGTGGATTGGGCCTATATTCTCTGAAGTTTCAAAGAATGAGAGGTGATCTCATTGGAATGTATAAAATTCTTAGAGGGGGATTGACAGGGTAGATGCAGGGAGGATGTTTCCCCTGGCTGGAGAGTCTAGAACCAGGGGTCACAGTCTCAGGATAAGGGGTCGGCCATTTAAGACTGAGATGAGGAGAAATTTCTTCACTTGGAGGGTGGTGAAACTTTGTAATGTGGGCTGTGGATGCTCAGTCATCGAGTATATTTAAGCCTGAGATCGAGAAAATTTTGGACTCTAGGGGAAATCAAGGGATATGGGGATTGGGCGGAAAAGTGGAGTTGAGGTCGAAGATCAGCCATGATCTTATTGAATGGCCGAGCAGGCTCGAGGGGCCGTATGGCCGACTCCTGCTCCTGTTTCTTTTGTTCTTATATTCTTATGCAAGAGGGAAGAAAAATAATACAGATTATTGTTTGTTTTTAACATATTATTGCTGGCAACCACCTGTAAGATAGAACATGTGTGGGATTATAGCCACAGAACAGATCACTCTTAGTTCTCCAGCAACCCTTATATGAAGACTTGGCCTCTGCCCCCCCACCCCCCACTCCCATTAAATTTCTCTCTGCCACTAAAGAAAGACGACTTGCATTTCTATAGCGCCTTTCATGAATTCAGGACTTCCCAAAGCGCTTCACAGCCAATGAAGTACTTTTGAAGTGTAGTCACTGTTGTAATGTAGGAAGCTAGACTTTTGGAACCACGACCCAAATGGAATGGAATGAGGTTTGCCCTTTTGAGTTAACCCAGCTTAGCATGATATATGAGGTATCACTAGATCTGCCAGAACCTGGCACACACAGTACCAGAGACTTGGCATGACGCAACAGGAGATGTGGACAGACCTGAAACACAAGCACATTTGGTGCCAGAGACCCACGTGGTACAGCCAGACCGGCACCACATCGCAAAGGCCCACCGGACCTCGTGCCACATTGCACACAGGCTGCAGTTCTTGAACGTGTCTTGCTCTACTTTTCTTTCCATTCAGTTAATCGGCAAGATTTTGTTCCATTTGCCTCGAAGCGGCCATGCCAAAAGAGGGAACGAAGGCCACACTGGTGCGGTATTTCATTCATTTTTGGTTGGCAATCATCATGTTCTGTAATAATCCACAGCTTTTGAATGCTGGGAGTTAATTCAAAATATTATGGTTTGTTTCAACCTACGCACACACGGCCCTAACTTCCAAAAAAAAAAGCACTCCCCATGAATAGGACATAGTTGGAGCATGTGCGCTTCATCGTGTGAGGCGACTTCCTCTGCAACCCCAACGCAATTTCAGTAAGGATGTGAGCCAGAAACTGATTGAAATCATGGAATTAATATTGTACTTACTGATATGAAAAGGCTCTTCTATCTGCCAAACATAATACGCAATGCCATTGTTAAAGGTACATTTACCAAAAGCTTCAGAAACAGAATTTAACCCTTTATGTAATCAGGACTGCACACTGGAACAGAGGATCTTATCTGTATGCCTACTCTGTATCTCTGTCTGTTACAGGATTAAAGTGAGAAGTCGCACAACACCAGGTTATAGTCCAACAGCTTTATTTGAAATCACAAGCTTTCGGAGCGCTGCTCCTTCATCAGGTGGAGTGCAGCGAAGGAGCAGCGCTCCGAAAGCTTGTGATTTCAAATAAAGCTGTTGGACTATAACCTGGTGTTGTGCGACTTCTCACATTTGTCCACCCCAGTCCAACACCGGCATCTCCGCATCATGTTACAGGATTGGTGTAGCTCGCTGTCCTTCGCATGAGATATTAAAGCAAGCTTAACCTGATGTTAAAGATCCCACGGCACTAGTTGGAGAAGAGTAGAGAGCTCTTGCAGTGCCCACGGCAACATTCCTCCCAGAACCGAGAGCAACAAAAACAGAATAACTAGTGATTCATCCCATTGCTGTTTGAGGGACATTAGTGTCATTCTCCTTGGAGCAGAGAAGGTTGAGAGGAGATTTGATAGAGGTGCTCAAAATCATGAGGGGTCTGGACAAAGTGAAACTGTTCCCATTGGCGGAAGGGTCGAGAACCAGAGGACACAGATTCAAGGTGATTGGCAGAAGAACCAAAGGCGACATGAGGAAAAACTTTTTTACGCAGCGAGTGGTTAGGATCTGGAATGCACTGCCTGAGAGGGTGGTGGAGGCAGACTCAATCGTGGCTTTCAAAAGGGAGTTGGATAAGTACCTGAAGGAAAAGAAATTATTGCAAGGGCTACGGGGAAAGGGCGGGGGAGTGGGACTAGCTGAAGTACTCTTGCAGAGAGCCGGCACGGGCTCGATGGGCCAAATGGCCTCCTCCTGTGCTGTAACCATTCTATGATTCTATTGGCCTAGAATAGATAGAGAGATAACCAACAGGTTCCATTTGTGTCCCTTTTAAGAAGCATTTATCAGTTGGTATATTTGACCGGTTGCGTGCAAAATAAAAGAAGCAGTGCTATTTTCTTCAAAATAATTCTACTTTGTGGTATTTTAAAGATTTGTTTTGGAACTCTTGAGGGTAAATCCCATCAGGGTGGCCAATAATATATATTTTTAAAATTCCGACGAAGTGAAACACTTCTACAAAAGATGGATGCCACAGAGTTTTTCTCTCCTTTTGAGAAAAATCTGCCACAGAATATTTAAAGGGGCAATGCAACTCTTGCCTAAAACTCTCTGGCTATTACTTTTTTTAATTGTAATCTTATTGGTTAAATGAATTCTCCTGGGGCGGGGGGAAGGGGAAAGGAGATTGCATTCTTTCCCCTGCCAGGTCAAAGGTTACACAGCAGTACAGACATTCCTGCGTTGCTGCCTCCAGGCTTTATTCAGTCCGTCCAATTAGATACACAGCTCGCAGCCTATCATTTTTATGTCTCATTTAATAAAAGCCTAGACCTAAGGAAGCCACACTGGCGTCCTAGCCACAAGAAAGAGAGCAGTCTCCAATAATTCTTCCCATACTTGCAGGAATTTTCTGTTTTATTTATCTTTCCGCACTTGCGTGCCCTGTCAAAGTGCACGGGGTTGTGGCAACTTGGTCCACGGTATCGCGCAATGCCACTCCGTAACCGGCTGCTCGGCCGCGTGAGGGCTGCCTGGATCGACTCTCCTTCCGATGTTTACTCGCCTCCCGCAAGTGAGTGTCATGCCTACAGGGGCCTCCTCCTCCGTCTCGGCCCTGGCTCAGTGGGTAGCACTCTCTCGCCTCTGAGTCTGAAGCTCAAGTCCCACTCCAGAGACCCGAGCACAGAAAACTAGGCTGACACTCCAGGGCAGTGCTGAGGGAGTGCTGCACTGTCGGAGATGCTGAGCTTCGGATGAGACGTTAAACCGAGGCCCCCGTCTGCCCTCTCAGGTGAACGTAAAGGATCCCATGGCACTGTTTTGAAGAAAAGCAGGGGAGTTCTCCGCGGTGTCCTGGCCAATATTTAATCAACCCCAAAGTAATTTCTTTTCCTATTTAAAGCAAATGAGATATTCTTTTATTTTCCTCTTTCTAATGTCAAGGACATTTTGATACTTTGTGACATTTGTTTTCCAATTTTCTTCTTTCCTCCCATGAAGGCCCATGTCTGGTACAAAAGTAGTTTTATGGGTGCTAGCATTTGTGTGTCCGATACCTAATCGGGTTGGTCTGAGCCTGAACAGCAAATGATAGCAGGCTTATTCCTCAAGGTAGGATATTACAACTTACACTGTTCCAACTAAGCTCGAGGAACAGCACCTCATCTTTCGATTACGCACTTTACAGCCTTCTGGACTCAACATTGAGTTCAACAATTACAGACCATAACCTCTGCCCCTAGTTTTTCACATGGCAGCTGTTGATGATTCTGCCATTCCCAATTACACCTCTTCTAGAGCCATCTTTTGTTTCTTAACTTGTCCCATTACCATCTCCTTTCTGCCTCGCACCATCATCCCTTTTGTCTTTTAATCTCTCCTGTCTTCCAGCCTATCACAGACCTTCCCTTTGTTCTTTCCTCCCTCTACTCCTACACTTGCTTAAAACCTGTTACATCTCTAACTTTCCAGTTCTGACGAAGGGTCATCGACCTGAAACGTTAACTCTGTTTCTCCCTCCACGGATGCTGCCTGACCTGCTGAGTATTTCCAGCATTTTCTGTTTTTATTTTATATTGCAACTAAGCTTGATTCAGGCCACGCCCTATCAGCAGGGGGGTCACTAGTTAGTACTCAGGAACCTTGGCTGATTTTTCTTTTTCCTAGCCCGAGAGTTTTTAGACCAACACCCTTCCCCCGCCCCCATCGCCCTCCCCCGCCCCCCTCGCCAATGGTTAGCACCAGAGATTAGCTGACTCAGCATAGACCAGGGATCAAACGTGGGACTTTCCTGGTCTACATGGGTAAAACTGGGAGCTTGATTACTCATTGATCCATTGAGGGAGTCGTTGGCAATTCTTTTAAGAGGGCAGGGGTTGGGGGGGAAGAAACATTTTGGACTTGGTTAAAGTTTAACAACAGGGACTAGAGCAGTACTCTAGTCTGGATCATTATTAAAAGCATGTGTTTTTTAAGCTATGCTACCCTCTGTATTTGCTCCATTTCGCTCCCCATCCATAAACCACCATCACGTGGTCTCCTCTCAGGCTTTGAACGACATGGCAGGTGTTGAGTGCAGTCAGCAATGACTCTGGGGGCGACTTTATCAATGGGGACGTGATGGAGGTGGGAAAGCTGCTTGTCGGGTTTTAGTCCCGCCCCCATCGACGTCCGGCCAACCCACGCTGTTTTCCCTTGATTGACCTTGTGAAGCCCGCCCAGCGGGCTTAGCCAGCCAATTAAGGGAAAGCTGGTGACAGATGATGTCAGCGTATGACGCTTCATCTGTCAAGATTTTTTGACATAAGAATTGTCATCGTTTGACAGCTCTGTGAAGCTGTCAAACACTGACAATCTGTCTTCTAAGTTGAGACCTAGGACACAGGCTCACTTAGAAAGCCTTCCTGAGCAGAAAGCAGAAGGCTGCTGCATTTAAGAATGCAGCGGCCATTCTGCTTTCTCTGCCGGTGAGATGAGGCAGCCCCTCAGCCTAAAGGGATGAAGCCTGGAGGAAGAAGCAAAGGTAAGTAATCTTATTAAAACACATTAGACTCACCTCACACACTTACCTCTCCACACTTGCACTCATCACTCACCTGCACACCGGACATTTTGGCCCCTCCGACCCCCGCAGACCCACGGCTCGCCTCATTGACCCTGGCGAGGTTCGGAGCCGTCGGGAAGCCCACACTTTAGGGCTCAAAATAGGGATTAGCCAAAAAACTGCCTGTTAACTGGCACTAATCCCCTTCCCGCCTCGAGGAGACGGGACCCGGCGCGGGTCGGGTACCCGCCTCCTGGGAAGATGGCACGGAGGCAGGTTGGGTACCCGCTCCCAGATTCTGCAATTTTCCCGGCAGTCCCGCCTTAATACCCGCCTTCCCAGGGCTGGGAAAATCGCCCCCTCTGTCTCGCTTTCTCTCTCGCTGTCCTTTCACATTTTTAAAAATTCATTCACAGGATGTGGGCGTCGTCGGCAAGGCCGGCATTTATTGCCCATCCCTAATTGCCCTCGAGAAGGTGGTGGTGAGCCACTATTTCAGAGGGGCAGCTAAGAGTCAACCACATTGCTGTGGGTCTGGAGTCACATATCGGCCAGACCGGGTAAGGGCGGCAGATTTCCTTCCCTAAGGGACATTAGTGAACCAGATGGGTTTTACGAAAATCCGGTAGTTTCATGGTCGCCATTACTGATATTTTGAAGTTAAATTCCCCAGCTGCTGTGGTGGGAATTGAACTCATGTCTCTGGATCATTCATCCAGGCCTCTGAATGACTAGTCCAGTAACATAACCACTCGGCTCCCGTACCCCTGTCATTGCTGTACTGCAAACAAAAAGGCCGAGACTGGGAGCTCAGTGGAGTTCCAAACCTGGCGCCATGTAATACTGCTTTAATACATCAGGTACTGTAAAAATTTAGACTTCGACCAAAACTTTGAGAGAAAAATCCTCTACTCAAAAGCTTGCACTCTACATAGCTTCTACTGTAGGGTGAACATACCCTGGCTGCCAGCATGATGGCTTTGGAATGGTGTGCTCAAGACCTCACTCCTCCTGGCCAGTCCAAGAATTCATCTTGCCCAGCTCCCCAGTGCTGAGACAATGGACACCCCCTATAGCTTCATTTATATCAGCGTATGGCAGATGGATTTCCTTTCGCAGACCAGCTGTCTGTCTGATCTGAGTGCTTATTCTGTACCTATTATATTTCTGGTCCGTCAGTGTAGTAGGTAACATAAGACGTCCTCCAGTGCTGTAGCTGCTGTTACCGCTCAGCCTGATCCTACAAGGGATTTGTCTGATACTTCAGGATACAAGTGTGTCTCCAGTCCCCAGCTGAGAAAGGTCCATTAGCCCTGGGGGCAGGGAATATTAATTGAGCTGTAAGTCCAAACTGTTCTGAACTTAGCCAGTTCAGTTGGTAGGGTTCAGGTTTTATTTTGCAAAATATCAGATTGCTCTGCTCTAAAACAAATCTCAACTTGAGAGTGGCGACAAAACAAAAATTACATTGAATTTACAGCACGGGAACAGACCATTTGACATAAACCGGTGTTTACACTCCACACAAGCCTCCTCCTACTCTATTTACTTCATCTCGCCCTATCTACATATCCTTCTATTCCTTTCCTACTCATGTACTTATCTCGCTTATCATGTACTTATTTAAGGTGGTGGCTGGGGTACTTGATTGGCACCCCATCCACCACCTTAAATATTCACTCCTTCCACCACCGGCGCACCGTGGCTGCAGTGTGTACCATCTACAAGATGCACTGCAGCAACTCGCCAAGGCTTCTTCGGCAGCACCTCCCAAACCCGCGACCTCTACAAGGGTCAGGACAAGGGCAGCAGGCGCACGGGAACACCACCACCTCCAAGTTCCCCTCCAAGTCACACACCATCCTGATTTGGAAGTATATCGCCGATCCTTCATCGTCGCTGGGGCAAAATCCTGGAACTCCCTCCCTAACAGCACTGTGGGAGCACCTTCACCACACGGACTGCAGCGGTTCAGGAAGGCGGCTCACCACCACCTTCTCAAAGGCAATTAGGGATGGGCAATAAACACTGGCCTTGTTAACGACGCCCACATCCCAGGAACGAATTTAAAAAATACTTCCCCTTGAATGAGGAACAGAATCAAGTTTGCACCGGAAGTTTCAGTGGGTTGGCTCTGGAGTTGAGTTTGATGGGCTGAGAGGTCAATTTGGGTGAGGCAGTATTAGAAGGCTGAACAGAACCTGGCTCATTCAGCACTAGGTAGACCCCTGTAGTGTTTGTCTGCGTCACTTGCTTCCTCGATCAGCTTCACTTCACCAAGCTTTGACTACTGTGTGTTGGACCCTGTACAGGGGACTTTGAACCAGGAGGGATCAGGAATAGCAAGGTTAGGTATTGTTCCCCAAATACAGACACCCATGCAGTCAGGCATTGTATTTGTCTTAATCTTTATTGTTAACATTTTTCTTTAAATGTATTGTAGCCAATTTGGTTAGTGTTTAGATCACAGTGTATTGTAATACTGTAGCAACTTGGGTTTATATCTAACCAAGTTCTAATGGGATCTAGTCTTTCTTCTTAGAGTGAGTATTGCCAACTATATCCCTTGTAAAGATCCTACAGTTAGAAAAAATATTTTAAGAAACCCAGAATTTGCCTTTTTATAGCTGTTTCTACATCCACTCCCATCTTTAAAGATCTTTGTGTATCTGCAGTTCCATATCGCTCTGTCCTGCATGCTATTAAGGGTTTTACAATTCAGGGTATATTCCCTTTCACTATTCTTTTTCCTGAAATATACCACTTCGAATTCCTCTGCACTAAACTGCAAACACCACTTATCTGCCCACTCCCCATTCACCTGATTATGACTTCCTTCCATCTCCTGTATTCCTCCTCACAGCTTACCATGGCCTCTAATTTGGTATCATCAGCAAACTTCAACATCAGTCCTCTTGTGCCTATCTCCAAAATCATTTACTATAAATAGAAAACAAAGGGGGTTCCAGCATAGATCCCAGGGGATACCACATTCCACCCACCTGAAGAACACTCCTTTATCTATCAGCCATGATCTTATTGAATGGCGGAACAGGCTCAAGAGGCCTTATGGCCTACTCCTGCTCCTACATCTTATGTTCATATTTCTTATGTTCTTAAGAAGAAAGACTAGATTACATAGGATATACGGCACAGAAACAGGCCATTCGGCCCAACCAGTCCATGTCAGCATTTATGCTCCACTCGAGCCTCCTCCTGTCTTTCCTCATCTAAATCTACCAGCATAACCCTCTATTCCCTTCTCCCTCATTTGTTTGTCCTGCCTCCCCTTAAATGCATCTATACTATTCACCTCAACCACTCCCTGTGATAGCGAGTTCCACATTCTCACCACTCTTTGGGTAAAGAAGTTTCTTCTGAATTCCCTATTGGATTTCTTGGTGACTATCTTATATTGATGGCCTCTAGTTTTGCTCTTCCCCACAAGTGGAAACATTCTCTCTGTATCCACTCTATCAAAACCTTAAATAATTTACAAGACCTCTATTAGGTCACTCCTCAGCCTTTTTTTCAAGAGAAAAGAGACCCAGCCTGTTCATCCTCTCCTGCTATGTATACCCTCGCATTTCTGGTATCATCCTTGTAAATCTTCTCTGCACCCTCTCCAGTGCCTCTATATCCGTTTTATAATATGGCGACCAGAATTGCACACAGTACTTCAAGTGTGGTCTAACCAAGGTTCGATACATGTTTAGCATAACTTCCCTACTTTTCAATTCTATCCCTCTAGAAATAAACCCTAGTGCTTGGTTTGCTTTTTTTTTATGGCCTTGCTAACCTGCATCGCAACTTTTAGTGATTTAGATCATATTAAGACTTGGTTAGACATAAAGCCAAGTTGCTGCGGTATACCACTTTCACCAACCTGAAAGACACTCCTTCATCTATAAACTCTGTGATTTCCTCAAAAAAAATCTATTAAGTTAGTTAAGCCCAACCTGCCTTTTACAAATCTATGTTGACTGCCCTTAATCAACCCACACATCTCCAAGTGTTCACTAATTTCCCTTCTTTATTATGGACTCCAGAAATTTACCTATTCCTGAGATAAGACTAATTGGCCTGTAATCTGCTGGTTTATCCCTTTCCCCTTTCTTGAATAGGGGGTGTAATATTTGCCACCCTTTCATCCTTTGGCACAATTCCTATTTCCAAAGATTTTTGGACATGATAGTTACAGCTCTGATATCTAACTCCAAGTTCCCCTCCAAGTCACACACCACCCTGACTTGGAAATACATCAGCCCCTTCCTTCATCGTCGCTGGGTCAAAATCCTGGAACTCCCTCCCGACCAGCACTGTGGGGGCACCTTCACCACACGGACTGCAGCGGTTCAAGAAGGCAGCTCTCCACCATCTTCTCGAGGGCAATTAGGGATGGGCAATAAATGCTGGCCCTGCCAGCGACGCCCACATCCCATGAACGAATAAAAAAAAGAACCACCTGAATTGGCCAAGGGGTCACTGAGATCCACCAGAGGAGATGAGGCCACAAACCTTGTGCAGTTCAGGGGCATGTGAAGTCTGAACAGTATTGTCTAGTACCTGGAACCCTCTGATGAATCCTAAGAAGGAAAAATAGATTTGGGTTTTGGTGTATGTGTTCATATTGTCTCACTTTGCAGTCTGCTTCCTCTGTGACGTAAGAAAGCTACTAGGCACTTGGTCTAAGCATTAAACAAAGCTTTAATCAACTGTTTTTCAACATGGAGGTCTAGTTGTGGCCTATCCTAGTTCCTGTTAAAGAATGTCCTGAGCAAACTGAGCCCATGCCCAAGTATTTATACACTCCCTGGACATCGCCACCAGCAGGCCGCCCAGTATTATTTCATAAGTCATTTCCACATGAATGACAAGATTCATGTCACTCTGTGCCAGAACAACCCCAAAGTCTTTGCAGCAACTTCCAGCCATTTATAATATGAGGACAGTAATGATGCTTTCAGAATATCCAGGGTGCAGGAATCTGTCATGGTCTTTGCCTATGTTGGTTGTTTAGGGCAATTTTTAATATTCAAATTCGCTGCCGTCTGGAAGTAGCCATTTTACACTCATCAAGCGCAAGTATGTACAGAGGTTTTGCAGCCATCCCATGCCCACGGAACCATACCCCAGCAAAGAATCTTCAGAGCGGTGCGGAGAATATTGGCAATAAAAGAAAAAGAAGTTGAAAGCTGAGGTATAGATCAAGAAGGGATAAACTTTTAATCACCAGTGCTCGGGCCAGATGGCTGGATTAAGTGTCAAACTTCTATTGGCACTGACGAATGACAGGTTCTGTACAGAAACAGGCCCCTCTAAAATAATTTTACAATATTGTAAAGACCAAGGTATTTGCTTCTAAAGAATTGTAAAATGGCAAAATCTATACGGGTTTGGTAATGTAAATGTATTCTGTATTTGTGAGGTTTTAGGTATGAGGATAACATTCTTGCCTTTTATTGATAGACTAGTTTCACTCAGAGTGAGGTGACTCTTAATATTGGTTTGCTCAGTCCTGGTGTATGTTTTCTTAGTGATTTCATACCAGACTGCCACTGCTGTTGTACAAGTCCTATTGTGGGCCAAGCAACAATAGTTTGTATTTATATACCGTGGTCCTCCCGTTAAAATACGTCTCAGAGTCTTTCCCAAGAGGGAAAGGTGGACACCAAGCACTAATTAAAGGAATTGGGAGGAGGGGAGAGAAAAAAGACACAGTTGAGGAGATAGGTTTTTATGAAACTTTTGGTGGCAGGCAGAGAGGTCGCAGAGTAAAGTGTCTTCAGAAGAGTCCCAGAGGACAGTGGTATCATGGCTGAAAGATTGGCCTACAATGGTTGATTGGAAGTAACAGGAAGCAAGCAGTAATCCACAGTTGGAGGAGCAGCGATTATGGGTTTGAGAAGATTTCCTAGATGTGGTGGGATGAGGAATCTGAAGACGAGTATCTTCGAGTCTCTTCACTGGGAAATGGGGAACCAGAAAACTGGGCAATGACTGGGGTGATAGATACGCGGGACTTGATGCAGGACAGAATTTGGGCTGCAGCATCTGGGAATTTTGAAGGGTGGGGCGGTAGGGGTATAAGCAGGTAACATTCTGGAGGTGGAAGAAGGCAGTCTGACCAGGTGTAGGGTAGAAAGCTCAACTCAGTGTTGAGGATGGGGCTGAGGTTGTGACCACCAGGTGCGGCCAAGCAACCAACCAGAGGAATTGATGGGAGATGATGCCAAAGGAATGTAGATGCTGGTGAGAACCAAAACAGGATGCATCAATGTTTTGCCAGTTTTGAGCGGTATGAAATTTTGGTAAATGTACCATCCATTTGGATAGTACGGGTTCAGTCTTGGAGTCAGTATCCGTGGTAGAGAAACAGATTTTGAGTGTAACAGCCAGGCCCGGCTAGCTCAGTCGGTAGAACATGAGACTCTTAATTTCACGGGTCGTGGGTTGGAGCCCCACATTGGGCACTTTGTGTTTAAGATCAGCCATGAACTTATTGAATGGTGGCGCAGGCTCGAGGGGCTGTATGGCCGACTCCTGCTCCAATTCTTATGTAATCAGCATATATATGGAACTGACCCCCTGCTGCTTGTAGTTGATGTTCGGGAGGGGCAGCATGTAGTTGATAATTAGGAATGGGCCAATCATGTGGGATAGGAGGAGAAACGGTTTGGGAAATGCATTAACTGCGTTGGGTAGGTAGGAGATGAACCATGGAGGGGAGGAGTGCAGCAGAATTTTTTTTTTAAATTCGCTGATGTGATCTGGGCGTCGCTGGCAAAGCCAGCATTTATTGCCCACCCCTAGTTGCCCTTGAGAAGGTGGTGGTGAGCCGCCTTCTTGAACTGCTGCAGTCCGTGTCGTGAAGGTACTCCCACAGTGCTGTTAGGGAGGGAGTTCCAAGATTTTGACCCAGCAACGATGAAGGATCAGCCGATATATTTCCAAGTCAGGATGGTGTGTGACTTGGAGGGAACTTGGAGGTGGTGGTGTTCCCGTGCGCCTGCTGCCCTTGTCCTTCTAGGTGGAAGAGATCGCGGGTTTGGGAGGTGCTGCCGAAGAAGCTTTGGTGAGTTGCTGCAGTGCCTCTTGTAGATGGTACACACTGCAGCCACGGGTACGCTGGTGGTAGAGGGAGTGAATGTTTAAGGTGGTGGATGGGGTGCCAATCAAGCGGGCTGCTTTGTCCTGGATGGTGTCGAGCTTCTTGAGTGTTGTTGCAGCTGCACTCATCCAGGCAAGTGGAGAGTATTCCATCACACTCCTTACTTGTGCCTTGTAGATGGTGGAAAGGCTTTGGGGAGTCAGGAGGTGAGACACTCGCCGCAGAAAACCTAGCCTCTGACCTGCTCTTGTTGCCACAGTATTTATGTGGCTAGTCCAGTTAAGTTTCTGGTCAATGGTGACCCCCAGGATGTTGATGGAGAATGGAGTGGTTAATACTGTCAGAGGCAATGGAGAGGTCAAGGATAGGGCGATACAATGAGCTGCAATCACACAGGATGCCCCTGGTGATTTGACGAAGCACATCTCTCTTAAAACCAGTTCACCAATATAGACACACGTGTATTCAGCCATTGCTGCTCCCAATGCTACGATAGTATACACAGAAATAAACCTTGACCCGTTATTTTAAGTGGATTAGAATTAACTGAGAGCTGCCAAAATCAATACCAGACTTTGTATTGCATTACAAGCTACACAGAGTTAGGTTTTGAGAAATTTTTCAAACTGATTTAATAAGTAACTTATTCAGAGCAATTACGGACATGGATAAAAACATAAGAACATAAGAACATAAGAACATAAGAAATAGGAGCAGGAGTAGGCCAATCGGCCCCTCGAGCCTGCTCCGCCATTCAATAAGATCATGGCTGATCTGATCCTAACCGCCAATCTACTATCTATCACAGAACCATCTCCTGCATCTAACAGAATTGCACACACGAAATAGGAGCAGAATCAGGCTACACGGTCCCCGGCCCGCTCCACTACCCACAGGGCCATGACCGATCCGAACCTAGACTCATGTCCAAATTCCTGCCCGCTCCCCGTAACCCTTAATGCCCTTTACTTCTAGGAAACTGTCTATTTCTGTTTTAAATTTAATTAATGTTGTAGCTTCTACAGCTTTTTGTGGCAGCATATTCCATGGACCTACCACCCTCTGAGTGAAGTAGTTCCTCCTCATCTCAGTTTTGAAAGAGCAGCCCCTTATTCTAAGACTATGTCCCCTAGTTCTCGTCTCACCCGTCATCGGGAACATCCTCCCCGCATCCACCCGATCCAACCCCTTCACAATCTTATATGTTTCAATAAGATCGCCTCTCATTCTTCTGAACTCCAATGAGTAGAGTCCCAATCTACCCAACCTCTCCTCATATGACCACCCCCTCATCCCCGGGATTAACCGAGTGAACCTTTTTTGCACTGCCTCGAGAGCAAGGATGTCTTTCCTTAAGTAAGGACACCAAAACTGTATGCAGTATTCCAGGTGCGGTCTCACCAATACCTTGTACAACTGAAGCAATACCTCCCTATTTTTATATTCTATCCCCCTAGCAATGAAAGCCAACATTCCATTTGCCTTCTTAATCACTTGCTGCACCTGCATACTAACCTTTTGAGTTTCGTGCACCAGGACCCCCAGATCCCTTTGCACTTCAGTACTCTCCAGTTTCTTGCCATTAAGATAATAAATTGCTCTAGGATTTTTCCTGCCAAAGTGCATCACCTCACACTTTCCAGTGTTGTATTCCATCTGCCAAATCTCTGCCCACTTACTTAGCCTGTCTATGTCCCCTTGCAGGTTTTTTATGTCCTCCTCACTCACTACTTTCCCTCCCATCTTTGTATCATCTGCAAATTTTGATATGTTACACTTGGTCCCTTCCTCCAAATCGTTAATATAGATTGTGAAGAGTTGGGGACCCAGCACTGACCCCTGTGGAACACCACTAGTTACTGATTGCCAGTCTGAGAATGAACCATTTATCCCAACTCTTTGCTTTCTGTTAGATAGCCAATCCTCTATCCATGCCAGAATATTACCCCCAATCCCGTGATTTTTTACCTTAAGCAATAATCTTTTGTGTGGCACCTTGTCAAATGCCTTTTGGAAGTCTAAATACACTACGTCCACTGGTTCCCCTTTATCCACTCTATATGTTACTTCCTCAAAGAACTCCAGCAAATTTGTCAAACATGACTTCCCCTTCGTAAAACCATGCTGACTTTGTCCTATTAAATTATGATTATCCAAATGTCCTGTTACTGTTTCCTTAATAATGGACTCCAAAATTTTACCTACCACAGATGTTAGGCTAACCGGTCTATAGTTACCAGCCTTCTGTCTACTGCCCTTTTTAAATAAGGGTGTTACATTAGCAGTTTTCCAGTCTGCCGGGACCTTAGCGGAATCCAGGGAGTTTTGAAAAATTATTACCAATGCATCTACAATCCCTACCGCCACTTCCTTCAAGACTCTAGGATGTAAGCCATCAGGTCCAGGTGATTTATCCGCCTTGAGTCCCATTATTTTACCGAGTACCACTTCCTTAGTGATTTTGATCGTGTTTAGCTCCTCTCCCCCTATAGCCCCCTGTTTGTCCAGTGTTGGGATATTCTTAGTGTCCTCTACTGTAAAGACTGATACAAAATATTCATTCAGTGTTTTTGCCATCTCCATATTTCCCACCATTAATTTCCCGGTCTCATCCTCTAAGGGACCAACATTTACTTTAGCCACCCTTTTTCTTTTTATATAACTATAAAAACTCTTACTATCTGTTTTTATATTTTTTGCTAATTTACTTTCATAATCTATCTTCCCTTTCTTAATCAATCTTTTTGTTATTTTTTGCTGCCTTTTAAAGTTTTCCCAATCCTCTGTCCTCCCACTAGATTTCGCTACCTTATATGCCCTTGTTTTTAGTCGAATACTATCCTTAATTTCTTTACTTAGCCACGGATGACTGTCCTTTCTTTTACACCCTTTTCTTTTCAGTGGAATATATTTTTTTTGGAAGTTGTAAAATAACTCCTTGAATGTACACCACTGATCATGTGTCGTCTTACCCTTTAATCTATTTTCCCAATCCACTCTACTCAATTCCGCTCGCATACCTTCATAGTCTCCTTTATTCAAGCTTAGCACGCTTGTTTGAGATCCAACCTTCTCACCCTCTAATTGAATATGGAATTCAACCATGTTATGGTCACTCATTCCAAGGGGATCCTTTACTAGGACATTTTTAATTAATCCTGTCTCGTTACACAGGACCAGATCTAAGGTTGCTTGCCCCCTGGTCGGTTCAGTTACATACTGCTCAAGAAACCCATCCCTAATACACTCAATGAACTCATCCTCAAGGCAGCCCTACCCCATTTGATTTGTCCAATTAATATGATAGTTAAAATCCCCCATAATTATAGATGTTCCCTTATTACATGCCTCAACTATTTCCTGATTGATACTCCGTCCAATAGATTTGCAACTGTTCGGAGGCCTATAGACTACGCCCACTAATGTTTTTTTCCCCTTATTATTCCTTATCTCCACCCAAACTGTTTCATTATCATGATTTTTTGACCCAATATCATTACTCTGTATTACAGTGATTCCTTCCTTTATTAACATAGCCACCCCACCTCCCCTTCCTTCCTGCCTGTCCTTCCTGATCGTTAAATAACCTGGTATGTTTAATTCCCAGGCATTGTCACCCTGCAGCCATGTTTCTGTAATGGCCACAATATCATAACCATATGTAGTTATTTGTGCCATTAACTCGTCTATTTTGTTACGAATGCTACGTGCATTCAGATAGAGAACTTTCAAATATGCTTTGTGGCACTTAGTTCCTGCTTTTTCACTTTTTACCAGTTTACCTTTTACTCCACACACTCTGTCCCTTCCTGCCACGCTCTGATTTGTGATTCCCCTACTGCTACCTATGTCTATGACCCTCTCTGTTGTCATTTTTATTTTTTGCTCTCTTGAAACCTCCCCCCCACTAATTAGTTTAAAGCCCTCTCCACAGCCCTAGTTATTCGATTCGCCAGGACACTAGTCCCAGCACTGGCCAAGTGAAGTCCGTCCCAACGGAACAGCTCTCTCCTGCCCCAGTACTGGTGCCAGTGTCCCAAGAAGCAAAACCCATTTTTCCCACACCAGTCTTTGAGCCACGCATTCAACTCCCTGATTTTATTTACCCTAGCCAAATTTGCTCGTGGCTCAGGTAGTAATCCAGAGATTATTACCCTCGAGGTTCTGCTTTTTAATTTGGCCCCTAGCTGCTCAAACTCCCTCAGCAGAACCTCTTTCCTTGTCCTATCTATGTCATTGGTACCAACATGGACCACGACAACTGGATCCTCCCCCTCCCACTCCAAGTTTCTCTCCAGCCCAGAGGAGATGTCCTTAACCCTGGCACCGGGCAGGCAACACAGCCTTCGGGACTCTCGCTCTTGGCTGCAAAGAACCCTATCTATCCCCCTAATGATACTATCCCCTACCACTACAACATTTCTTTTTACTCCCCCCACTTGAATGGCCCCCCTTACCACGGTGCTGTGGCCAGGTTGCTCATCCTCCCTGCAGTCCCCGCTCCTATCCACACAGGGAGTAAGAGCCTCGAACCTGTTGGACAAGAGCAAGGGCTGCGGCTCCTCCAACACTACCTCCTGGATCCCTGTACCTGCCTCACTCGTAGTCACACCTTCCTGTCCCTGACCACGGGCTACTTCTGAATTAGTTACTCTAATTGGTGTGACTACCTCCTGAAACACGGAGTCCAGGTAACTCTCCCCCTCCCTGATGTGTCGCAGTGTTTGAAGCTCGGACTCCAGCTCATCAACACGGAGCCGGAGTTCCTCGAGCAGCCAACACTTACTGCAAATGTGTTCACCGTGAACATCAATGGTGTCCACCAGCTCCCACATATTGCAGCAGTAACACATCACCTGCTCTCCCATTCTATGTAATTAATTAAAAATGTATTATTTACCCTTCAGTTAATTTATGCCAGCAGTCTCTGCTACACCACAGATACCCGAGAAACAATAAAATTGAAGTTTTGTATAAAAAAAAAGAGAAATACTCACCAACCAATCACTTACCTGCTTTCTGGTGACGTCACACTTCGATTATTTTTTACCTCTCTCCTGCTCTCGGCTTGGTGAAAGCCTACCTGGTCGCTGCCGCCTTTTACCGCCGCCGCCTCGCCGCTGTTGCTCCACCCAGGTCCGCCGCCTCTGTGGGCCTACCTGGTCGCTGCCGCCTTTTACCGCCGCCGCCTCGCCGCTGTTGCTCCACCCAGGTCCGCCGCCTCTGTGGGCCTACCTGGTCGCTGCCGCCTTTTACCGCCGCCGCCTCGCCGCTGTTGCTCCACCCAGGTCCGCCGCCTCTGTGGGCCTACCTGGTCGCTGCCGCCTTTTACCGCCGCCGCCTCGCCGCTGTTGCTCCACCCAGGTCCGCCGCCTCTGTAAATAGTTGATGATCCCTTTAAGTAGCACTGGTGGGGGGGGTCCTTAATACCGTTTAACGTTGTGTTCAACTGTGCGAGGTTAAGACAGGGCGCAGGCCGGAGCGTGACATTCAAAAATGGCAGCGCTGGTGTCAAATCAAAACATAAGAAATAGGAGCAGGAGTCGGCCATTTGGCCCTTCGAGCCTGCTCCGCCATTCAATAAGATCATGGCTGATCTTCTACCTCATCTCCACTTTCCTGAACTATCGCCATATTCCTTGATTCCCTTAATATTCAAAAATCTATCGATCTCTGTCTCGAATATACTCAACGACTGAGCCTCCATAGCCCTCTGGGGTAGAGAATTCCAAAGATTCACCACCCTCTGAGTGAAGAAATTTCTCCTCATCTCAGTCCTAAATGGCCGACCCCTTATTCTGAGACTGTGACCCCCCTGGTTCTAGACTCCCCAGCCAGGGGAAACATTCTCCCTGCATCTACCCTGTCAAGCCCTGTAAGAATTTTGTATGTTTCAATGAGATCACCTCTCATTCTTCTAAACTCTAGAGAATATAGGCCTAGTCTGCTCAATCTGTCCTCAAAGGACAATCCCCCATCCCAGGAATCAGTCTGGTGAACCTTTGTTGCACTCCCTCTATGGCAAGTATATCCATAGGATAGGTGGACAGGACATTTCAGTAGCGGGTCTTGAAAGACAAACTGAAATTGTTCTCCAAATCCTGCAACATGTCTCTCTGGCATACATTGTGTGAATTGGATTGTGTTCCATACATAAATGTGACCCTGCCAGCAGACTTTAGGCAATGTGCAGTCATTTAGGGTTCCAGAATCCAAAGTGTTTATTCACGAAAGAGGGACTGAAAATGGACTTTATGGAAGTACATAAGAAATTAAACAGTATTTGGAAAAAGTAAATCCAGAGCATTACTGTTGAGGTCCACCAGGATGAAAGAACAAGGGTAGATGGGTTCAAACTGCTGAAAGGCAAAACTTAGGACATGAAGAGTAATCAATACTTGGAATCGACTTCCAGGTAAGGTATGCAAAGGTAAGCATGAAAACTTCAAGAGTCATTCAAGAGCCGTTCGATGCTGTGATGAGGAGACTGTAGGTTTTTCTTCACGGATGGATAAACTAAGATGAGTTAAACGGCCTTCCTCATTTGTATTTAAAATTTTATTTGTACCTTGTGATTTTAAAAGAAAAACTGATGTAAAATAGCAACACCTTGTCATCTATTTTGATTTTTATAAAGATGCAGGAAGATTCTGAGATATTTACAAATATATGAACAAAAGATAAAGAGGAGACAACTGTTCTCTGTCTTGGGAACTGCTTGACAACTGTCCCAGCAAGAATGCGAAAGGCTACAGGGAAGCTTGCTCAAAGGGTTAAATTATGAGGGCAGGTTGCGAAGAATAGGCTTGTATTTCCTTGAATAAAGAAATTTAAGGGGTGATCAAATTGAGGTGCTTAAGGTGATTAAAGGGTTTGATAGGGTAGATAGATAGAGAGAAACTATTTCCTCAGGTGGGGGGAGTCCAGAACAAGGGGGCATCACCTTAAAATTAGAGCCAGGCCGTTCAAGGGTGATGTCGGGAAGCACTTCACACACAGGGTGCTGGAAATCTGGAACTCTCTTCCCCCAAAAAGCTGTTGAGGCTGAGGGTCATTGGAAAATTCCAAAACTAAGATTGATCGAGTTTTGTTCGGCAAGGGTATTAAGGGTTATGGAACCAAGGCGGGTAGATGGAGTTACGATACAGATCAGCCATGATCTAATTGAATGGCGGAACAGGCTGGAGGGGCTGAATGGCCTCCTCCTGTTCCTATGTAAATGACCTCAGCCTGTCCAAAGGATTAATTAGATAGCCTGCAAACAGAGCCAACCTTTTACCACAGCTGCTGAAGCATTTTCATCCATATCTTTTACTGGGCAATCCCATAGTGTTTTTTTTTTTAATTGGCAAACTCTTTGAAAAAGATCGATTTTAAGTCACAGGGCCTGCGACTAATGGAGTGCCAGAATAGTGCCCGCTGACCTCGCGCTGCAGCACATGAGTTAGTAGCAGCAAATCATCTCCCAAGAAGTTGCGAGCCGTGCAATTTCGCCACAAGCAGCAACCAAGCGCGAGTCCAAAGTGTGTTTTTAAACCTTTTCTCTTTTGTTGCCTCTCCCAGGAGTTAGCAATGCTATTGATTGGAGAGGGTGGCGTGCAAGCTTTCACCAATAAGGTGAGCATCATGGGGCCTGATTATCTTTTCTCGCCCTTATTTTCTGTATGTTTGTATGCACCATTTCATACTAATAAGTGGCTCTGCCCCCCCCCCCCCCCCACCGATAAAGGCACTTTTTTTATACTTACCTGATGTTTTGCCTGCCTCCCCAACCTGGCACACAGTTAATGGATTTGTGTTAAACCTGAAATAAACCCCAAGCCATCGATATTGTCAGCTAATTGCACAGGCCGTGTCTGCAAGTTGCATTTTCCGTTTATCATTTTGGTTGTATTGGCTAAAATGCCAGGTGGCTTGTGTTGAGAAACTGGCCTCCGCCTTTATCTCGTGCTTATCTACTTCATTGGGATACAGGACCACAAATTGCTCACTGATTATTCCTCAAATCCTACCTCATGCCCACGATACAAAACCTGTTGCACCAGAGCATTTAAAATTTTGATATTTTGAATCACTTTTTTTTAACCTAAATGGGTACAATCAGGCGGGTACAGTCGTTTCCTGTAAAGTTCTGCGAGGTGCCCCAAACCGACTGGAGCCAGGCACAGAACTGCTTCACATTCATTGTTCTTACTCTTCGCCCCGCCCCCCCCATTTACAATTTGTTTCCTGTTTTTGAACATAATACCGCATCCGTTCCCTGGCTCAAGGATGGCATCCAAGAGGGATGTGGGACCCTAACTAGGGGAATGGGGCAAAAACAAAGGAAGCAAAACGCCACGAGGGTAACCAGAATTGTCAACACTCTCAATTGTGCACAATTTGAACAGTCCTGTTGTTTATATTGCATAAAGTTACATCGAAATTACAACATGAAAACAGGCCGTTCGACCCAATCATAGAATGGTTACAGCACAGAAGGAGGCCATTCGGCCCGTCGAGCCCGTGCCGGCTCTCTGCAAGAGCACTTCAGCCAGTCCCACTCCCCCTGCCCTTTCCCCGTAGCCCTGCAAATTTTTTTCCTTCAGGTACTTATCCAACTCCCTTTTGAAAGCCACGATTGAATCTGCCTCCACCACCCTTTCAGGCACTGCCTTCCAGATCCTAACCACTCGCTGCGTAAAAAAGTTTTTCCTCATGTTGCCTTTGGTTCTTCTGCCTTAAATCTGTCTCCTCTTGTTCTCAACCCTTCAGCCAATGGGAACAGTTTCTTTCTATCTACTCTGTCCAGACCCCTCATGATTTTGAACATCTCTATCAAATCTCCTCTCAACCTTCTCTGCTCCGAGGAGAACAACCCCAGCTTCTCCAGTCTAGCCACGTAACTGAAGTCCCTCATCCCTGGAACCATTCTCGTAAATCTTTTCTGCACCCTGAGTTGGTCTTCATGCTCCACATGAACAGTAGTCCTAATCCCATTTACCAGCCCTGTTCCCATATCCTTTCATCCCCCTTTCCTTCACCCCAATGTATTGTAAATCGGTAACTTCTATATTTAAAAAGGTACCATTGATCGACCATGAACTTGTGTTGCATCACAGTCACTGTATCATAACATTGGGTTTTTAGTGTTTCTGGTGAGGTCGAATAACATTGCTCAAAATAAATCAATATGTGCATTATACGATACAGCACACGCTGTACCTTTCTACTCTAAGGTGGAGATGTGTTTAATCTAGGCTGTTCCTTTAACGTCACAAAGCTTCATTACGGTAGCATCCCGAAGTCAGTTACAGTTTATTGATGAGGGCAGTTTACAGATTGGAAGGTTCCTGTACACTTCTGTCGCTGGGTCAAAAGAAAAAAGAAGAAAGATAAATAAGGCAGCCCCATTATGTCCACAGTAAAGAAAAAGGAAGAAAGACTTGCATTTCTATAGCGCCTTTCATGACCTCAGGACGTCCCAAAGTGCTTTACAGCCAATGAAGTACTTTTGAAGTGTAGTCACTGTTGTAATGTAGGAAACTCAGCAACCAATTTGCACACAGCAAGCTCCCACAAACAGCAATGCGGTAATGACCAGATAACCTGTTTTAGTGATTTTGATTGAGGGATAAATATCAGCCAGGACACCGGGGAGAACTCCCCTGCTCTTCGAAATAGTGCCGTGGGATCTTTTAGGTCCACCTGAGAGAGCAGACGGGGCCTCGGTTTAATGTCTAATCCGAAAGACGGCACCTCCGACAGTGCAGCACTCCCTCAGTACTGCCCTGGAGTGTCAGCCTAGCTTTATGTGCTCAAGCCTCTGGAGTGGGACTTGAACCCACAACCTTCTGACTCAGAGGCGAGTGTGCTGCCCACTGACCTACAGCTGACAAATGAGCACAAAATTATTGCCTTTCATTATCATACACTCTGACACCTTGAAGTGTGACATCTGAAGTCTGATGGACTCTCAAAACTTTCATAGAGATATATATTAGCAGATAGCCTGTGGCATTGGGCACAGTCGGATGATATGGATTTCAGTAAGGACACACGTGTTATACCGTGTATTATTCTGCGAAGGTCGATCTGTGTTGCTCTTTGACCAAGCATTTAGTCACCCTTCCTAATATCTGTTTCTTTGGCTTGGTGTTGATTTGTGTCTGGTTAGGTTTCTGCAAAGTGCCTTGGGACGTTTTTCTAGGTTAGGGGTGCTGTATAAATGCAAGTTGACGTTATTCGTGTGCATTGTAATTGTCCCTCTGCTTTAGCGCCATTTAGGTTGTTGTAGATCTTGCGAAGCCTTACAGAGCGCAAGGCTGTGTGTGTGGACCCGAGTCTGTACTGCCCTTCCCCGAGGGAGCAATAGATGTGTTACTATTGCCTCAGCACGCCTGGCATTGGGAGGTGAAAAATCAGGCAGGATTCCCACTCCTGATTGCTATCGAGTGACGTGGATGGTGGGGACGACAGCATCGGATTCAGCTGTGATACCATACAAGATTAAGCTTGCCAACAGTCACTGTCCAGTGGGGCATCACTTGAGTGAGATATCAGCAACAGTCAGTGCCTTCAGTAGAGGAGGGGAGAAACCTCAAAGCAAGTTATCTGTGGTATTCCATGTCTGAGTTTCTGTGGCTGTGTTCGGCAACGCCTCGATTTAAAAATTCTCATCCTTGTTTTCAAATCCCTCCATGGCCTCGCCCCCCCTCCCTATCTCTCTAACCTCCTCCAGCCCTACAACCCTCTGAGATCTCTGCAATCCTCCAATTCTGACCTCTTGCGCACCCCCGATTTTCATCGCTCCACCATTGGCGGCCGTGCCTTCATCTGCTTAGGCCCTAGGCGCTGGAATTCCCTCCCTAAACCTCTCCACCTCTCTACCCCTCTCTCCTCCTTTAAGTCACTCCTTAAAATCTACGCCTTTGACCAAGCTTTTGACCTGTCCTAATATCTTATGTGGCAAATTTTGTTTGAAAATGCTCCTATGAAGCGCCGTGGGCCGTTTTACTAAATTAAAGGCATTTACAAATGCAAGTTGTTGTTGTTGTTGTGAATGTATCTTTGTCCTTATGCTTTTCTTGGTTCATTGCTTACCTTTAAAGTGAGACTCTGATGCATGATAGCACTGTTAATTGCTGTTTGAAGGCGGTCGGAAATGAATTTAATAAAAAGCAACCGGAGAAGGAGTCACAGAGTAGTGAGATAAAGCCGGCCGGGAGATCGCCTGAAATAGCCGCGGACTGCGATAAGCGAGGCAGAATTCTCTACCCCAAAGGGCCGTGGATGCTGAATCATTGAGTATATTCAAGGCTGAGATCGATAGATTTTTGGACTCTCGGGGAATCAAGGGATATGGGGATCGGGCGGGGAGTTGAGGTCGAAGATCAGCCATGATCTTATTGAATGGCGGAGCAGGCTCGAGGGGCCGTATGGCCCGACTCCTGCTCCTATTCTTATGTTCTTAAGAGAGATGGAGCCACAGGGGACTGGAGAACGGGCTGCAGGCCGTACACAGTATTTTAACAGGAAGGTTTTTGTTGAAATAATTCAATTTTATTTGAAGCTTGATAAAATGAATAAAGGTTGTACGGTTGTTCTCAACTTGCCAGCTTGCCCCTCAGTGTGTGTTGAAACTGGGAGATAGACTTTGCGATGGCCAAAGTGGGAAGTTAATTAAGGGATGTAATCAGACAATCGGAGCTAAATATAAATAAATCTGGTTGGATGACACTAAATTTGACTATGATCGGGAAAGTCTGAGAAGAATGACAGAAGTCAGTTTTACACAGGAAATGCACACAATATGCAAGACTGTTAACATATCAGAGACAACCAGCAAATTTCCTGTGCTTCCCGTAGGTCAGAGGTCGCACTGTTTTGCAGGGATTACACCAAGTAAAACTTGGCCCATATTTTGCGACCCCCCCCCCCCGCCCCGACAGGTGCGTACGAGGTGTGTAGGCGCCCACAGGGACCGCGCAAGTTCCGGGTTCAGGCGTGCGAAGCGCATGCGCTGAAACCCGGAACTTGCGGTCTGTCAAGAATTCTCTTGACCGACCCAACGCATGCCCAAGAAAAGGGCCTCTGCGGGTGGAGAGTTGCGCTATTTGCTCAACTTCCGCCCGCTGAAAGGCCATGGAATTCTTATGCCTGGTAAAAGCGTAAGGCCTGCTTTTACCAGCATAAGAGTTTAAAAAAATAGAAAAATAAGATTTTATCACTCACTTATAAATTTAAAAACCCTGTCCAGTAAGGTAAGTTTATATTAAGCCCTGTTAAAACATATATTAAAAAAAAATCAAAAAATTAAATTTTTGTTTAACATATTTAATTAAATGTCATTTTAATTAATTTTATATATGTAATGGTTTTTATTTATTTATTTCAGTGTGTGGGTGCATTTTTGTAGTCATCCCCATTCATACTTTTGACAGTTCCGTGCGTACTGTCGAAAGTATGAAGGGGGATTCCCTTCTTCCATTGGTTGAGCTGGCCCACGTGATCCCAGGGGCGCTTGTGAACCACATGCACCCCTGGGATACGTGGGCTTCTGCGCATTTCCAAGAAGAGAGGCCCAGAATTGAAAGCCTCCGTATCTCCGGGACCAGCAGGTAGGTTCGTAGATTTTTTTGCTGATCGGAGGCATCTGCCCGCAGGAAGCCTCCGATTGGAAATTCAGGGCCAATATATTCTTCTGTTAAGTGTCGGTGTGTGTCCCTTCACAGCTACAAAGAATAATTACTAATTCATAAAAAAACTAGGTGAGGGCATAAAGACATCAGTTAAGAGATTGCAGATATTCTGGCTCCAGTATTTTGTATTCTGGAGAGTTTCTTTATATTCTGTTTTCAGTGTTACAGATGGGCAATGTACACTAGACGTGCCATTTTATAATATTACTCGTGGACCTCTCGTGGCCTGGTTCATGGTTAGTTGGAGGAAATGGTGCATCTTTTAGCTGTACTTGTTGTAACAGGCTGAGAGAGGTTACATCGCCACCTCTGGAAAAAGCAAGAATAACAGGCATTCTTGTAATATTGCTTTTGAGGTCACAATATCACCTCTGGAGCATGTAAGAACAGTTGTCACTGTTACAGTGTTACCCATTGATTTCAATGTACTGGGGTTGGGCATGGCAATGTTTGATATATTATAGATAGATTATTATTATAGATATTCATCCAAGGTCTGAAATAGACTTTACCAGTTTGCTTGGTTGTACAGCAGTTAAGATATTCCTCTGCCTTCCTATAGTCTCTTACTGATTTCTGGGATGGAGGGAGGGGGGTGGGGTGGGATTGTCCTATGAGGAGAGATTGAGTAGCCTAAGCCTATATTCCCCAGAGTTTAGAAGGAGAGGTGATCTCATTGAAACGTATAAAATTCTTAAGGGGCTCGACCGGGTAGGTGCAGGGAGGATGTTTCCCCTGGCTGGGGAGTCTGGAACCAGGGGTCACATTCTCAGAATAAGGGGTCGGCCATTTAGGACTGAGATGAGAAGAAATTTCTTCACTCAGAGGGTTGTGAATCTTAGCAATTCTCTACCCCAGAGGGCTGTGGACGCTCAGTCGTTGAGTATATTCAAGACAGAGATCGATAGATGTTTGGATACTAAGGGAACCAAGGGATATGGGGATAGTGCGGGAAGGTGGAGTTGAGGTAGAAGATCAGCCACGATCTTTTTGAATGGCAGAGCAGGGCTGAATGGCCTCCTCCTGCTCCTATTTCTTATGTTCTTATGTCTCAGGATTGAGTCCAAGAGTTGCTTACATGAGAATTCACCAGTCATCCCGATGATAAACATCATGATTTCTGGGTAGTCAACCTGGGTGGCTATCTATTGATAGTCAAGGGCCCTTATCTTGAGTTTTGAGCCTAGCTGATGAAATGAGACAAATGATTACTCTAGCTTGTTTGTATGTAGCCAACCTTTTGACAAATTCCAGATTTCTCAACATTTGATATGTACATAAAGTCTGAAAACTGCTACTGCCTGCTACAAGCAACATTTGACCAGGTTAGTGTTTAATTTCCATGATCTGTCAACATGTCAACACAAGCAGCCACATAACCCAATGAATGAATTAATAAAACACTGGAATCTGTCAACAACAAACTTGTAGCGACACAATGATGGCAGGTTCTCTTTGAGCCTGGAAGAACAATGGCATTGAAGGCTAGAAAAGGCCGTCGCTCACGTACTTGAAGAAAATGGTTCTGGATGCGCAAAAATGTAACAAAATGCCATTTCTCGTCATCATCTGGTGAGCATGTGGAACTCGCTACCACATGGAGTGGTTGACGCAAATAGCAGAGACGCATTTAAGGAGAAGCTAGATAGAAGGATATGTTGATAGGGTGAGATGAAGTAAGGTGGGAGGAGGCTCGTGTGGTGCATAAACACCGGCACGGACCCCTGGGGTCTATCCGCCTTTTTTCACCACAATCATGGGAGCCTTCTCCTCTTTGCCAGATTGTTCATGATTCCCTCCCCTTCTGCTGTAACCATTTACTCCTCCTCCGGACCCATCTTTTGTTTCTTTGCTCGCCCCATTAGCACCCCCTTTTGCCTTGCACCATCTCTGTGTAAATATCCCAAGGTTCCCTGAACAATTTTGTCATTTAATCACACCTGCCCTCCACCCTATCACAGACCTTTCCCCCTCCCCACCTCCGCCTTTTCCCAGGCTCTGTACTTGCTTGAAAACTGTTAAATCTCTAACGCCTTCGGTTCTGACGAAGGGTCAGGTCAGGTCTGGTGAAGGGTTAACTCTGTTTCTGCCTCTCTCCAAAGATGCTGCCTGACCTGCTCCGAGTGTTTGCCAACATTTTCTGTTTTTATTTCAGATTTCCAGCGTCTGCAGTTTTTTTTTTAAACTTTTGTTGACTTATATGAGCCTGTTGGGCCGAATGGCCTGTTTCTGCAATCTAAAATCCTATGTAATCTTTGCTGCAGTCAAACAGTTTAGGAATGAAAGTTGATCTCCCAATGCAATTCCACTCTTTTGCCCAGATCTCTGGAGTTCCTGTGTTGTTGTTTCTTCAGGGCTCAAGCTGACGAACGCCATGGGAGCCGTAAATCCACGGCAGGAAGTAGGTGGTGGTCTGCGAAAGAAAAATAAAATACTGCTTTGGTTCATTTCATGCAGCCGTGGGGAGCTGGAGGCTCAAGCTGTGCTTGGCCGAAAGTGAAAACTGGAACAATGCTGGATGCGACTTTGAAATAATTTCATTGCAGCAGAGACTATCTGATTGAAAAATAAGCTGGAATAAATCACCTTTGATCGTAGGCGGTGGAACTTTCAAGTCCCAATTCAGAAAAACGAGTACGAGTCCCACTGCTCATTCGCCCTTGGGTCACTTGAATTCCATGGACTAGAAATTCGTCTCGGGCCACAACGGGCGGTATCGGATCGGCCGTCCATTATGCGCAGCGCCTGATATTCAGTTCCATTCCGCCAACGCCGGAGACCAATTTCTAGGCCCCTGAGTTTTGTAAGATGACAATGAGTTTCAGCAAGTGGAAGCAAGCTGTCTCCTCTCTGAGGGGAGGGGGGGAAAATTTTCCCAGCCCTGGGGAGGCGGGTATGGAGGCGGGACTGCCGGGAAAATGGCAGAAACTGGGAGCGGGTACCGACCCCGCTCCCAACCCGCCTCCGTGCCATCTTCCCGGGAGGCGGATCCCCGAGTCAAGCAGGGACCCATCTCCTCGAGGCGGGAAGGGGATTAGAACCAATTAACTGCCTGTTAACAGGTAGTTAACAGGCAGTTTTGAGGATTATCCCCATTTTACCCCGCAAGTGCGGGCTTCCCGACGGCTGCGAACCTCGCCAGGGTCAGCGAGGCGAGCAGTGGGTCTGCGGGGGTGAGAGGGGTCGAAAAGTCCGCTGTGGAGGTGAGTGATGGGTGCAAGTGTGGAGAGGTAAGTATGGGAGGTGAGTGTAAAGTGTTAGAAAAAGTTCACTTACCTTTGCTTCTTCCTGCCGGCTTCAACCTTTGGGGATCCGGAGGTGCCTCATCTCAACGGCAGAGATGACAGAATGGCTGCTGCATTCTCAGATGCAGCAGCTAACTGATTTCTGCTGAGGAAAGAGGTTTTGGTGAGTCTTTGTGCAAGGGCTCACCTTAGAACAGCGATTGTCAGTGTTTGACAGCTTCTCTAAGCTGTCAAACGCTGACAATGCATCTGTCAAAAATTTTTGACAGATGAAACGTCATACGCTGACGTCCTCTGTCACCGGCTTTCCCTTAATTGGCCGGCTAAGCCCGCAGGGCGGGGTTAACAAGATCAATCAAGGGAAAATAGCGTGGGTTGGCCGGACGTCGTTGAGGGACGGGACTAAAACCCGAAAACCAGCAGTCCCGCCCCCAACGCGCCCCATTGATAAAATCCAGCCCTGAGAGTGGCAAAGGTCACTTAAGTTTGAAATTGTGTGTTGGGGCATTGATCGGTCTTTGTGGAGACACTGAAAGTACAGACTGTCCTGCCCTCCCACCCAGTGAGAGATGAGCTGGCTGGTAACGGAAGCTCAGGACATTTACACAGAGATGGTGTGAGCACAGCACGTTCAGTACAGTGCAGCGGTGGTGGGAGAAATTTTAATCTTAACGATTGGCCCGGAATTTGCGGTCCTGATGACGGCGAACTGGCCGCCGTCGTTTCACCTTTGAAGCTGACCGCAACTTCAGGATTTAGCGCATGTGCAGCCTAACCCGGAAATCCTGAAGTTGCGCGGTCTGTCATTCACTGCTCCGACACTGGCTGCAGCTGGGCCCACTCCCCATACAGAGCCGGCAATCGGTGAAATCTCTCAAATCAGGGAAACTGAGGAAAACTTTGGCTCTTCCAGCGGTAATTATGCTGTTAAATTCCCCACTAAAAGTTAGACCCAAAGGGAATATGGTGTAACTGGGGTTTTAACAGCGTATTGACAACTAAACAAAGGTTATGGCCCTGAAAAACTCATTTTAATTTTGTGCAGTGTCAAATTTATCCATTTTAATTAAAGTTACAATTTGTAGGCAACTTTAAAAAAAAAAATAGATTTTAAGTTTAAAAAAAAAAGTTAATTCATCTTTATTTCAGGTTTGCCTTTTCCCCGTGTAAGAGCCCCAGGCCTAAAAATTCGGTTGCTTTGCGCAAATCAACTAGCGCTGGGCACAGTGCCGCCAACACCTTCCGTGAAATTCAGCGGGAGGTTAGCGGCGGCGGTAACCGTTAGCGCCCCGCGGGCAACACGGTGGCATAGTGGTTAGCACTGGTGCCTCACAGCGCCAGGGACCCGGGTTCGAATCTGGCCTCGGGTGACTGTCTGTGTGGAGTTTGCACATTCTCCCCGTGTCTGCGTGGGTTTCCTCCGGGTGCTCCGGTTTCCTCCCACAGTCCAAAAATGTGCGGGTTAGGTTGATTTGGCTATGATAAATTGACCCTTAGTGTTAGGGGGGGATTAAATATGTGGGGTTCCGGGGATAGGATGGGATATGTTAGGGGGAATTAAATACGTGGGGTTACGGGGATAGGGTGGGATATGTGTCGGTGCAGGCTCGATGGGGATTCTGTGTGAGAAAGCAGGGACAGGGTACTGGATTTGGATGATCAGCCATGATCGTATTGAATGGTGGAGCAGGCTCGACGGGCCGAATGGCCTACTCCTGCTCCTAGTTTCTATGTTTCTATGCTGCGCCGCCAGCGATGACGTCATCGTCGTGCGCAGTGCCCCTGCTGCGATCTTCGGTAGCACCCCATGACTTACCGGCGGACGCTATGTCCGACAGGGTCAGGGGGGCCTACCTGCGGCCGGGGCGGCGCAAATTAAAGGGAAGGTGCCGGGTGGCCATTTTTGTTGTTGGCCGCCTGCCAGCACCTGCCCGCTTTGCCATCCCCGGCCTTCTGAGCAGCCCCCTCCTCCCCGGCGGAGTGCTGGCTGCTCTCCGTGAGCCCAGCACTTCTCTTGAGTGCCGGGCTCTTTTGCCGGCACTCCGATCCCTGGTGGCCCAGCTGGGCCCCGGGTCGCGCTGCGCTAGGCCCCTCCCCTTTAATAAGGGGAGGAAAGCCTGCAGTATCACAGCACCCCAAGAGGGAGGCGAGGCGCTTCCAGTAGCACCCCACTTCCCTCTTGGGGCGCTACTGGTGAATTTCGGGCGCGGGGGGTGCTGACTTTTTCCGGGTGAAGTAGGCGAAGTTCGCACCCCCAAAGGGGGCGCAATCCAATTTCCCCCCCCCCCCACCCCCAATCTTTGTTTTGTTCACTCTAACAATTTTAAAAAGTTAGAATTTTAAGAGCTCTCCCACTTCCTTGTTCGCTGTCTGTGAGAATTCAGCGTTTTGATTGGCTGCGTAGCCAGCCTGTTGACTCCGCAGCAGCTCTTCGCTGGGAATCCCCATCAAATTCCGTCGATTTCAATTACGCGTGGGAAAACCTGAAATCCTCGCCACAGAGGTCGCGAGATCTTCGGGGGAAGCTTGTTTCGGGGCCAGCGGCGAACACCTTTTGCTTCGCCGCTGACCGCAAATTCCGGGCCAAGAGGTTTCTCTCTTCAAATAACCGCTTCTAATTGGGGAGCCGTACATGCCCTGTCTGCAATATGCTGTGTTTGAGTCTACTACTGATTTTCCTCAGTTTTTAGACTCTTATCACGGAGGGAAACTTTCCCAGCTAAGTAAACCAGAAGATGCATCCAGCAGCGTAGTTCAACAGCTAGCACTGAAGGTTACAAGCAGTGCATGTAAAGTGAGCCACGGCACAAAAATCCAGTTAATTTGGAAAAATGTCTTGTTTATAAGAACTGTAATAGGAAAGTTTCGAACACTGGGCAGGTTCCAAGGTCATAATTGCCTCAGGAGACGTTCTGACTATTCCATCAGCTCTTTTCCAACTACATTTTTCACAGGTCAGTGAGCCGAGCTGCGTGCGCGAGTCTTAATTGTGCTTTCCCCAGGTTGAACAATGCAAGCGTGCAAGTAGAACCTGTAGGAGCCTACTCGCACGACCTTGCAAACAATCCCAATATTCCACCGCCTAGTTGAGTGAAACTCTAGCGTCCTAGAAGTGACCATTCCAGAAACGAGGGAGACACTCCAGCACTGGAAGCAGTGCAAAGAAGAGGCACAAGGCTGATTGCTAGTGTCAGGTCCGAGGTATGAGGAAAAACTGGGACTTTCAGCCTAAGAAGGAAGTGCATGAGAGCTTATCTTACTGAGGTATATAAGATACATATTGCATAGCATTTACAGCACAGGAACAGGCCATTCATCCCAACAGGCTCATGCCAATGTTTATGCTCCACACGAGCCTCCTCCCACTCTTCTTCTAAACCCATCAACATGTCCTTCTATTCCTTTCTCCCTCATGTGCTTATCTAGCTTCCCCTTAAATGTATCTGTGCTAGTCGCCTCAACTACTCCATGTGGTAGCGAGTTCCACATTCTCACCACTCTGGGTAAAGACATTTCTCCTGAATTCCTTGGATTTATTAGTGACTATCTTATATTTATGGCCCCTAGTTCTGGTCTCCCACACAAGCGGAAACATCTTTATGTCTACCAACGCTGCCTCCGCAAGATCCTGCAAATCCATTGGCAGGATAGGCGCACCAACGTCAGTGTTCTCGCTCAGGCCAACATCCCCAGCATCGAAGCTTTGACCACGCTCGAGCAGCTCCGATGGACGGGTCACATTGTCCGCATGCCCGATACGAGACTCCCAAAACAAGCGCTCTACTCGGAGCTCCGACACGGCAAGAGAGCCCAAGGTGGGCAGAGGAAACGCTTCCAGGACACCCTCAAAGCCTCCTTGAAAAAGTGCAACATCCCCACCGACACCTGGGAATCCCTGGCCCAAGACCGCACAAAGTGGAGGAGAAGCATCCGGGAAGGCGTCGAACACCTCGAGTCTCTTCGCCGGGAGCAAGCGGAAGCCAAGCGCAAACAGCGGAAGGAGCGCACGTCAACCCAAGCACCCCACCCACCCGCCCCTTCAACCACCGTCTGCCCCACCTGTGACAGAGACTGTAGGTCCCGCATTGGACTCATCAGTCACCTGAGAACTCATTTTTAGTGTGGAAGCAAGTCATCCTCAGTTCCGAGGGACTGCCTAGGAGAGAGCTGTCTACCCTATCAAACCCTTTCATAATCTTAAAGACCTCTATCAGGTCACCTCTCCGTCTTCTCTTTTCTAGTAAATAGTAATGAAAGGGTATATCTGGAATATTACTTTAAATTATATCGAGAGAACAGGACAAGGGGATGAGGGTTCAAACTAGTAAAAGGTAAGTTTGGAACTCATCATCAGGAGAGTGATCAACACTCGGAATTGATTCCCAGATAGAGCAGTGAGCGCAAAAACCCTGGATTAATTAAGGTAACCCAACTGGGCACCTCAGTGTGGGGGAAGCATAGGGTCCTTCTGAATGGCCGAATGAAGGTGGGCCAAATGGTTTTCCTCATTTGTGATTACCTTGGGATGTTTATTTCAGCTGTAAGTTAAGGCATGTCCCCCATTCCCCTCCTCCCCAGATTCTGAAACACTGCACTAAACTTGGAACTCTCTCGATCCTTTTTTTAAGCGGAGTCAGAATTTCCTCATTTTCTTGAAACAAATACCACAAGACCATTTAATGTGATTAGATGTACTCTTGAAGTGAGCACAGTCATGAGACTGTCTTTTTTTTAAAAAAAAGAAAAGCCGGCAGTGTGTGAAAAGAGATGGTTCTAGAAAGTGGTCCCTTCGGGAACCGAACCAAACCGGTTGAGCTAAGTGACATTATATAAACGGAGTAAATTCACAAAGGCCATGACGGCAAGTGTGTTGAAGATTGGCTGCCTTCCCCAGGGCCGGTTCCATTTCTTCTGTTGCTAACCTGACATTGCTTTTCGATGACTGCTGGCCATAATCATCTATTCTGCGGAATTGAATTACCACATTCTCGGGTCTGAGGAAAATTAGCTGCTTAAGGAGGAAGAGCAAACGTTTCTTTACAAGATTAAAAATCTCATCTCTGTCGCACACAATGCAAACAGACTGTCAATTCCACACGGACGTGCTGGAGGCTGGTTACGTCCTTTCGGTGGTGCTATTTTTTGAAATGTTTAACGAGTGCAATCTTCAGAATTTCAGATAGAAGCTGTTTGAACAGTGCAAGCCTCGATCTGAAGATCCCATTGTTTAAATACTTCGCAGATAGTGCTTTGGAATGAGTTGCAGGCGCTCATTGCCTGCTCCTCTACTGGCAAACCCACAGCTATTGATTAGCATTTGGTAGATCGCCATAATGAGATGGCAGTGTCCCTTTAAGACGGATTTGTCGCAATCTCATTCAGGAGGCCTTTCACAGTGTTTATTCTTTGTAATGACCTGCAAGAAGACAAGGTCCCTTCCTTCCTCTTTATAAAATCAAGATTGATACGAGCTCCGTAGTTCACCTACGTGAATTAAATTTGGGAATATGATAGTTGTCGCACAAAGAAAAATAACCTGATGCTAAACTCCAGGCTGGCATCACTCCGTGTGCTGTGAATGAAGACTGTATCTGGGCCTCTCAGCGTGGGACGTCACAACAGCAATTATACAGGTCTCACCAGGGCCTGGAGATTGTAAGTGTTCGCTTTTCAAAGTGTTATCAGGCAGCACAGGCCAGCTAAAGGGAATTCAGTCAGTAAGTTTAAAAAAAAAATCAAATATACATGAAATTCTTTTCCTCTCTGTGGCGTTCTGGGCTGAAGTGTTTGGGATTTACAACAGCCACGTTAAAAGTGCAGAGTAATCCTCGCTGTCCTGTTTTCACGGAGCTAATCCTGGTAGGAAAATGGAGATCATGTGATGCGTGTTTCCATATGGAATGTTGGCCTTCACTTTGGCACTCCAGATGAGAGCAAACACATGCTGAGGACTGATAAAATAAACCAGGAAATTCCCAGATGACCAGGATACACGCCTGCTTCTATCTATATACACAGCTGAACTACCACCCGATTAGTTTAGAACTCATCTTGGTCTCACTCTCCTCTTCAGCAGAACATTTTGTCATAAAAGTAAGTTCAAGTGTGACTTAATCATCTCTATTCTCATGTCATCCGTGCGATTTCTTGCCCCCCCTTCTTGCCATTCAGCCGTTGTGGACTGCATTTTTTTTTAATAAAAGCAAACTTACAAAATAAAGGCTAGTAAAAAAATATATAGGTCTCTGGTGTCGGGTTTCCTTTCCTGTGTACTGAACCCCACCCCAGCTGCCTTTGAAACAAAGGAGAGATTGCAACGCTGGGAAGAGATAATCTACTGGGCGCTTATCAATTAATTTGTGGGAAGTTCCTGTTCATTCTCCAACGTAAGGGTTAAAGTCTCACAGATACTTTTCCGAGTCCTTTTTTGCGGGTTTTATGGTTCAGTAATGTTGTGCCTGAACGTGCAATGGGATCTTTATTCAGAGCTCACTTAGTTTCCAGCTCGCTGTGCTAATTTCAACAACAAGAAAGAAAGACTTGCATTTCTATAGTGCCTTTCACGACCACTGGACGTCCCAAAGTGCTTTACAGCCAATGAGGTACTTTTTTGAAGTGCAGTCACTGTTGTAATCTGGGAAACGCGGCAGCCAATTTGCGCACAGCAAGCTCCCGCAAACAGCAATGTGATAATGACCTAGATAATCTCTTTCAGTGATGTTGATTGAGGGATAAATATTGGCCAGGACACCAGGGAGAACTCCCCTGCTCCTCTTCGAAATAGTGGCCATGGGATCTTTTACGTCCACCTGAGAGGGCAGATGGGGCCTCGTTTAACGTCTTATCCGGAAGACGGCACCTCCGACAGTGCGGCGCTCCCTCAGCACTGCACTGGAGTGTCAGCCTAGCTTTATATGCTCAAATCCCTGGAGTGGGATTTGAACCCACAACCTTCTGACTCAGAGGCAAGTGTGCTACCCACTGAGCCACAGCTGACACATGACAACAACAACAACTTGTATTTATATAGCGCCTTTAACGTAGTAAAACGTCCCAAGACGTTTCACAGGAGTATTAGAAGACCAAAAATTTGACACCGCGCCACATAAGGAGATATTAGGACAGGTGACCAAAAGCTTGGTCAAAGAGGTAGGTTTTAAGGAACGTCTTAAAGGAGGAAAGAGAGGTAGCGACCGGATTCGGATGTGCAGGGGCCTCGGTCCTTTTACACAGCAGTTTCCTGACACTGGACTGTTCCATCTTGGGGGAAGCACCAAGCGGGAGTCCTTGGCGATTCCCTTCACTGAGGAAGGAAGCATCGAAGGGCGAGTCATCGGCAAGTCACTCTTGCCTGCTGCTCGGGAACGAGAAGGATGCAAATCTGGAAGCAGCTGCCTCCCTTGCTTTTCACTGGAAAACATTGTGGGATATAGGGGACCTGGATAATATATCACTTGGAGCTTGCCAAATCCTGTTACCAACAGCCCAATGAGGACTGTGAACTTGCATTACAATTAAGCAATTGGTAAGCAAGGGACATGCGTGCTAATTTTGCTGGACTTAGCACCCAAATAATGCCTGAAAAATGAGTGTTACGTACGTGAAAATTGGTTGCGAATTATTTTTCCCTGTTCTGCGCCTGAATAGCAATGCCCCGGAATTTCCTGCAGGGTTTATCTGATGGCTGCACCTGATGGGGGGTGGGGGGGGGGGTGCCACAGAAATATAAATTCCATGCAAATGAATGTCAGACGCCCCTGCACTTAGATTTCCTATATTACCCCTGGGTGCATTTCAGGGACAGACTGCTTCCAGACAAACCTGGCACTACTGCTCCCTCAGCTGCACTTCAGGTGCTAGTGTCAGCTGTGGCTCAGTGGGCAGCACACTCGCCTCTGAGTCAGAAGGTCGTGGGTTCAAATCCCACTCCAGAGACTTGAGCACATAAAGCTAGGCTGACACTCCAGTGCAGTGCTGAGGGAGCGCTGCACTGTCAGAGGCGCCGTCTTTCGGATGAGTCGTTAAACCGAGGCCCCATCTGCCCTCTCAGGTGGACATTAAAGATCCCGTGGCACTACTTCGAAGAAGAGTAAGGGAGTTATCCCCGGTGTCCTGGGGCCAATATTTATCCCTCAATCAACATAACAAAAACAGATGGAATCTTGCTGTGCGCAAATTAGCTGCCGCGTTTCCCACAAGACAGTGACTACATTTCAAAAAGTACTTCATTGGCTGTAAAGTGCTTTGAGACGTCCGGTGGTCGTGAAAGGCGCTCTATAAATGCAAGTCTTTCTATCTGTCTGAACGGCAGGGTGATATTCTTGGCCTTTTGAATTTAAAGTGGTTTTGCTGCTCCAGAAATGGTTGCAGAATGCTTTAAGTCTTTTTCATTTATCAATGACGGCCGTGTTCACTATTGTAGAACCTCTTCTTTAGCACTACGCCTTATTTGGAGGCAGATGAGGAGCAGTCACCACGTGCCCCATTGACAGCTGCTGAAGAAATTGACTTGGGTCTCTTCTGAGCCAGGGACAACTGTTTCCCTACTATAGAGTAGAATCCCTCCTCCCCCAAACTGTACATCTGTTCCGTGCAACCTGGCATAACAAGAGAAAACTCTCAGTCAAAACAGCTCCCTCCTCCTATTCCTGCACCATAATTTATCATACCCATACTTATTTCCTCTGCTCCTCCACCTACTGCTTGGCACCATTGTGCTGCTTTCTTCCCAGCTCCATCCAAGGCAGATTGCAGGAGTGCCCAGACTGCAGCTTGGGGGGTGCTGCTCCCAGCTAGCGATGGATAGAATGCTCCCGATCTTCCTGTCCTGCAACGCCTCGATTTTAAAATTCTCGTCCTTGTTTTCAAATCACCTCCCTATCTCTGTGACCTCCTCCAGCCCGGCAACCCTCCGAGATCTCTGCGCTCCTCTAATTCAGGCCTCTTGCGCATCCCCCGATTTTCATCGCTCCACCATTGGCAGCCGTGCCTTCAGCTGCCTGGGCCCTAACCTCTGGAATTCCCTCCCTAAACCTCTCCACCTCTCTCTCTCTCCTCTTTTAAGGTGCTGCTTTAAACCTACCTCTTTGACCAAGCTTTTGGTCACCCGTTCTAATATCTCCTTATGTGGCTCGGTGTCAAATTTTCTTTGATAACGCCCCTGTGAAGCGCCTTGGGACGTTTTACTATGTTAAAGGCAGGTTGTTGTTGTCTTTACTGGCCCTGCACCGACTAGTACGCCTTGGCAGCTTCCCAACATCTGGGCTCTTCATTGTAATGAGGGGCCTCAGAAAGGTTGCATGCTACTTCTGGCCAACTAGTGGAGAACATGTCCGATGTTCCCTGTGCAAGTTGCACCCAGTCAATGCCAAACCAGAAAGATCCAGCCAATTAGCTCCTCTTCATAAACACCATTGGACCCCTTTCTTCTACCCCACAAGTAGGGATAATTATAAATATGGTAATTCATTTTCCATAGGTGTCAGCTGTGGCTCAGTGGGCAGCACTCTCGCCTCTGGGTCAGAAGGTTGTGGGTTCAAGTCCCACTCCAGAGACTTGAGCAGAAAAATCTAGGCTGACACTCCCAGTGCAGTACTGAGGGAGTGCTGCACTGTCGGAGGTGCCGTCTTTCGGATGAGATGTTAAACCGAGGCCCCGTCTGCTCTCTCAGGCGGACGTAAAAGATCGCCTGGCACTATTTCGAAGAAGAGCAGGGGAGTTCTCCCCGGTCAATATTTATCCCCAGTCTCCTGGCCAATATTTATCCCTCAATCAACATAACAAAAACAGATTATCTGGTCATTATCACATTGCTGTTTGTGGGAGCTTGCTGTGTACAAATTGTCTGCCGCGTTTCCTACATTACAACAGTGACTACACTTCAAAAAGTACTTCATTGGCTGTAAAGTGCTTTGGGGCGTCCTGAGGTCGTGAAAGGCGCTATAGAAATGCAAGTCTGTCTTTATGTATTTATTTTATACGGTATGCATATTAAAGAGTCAACAAACCACCACAAAGGGACATGTTGTGACCCCAGCTGGACAATAATTGAGATTTCATGAAAGAAGAGCTTGAAATTGGTTAACTTTGATCACAGTAGATTCTTAGTTGAGTTCATTGTTGCATTATGTCCAAGAGATCATGGGACTACAGCTAGGTTATCTTGACATATTTTGGTGCAGGTTTATTTGCCAGCAATCAATGGGTCAAAGTAACCTGTCATTATTTATTTCTGCTCCCCTTTCCCTCAATTCTCTCCCCTCTTCTGAAAGTAATGACTTCTTGCTGAGGGAATGTCCTATGGACCTCGGTCCCCCCCCTCCAGTATCTCACCTAAGTGGCCATTCTTCACATGTTCAATGGTAGAAGGCATCCTAGCCAAGCCTGGTGCTCATTTCCCCTCGGGGCTCGTTGGATAGTAATCAGAAGCAGTAACTGTGACTGAGTTCCCCCCCCCCCCCCCCGCCATTCTAGCACAGGGTCAATGAGGCCAATTGAAACGCTCACACTGCCACCCCAGGTAAAATCAGCATAGACCAGAAAAGAAAGAAAGACTTGCATTTATATAGCGCCTTTTATGACCACCGTACGTCCCAAAGTGCTTTACAGCCAATTAAGATCTTTTTTGAAGTGGAGTCACTGTTGTAATGTGGGAAACGCAGCAGCCAATTTGCGCATAGCAAGCTCCCACAAACAGCAATGTGATAATGACCAGATAATCTGTTTTTGTTATGTTGATTGAGGGATAAATATTGACCAGGACACCGGGGAGAACTCCCCTGCTCTTCTTCGAAATAGTGCCATGGGATCTTTTACATCCACCTGAGAGAGCAGACGGGGCCTCGGTTTAACGTCTCATCCGAAAGATGGCACCTCCGACAGTGCAGCGCTCCCTCAGCACTGCACTGGGAGTGTCGGCCTAGATTTTTGTGCTCAAGTCTCTGGAGTGGGACTTGAACCCACGACCTTCTGACTCCGTGGCGAGAGAGTGCTGCCCACTGAGCCATTGATAGGAATCGAACCTGGGACCTTCCTGGTCTGAAAAACCCAGTGGGCACGCTGAGCAGCGAACGTACTCGTTAATCTTATTGCTGGGCCGCTAGACACTGCTCCCCATAGCTGTGAGGTGCTTCGTTTTTTGTGAGAGAGGAACTATTTGACTGATTACAGACCAGCATTCAGACAACAATGGGCCCGTCTGTCCCTTAAACTTAGACCAACCCGTTTTCCTGGCTGAAGGCATCATGCAACTCCAAAGTGGAGGATAAATATAGAATAAAATAAAAGGCTTTGAAGTCCATGTTGTCGCATGAAACTTCAAAGGTGCAACAGTTGTTCTCAGTTTGATATAAATTCCATGCTTGCTTAAGGTCTAAATAAATGCAAAGTAGACGCAACATTTTATAGTTCGATTGTAGTGGCTTGGGGAGATGGGAGAGAAATATTTAAAAGATAATTTTAGAAGCAGTTTTGATCCAAGGTTATGTGGTGCTCAAGTATGATATATATAGAACTGATCATGTGGCAATAATTTGAAGACATTATTTAGGGGCAACACAGTGGCATAGTGGTTAGCACTGTTGCCTCACAGCGCCAGGGACCAGGGTTCGAATCCGGCCTCGGGTGACTGTCTGTGTGGAGTTTGCACATTCTCCCCGTGTCTGCGTGGGTTTCCTCCGGGTGCTCCGGTTTCCTCCCACAGTCCAAAGATGTGCGGGTTAGGTTGATTTGGCTATGATAAATTGACCCTTAGTGTTTGGGGGAATTAGGGGGATTAAATACATGGGGTTACGGGGATAGGGTGGGATATGTGTCGGTGCAGGCTCGATGGGCCGAAATGGCCTCTATCTGCACTGTGGGGATTCTGTGATTATTACGCAACACAGAGTAATCGGTGGTTTTTTTTAAGAAAAGGTTAAAAATTTGACGCACAGGTTTAAAGAGAGTATTTGTGTCGTGTAACACTCTGTTCAGGCTGTGATCCTGTAGCAATAAGATACAGTGCTCATTCTATTCGTGTTTTTGTGAAAACATTATGACCATCTGTTTTCATTACACACAAGATTTTGGATCTGTCATGTAGGACAACACACATTGACATATTGAATGTGTTACTGCCTTGGAGCACGTTCCTGCAGTAGTGTTCTGTACAACCGTAGCTCCCATGATATTCCCTTTATCAGTGGCCTCCTCGGGACTGGAACAATCTCCGTTTTATTCCTCCACTTCCGTCTTCCTGTGATGCTCTGCCAGCCAACCAGTTGGCAAATGGTTAAGGCAGCCCATTTCCATTCAGCAGCTTTCCATTGGGGGCGGTGGGTGGATGGGGCGGGGGGGGGGGGGGGAGCAGAGAAGATTGAGGATGCAGTCCACGTCGCATCATTCCATGCTTTGGCCCATGGGAGAATTCCTGAAAGTGGCCCTGGAGCAACATACTGTTTGGTTTTGTGACCCTTAACAATACGTTAGTATCATAGAATCATAGAGCTCAGAAGGAGGCCATTCAGCCCATCATGCCTATGCCAGCTCTTTGAAAGAGCAATCCAGTTAGTCCCACTCCCCCGCTCTTTCCCCATATCCCTGCAATGTTTTCCTCTTCAAGTATTTATCCAATTCCCTTTTGAAAGTTACTGTTGAATCTGCTTCCACCACCCTTTCAGGCAGCGCATTCCAGAAGTTAGTGAGAACCACGATAACCATTTCTAGAAATACTGGCAATCTCTTCCCATGTTGTGTGGAGTTTGCAGTTATTCCGTGTTCTGTTTTGCCCAGATCTCCTACAGACTGAGAGGCTTCAAGATTGAACCCTAGTTTACACTGAGCGAGCTGATCTTGGTTAAGACCATCCTGGAGACACCACAGAAAGCTTCAGCATCCCTGGGCCACAGAGGGTGGGGAACAAATCAACAATAACTTGCATTTATATAGCGCCTTTGATGTAGTAAAACATCCCAGGGCAGCAGCCTAACCAGCCAAAAATTGACACCAAGACAAAGAGGAGGCATTAGGGCAGGTGACCAAGAGCTTGGTCAAAGAGGTAGGTTTTAAGGAGCGTCTTAAAGGAGGAGAGCGAGGTCGAGAGGGAGGGAATTCCAGAACTTAGGGCCCAGACGGCTAAAGGCACAGCCGCCAATGGTGGGGCGAAGGATTCCTTCTGATCACTATGCACTGGTCTCCAGCTGGTTAGTAGATGTGCAGATGTCGGGAAAGGATTGGATTGGGTCCGTTTGTAACGCTCCACAATGTTCCAATCGCCTGCTGCCAACACTTGGCTGACATCTGAAGAATGGGCACCTGTGGTAAGTATAGATGTGGCCATTGTCTGTGGAATCGTACCCCAGCGTGAGTCCGTACTTTCAGGAGAGGAAGGGAGAAAAATAAGAGGACCAGAAAAAAAAAAATTGCCGTTGATTCTGACACAGAAAGAACACATTGTGGGAATTCTTACTGGAGAATGCTGTCAAAATTTCGCCATATAATAAAGCACGAGGCTGTAATTGGGAGGAGGTCGGTCCCAGGATAGAGTAGGAAAATGGCCATTCTTCACTGTCAGTTGCGTGTTTGTATTTCTTTCAATGGGATAAAGTACATCTGATACCAAATGGACAGCTGCTACAGAGCAAAATTCATTTAAAAGTCACAGTTACTTGGGATATGAGTCAAGAAAGTCCCGTGTAACCTTAACTGAGTAAGGATTATACAGATTTTCATACAGTCACCACAGATATTATAAGGAATAAAGAACAAACAGAAATTTCCTGATAAACAGAGCTAAGAGTTTAAGTAAATATTATTTTTGTGCCAATATATATTGCTGAATCTTAGACTGGCGAAACTTGAAAGTTGCCTCAACAAGAGGGGTTTCTTTTGAACAAAAAGAGTGTCTCGTATAACCAGGGGTCACGTCCCTTAACCTTTGACATTCCCTGAAATCTTAGCAAGCATTAACCTGTGTGAGGCAGCTGGAACCGAAGGTGCCGTGCGCTGAATAGCAACACTGTGCCTTTTTTTTCCCTGTGTGGGCAGCAATTAATTGGAGAAAGCTGTTCGCAGCAGCCTCTGTTTGAAGCACAGTCGTGGCGGATTGAGGAGCAAGATGGCTGTTGTCAGCTTCTCCAACCTCATCCCTTCTATGAGGTGCATTTCTCCCACAGGCGGCTTGGCTGTCTTTTTAAGGCTTCAAGCTCCCTGAACAAGCAACAGCCAGAGCCTGTACGGCAGAGGGAACTCACTGGCTCCGTCCAGCACGGATCCTTTTGCTTGTCGGCTGGTGTTCTTGCTGGAGCTTTATCTGGCCGCTTGCTCCTCAGCTTCCAGCTGAGTGGAATTGCACCGTTTGTCGCTACTCTGGTTAAATATCGAAGAGATTTCAGCCCTTTTTTGACTTCTCAATGTTATCAGTGAAGCCATTTAAAGCTCTGTAAAACACGAACTTTCACACAGGGCAGTTATTAAAGAGACAGTCCACCTACTTCCTGGCTGAATTTAAAGGATTCAAGTCAATATTACAAAACCGAACTCTATAGAACCTCCCACATCTAAAATCATCTCTTTCTTTCACGTGTTTTATTTTGAAGCCTACATGGTATATTTTTTAAATTGCAATTGTACTTTGCTCACGATATGTTGACATACATTGTTCACAATGTATATGGTTCAGATGTATTAAAGCCTTAAACAACTTCTTTTCAAAACTTCCTTCATTATAGACACAAGGGAGGAAAAATTGGGTTGCTTTGCACCTCCCGTTAGCGCCCCCGGGGGGCGCTAACGAGGCGAAAAGTTCCTCGCGTCTGGGCACGGCGCCGCTAACACCTCCCGCAAAATTCAGCGGGAGGTTAGAGGCGGCGGTAGCCGGTAGCGCCCTGTGGCGCTGCGCCTCCGGCGATGACTTCATCACCGTGCGCATCGCACCGGCCGCAAACTTCGGCCGCGCCCCCTGACCTACCACCGGACGATGTGTCCAACAGGGTCAGGGTAGCGTTTTTGTGGGTGGGGCGGCGCAAATTAAAGGGTCGGTGCCGGGTGGCCTTTTTTTTGGCTGCCTGCCAGCACTTGCCTCCTTCGTCACCTCCTGCAGGGCGCCGGTCGCCATCGGCTGCTTTCCCGGCACCCCGCTCCCCGGTGGTTCAGTAGGGCCCCGGTGCGCGCAGCGCTTGGCCCTCCCCTTTAATCAGGGGAGGGAGGCCTGCAATATCGCGGCGCTGTTGCATGTAGCACTGAGATATTCAATGGTAGCGCCCCAGGAAGGAGGGGGAGCACTTCCAGTAGCGCCCTGCCTCCTACTTGGGGCACTACCACTGAATTTACGGCGCAGGGGGGCTAACCTTTTTGGGGCGCTAAAAGTAGCGCCCCGGTGAAGTTAGCGCCCCATAGGGGGCGCCACCGAATTTTTCCCCCAAGGAGCCTCATTGTAAGTAGGAAATGACTGGAGAGAGAAAGTTGACAGTCGCTTGATGCTCAGAGTATGGGAGTGGATCGCTGTGCTCTTATACATTGATATTGAGTTACAGTGTCAGCTGTGAGTCAGTGGGCAGCACCCTCGCCTCTGAGTCAGAAGGTTGTGGGTTCAAGTCCCACTCCAGGAACTTGAGCACATAAATCTAGGCTGACTGTCCAGTGCAGTGCTGAGGGAGTGCTGCACCGTCGGAGGTGCCGTTTTTCGGATGAGACGTTAAACCGAGGCCCCGTCTGCTCTCTCAGGTGGACGTAAAAGATCCCACGGCACTATTTCGAAGAAGAGCCAATACTTATCCCTCAACCAACATAACAAAAACAGATTATCCGGTCATTATCACATTGCTGTTTGCGGGAGCTTGCTGTGCGCAAATTGGCTGACGCATTTCCCACATTACAACAGTGACTCCACTTCAAAAAGTACTTCATTGGCTGTAAAGCGCTTTTGAGACGTCCGGTGGTCGTGAAAGGCGCCATATAAATGCAAGACTTTCTTTACACTTGCGAGGTCACACTCCCGGTGGGGGAGCTTTACCCACTGGCAGCGCATATCAGAAGTCTGGAGGCGCGCGCACTGCTCATCACTTCAACTATTAATGGTCAGAAAATCAGGCGCAGCGCCTGCTCGAGTTTCCGATGTGCGGCGTCACTGGACAAGCTGGAATTGCCAAGTTGGCGAATTAGCCCTGAATTATTAAGAGTTTTATTTCGGAGTCTGATGTCGGACTTTTATGGATGGAAAATCCCAGTCTTGATGTCATGCAGATATTAAATTATGTGATGCCGCTCCCTGCTGTGTAATTAATTTCCACCATGTGGATATAAACTTAAAAGGAGTTGATTATTTTTGAAGAGTGCGGTCTCATTTTTACTCTTAATATGTCAGTTTAGGACAGTTGGAAGAGTTTAGGATATCCAACCCCAGCCAGACTGTAATAGGAGCAGATCGGCGTTAGTGAGGAAAGGAATGGGGGGTGAGGAGAATGTAACTGCAAGCGTGGCAGAAAATTACCTGACAAGATCTGGGATGACTGCGTGCAATAGGGCACAGTTGTTTAGTGGTTACTGGGCTAGCAACTCAGAGGTCATGAGTTCAAAGTCATGAGTTCAAATCCCACAATGGTAAATTGTGAAATTGAACTCGATAAATCTCTCAATCTGTGGGCTGGCACCAAAACAAATGACCACGGGAAGCTGTTGAATTGTTCATTCATATCCTTCAGGTAAAGGAACCCGCCATCCCAACCCATTCTGGCCAACACATGACTCCTGTCCCACATTATGTGGTTAACTCTTTAATGCCTTCTACTGCGGCCTAGCAAGCCGCTCAGTTGTAAACAGGGCAACTGGGGATGAGCAATTATTTTCTTAAAGGTGAAAGACTGGCAACTGTGGAGGAGTTCCCATTGGCGGAAGGGTGGAGAAACCAGAGGACACAGATTTAAGGTGATTGGCCAAAGAACCAAAGGCGACATGAGGAAAAACTTTTTTACGCAGCGAGTGGTTAGGATCTGGAAGGCACTGCCTGAAAGGGTGGTGGAGGCAGATTCAATTATGGCTTTCAAAAGGGAATTGGAGAAGTACTTGAAGGAAAAAGATTTGCAGGGCTACGGGGAAAAGGACGGGGGAGTGGGACTAGCTGAAGTGCTCTTGCAGAGAGCCGGCACGGGCTCGACGGGCCGAATGGCCTCCTTCGGTGCTGTAACCATCCTATGATTCTATGGTTTTATGATTTTATGATTCTATGATTCTAGGAGCAGAGAGATTGGGGTGTCCAGCTATACAAATCACTAAAAGCTAGCACACATGTACAAAAAGTAATTAAAAAGGCTAATGGAATATTGGCCTTTATCGCAAGGGCGCTGGAATATAAAAGGGTAGAAAATCATGCTTCAGTTGTACAGAACCTTGGTCAGACCCCATCTGGAGTACTGCATTCAGTTTTGGGCACCGCACCTCAGGCAGTATGTAAAGATATAGTGGCCTTTGAGTTGGGTTCAGTGCAGATTCGCCAGAATGATACCAGGACTTATAGGGTTAAATTATGAGGACATTTTGCATAAACTTGATTTGTATTGCCTTGAGTTTAGATGGTTGAGATCTGCTTGAGGTGCTTAAAATGATAAAAGGAGTCAGTAGGGTAGATACAGCGAAGCTATTTCCTCTGCTGAGGAAATCGCGAACAAGGGTGCATTCTCTCCCCCCCCACAAAAGGCTGTGGATCCCAGGTCAATTGAAATTTTCAAGACTGAGATTGACACATTTTTATTAGGTAAGGGCATCAAGGGATAGGGATCAAAGGTGGGTAAATGGAGTTGTGTGGCAGATCAGCCATGATCTAATTGAATAGCGGAACAGGCTCAAGGGGCTAGAATGGCCTCCTTCTGTTCCTACTTAATCCAAACTTGCTAGTGTCGCCCAAGAACAAAATATTTTTTTTTTAAAGTTGGGGAGCATTTGGCCTTTGACATAGGAACTCCTTAAAAAGACCAAAGTGAAGCCTCAATTTCATTTTCTGTCCTCTAAACGGATGACCCGTCTTGCTGAAGTTGTTTTTCTACTCCTTTTCCTCCAACTCTTAGTATAGCTCTGAGAAATTGCCGGCTGTTTGGCATAATTTTACACCCATATTAGTGCCGATTTGTAATTGCATTTGTGCTAAACCAAACATGAAGCCTGCTTTCTTGTTTAGTTCCTCCTTCCTGCAATAAGAGTTCACAGTGTACAAGTTGGGCACAGCCACCACTGCACTAAGGAGCAGCAACGCACTGAATAAAGTCATTGCCAGAGGTTTTATTTTATTTTATTATTCATTCTCGAGATGTGGGGATCGTTATTGCCCATCCCTAGATGCCCTTGAGAAGGTGGTGGTGGGCCGCCGCCTTCTTGAACTTCTGCAGGTCATGCGATAAAGGTGCTCCCACAATGCTGTTAGGTAGGGATTTTGACCCAACGACGATGAAGGAATGGCGGTATCGGGATGGTGTGTAACTTGGAAGCAAACTTGGAGGTGGTGGTGTTCCCATGCGCCTGCTGCCCTTGTCCTTCTAGGTGGAAGAGGCCGCGGGTTTGGGAGGTGCTGCTGAAGAAGCCTTGGCGAGTTGCTGCAGTGCCTCTTGTAGATGGTACACACTGCAGCCACGGTGCACTAGTGGTGAAAAACATTATTTGATTTTGAAGTTGTAGTCACTGAATAGAAGCCATTATGTTATCATTGCTATAAGTTTATAAAGAAATTGCGATCTCATACAATTCCTGTACAAACACTGAAGAATGGTTTATGTTTACCACAGTGAGGCAGCTGTAGCTAAGTAGCTCTCGATTCTCTCCTCCCCCTCTAGGCACATGTGTTGGTGCATTACATCATTGAACTGACTTTGCCAATGTGGTCATGGGACCCTTCTGGGATGATATAAAGATCAACTTCGACGCTGGAGTTTCTCCTACATGTGATTCTCTGGTTATAAAATTATATAAGTCATGTAGCAATGCTGTTCGCAGTTGTCTCCCTTCAAATGGTTCTCCAGGAACTGGCTGTATTGTGTCCTTTCTGTTGTTCTGTTCACTTTCTCCCCCCGCCACCCCCCCTCTCAAAGACGGAAAGGCGACAGCAAAAGAAGTGATCAAGGCTGCATCGGTATGATCGACAGAAGAGCCTGGGTCAGCAGAATGCACGTCAGAGCACTCGCAAAGAATTCTCCTGCAGCACGAAAGCCGTCCTGCTGGCTGCTTGGGACATTGACATATGCCCAGTGACACTGTCCTGGGGATCTTACTCGCGCCATGTCATGGCAAAAACAATGGCAGAGCCGATTGCTGGGAACCAGCCACACTGGCACCCTTGTTGCCAATTGGTGTGAAGATTCTCCTTGTAACTGGTGACTCCCGCCCTCCCGCCGGCGAGAAATATACCTACCTTTCTGCTGGTAGAGTTGACTATTCAGTAAACGTTGCAGTGTAAAAGTCCACCTGATAGCATCGTTGGTTGAACCCGCGGTTGTCCCTGTCCGCGCCAAGTAAGCAGACGGCAAAATTAGGAAGAAATCAGTTCCGCTAATTTGACTCAAATCTCCAGTTGGACCTGGGGAGTGGACTTTGTAAGCTCTCACCTGAAAGAGGCTGAAAGCCCTTATAATGGCTGTCGCCATTCGATTAGCTAAGCAGTCCAAGGAGGAGGTAACCGCTAAGCCTAGATGGCATCAGTCTGAATATTCGCTGGAGATGCAACGACTGGCCGTCGGGCCTCTACTGCAAGGCCGTGGGCTGCAGATATCCCTGCCATTGCCACCCATCCCAAGGCAAGCTACAGCGTTTCCGTACCACGCATCAGAACCCCAAGTAGGCAGGTTGTGAAATCCTCCACACTGCCCGCCATCCAATGAAAGCTGATGGGCACATTCCCTGGCGACTCTTAACAATCTGCTTTTCATAAAAAGCTGAACTTCGTAGATCGGAAACCCTGCCCTCATTAGCTGTGAAGAGATGTGGATTCCCCTCCGCTTCCTGCTTCCTCCCCCCCCCCGTGCCTGTCCACCTGCCCTTGCTCACCTGTGCTGTGGGTTTCACTCCTCCATGTACTTTCCTCAAACTCACTTGGTAAATTACCCCAGTGCAGCTGTAGCTGTGCTGCTGCTCGCCAGAGTGTCGGGGTGATGTGATGTGAGATGCATGGTTACTTCGGGTCATAGTTATTTGCCCCTCCCTATCTCTCTAACCTCCTCCAGCCCTACAACCCTCCGCAGTCTCTGCGCTGCTCCAATTCTGGCCTCTTGAGCATCCCCGATTTCCTTCGCTCCACCATCGGCGGTCGTACCTTCAGCTGCCTGGGCCCTAAGCTCTGGAATTCCCTCCCTAAACCTCTCTACCTATCCTCCTTTAAAATGCTCCCTAAAACCGACCTCTTTGACCCAGCTTTTGGTCATCTGTCCGAATATCTCCTTGTGTGGCTCGGTGTCAATTTTTGTCTGATAACGCTCCTGTGAAGCGCCCTGGGATGTTTTACTGCTTTAAAGGCGCTACATAATTGCAAGTTGTTGTTGTTGGTGGTGGTGTGGTACATCAACATAGAACATAGAAGATAGGAGCAGGAGTAGGCCATTCGGCCCCTCGAGCCTGCTCCGCCATTCGATGAGATCATGGCTGATCATCCAAACTCAGTACCCTGTACCTGCCTTCTCCCCATATCCCTTGATACCTTTAGCTTTAAGAAATATATCTAACTCATTCTTGAATATATTTAATGACTTGGCCTCAACTACCTTCTGTGGTAGAGAATTCCACAGGTTCACCACTCTCTGGGTGAAGAAATTCTTCCTCATTTCTGTACTAAATGGCTTACCCCTTATCCTTAGACTGTGGTCCCTGGTTCGGGACTCTCCGACCATCGGGAACATTCTTCCTGCATCTAGTTTGTCCAGACCTGTCAGAATTTTATATGTTTCGATGAGATCCCCTCTCATTCTTCTATACTCCAGCGAGTGTAAGCCCAATCGACCCAATCTCTCCTCATATGTCATTCCTGCCATCCCAGGTATCAGCCTTGTGAATCTTCGCTGAACTCCTTCCATGGCAAGAACATCCTTCCTCAGATAAGAAGTTGACAGGTGGCTGTACTGTTGAGACGGCTGATGAAGGAAAGTGACGCTGCTCGAAGGAGTTGTTGGGAAGTGTACAGCCCAGCCTAATGGGCAAATATGGGAAGCTGAAGGAATAGGGTAGAAGGGAACACTTTGTGACAGTAATAACCATGAGGACACAGTCTGGTCCCTTACTTTGTCACTCCTGATTCAGTTTTTATTTCCAGTACTGAACCAAGCCCCTCTGTGCAGTGCTGCTGGGATTTACTTAATCAGCCAACACCTCCCAAGCTCTCTGACTCAACCGTTGGCTAACCCGAAGGCCATCGAGTGGAAACGGGAGGGCCTTCATGTGGTGAAGTTGCTGGTAGCAAGATTTCAACTGCCTCCCCCCCCTCAGAGCAAGGTGTCCCACTAATGCCGCAGCTACTCTCGGACGTTGCCTTCAGCGGCGGGCACAGTAACAGCAGCCGCCATTCTGAAACGCACTTTCCTCTTTTTAAGGTTGCGCCCACCACCTATTGCGCGAGCCCCCTATCTGATGTGGTCATTCAGCCCAATGCTGGCGCATGACATTCGCCTTAACTGAACTTTGGCTGGATTCAGTGCGAAAACTTGGCAACTGGACAGGGCGAAAATTCGTCCCAGTATGCCAACATATGTCTGGCATTAGACCCTTACCAAACTCAAATCATCTTGCTTGGCCAGCAAAGGAAATGATGGTATACAGCAGAGGCTTAAGTAAAAAAAAATGTTTTTAAAGCCATCAATTTTCAGTCACAGTCTACAGAGACCCAGAACTTCCTCCCCACACGTAACACTTCTTAACAAAACTGCCTCTGCATTGATCAAGATTCCACGGTAACATTTCTCAAAGGTGTGCTCATTTGTGGATACCTTGTACTTTTCTCTTTAAGACGTGGGCAAAAGGCCGGTGATGGATCAAGCAACTTTGTTTGACATCGCTCTCTGCCTGGTTTTGAAAACACGCTCGCTTCTATGTTTTCCAACAAATCAAATCAGTTCCTGTTTTGGCAGCCTGGCCACTGATGTGGCCTACATCTGGAAACCATCAGTGTAAACAATGGAGCAGGAGGAGGAGACACAACCCCCAACTTCTTCTCCCGAGAGACGCTCCCACAGCTACATGGGAGCAGCAAGGATACTTATACCATGTGGTCCTATTACATTAAACCTATGGCTTCCTTTTCCTTTATATTTTATTTGGCGCGGCAGTACGACTTCACAAAGTGCTCCAGCAGCTCATGTGCCTCTCAATGAAAGACTTTTTTTGTTTTCTTTTGTAATGAGGCCTCCGTCTTAAAAGCTGCAGAGGCTGTTTGTGCAGAGCTCACTGTTGGCCTGCTTTGAAAGGCCTGGTGAAAGAACACGCAGGTTTTACTAAGCAGGAAGGTCACTGCCCGTGGACCAGGCATTCTCATTTATTTAGGGAAAAAAAAAACCCTGCAGATCCTTGCTTGGACTTGATACGAGAACTTTCTGAGGGCCTTTTCCTGAGGCCCTTTCCTGTCTCTTAGCTGCCTGAATGGTCTCATTGTTCCTATCGGCCTGACGAGTACCAGTGTGGCAGAATAATGCTGACATTTGTGCTGGCTTTAGCCTCACAGAACAGGATTATTCTTGACCTGCTCTGGCTGGCTGTAAAGCAGCCAAGGGATGAGATTGCTTGTGTGGGGGGGGACAAGGATCCTCCTTCAAGCTGCGAAAAGGGGGTCCCGGAGACACCGGGGGCCTGAACAGATTCAGGGGGCCGAAAACACACGAAGCGTTGTTCGGTGCCAAAGTTTCTCTCTCCGTGGCACACCTGTCTGTTTGTCAGTTCCTTCAGAGCACATTGCTGTATCCAGGCACGTAAAGAGACAGCTGCAGTTCCCCAGACTGAAAAATAGATTTGTTTCACTCAATGAGAAGAGATTTGGCAACCCTGGAATTCTGCAGCTTTCTTTCTAGAAAGAAAGAAAACCGCTAGCGTATATCAATTCCCTGTTTCAGACTAAACACTTCTGACCTGGTAATCATGAATGCCTGCCAACAAAATCCATCAGCATCGCTTACAGCCCGCTCCATTTCACTCTGTACTTGTTAAGTCTCTACGCCTACCTAAGTATTCACAGGTTGTTTCCCCCCCCCCAAAAGGCATTTTCCACCATTTATTTCAAGGGGAGCCTGCTCTGTTACATTGACGACAATAAGGACAACGTGTGTGTGTGTGTGTGTGAGGGTTTATAACCCATAAACTCAGTGGACAACAACAGCTTGTGTTTATACAGCACCGCTAACGTAGTGAAACGTTCCAGTGTCAGCCGTGGCTCAGTGGGTAGCACACTCGCCTTTGAGTCAGAAGGTTGTGGGTTCAAGTCCCACTCCAGAGACTGGAGTGCAAAAATTCAGGCTGACACCCCAGTGCAGTGCTGAGGGAGTGCTGCCCTGTCGGAGGTGCCGTCTTTTGGATGAGACGTTAAACCGAGGCCCCGTCTGCTCCCTTAGGTGCACGTAAAAGATCTCATGGCACTATTTCGAAGAAGAGCAGGGAAGTTACCCCTGGTGTCCTGGCCAATATTTATCCTTCAATCAACACAACAAAAACAGATTATCCGGTCATTATCACATTGCAGTTTGTGGGAGCTTGCTGTGCGCAAATTGGCTGCCGCGTTTCCTACATTACAACACTGACTACACTTCAAAAGTACTTCATTGGCTGTAAAGTGCTTTGAGACGTCCGGCGGTCGTGAAAGGCGCTATAGAAATGCAAGTCTTTCTGTCTTTTTCCAAGGTGCTTTACAGGAGCGTTGTCACACAAAATTTGCCACCAAGCCACATTTTAGGATAGGTGACTCAAAGTTTGGTCAAAGAGGTAGGGTTTTAAGGAGCGTCTTAAAGGAGGAGAGGTAGAGAGGTTTAGGGAGGAAGTCCCAGAGCTTAGGGCCCAGGCAGCTGAAGGCACGGCCACCAATGGTGGAGCGATGAAAATCGGGGATGCTCAGGAGGCCAGAATCGGACGAGCGCAGGGACCTCGGAGGGATGGAGGAGGTTACGGAGATAGGGAGGGATGATGACATGGAGGGCATTCTTATATAAGAATTTTTAAATCATCTAAAGCAATGGAATGGCCTAATTTTAAAACATTCATAACTCTGGGCTGTGTACATACTTAACCCAAAACGTTCTAGTACAATAGAAATACATTCTACCTCATCTTTGACTTTCACTCTCAAGTTTGGCCCTTCCGCTCACTAATAGACGGAATGTCGAAGCTTACTGATGAGACGAAACCTGGCAGGACAGAACTGTGCGCCAAATAGTCAGATTTGGTTGAAATGGATTCAGAGAGACATAGCATATGAAGGGGCACTTGGCATTCAGTGTTGATTAGTCAGGGCTAAGGTAATTTAGGTAGGTGCTAAAAATAGTCAATGCTGTGAAGTGGGTGACTTCAAAGTCGAGCAGGAAACGCAGTTGAGTTTGACGTTTGCCTCCAGTTGAAATGGCTCTGGTTGAAACTACGTTCACAATGAAAGGTAACCACTGCCAGGATAAAAATAACGGCAAAGGATAAATCTGGACGCATCTCCAAGAGATGACATTAACTTGCTGCGGTGCAGCAGTGAGTTCCCAGCTCCGCCGTTGTTATACAACCAGTTCGCTCCCAGTTTTACCCCAGCATTGAGGTAAGATCATTGTCAGGTTTGACGTTTTCTCTTGCAAAGTGCTTCAAACCCGTCTTCCAGCTTGTGTGTGTGCTGCTGTAGGAGACAAGTTGTAGTTGATTGCAATTTTATTTTGACTTTTTTTTTTTAAGGCCTCGTAGTGTTTATCAGTAGGAAGATTGTTCCATGGAAGCCGGCCAAGGATGTCAAATGTCATGTGGTTAAGCGCACAGGGTTCTGAAGTAGAACGAGGACAAGATAATAAAATCTGGGGGCCAGTTTGCGGCTCCCTTGTTTTTTTTATTTTGGCACGAACGGGATGGTAGCGGGAACTAAATCAAGAACAAAGTCACTGACTTACCACTGGAGACCCACCCGTTGCGATTTTCAAGCAGGCCTCAGTTTAGGCGGCCAGTGCGCTTTCCAGAGACGGGCAGTAACCAAAAATCGGGGGCTCTGTCTGGCCTTTGACAGCCGCCGGCTGGGGGGGGGGGGGGGGGAGGGCAGGCAAGGTAGCTTTTGGGTTGCAGGTCAGGGGTGAGATCCAGCCTTCTACAGGCTGAGATCGGGCAGTGAAGGGAATCCAGCCAGGGTCGCACGGTGGGGCAGAGAAGTGGGGGAAGATTAGGCCCCCAAAAAAAAGAAAGGCTTGCATTTCTATAGCGCCTTTCACGACCACCGGACGTCCCAAAGCGCTTTACGGCCAATGAAGTACTTTTTGAAGTGTAGTCACTGTTGTAATGTAGGAAACGCAGCAGCCAATTTGCGCACAGCAAGCTCCCACAAACAGCAATGTGATAATGATCAGATCATCTGTTTTTTGTGATGTTGGTTGAGGGATAAATATTGGTCAGGACACCAGGGATAACTCCCCCTGCTCTTCTTCGAAATAGTGCCATGGGATCTTTTACGTCCACCTGAGAGAGCAGACGGGGCCTCGGTTTAACGTCTCATCCGAAAGACGGCACCTCCGACAGTGCAGCACTCCCTCAGCACTGCACTGGAGTGTCAGCCTGGATTTATGTGCTCAAGTCTCTGGAGTGGGACTATGAACCCACAACCTTCTGACTCAGAGGCGAGAGTGCTACCCACTGAGCCACAGCATGGTACAGTGCCACCTATCTGGGAAAGACAAATTGAGAATCGGGAGGACTGAAAGGTAATTACATGGTAAACATATTGTAAAGTATAATTTAAACAGGACAGCTTAAATGTGGGAGCTAGGAGTAACAGAATAGTGTGACGTGACACTGCCTGGAAGTATAGGAAGTGTGTTCTCTGCAAGACTTATGCAATCTAGAAACGGATCCATCCCTGACTACCTTTCTCCCCCACCAACATTCCTGTTGAAAATGGCAAACTCGCCCTCTGGAGGACAGCAGATACGGTTTATAAAGACTGGTATTCACACCCAAGGTGCGCTCATCAGCAATCTCCATGCTCCAGTACCACCTTGTGCCATCTTTAATAATGCAGTTTCTAAGCTGACCTCTCCTCCCAGCTCACAATTTGGGCATCCACTCTCAACCATTTTGTTGGCACATTCACCAACACAATGAGCCAAAAGTTGCTGCCAAAATATAGGCTAGGCGAATGGCACTCGCCGTTATTTCGGTGCAAACGCCACAGCAACTTCAGGCGAGGGCAGATGCACGATTAAATGCGGAAATCGAGAAGTTGCCGTCGGAGATGCGCCGCTCCCCCGCTAGCTTCGCGAAAACGGCACCTCACTGACCAACTCCCCCATTCAAATGCAATGGCGTGAAGGTGCTCTACTTGCGCGGTAGATACGAACTAAACTCGCCACGGAAAGGTAGGGCTTGTCCACTTCAGTCTAAGTACCCTTTTAAGGGGTGTGATAAGTGTTAATTACTGCCAGTCAACCTCTCTGGCAATGAAAATTAACTATTACAAGTTTGGAGTCTCATTCCTTCAGGTTTTAATTGTTGTTGAAGATTTACTTTTACTTTCTGTCTCTTTTTTTCTCTCAATATAGTCTTTCTTTCCCTCTCTCTTTTTCTTTCTGCACCTGATTTGACATTGAATCCACCCACTTCCTTGGTCAGTCCTTGTTCAGCACTGTTCATTTCTCAATCCTTCAATCTGATTGGTTAAGGAGATACACAATTGCTTGCCCTGTTCACTGAGGTCCCAGATGCCCTGTAGAGGGCGCCGCGCCATTTCCATCGCGCACTTCTAGGGCAAAATCTCGTCGCCATTAAACAGGCAAGGATGAATCTAACTAACAGAGGGCGCCGTGTGTTGGCCTGACGCAGCAACCTTTGGGCCAGTGCTTTCTTTTGGAATGCCCAAGAGTGCAAAGGACGGCGGGCTGTTGACATCCTACGGCTATGTGTGTAAATCAATAAGCAAAGTCACAATAATCTCATCTGTCAGGCCGGCTGTGTTCAATCCGCAAAAGAGCAAAAGGAAATAACATTGGCCAAGTGTGACTCAGTCGTGGAATAGCAGCAGCTATTCTGGGAAAATCAGGCCGTTTCCTGCAAGGTTTTTGCAGTTGCACCTGTTTGCATCCAGTGATTGGCTGGATTCCACTGGAGAGATCTTGCTGTTGATTGAAAACTTTCATAAATGATATCTCTAATCCTGTGTTTTTTCTGCATTCTCATAAATTTTTTCGTTCGTCTTTCGGATGAGATGTTAAACTGAGGCCCCGTCCGCTCTCTCGGGTGGACGTAAAAGATCCCGTGGGCACTATTTCGAAGAAGAGCAGGGGAGCTATCTCCGGTGTCCTGGGCCAATATTTATCCCTCAATCAACATAACAAAAAACAGATTATCTGGTCATTATCACATTGCTGTTTGTGGGAGCTTGCTGTGCGCAAATTGTCTGCCGTGTTTCCTACATTACAACAAGTGACTACACTTCAAAAGTACTTCATTGGCTGTAAAGTGCTTTGGGACGTCCTGAGGTCGTGAAAGGCGCTATAGAAATGCAAGTCTTTTCTTTTTAATTGATGGTAGGGCTCCTTATTTTCATTGAGAAATAGGAGAGCCATCCTGTTCCAAAGTCAATGGAACTGAAGTGAAACAGGAATTTAAAGCTCCTTTTAGAAATAAAACTCAGCAATTACACCACACAAAAGAAGGGCACAACAGCTTATTAATAAGCAGAAACTTCTGCTTCTCAGTGGCCCCTTGGGTTAAATGTAACACCTGATCTATCAAGCCAAGCAAGACCAGGAGGCCCCCAGGGACAATCCCTGGAGTACTGAGGTTAGCTGGGCCGGTGGTGGAGGTGCTACCATTGGTCGCTGGGCCGGTGGTGGAGGTGCTACCATTGGTCGCTGGGCCGGTGGTGGAGGTGCTACCATTGGTCGCTGGGCCGGTGGTGGAGGTGCTACCATTGGTCGCTGAGCCGGTGGTGGAGGTGCTACCATTGGTCGCTGGGCCGGTGGTGAAGGAGCTACCATTGGTCTTTGAGCCACAGGTTTTGGGAGGGGAACGTTAGACCGGGATCCTGTTCCTGATTGCTATCCAATGATCTTGGCTGGAAAGGGCAGGGTGAGGATGGGATTGGTCTACACTTTGATACCTCCCCCACCCCTCCCCTAGTCTCAAACAGCCTGGTGACACTTCTCGGGATCATGTTCCAACATTGGCAGTCTTCAATGGGAAGTCTCGTCACTGAGCCCACACAGTGGGAATTCGGGGTGGGGGGGACACTGTGCACAATCTTAAGACCATTTAAAGTAACGGTGGGAAAGTCCCGCGACGGGAACACCAGAATTCCCAGCATGCCCTCTCGGCAGCCCAGCCTCCCTGCCAGAATCGCAACGTCACAATCGTTCCCCCTTTATTATGCAGACCCGCGCTTAAAGATTGGTCACTTTGCACAAAGTGCTGGAGAGCTGCCCATGTAATTGTCCCAAACAAGAGCCCTTTGTCCAGGAGAGGAAGGGAGAACATTGCGGAAAGAGGGGGGCGGGGGGAAAAGAAACCAGATACCCGAGAGATGTATCTGTACAAAATAAAAGTTAGTTGTGAAGTTTTTCTGCGGCGTTTATAATACACCTGTTTACGGCGGTAGTGGCCCCTCATAGCCTTAAAATTCTTCCCGAAATAATCTTAACCTCAGAGGAAATCAGTTCAACGCAATTACCAAGCTTCAGTAATTTAAGGTTTCTTTTATTTATCCAACTTCCTCGAGCTGTCAGTCACTGCGTGGGCACAACTGAAGAGACAGGCTCCAGTTAGACACCTCCACGCAGCCAACTTACAGCGGTTCGCCAATTTTTCCTATGTGGGAGGGACCCATTGCAAATATTTACACCCACTCTTGTTAATATTCACACACACACCCAGAGACCCCTGTCTTAACTGCTGAAAAGCTGTGTTAGCTACCCAAAGAAAATAGCGCTATCGTTACAGAAAAAGGTTCTTTTTTAATTATTATTGAAAAGAACATTTGTTGAATTACTCAAATGTTATGCAACGAAATACGGAAATCTGGTCAATTCATGGGCTCCACTCACAGACCCCGCCCCCCCCCACCAAGCTCTGGGGGCCTCAGATTGAAAGCTATTGACCGAGGCCCACAACTCGAGTGAAAACTCAAGAGGCGATGGAAGAATGTGGTGTGCGTCCCATGAATTCTCCAGATTTGGGGTTCATTGTTAGACCGCGGTTACCTTAAGCCACACAGGGCAGAGAATAAAGAAATTCCGTAAGAGGCTCAGCTGCTAATGGAAACTGTAGTCTAACCGTGGACAAGAAATTAGTTCGGAAAAATCCCCAACACTGACAATCGTCATTTTTTTTGTGAGGGTATATCCCCCCCTCCATTGCATCCAGAAACAATCCACTGGAGCCAGTGCATACCAAGGGAGACTTCATGTCCGTTACAGTCTAACCACTACAGTATCTCCTTGCACTGCCATGGTTAGCTCTTGAAGGCAAATACTTCAATGCCGAGAGGATGTTTCTCCTGGCTGGAGAGCCTAGAACGAGGGGTCACAGTCTCAGGATAAGGGGTCGGCCATTTAGGACTTGCCCAGTGAGTGGGCAGAAATTTGGCAGATGGAGTATAATGTGGGAAAATGTGAGGTCGTCCACTTTGGTATGACGAATAGAAAAGCAAATTATTATTTAAATGGAGAGAGACTACAGAATGCTGCCGTACAGAGGGATCTGGGTGTCCTCGTACATGAAACACAAAAAGTTAGCATGCAGGTACAGCAAGTAATTAGAAAGGCAAATGGAATGTTGGCCTTTATTGCAAGGAGGATGGAGTATAAAAGTAGGGAAGTCCTGCTACAACTGTACAGGGTGTTGGTGAAACCACACCTGGAGTACTGCGTACCGTTTTGGTCTCCTTATTTAAGGAGGGATATACTTGTATTGGAGGCAGTTCAGAGAAGGTTCACTAGGTTGATTCCTGGGATGAAGGGGTTGTCTTATGAGGGAAGGTTGAGCAGGTTGGGCCTATACTCATTGGAGTTTAGAAGAATGAGAGGTGATCTTATTGAAACATATAAGATTCTGAGGGGGCTTGACAGGGTAGATGCTGAGAGGTTGTTTTCCCCTCGTGGGGGAATCTAGAACTGGGGGGCACAGTTTCAGAATAAGGGGTCGCCCATTTAAGACGGAGATGAGGAGGAATTTCTTCTCTGAGGGTCATGAATCTTTGGAATCCTCTACCCCAGAGAGCTGTGGAGGCTGAGTCAGTGAATATATTCAAGGCAGAGATTGACAGATTTTTGAACTACAAGGCAGTCAAGGGTTATGGGGAACAGGCAAAAAAGTGGAGTTGAGGCCAAGATCAGCCATGATCATATTGAATGGCGGAGCAGGCTCAAGGGGCCGAATGGCCTACTCCTGCTCCTATTTCTTATGTTCTTATGAGATGAGGAGAAATTTCTTCACTCGGAGGGTGGTGAATCTTTGGAATTCTCTACCCAAGAAGGGCTGTGGAGGCTCAGTCGCTGAGTACATTCAAGACTGATATCGATAGATTTTTGGACTCTAGGGGAATCAAGGGATATGGGGGTAGGGCAAGAAAGTGGAGGTGAGGGAGAAGATCAGCCATGATCTTATTGAATGGCGGAGCAGGCTCGAGGGGCTGAGTGGCCGACTCCTGCACCTATTTCTTATGTTCTTATTCCTAAAGGAAGTTTTCCTTCTCAGAACCTCCTGCTCCTATTTATTAAGTTCTTATGTACTTGAAGCATATTTGCAACCGTGATATTTAGGACTACACACGGAGGACATGAAGCAGTCCAGAAGTTATTGCTGTGTAGGCCTGATTTAATTTCTGAGACCAACAATAGAGGCACGATATAGTGCTGGGCAATTGAATATTTATCCTCTTTTAATACACTGACCGCACCAATTAGAAAGGTTAAATGAAGCGTAGACAATGTAGAACTCCCCATTATTACTGCAGTAATGTGCATTAAGTCAAACCCAACAATCTGATTCCTACAGTAACCTAATGGCATTTGGCTTTCTCACACTATCGTGCTGCACTGCTCTGTTAAGCAGACTCATGCACACAGTAAACTGCAATTCATAAATTTGAACTGCGTAAAAACTTATTTTACTGAGGGAAAGAGAGGATCTTTCTCTCACCAGTCTGGTCTGGATTCCAACTCAGACGCACGACAGTACACTAACCTTCTGTACCAGCCAGAACCCCACTAATATTTCTTTAAAAATGAAGACAATGCATATATATTATCTTCCATCGCTGTTTTCAAATTTCAGCTCTAGCTAGGAATGATTACTTTCGATAGAATCCAATTGTGATAAACAGTACAATTCACAGTTGAACATCCTACAATGTTACAGCCCATCATTTTACACATCTCTAAAGCACAGGGGATGGAACTCATTTGTGACTGGCCTCAATATGATGCTGGTACTCTTTGTAGGACAGTCTGACTGAGTAGGATTACATTACATCTATCTATCAATAGCTATATTTATATTTTTACGTCTTACAAATAGCACACACCCGCAATGCTCGAGATGTCAGTCTTTGTTAGCGATGCAGAACGATTTTTGTTTTGAAGAGAAAGAACGCCAGTCATTCTCCCGCAACCTGACATTTACAAGCAGTTACAACCACCCTTTGAAAGACCCCAGCAGTTTACAACCATCTACAATTACCTAGATCTGCCTATGTAAAGCAATGGCCTTAAAGAGAGAGTCCAAAATAGCAGTTAAACATTAGGCCCCAGACTACCCATGTTTTAGTATATCTATAATATATTAAAATGTTAAATTTGTGTGCACTTCCTATCTACAACACCTTAATTTTTGTTGTCACTTTTCAGTCACATTTTTGTGTAATCTTTTTCCGTTATAAAATCCCAGGTTCACATTTATGATGGAAGCTGCCTATGTAAACTTGTCACATTAATTACACCCTCTCATCAGTGGTGGCACTATCGCACCTCACCATTGTGTTTCTCAGCTCCTTAGTCTATACCGTACAGAAAATCCCATGCTGCAACCAACTTGACTTCACTACTCTTGAAATTACCATGAGTTTTGCTATTTACCTGTAAGTAATCTAACTTTGAAGTACAGCATAAAAATAAGGACAGAATGTACGGCTTTGAGATGCAGACCAAATGACATCTGTCTGTGTGCCCTAGATCAGTTATCCTGCATCCTCTAACCTGTGTGCAACTGTGTGATTGTCTCTGTACAGTGACTCTGTAAATTGTGTGATTGTGTCTCTGTACAGTGACTCTGTAAATTGTGTGATTGTGTCTCTGTACAGTGACTCTGTAAATTGTGTGAATGTGTCTCTGTACAGTGACTCTGTAAATTGTGTCTCTGTACAGTGACTCTGTAAATTGTGTGAATGTGTCTCTGTACAGTGACTCTGTAAATTGTGTGAATGTGTCTCTGTACAGTGACTCTGTAAATTGTGTGAATGTCTCTGTACAGTGACTCTGTAAATTGTGTGATTGTGTCTCTGTACAGTGACTCTGTAAATTGTGTGAATGTGTCTCTGTACAGTGACTCTGTAAATTGTGTGAATGTCTCTGTACAGTGACTCTGTAAATTGTGTGATTGTGTCTCTGTACAGTGACTCTGTAAATTGTGTGAATGTGTCTGTACAGTGACTCTGTAAATTGTGTGATTGTGTCTCTGTACAGTGACTCTGTAAATTGTGATTGTCTTTGTACAGTGACTCTGTAAATTGTGTGATTGTGTCTCTGTACAGTGACTCTGTAAATTGTGTGATTGTGTCTCTGTAGTGACTCTGTAAATTGTGTGATTGTGTCTCTGTACAGTGACTCTGTAAATTGTGTGAATGTGTCTCTGTACAGTGACTCTGTAAATTGTGTGATTGTGTCTCTGTACAGTGACTCTGTAAATTGTGTGATTGTGTCTTTGTACAGTGACTCTGTAAATTGTGTGAATGTGTCTTTGTACAGTGACTCTGTAAATTGTGTGATTGTGTCTCTGTACAGTGACTCTGTAAATTGTGTGATTGTGTCTCTGTACAGTGACTCTGTAAATTGTGTGAATGTGTCTGTACAGTGACTCTGTAAATTGTGTGATTGTGTCTCTGTACAGTGACTCTGTAAATTGTGTCTCTGTACAGTGACTCTGTAAATTGTGTGATTGTGTCTTTGTACAGTGACTCTGTAAATTGTGTGATTGTGTCTTTGTACAGTGACTCTGTAAATTGTGTGAATGTGTCTTTGTACAGTGACTCTGTAAATTGTGTGATTGTGTCTCTGTACAGTGACTCTGTAAATTGTGTGAATGTGTCTTTGTACAGTGACTCTGTAAATTGTGTGAATGTGTCTTTGTACAGTGACTCTGTAAATTGTGTGAATGTGTCTTTGTACAGTGACTCTGTAAATTGTGTGATTGTGTCTCTGTACAGTGACTCTGTAAATTGTGTGATTGTGCCTCTGTACAGTGACTCTGTAAATTGTGTGAATGTGTCTGTACAGTGACTCTGTAAATTGTGTGATTGTGTCTCTGTACAGTGACTCTGTAAATTGTGTCTCTGTAGTGACTCTGTAAATTGTGTGAATGTGTCTCTGTACAGTGACTCTGTAAATTGTGTGATTGTGTCTTTGTACAGTGACTCTGTAAATTGTGTGAATGTGTCTTTGTACAGTGACTCTGTAAATTGTGTGAATGTGTCTCTGTACAGTGACTCTGTAAATTGTGTGAATGTGTCTTTGTACAGTGACTCTGTAAATTGTGTGAATGTGTCTCTATAAATTGTCTCCAATGACTATTTCACGATTCAGACACGGGTCTTCGCAATTTACAGTGAATTGGACACGGTAAAAAAAAAAATCCCCCCAAAATAATTTCAGTAGCAGCCTTTGTAAGAAAAAAAAATGCCTTGCTCGAACTTAACAAGGATTTTATTGCCAAGTGAGTCATCCGGAATGTTTGTGTGAGCAGAAGGATGTGTCGAGGGAGGGGAGAAAGAATAGAGTGGGCCCAGTGCAGTGATGTTCAGGAAACTAACCGGGCGGTGAAGCCAGTTGTGTAGCTGGCAGCAGCTTCATGCCGCACCCTGCCTGCGATAACCTCCCCGCCTCCTGAAATTCACGCTGCATTTTGAAAGCATTGCTCGGCCCCGGACGAGGCCAGCTCTTCCCTGCGTTGCATCAGACACACACGTTCATCTGCTCCTGATTTGGGCGTTCTGCTGCGAGTGGAGGGGCTCGGCCCAGCTGCGACTGGTGACGAGGCTGCTGTGGTATTTGCCCGATTGAACACTGCCGCTGTTGACTGGGCTGCGAGCACGCACCAGGCTTGATTGCTTCCCCATGGGGCGCGCAGCTGGACGTTGGGTCAATTCTTTTGACTGCAATTTGGAAAAAAGGAAGGGCCTGAGCAAGGGTACAACCGGCCAAAACAATGCGTTAACATTATAGCCACCCGTTCCCGCAAAAGCCGATAAAAAAAAATGATTGGCAGCACCCTTTAATCCGCTCCATATAATCTCCTTTAGCCACTCTTGAAGTGACTGGAGGCTCAAGTGCTGAGCCAAATTAAACATCGTCTTGGGAAAACAGGTGTCAGACGGATAGACTATTAGCAAGTCCGACAAAGACCCTATTATATGTTAGTTTACAGGAACCTGATCAGTACATCACAGCACTAGTTGCATCTGCCAAGACCGTGCAGGCACCCATCAGGATTAGACTTGGAAGCAGATTTCTGCGAACTGCTTGTAAAAAAAAAATGCAGTAAGCGATTTGTACCTTAGTCCATTCAATCTGCAGATAAATCTGAATTGAAGCTGGAGTGGAAAATCAATCCCTAACAACTTGCATTTATATAGCGCCTTTAACGTAGTAAAACTGTCCCAAGGCTCTTCACAGGAGCGATTATCAAACAAAATTTGACACCGAGCCACATAAGGAGATATTAGGGCAGGTGAGCATTTTAATTGACATCAGCACCCCTTGTTGCAAGGGACTCCTGCTAGATATCAGCTGGAAACATCATTGATTGAGCTGTGATGCACCAAATGGTCAAATGGACACTCGCTTCATTGATTAAATCAGACTCGCTTCCAACGATTTTGCAAAGTGGGCAAGATTACCTCACTATGGCGGCTTAACATTGACGAGGGAGAATAGCCAAAATGAATTATGTTGTAGTTTTATTACGTTGAAGGCGCTATATAAATGCAAGTTGGTGTTGTTGTTGACGTGAAGAATGCTCAGTTGGGTGAGGTACTTGGGGCTACCAGCCAATGCCTAACAGTACCCCTAATGAGTTAGTGCTGTAATGGTCAGTACTGGTGGTAATGGTGTTTCAAGAATGTATTGGGATTTCTGCATTCTATCCGATTGATAGATTGGTCCTCTACACCCTTTGCTTAAGTACAGAACCGGACAGGACAGTTTAAAGCCAGTTGTAATAAAACCAGAATGCAGGAACATAAAGAGTAAAAGTTCCACCGTACAGCCTCTGTATAGTTTGGCTTATTAAAACATAACCACAAAAGATACATCGGTTTGAGACGTAATTAGCACCTTCAGGGAAATGGTGGAAAATCAAATTAATGTTTGAAAACTGAGCGGGATTGAAAGGTAGATTGAAAAGAATTTTGACCAGACTGAAACATAGGAACATAAGAACTAGGAGCAGGAGTCGGCCATTCGGCCCCTCGAGCCTGCTCCGCCATTCAATAAGATCATGGCTGACCTTCGACCTCAACTCCACTTTCCTGCACTATCCCCATATCCCTTGATTCCCCTAGAGTCCAAAAATCTATCGATCTCCGCCTTGAATATACTCAACAATTGAGCATCCACAGCCCTCTGGGGCAGAGAATTCCGAAGATTCAGTGAAGAAATTCCTCCTCATCTCAGTCTTAAAAGGCCAACCCCTTATCCTAAGACTATGCCCCCCCCCCCCCCAGTTCTAAAACTTTAAAGCAATTACTTTAATTTTATTTTTAAATTGCTTCTTAATGTATTTTGTCAGACTCTGTGCTGTGCAGTAAAATGACTTGTGTACTAATTTAATTGGCCACACTTGAGTTGCTCAAACAATCCCATAGCACTACATTTTGATGCGGTTTGTGCAGGAATTAATTTTAGGTCACATCCCCCTCTTCCTCATAACTGAATGGTTATGTCACTCTCCAACAATCTAGAGAGGAGCAAGATATGCATGTCAATCCATTCGGGAGAAGCTCAACTCACAAACAGAGCACACGCCTGTTGATTATGGAGGCAGCACATTCTGTTGCCTGGCAGCCGTTTGCCGAAAGAATGGTTTATATTTAAAAAATAAATACAAACAGATCTCTGATGGTCCTGTTGGGAAATCTAGGGTCTGCAGCACTGTTGTGACGCTTAGCTGTTACCTTGATCTGTCACTTTAAAACCGCTGCTCGAAATGGTCGCGTCTATTTGCAACACCAGATTTCTGATTGGTCCCCTTTGGAGGACAAGACCAGATTTCTGATTGGTCCCCTTTGGAGGACAAGACCAGATTTCTGATTGGTCCCCTTTGGAGGACAAGACACGCCCAACAGTTTGTCTGAAATGTGTAATTTGATCCTGCCTGCTGCAGGCAACCCTGCAATGTGTAATTTGATCCAGTCTTGCCAGACTACAGAATGTGGAAGCTTTGTGAAGATCCTCTGTTAATAGTATCCTGCAATTGTAATTATCATTGCCCTTGGCTGGTAAAATAAAAGACTTCATACTCTAATTAGTGGGTTAGTAAATTCTTTGTGGAGTTTTATTTATTTTTTCCTTTTGGAAGTGATAAATATTATTTAATTCTAAATAGGTAAATTGAGGTGATTGTAGCTGGTACTGTTGAGGTCAATTGTAATTGTTTGTAAATTTCAAGCTCCAGTTCAATGACTGGCTCTTCTCCTTTGTCAAATATTGTTTTGCATTTGTAACAAAGTTTGCAGTGCGGGGCCTGGAATATGACTGAAGCAAGCTTAGATGTAGATATGATAGATAAAGCTGTAAAGATGCTGCCAAGTATCAGCTTGGCTCTGTGGTAACACATCCCAAGAAACTTCACCGGAGCGTTTAGGGGGCGATTTCCAGAGCTTAGGGCCTTTGGCAGCTGAAGGCACGGCCACTAATTGTGGAGCGATGAAAATCGGGGATGCGCAGGAGGGCAGAATTGGAGGAGCGTCGAGATGTTGGAGGGTTGGAGGACTGGAGAAGGTCACCGAGATAGGGAGGGGCGTAGTCAGGTAGAAGTCTCAAAAATGCAGCGTCACCAAGGAGATAAGTACCTTCAAGGAATGTTAGTAAGCAGCAGTGCAGGCCTACTATCCGTGGGCTGAAGCAGAAAAATTCCTTGGTCGTGACAGAACTTCCAACTGAGGAATTCCCTTCTAGTGTAGTCATTTCTACTTTTGACAGTTTTACAACACTGTTTACTCAGTTTGCGGCCAGTTTGCTTACATATCAACAGTCAGGACACTTCAAACACTTTAGAATGACCTGGTCATGCTGCATCTTGAGTAGTGCTTTCAATTCTGGTCACTGAAGCACAAGGCAAACATCCATAGAAGCTATGCAGAGAAGGGCCATGAGACCAATCTCTAATGTTCAAGGACTTAGTTATGATCAAATGATAGAGAAATTTGGATTCTTCAACCTAGAAAGGAAACGACAGAGAGGGGACTTTCTGGGAGATAAGTGGAATGGAAAAGTTTAATCCCGAGCACTATTTCCAGTTAACGCACAACTGTAGGACGGGTTGCAATAAGTACAAACCGATAAAACACAAGTTCAGGACTGAAATCAAAAAGTCCTTTTTCATGCAACGAGAGGCAAGTATCTGTCATGGTCTTCTCGACAAGGTAGTGAAGGCAACAATTTTGGAATCATTTCAGGAGGTAGTTAGATGCTCTCATGGTGGGAATGTAGGTTTCGAGAAAGGATCGGCTAGATAAGCCAAATGGCTTTTTAAACATTTGTTCTTGGGATACGGGCAACACTGGCGAGGCAGTATTTATTGCCCATCTCTAGTTGCCCTGAGGTCAACCACATAGTGTCGGACTGTTGTCACATGAAGGCCAGACTGGGTATGGGTGGCAGGTTCCCTTCAGCCGTGGCTCAGTGGGTAGCACTCTCACCTTTGAGTCGGAAGGTTGTGGGTTCAAGTCCCACTCCAGAGACTTAAGCACAAAAAAATCTAGGTTGACACTCCCATGCAGTATTGAGGGAGTGCTGCACTGTCGGCGGTGCCGTCTTTCGGATGAGACGTTTAAAACCGAGACACCGTCTATCCTCTCAGGTGGACGTAAAAGATCCTACAGCACTATTTCGAAGAAGAGCAGGGGAGTTCTCCCCGGTGTCCTGGCCAATATTTATCCCTCAATCAACATCACAAAATCAACAGATTATCTGGTCATTATCACATTGCTGTTTGTGGGAGCTTGCTGTGCGCAAATTGGCTGCCACGTTTCCTACATTACACAGTGACTACACTTCAAAAGTACTTTATTGGCTATAAAGCGCTTTGGGACGTCCTGAGGTCGTGAAAGGCGCTATATAAATGCAAGTCTTTTTATTTTTTTCTTCCCTGAAAGACAATGAATGAGTTGGGTTTTTATGACAATCTGGCCGATTTCATGGTCCTTTTCTGATGCCAGCCCATTAATTACCAAATTTATTGATTTAGTGCCCCGGTTGGATTTGACCTCCTGACCTTGGGTTGCAAGTCCAGTACCATAACCACTAGGCTACCGTATCCAAACCTCTTCATTGATCTAATGTTTGTGATCATTGTGAAAATTAATTTGTTGTGCAAAGTGCTTTGAGATTTTGAATATAATAGAGCTCTGTATAAATGGAAGTTGTTACATTATTTCCTGCTTAGAGCGATATGTAGCGGATGGTGGTGAGTTATACTGTCGGTTCCGAATTGCTGTCTGATCATGCAAATTGAGCTCTGCTTGTGTGCTCAGCAGCATCTGAACACTGGTCACATTATTAATGTTGGAGCCATGGGGGGCAGTCGATTGTTTCTGCTACCGTTGAGAAAAGATAAAAATTAGCTTCTAAAAGTTTGCTTCATGCAGATCAATTTGCCTACAGGCAAACGTTAAGCTTACCATTGCCATTAATTAGTATATGCACCTAATCCACGAAATGTATTTGCTAAAAGTGAAAACATATAGGGCTGGATTTTCATTGACCCGTGGAGTCGGGTTTGGAGGCGTGTGGGGGGTTAAAGTTGCAGATTCGGGGGTCCCGACCCCATCCCGCCCCCAACCCGCCTCCATGCCAGTTTCGCTGGAGGCGGGTACCCGACCTGTGCTGGGACCCGCCTCCCCGAGGCGGGAAGGGGATTAGTGACAATTAACTGCCTGTTAACAGGTAGTTAACAGGCAGTTTTTTGCCTAATCCCTATTTTGAAAGGTGAAATGTGGGCTTCCCGACAGGTGCCAACCACGCCAAGTTATCGGGGCGGACCGTGGGTCTGCAGGGGTTGGAGGGGTCAATATGTCTGGTGGGCAGGTGAGTGATGGGTGCATGTGTGCAGAGGTAAGTGTGTAAGGTAAGTGCAAAGTGTGGGAAAAAGTTTTACTTACCTTAACTTCCTCCTGCAGGTGTCAGCCCTTCAGTTCTCGGGAGTCAGAAATCTCACCAGCACAGAAAGCACAATGGCCGTGGTGCTGTCAAAAACTGCAGCCTTCTGCTTTCTGTGCTGGAATGATTTCTAACTCAGCCTGAGTAGAAGGACTCAAGTTAGAAGACAGATTGTCAGTGTTTGACAGCTTCACAGAGCTGTCAAACGCTGATATTTCATCTGTCAAAAGCTCTTGACAGATGAAATGTCAGTCTGTGACGTTACCTGTTGCCGGGTGGCCCTTAATTGGCCTGCTGAGCTCACTGGGCGGGCTCAACAAGGTCAATCAAGTGAAAATACAGTGGGTTGGCCACAAGTCGATGGAGGCGGGTCTACAACCCAAAAAGTGGGATTCACGACCCCAACCCGCCCCCAGTATCAAAATCCAGCCCAAACTCTTCTTGAGTGATGGCCATCTAGCATTTTATAATAATTCCATTTATATTACAAGCGGAAGCACTTCCGTAAGATAACCTGGTTCCCATTGTGCTGAATATGCCCCGTTTATACTGCCACAAAAGCAGGGAAAGGTCCTTGTATATAGTCATAGAGTCATAACGGCACAGAAGGAGGCGATTCGGCCCATTGAGTCCCTGCCGGCTCTCTGGAGAGCAATCCAGTCAGTCCCATTCCCCCGCTCTGTCCCCGTAGCCCTGCAAGTTTATTTCCCTCAAGTGCCTATCCAATTTCCTTTTGAAATCATTGATTGTCTCCGCTTCCACCACCCTCGTCGGCAGCGAGTTCCAGGCCATTACCACTCGCTGCGTTAAAAAGTTCTTCCTCGCGTCCCCCCTGTATCTCTTGCCCAAAATCTTAAATCTGTGTCCCCTAGTCCTTGTACCATCAGCTAATGGGAACAGCCTTTCTCTGTCTACCTTATCCAAACCCGTCATAATCTTGTACACCTCTATCAAATCTCCTCTCAACCTCCTTTGCTCCAAGGAGAACAACCCCAGCTTCTCCAACCTAACCTTGTAGCTAAGATTCCCTGTCGTAAGAATGAGCCTTACGCGTGGTGAACTTAAAGTAAGCTTTAATCAACTAAAAAGGTGCTACATACAAAAGAGGTCTTACTCTATGCCTCTCCAGGATCCAACTGCTCAGTCCAGTATTTATCCTGGACTAATCACAGGAAGTGATGCAATAAAGTTCGAGTCACAGGAAGCTGTATTGTGTTACCACATTCTCCCCCCCCAAAAGATTAGGAGGCCGGGATGCTCCCTCCATTTCGTAGCCGCCGGACGAGGGAGAGCCGCACCCGTTTGGGTTCTCGTAGCGGTAGAGGGCCCCTAGCCCGTTTACCCGCCGCGGGCCGTGGACCAGAGTCCGAGTGATCCAGCCCGCTCTGTGAGGGGTCAGGACGATCCTGACTGTGTACTGGTGCCCGAACGGGTGTCGGGCAGGGCTGTGGCAGATCAGTTTCCGAGCGTATGGTACGGGGTGGATCGTGGCTGCGCGTGCGAGCCCCGACGGGCTCATAGTCAGTCTGCCCCAGGTCGGCACGCTGGAGTGAGGTACCAGCCGGCGTCAGATCCAGATCGTGATGAGAGGCACCTGGCGAGCCCAGAGATGTGCCTGGTACAATATCATCCCCTGGTGTCCCTCTATGTTTCGGCGGGCAGGGAGCCAGATCCCGCAATGACACGGTAGATTCCCGACCGTCAGGATACCGAATATAGGCGTAGGTAGGGTTGACGTCAGTGAGCTCAACCTCATCTACCAGGGGGTCATTCTTAGATGCCCGGACATATCTTCGGAGTAGCACTGGTCCCGGTGCAGTCAGCCACGACGGGAGAGATATCCCATAGGATGAGCGACGCTGAAATCGGAAGAACCGTTCATGAGGCGTCGTATTTGTGGCGGTCGAAAGGAGGGACCGTGTGGAGTGTAATGCGTCTGGAAGTACTGCTTCCCATTGCTGGTTGGGTAGGCCCCGAGATCTCAAAGCCAGACGTACCGCATTCCAGATGATAGCGTTAAAACGCTCGACTTGCCCATTCCCGACCGGATGATAAGGCGTCGTTCTGCTGGCAGCAATACCCCGTTCCGAGAGATAGGCCTTGAGTTCTCCTGACATAAAAGAAGGGCCCCGATCCGAATGAACATAGGATGCCATGCCACAGAAAGCAAATACCTGCTCAAGGCAGCTGATAACCGTGGTCGTCAGCATATTGGGGCAGGGAAAGGCAAACGGAAAACAGGAATACTCATCGACCATGGTCAATAGATAACTGTTGCGAGTTGAAGAGGGCAACGGCCCCTTAAAATCGATGCTAAGCCGTTGCATTGGCTGGGTCGCATGTATGAGTATACCACCCGAGGGGCGGAAAAACTGAGGTTTCAATTCCGCACAGACTCTGCAGTCCGAGCACATCTTCTTTACATCCCCGGTAGAGAATGGGAGATTTCGGGACCGCACGAAGTGTAGCATGCGAGTAACGCCCGGATGACACAACCCATCATGGATGTCTACGAGCGTAGAGGGTGCCATGGCGGAGCAGAATGCTCGTGTGAGGGTATCCGGAGCCACATTCTCCTTGCCAGGTCGATAGTGGATGGTGTAACCAAAAGAGGCCAATTCCAGCCGCCAAAGCTGGATTTTATTATTTTTAATTTTGGTCCGTTTTCGATTATCGAGCATGAAGGCGACCGATCGCTGGTCCGTGATTAAGGTAAAGTGCTGGCGAGCTAGGAGATGAGTCCACTTCCGTACTGCCTCTATGATGGCTGTAGCTTCTTTCTCGACTGGAGGATAATGTAGCTCAGCCCCTTGAAAAGTCCTGGACAAAAATGCCACCGGACGACCTTCCTGATTCAGAGTGGCCGAGATCGCCACCTCCGAGGCATCACACTCAACGACAAAAGGAAGACTCTCATCGATGGAGTGAAGAGCCGCTTTCTCCAACTGTTTTTTCAGGAGGTTAAAGGCTGCAACAGCCGCTGTGTCTAGTGGGAATGTGCTGGCCTTCAGTAGAGGTTGGATTCGGTCCGAGAAGTTAGGAATCCATTTAGCATAGTATGCAAACAGGCCGAGGGCCCGGCGCAAGGAGGCCGGATTCTTAGGTGGCGGGAGCTCTTGGAGTGGGCGAAGCCTTTCAGGGTCAGGTTTAATGATGCCATTGCCCACACAATAGCCAAGGATGTTGATGGTTGGTTGTGACTCAATGGATTTAGCCGCATTTAATGTCAAATTACGGTGCTGGAGTGCATCCCAAAATCGTTGGAGATTGGCGTCATGTTCCCGCTGATTGCGACCTGCGACAGTAATATTGTCCAGATAAGGAAACGTATCCTTCAAGTCTTCCTGTTTGACCAGGTCATCCATTGCTCGCTGGAAGACAGCCACTCCATTAGTGACCCCAAAGGGGAGGCGACGAAATTGATACAGCCGTCCATTGGCTTCAAAGGCCGTATACTGCTTGTCTGAGACCTTCAAGGGTACCTGATGATAGGCACTTTTCAGATCATATGTTGAGAACACCGTGTACTCAGCCAGTTTATTAACCATATCATCGATGCGCGGCAATGGGTATGCGTCCAAGTCCGTATATTGATTGATGGTCTGTGAATAGTCAATGCACAGCCGTTTCTTGTGAGGTTGTAGAGGGTTCTTAACAATAACGACCTGGGCGCGCCATGGCGACGAACAAGGCTCGATAATATCCTCTGCTAAAAGCCGAGAAATCTCAGCCGCAATAAAAGACTGGTCTTCCTGACTGAAACGTCGTGACTTTGTTATAATCGGTTTGCATCGAGGAGGGATACTGGTAAACAGTGAGGGTTCATCCAGTGAAGCTGCTGACAATGCACAGAACGGTAATCGAGGTCGTATATTAGAAATAGTGAGTTCAGGTTTGGATCCGCCGAACTCAATGGTGAGCTTCTTATGCTGCTTTTGAAAATCCAGCCCTAAGATAAGATCACTACATAAGTCCTTGAGCACCGAAAGCCGGGTGGAGGGATACCTGCGACCATTAAGTGTTATTTCAACCATACAAAAGCCAGAAATTCTGGTATTAAGTGATGACTGAGCCATCGCAATTGCCTGGTCTGATGGGAAAACATGTAGCTTTAACTCTGCAACAATCTGTTCCCTAATGAAACTATCAGTGCTACCTGAGTCAATTAAGGCATCTAAAGTATGTCCATTAATTGATGCTTTTGTAGCTGCATGGAATAGGTTCTGAGGACAAGCAGCTGTAATTGGTGTTGTTGCACAAAGAGTGGCTGAAACTCTAGGTGTGTTTCTTCGAGAGAAAACCCGAGAGGAAGCACGATAGATTTTAGCCGGAACATCTTGATAGGCCCTTACCGGGGCAGTTCGGTAGGACTTAGCTTGATAAGCCCTCGTAGAGGCTCTTGATAGGCAAACCTTTGCAAAATGACCCTTTTTGTTGCAATGACTGCAAAACGCATTGCGAGCAGGGCAGAATTTCCGAGGGTGAAACTCATCACCACAAAAGAAGCATTTCTTAGATTGCCAAGAGGCTGCCACAGTGGGGTCATCATCCTCTTCATCAGTGAAGTCATCAGATTGATCGTCAGGGATAAAGTCCTCCCTAATAGAGTTCACCTGTGGCCTCTTAAATTGCCTGACTGTAGTTAAGGCAGCAGACCGAGGTCTGGGCACTGTATAAAGGTCTGCATTTCTTTTTGCCAGATCTAGAGAGCAAGCCATGTCATAAGCTCTCTGAAGCTCAAGTGTCTTACTTTCCAGTAGACGCTGGCGTATAAATGGGGAGGCAAGCCCGCAGATGAAAGCATCACGGATCATTTCTTCACGGTACAGCTCAGCTGAGGCCGCCTGAAAGTTACAGTCCATACTAAGTCTGCGAAGCTCTTGGAGGAATTTATCAATGGATTCCTCCGGCCCTTGTTGGGCTGTAGCTAGTAGATGTCTGGCATAGACCTCATTCGGTGTCTTAGTATATAGTCTTTTAAGCGTCCGAATTGCCTCCTCGTAACTGCCCCATTCCTCAACATACTGAAATACATTCGGAGTGACACAGTTGATGAGTATCCGCAACTTTGTGTCATCATCAGCCTTGCAATATTCGAGAAAATTGTCAAACGTGCGATACCAGTGTTTCCACACCTTACCGGCTGCTGGGGTGTTTGGGTCCAAGTCAAGACGCGATGGTTTAAGGATGTTTTCCATGATGGGTGATTCCCTGGATCCTTAGTTCCGAGTTCGTCCAAAAAGTTTGAGTGCGAAGTTTTTCAAAGTTGATTAAATTGTCGTAAGAATGAGCCTTACGCGTGGTGAACTTAAAGTAAGCTTTAATCAACTAAAAAGGTGCTACATACAAAAGAGGTCTTACTCTATGCCTCTCCAGGATCCAACTGCTCAGTCCAGTATTTATCCTGGACTAATCACAGGAAGTGATGCAATAAAGTTCGAGTCACAGGAAGCTGTATTGTGTTACCACATTCCCCATCCCCGGAACCATTCTGGTAAATCTCCTCTGCACCCTCTCAAGGACCTTCACATTCTTCCTAAAGTGTGGTGACCAGAACTGGACGCAATACTCTAGTTGCGGCCTAACCAGCGCTTTATAAAGGTTCAGCATAACCTCCCTGCTTTTGTACTCAATACCTCTATTTATGAAGCCCAAGATCCCATATGCCTTGCTAACCACTCTCTCAACATGTCCTGTCACCTTCAAAGATCTATGCACATGAACCCCCTGGTCCCTCTGTCCCTGCACACTCTTTAGAACTGTGCCATTAAGTCTATATTGCCTCTCCCTATCCCTTCTGCCAAAATGCATCACCTCACACTTCTCTGTATTAAATTCCATCTGCCACTTGTCTGCCCATTCTGCTGGCCTATCTAGGTCCTGTTGCAGTCGATTGGTATCCTCCTCACTGTTTTCCACACCTCCAAGTTTGGTATCATTGGCAAATTTTGAAATTTTACTCTGTAGTCCAATATCCAAGTCATTTATATATATCAAAAAAAGCAGTGGTCCTAGCAATGATCCTTGGGGAACACCACTGTCTACCATCTCCAGTCAAGCAACATATGAAGCACATTGCTTGCCTGTATGGGCCTTTATTGCTATGTCTAATGAGAGGAGGCAAGGAAAATGATAGGAAGTACTAGCACGGTCTCTGCACTCAGGAGAGTGGGCGTCTCCAGCAGAAGGTCGAAGACTCTCACCAAGGCTACTGGAGTTGGTCGGCCGGTCCAAAGATCGAATGCTCCTTTCTCCCCGGTGTCCTGGGCCAATATTTATCCCTCAACCAACATCACTAAAACAGATTATCTGGTCATTATCACATTGCTGTTTGTGGGAGCTTGCTGTGCCCAAATTGGCTGCCGCGTTTCCTACATTACAACAGTGACTGCACTTCAAGAAGTACTTCGTTGGCTGTAAAGCGCTTTAGAGCGTCCTGAGGTCGTGAAAGGCGCTATATAAATGCAAGACTTTCTTTCTAGTTTATCTAAGTTTGGTAAAATTGAGACCTTCCCCTTCAGCAAGGATTGGGCAGTCACATCCACTTGTGTGCAAAAAGCACAACACTCTGTTCGAGACTATAATCACACACACTTCAAGGCTCTGTGCATTTTTACATATTTCTGTTTGGTCCTAATGCATTCCAGGTGTATTAGATTCCAGTTCAGAGGCTCCAGTTGGGATCCATTTGATTCCCTGGTAGTGCTTATAAGGTTAAACACAAGCTTGTGTTCTAACGAAGGAGCCAATCTTCCTTTGTTTGCCGACACTTGGTTGTATTTAAATTAAAATCTATTAAATATCATTAAGCACTCCCAAAACATTTTCAAAACCCCCGCATAGCTTCCAGAAGTTTTATAGTAACTGGTAATAGGCCAGTAACAAGTCCTGGCTAACGCTCAACAGTATTCTAAGGTCCTTGAGGCCATTATTATATCCTTAAATGTTAAATTAGCATAATTGCCCCATAACTAGACTTTTTAAAGAATATCTCCATTTGGTTTGTGTGAACTCATATTTGAAGTCTGCCACTGATCTGAGTTTCCCCTCCATCAGACCTTAGAGTCCAGATGCTTCTTCAGCAGCACCTCCCAAACTCGCAACCTCTTCCACCTAGAAGGACAAGGGCAGCAGGCGCATGGGAACACCACCACCTCCAAGTTCCCCTCCAAGTCACACACCATCCTGACTTGGAAACATATTGACCGTCGCTGGGTCAAAATCCTGGAACTCCCTCCCCAACCGCACTGTGGGAGCACCTTCACCGCACGGACTGCAGCGGTTCAAGAAGGCGGCTCACCACCACCTTCCCAAGGGAAATTAGGGATGAGCAATAAATGCTGGCCTTGCCAGCGACGCCCACATCCCGTGAATGAATTAAAAAAACACAAGGGCGTGCTGCAGCCAACATCTCTGTACAGCGTGAAGCTGAATGTGAGACGGCCAAGGTACAATAGAGTTGTAGCAAGGAGTTATTGCACCTGGCAGCCTTCTCAGTAAAGACAAACTACCATTTATTGTGCTGCATGCCAGTATTAACTGCGCTGCCTCCATGTTATATGTGCCAGGTTGCACAAGAGACAGATAGGCACTGCAGATTAAGACAGATCAAAAAAAGAAAGAAAGACTTGCATTTATATAGCGCCTTTCACGACCACCAGACATCCCAAAGCGCTTTACAGCCAATTAAGTACTTTTTGAAGTGCAGTCACTGTTGCAATGTAGGAAATGCGGCAGCCAATTTGCGCACAGCAAGCTCCCACAAACAGCAATGTGATAATGACCAGATAATCTGTTTTTAGTGATGTTGATTGAGGAATAAATATTGGCCAGGACACCGGGGATAACTCCCCTGCTCTTCGAAAAATGCCATGGGATCTTTTACATCCACCTGAGAGAGTAGACGGGGCCTTGGTTTAACGTCTCATCGGAAAGACGGCACCTCCAACAATGCAGCACTCCCTCAGCACTGCGCTGGAGCGTCAGCCTAGATTTTTGTCAGTGCTGCCTCATTAAAAATTGTTGATAATGTGAACTTTGTTTTATATAATTCCAGTTGCCTTGGTTGTTAAAGAGGCAAAGCCAAACATCACAACTTTGAGACAGTTCTAAAACTCTGTGATGGCTCACATGACCACCACCATCTTTAAGAATTTATGACTTACAAGCTAGTAACTCCAATTTGATCTTAACTGTGAAGTAGCTGCATAAAAGTCAAATACTTAGAATGGATTAACACATCCTAGATCATCATCAACAACAACTTGCATTTCTATAGCGCCTTTAACGTAGTAAAACGTCCCAAGGCGCTTCACAGCCGTGTAATCGGACAAGATTTACATCGAGCCAAAGAAGGAGACATTAGGACAGGTGAACAAAAGCTTGGTCAAAGAGGTAGGTTTCAAGGAGCGTCTTCTAGGAGGTGAGGGAGGTGGAGGGGTTTAGGGAGGGAATTCCAGAGCTTGGGGCCTAACCGGCATCACTGGATAACAATCAGAGGTGGGAACTCTGGCCGACTTTTCTTCTAGATCGGGGCAATGAGGCTAACTGTAGCACCCCAGCTGCCAATAGCACCGACAGGAGGACCTGACCCAAACACCACCTGTTGTATCTGGCTCAGTTCGAAAATGCCCATGTCATCTACCTACAAGGCCACAGGGGGCGCCAGTGCTACTTTTTTCATTCACCTTTAAGTTGAATTTGGAAAGTTACCAAGAGAATTGCTGAATAGGTGCACCTTTAGTGGAAAGGAGTTAGCTTATACGTCCCAGATGCTGCCTGAAATTTGACTCTGGGACTAACTAGTGCCTTAGTTCACTATTATTCCGACTAAAGGGGATTTACCTTCCCTTTTTTGATTTGAATTTAAAGGAAAATTGTCAAAATGAATTGCGCTTGTCCACTTTGAGTGAGCAGCTTCTCTCTGCTATTTGTGATGGGAGGCTGCACACGTGGGGGGAGGAGGGGTTGCGTTTAGTTTGAACTAACAGGCTGACAGCACGGATTACAGTTACGTGCTGCAATAAACGTACCATGTGCCAGGTAGGGCTTTCCGGCCGGGCAGCAAGATCAGCGCTGCAAGTTTAGCAAAGAGAGGATCAAGCTCTCATTGAAAGCTCTCGCTGGTACAGTGCCCTCTTGATTTTCCCCAGTCTTTGCGCGCTTTGCCTTAAGACAGGCAGGATTGCTCATAAAGCAAAAAATGCAGTCGCTGATTAAAGAAATGCGTTCAAAAAAAAATAATAATAATCTTTCAAATGGTAAGGATGTTTCCTGCCCCTCCTGGCGACTGGCTGGAAAGGAACGCTGGCAGAGTCCGGAGGGCACCACCCAGGGAGATGGCGTGTGGCCCAGCGACACCTGATGGGAGAGAGAGCATCTAAATCACTTTGCAAAAATGGCAAGAAATGGAAACAGGGCATTAGGAGCCAGGAAATAAAAAGGAACTCTTTTGAGAAGAATAGGACTTCAGGAAAAAAAGAACACAGATGAATAAAGAGATGAGATAAAGTGGAATCCATTATATATTCTTGGACTTTACTGACATGAATAAGGCTGGCAGTCACCTTTGTTACCCTGGTAACAGTGGACAGCATCATTTATGGTAACGCAGCAACAATAATTATAAAGAGTTTCCTCTGCAGAGCAGCTCTGTGCAGTACAGTGCGGCTTTATTCAGACGCCTACAGCTTTGCCTACTGCCCTGCCGGCGGCAACAATGTAACTTTTGTCAAGTATCAGATTCTTCAGCGCACGCCCATTCTGATGTCATTTTCCCCGTCTTCTCTCCCCCACCCCGCCTTCCCCCCACCCCCATCCCGCCTTAAACAACTGTCGCAATGACGGAGATTGAAACTTAAAAAAATTTCCATCTAGGCAGCACGTCGCTGCAGACATCGTTCTTCCTCTTGAGTGTCAGCCTGTTGTGAGTTCAAGCCCCACGCCAGCTCTTGTGCACATATATGTTGGCTGACGCTGCAGTGTATTTATATTACATCACCTAGAATGCACAGCACAGAAACAGGCCTTTCGGCCCAACAGGTCTGTGCTGGTGTTTATGCTCCACACGAGCCTCCTCCCACCCTACTTCATTTTTAAAAATTTGTTTATGGGATGTGGGCGTCGCTGGCAAGGCCAGCATTTATTGCCCATCCCTAATTGCCCTTGAGAAGGTGGTGGTGTACAACTGAGTGGCTTGCTCGGCCATTTTAAGAGTCAACCACATTGCTGTGGGTCTGGAGTCACATATCGGCCAGACCGGGTAAGGACGGCAGATTTCCTTCCCTAAAGGACATTAGTGAACCAGATGGGTTTTTTACAATAATCCGATAGTTTCCTGGTCACCCTACTGATACTAGCTGTTTATTCCAGATTTATTTAATTAGCTGAATTTAAATTCCCCAGCTGCCATGGTGGGATTTGAACTCACGTCTAACTAGATCATTAGTCCAGCCCTACTAGGATTACTAGCCCAGTGACATTACCACTACGCTACTGTTCATCTCACCCCTATCAGCATATCCCTCTATTCCTTTCTCCCTCATGTGCTTATCTAGCTTCCCTTTAAATGTATCTCCGCTATTCGCCTCAACCACTTCCTGTGGTAGCGAGTTCCACAATCTCACCACTCTGGGTAAAGCAGTTTCTCCTGAATTCTTTCTTGGCTTTATTCGTGACTACCTTACATTGCTATTTGTATTAGGGAGCGAAGATGTCCGGGTTTTGCCAGTGAGTCGCATTTTAATGCCATCTACTGGCTGGTCGCAAGGAATTAATCGGCAGAGGTCATGGAGACATGCACTCGCTCAGTGGGAGTCCAGATGTGTGGGTGGGAAGGTTTTAAAAAATAAAAAAAAAATCACATTAAAATAAAAACTTTAAATTGACGCATTTCCTACTTGCGGTTCTGCTCTTCAGTCAGTAAGTTGATGGTATTTTCACGGGTAAGCTTTCAGTTTCCTAAAATGGCAGAATTGTACAATTTCAGAGAGAGAGCGATAATTAGAACCAGACCCTAGCTGAACAATCTGCGAGGAAAAACAAACATTTAAAAAAAAGAAGTAATTTCATTTGGCCGCTTGCTCTCTGAAGTCACCAGGACTGCCATTTTGAAATTAGGACTCCAAGCAGTTAATCCCAGCATGCAGTTAGTGCGGCACTGGAGTCACTTCTCTGGTTGGAAAAGTGCTGAGGTTAAGAATTCCACCAACTCCCACAGTTAGCAAGGCCTCAAGGCCAAATTTGTGGCCTCCATTGCCATTAAAGCCCCTAGTTTCTGCGGCAGACTCTGCAGTCCAGGATAGGGTGACTGACATGAATCTTGTCATTCATGTGGCAAATGACTTATGAAATAATACTGGGTGGCCTGCTGGTGGCGCTGTCCAGGGAGAGTATAAATACTCGGGCATGGGCCCAGCTTGCTCAGGACATTCTTTAACAGGAACTAGTGAAGGACACAACTAGACCTCCATGTTGAAAAACAGTTGATTAAAGCTTTGTTTAACGCTTAGACCAAGTGCCTAGTAGTTTTCTTACATCAGTGACCATACCTCCCCCTTTTTTGCGAGGACAGCCCCCTGGATGAGTTACTGTGTCCCCGGTTCACGAAACTCGTCCCCGACTAGACTAGAGCCATATTCATTGGAATATCCGCATATCATACCGTTAGACATAATCACAGTTTCAGGTCAATGGACTGAACAGTGTTATTGTATTATTTATGAACGGTGTCTGAATGCGCTTCAATGGTGCGACGTCACATCCGCGGTAATTCTATGCACATTTGTTTTGCATTTGTAGTGTGTATGTGTGCTGCTAAAAATTTTTTGCCTCGCTACGTTACACAACCTACAGTTTCCGTCCTGGCTACTTTGCTGTGCTCCCACCCTGTGTGTCCCCGGAGGCAGTTTCGAAAATAGGGTCACCCTCATCCAGGAGATTTTCAAACATAATAACTGTGCTGATAGCAAGGTCATGCTCTTGGAAAGCAGTAATTAAGCAACTCCAGTGTGCTGTCCAATCATATATTTTTTAAATCTCTGCCTTAAGCCAAATAATATTCCATTTCTATCCTCTCCCTCATGATAGTAAAGAGTTGCTTGAGGAATCTTGGTCCCCTGTATTTTTCTTCCTTATCTTCTCTTTTTTAGTGGACATTCATTCCAAGTCAATGTCAGCTTGGCAGTTCATAGCGCTTTTATCTCTGAGCTTAGGAGGTCATGGCTTCAAGTCCCGCTCTAGGACTTGAGCACGTAACCCAGGCTGATACGCCAGTGCAGTACTGAGGGAGTGCCGCACTATCGGAGGTGCTGTGTTTCAGATGAGATGTTAAAACTGAGGCCCCCTGTTTGTTCAGGTGGGCATAAAAGATCACATGGCCCGATGTGAAGAAGAGCAGGGAGTTCTCCTGGTGTCCTTCCCAACATTCATCCCTCAACCAACACTATCTCAACGAGATTACATAAGAACATAAGAAATAGGAGCAGGAGTAGGCCAATCGGCCCTTCGAGCCTGCTCCGCCATTCAATAAGATCATGGCTGATCTGATCCTCACCTCAAATCTAAAGAACACAAGAAGTAGGAGCAGGACCCGGCCACTCAGCCCCTGGGCCCGCTACGCCACCCACAGGGCCTCGACCGATCCGAACTCAGCCTCATGTCCAATTTCCTGCCCGCTCCCCGTAACCCCTAATTCCCTTTACTTCTAGGAAACTGTCTATTTCTGTTTTAAATTTATTTAATGATGTAGCTTCCACAGCTTCCTGGGGCAGCAAATTCCACAGACCTACTACCCTCTGAGTGAAGAAGTTTCTCCTCATCTCAGTTTTGAAAGAGCAGCCCCTTATTCTAAGATTATGCCCCCTAGTTCTAGTTTCACCCATCCTTGGGAACATCCTTACCGCATCCACCCGATCAAGCCCCTTCACAATCTTATATGTTTCAATAAGATCGCCTCTCATTCTTCTGAACTCCAATGAGTAGAGTAGATTAACAATCATTTGTCTCTAATTCCGTTTGTGGGATCTTGCCGTGTGCTGCTTAAATGCTATTCGCCTCAACCACTCCCTGTGGTAGCGAGTTCCACATTCTCACCATCCTCTGTGTGCTGCTTTTTCCTTCAGCCTGGAAGGGGGGCTCTGGCTTAGGCCACATAGTCTTCACAGCAGAGGTCATTAATGCCTCACGCATGTGTTCCACGGTGCCCTTGTCCGTTGGTCGGGTTTTCCTCCCGCTACCTTTCGCTGCCAACCTCACGTAGCTCCATCCAGCATTCCTGCTGAGAATCAGCGGGACTCATTCATTGGATGGGGGGGGGGGGGGGTGGGGGGGGGTGGGGGGGGGGGGTGATGGGGGTGGAATCGCCAAGGTGGAATGCCAAACCAAGCATCTACACAAGAGTCCAATGTGCCAATTGAGCTATGCTACCAGGCTGCCACAGCAGGCTTACGGCAAGATTTTAAACAAGACTACTCTCAAATCAGTTTGTGAGCCACTTTTTTGCAGTGTTTATTTTTCTTTCCATGATTGTTAAATGTTCTCTGGAAAGAAAGAAATGTCTGATGTCATCTGGCTCACCTCTGCTCTGTTTTAACCCTCGCCCCTAGTGCTTTTGGTGAAGCAGATACTCTGAGAACAGACCTCATCAGTTCACCTACAAACAATTCTTTTGCCTGTTAATTTTGCGAAAATTCTGATTGACAGAGTGGCAGCCATTTTATTTGCAAAATGCCACACGGTTATGTACGCTAATGACTTAAAGGGGTGCCGTCTTTGTCAAAAAGTGGTGGCAAAGTTTTTCCATTTGTGTAAGTTGCAATTGCAGGAGAAAGCCTTGGCTCATCGCATTGAAAGCGATGCATAATTCTCCTCCTGTCCCCCCTGAAAAATTGTTTCATTAAAGTCTTTGGCAAGCAAGGAATAGAAATCTCAAATATTCCTTCATAAGCATTTAGTACCGATATCGACCCACTATCCAGATGGTCGGAATCGTGGGGCACATGCAACATTGGCCCAAAATTTGCGGTCGGAGGCTTCCCGCGGGCGGATGCCTCCGACCTGTAAAGAATCTACGCATTTACCCGGTGGCCCGGGAGGTATGGAGGCTCGCGATCCTGCGCCTCTCCGGGTCCGCGCGGGCCGAGGCCCGTGTATCCCAGGGGTGCAGGCGGTTCGCAAGCGCGCCTGGAATAACGTGGCCCGGCCCAACCAATAAAAGAAGGGAATCCCCATTCATACTTGTGGGAGGTGCGTACGCACAGAATCCTCATAAGTATGAATGGGAATCACTTAAAAAATACACAAACACATGAAATAATTTTTTTTTAAATTACATATTTAAAATTAATTAAAATGCCATTTAATTAAATATTTTAAACAAATTTAATTTTTTGAAAAAATATTTATATGTTTTAACAGGGCTAAAAATAAACTTACCTTATTGGACAGGGTTTTTAATGTATAAATAAGTGATAAAATTTTATTTTTCTATTTTTTTAAACTCTTACGCACGCTTTTTCCAGGCGTAAGAATTTAACAGGCGTTCAGCGGGCAGAAGTTGGGCAAATAGCGCAACTCTCCACCCGCAGAGGCCCATCTCCCGGGGATGCGGTTGTTGACAGATCGCAAGTTCCGGGTTTTCGCGCATGCGCTTCGCGCGCCTAGACCCGGAACTTGTGCGGCCCCTGCGGGCGCGTGCGCACCTTGTACGCACCCGTAGGGGGTCACAAAATACGGCCCGTTACGAACCAACACCTCATCACCGAGCCAACAGCGGAGGTCCCTGGCTTCGACCTCCCTCGGAGACAGTGGACGGCGCTCAACCCAATCCGCGCGGGGCGCGGACGATGCGACCGCCTGTTCCTCAAGTGGAAGATGAGGGACGACCCGAAATGCGACTGCGGCCATGAGTCCCAGACCATGGACCACGTCAAATCAACCTGCCCACTGAGATCTGTGGCGGGCGGCACATCATTTCTCCACTCAGCTTCTCAGGAGGCCATCGAATGGATAGCCAGACTAGACGCTCCACTCCCACTCTGACCTCACCGTCCTCGGCCTATTACACTGTTCCACGGAAGCTCAGCGTAAGCTCGAGGAACAGCACCTCATCTTTCGTTTAGGCACCCTACAGCCCTCTGGACTCAATATCGAGTTCAACAATTTTAGATCATAACCTCAGCCCCAATCACACTTATATTTTACTTTTTCATCCACCCTTTTGTTTGGCCCACCCCCCACTTTTTTTTTTGCTTTTCCTCCTAGAAGCTGGCAGCTGTCCTTCATTCTGCCAGTGCATTTCACACTTCTTTTAGCCTCAACCTGTCACATTAACACCTCCTCTTGCCTTGATCATCTCTTAATGTCTCTTAATCTCTCCTTTTGTTCTTTCATCCCCTCCCCCTTTTCCCAGCTTTATCCTTGCTTTAAATCTATTTCATTTCCTGCTTTTTTCCAGTTCTGACGAAAGGTCTTCGACCTGAAACGTTAACTCGGTTTCTCTCTCTCCACGGATGCTGCCTGGCCTGCTGAGTTTTTCCAGCGTTTTCTGTTGTTACTGCGGATGCTGGAAATCCGAAATATTTTGCTATCGTAGACATCCCATCATAAGCTTTTCCCGTTGCACGAAACAACATGCATTGACTGTTTATGCTGGTAAACGGGTGATTGAAATGTTAACGGCGATGATTGTTTCAGAGGTGATGTTAGGGGGCATTTAGTCTGCAGAAACTCTTCACAGACCAGGCGCAGCAGTTTGGGATTCAGCTCATGTTACGTTACATGGCTGAAACGTCAATTCCTACTGACCAGAGAGAGAGTTCTGTGCATTCACAGGGTTGCAAACACACAGCTCCTTTCCCCACAGTTAAATATTAACAGTGTGGGCGGCAGTGTGTGCACTGTCTAAACATTTACATTTTGTGAAGGTGGCTTTTAAAAGTGTCCCAGAGTTCCAAAGAAAGGCGGCTGGCCACTTTTCACGCCCGGTTTGTCGTTGCATTGCCGGTGCACCCCAGGCAGAGCCAAAACCGTGGAGCCATGCACGTGACTGTCCAATGTGCACTCATAGTCGGCAAGGTTCCGCACCCTGACTGCACATTTATAGAGGTCACCCGTACAACTTTAGCACCAGTGCAATAAAAAACCCTCGATTTTAAAATTCTCATCCTTATTTTCAAAGCCCTCCGTGGCCTCGCCACTCCTTTCTCCTGTAACTTTCTACAGCCCTCCGAGATCCATGTGGTCCTCCAATTCTCGCCTCTTGAGCATCCCCCAATTTTAATCGCTCCACCATTGGCACCCGGGCCTTCAGCTGCCTGGGGCCCTAAGCTCTGGAATTCCCTCCCTAAACCTCTTCACCTCTCTCACCTCCTTTTAAGACGCTCCTTAAAACCGACTGTCATAAATCGCAAGAAGTAACTCAGGAAGTACTACTGGGCGGCCAGCTGGGGCGCCGTCCAGGGAGTATAAATACTCGGGCGTGGGCCCACCTTGGGCAGAGAGAATCTGGAAACCGGAAGCTAGTGATTGCTAACTAGACCTCCATGTTTTGTTACAAGTTGATTAAAGCCTTGCTTTATGTTCAAGTGCGTAGTGAGTCTTTATTACGTCAATTTAATCAACTTGGTATCGTCTCCACGCTTTGGGTGATTCGGAACAACCAGCTGCAACTCGAACCACAGAAGGGAACTAGGGCAAGAAACTGATCCCTCATGGCAAAACTCCGTAGACCCGCTCGGCTCGACCTGGACCCGAAAGCACCTGCGGCAGCGAAGGTATGGAAGCATTGGTTCGTACCTTTAGCAACTTTCTTGAAGAATGTGGGGCGGATGCCCCTAATAAGTTACGAATGCTTATTAACTACGTGTCCCCTCATGTGTATGATTATATTGAGGACGGTATAGACTACGACACTGCTGTCCAAATTTTACAGCAGCTATATGTCAAGTCCCCGAATGAAATCTTTGCTCGACACCTACTGGCCACAACTCGGCAGCACCCTGGGGAATCACTCGGTGAATTCCTCCAGAAACTTCACAGGCTCAGCAAGGATTGTAACCTTAAAGCGGTTACAGCTGAACAGTATCAAGAGGAACTAATCCGCGATTCCTTTATCAATGGGATTGCGTCCCCTTTTATACGTCAGCGCCTGCTGGAAAATAAAACCCTCAATTTACGGGCTGCTTATGACCAGGCGTGTTCCTTGGACTTGGCCAAGAAAAATGCAGACACTTATCTCCCACCACGTGCACGGGCGGCGGCTATCACCTTTAATGAGTCTTTCGGTAGGTCTCGGGTGGATACCCCCGCTGATGTTGACTCTACTCTAACAGACGACGACCCTACCCTAGAGGCCTTTGCTGATAACGACCCCGCCCTAGCAGCATCCTGGCAATCCGGAAGAAAGTGTTTCTTCTGTGGAGGGGCGTGCCATTACAGAAAATTTTGCCTGGCTCGTAATGTGACCTGCAATCATTGCAGCAAGAAAGGACACTTTTCCAAGGTATGCCAGTCACGGGCCTCTGCTAACAAGAAAGGCCGCTCCTCTAATGCATACCGGTCGCGAGCTCCTGTTAGCTTCACAGCTGCTATCTATGGAGCTGCTCCTCCCCCAGGAACCACTGTTAAGGCTACAGTTGCCGAAGGGAAAATTGCCCCTCCTCCCATCACGGCTGTTTTTCCCCAAAGTTTGTCCCATGCAGCCACGAAGGTTTCAGTAAATGGGCACACTCTAAGCGTACTAATCGACTCCTGCAGCTCTGACAGCTTCATTAGTAAGCGGGCTGTCAACAGGTTAAAACTGCACATTTATCCCTCGGACAGGGAGATTGCAATGGCTCTGACGACTCTGACCACCAATTCTTCTGGCTTCTGTCTTGTCAACCTCTTCCTCAATGGCCGCACTTATCTCTCCACCCGGCTCGGAGTACTCGAAAACTTATGCAGCGATGTGCTTCTGGGACAGGACTTCCAGAAGCAGCACAAGAAGATCACTTTTGAGTTTGGAGGGTCAAGGCCGGAGCTTACCATTTCTAAGGTGCTGTTTTATGCGCTCTCGGCGGCCTTACTCGGTGAACCCTCCCTGTTTGCCAATCTTCCCCCCCGCAGTAAACCCATAGCCACCAAATCGCGGCGCTTTAGCCAAGACGATCAAGCATTTATCGAGGTAGAAATCTCTCGCCTTTTAGTCGACGGTATTATCGAGCCGTGTTCATCTCCCTGGCGGGCTCCGGTCGTCATTATGAAAAATCCCTTAAAACAACATAAAAAACGTCTGTGTATCGATTATTCGCAGACTATTAATCAATATACCGATCTGGATGCCTACCCGCTGCCACGCATAGATGACATGGTCAACAACCTTGTCAAATACAAGGTATTTTCGACCTTCGATTTGAAAAGCGCGTACCATCAGGTGCCGCTGAAAGACTCCAACAAGAAGTATATGGCCTTTGAGGCCAATGGGCGGCTTTTCCAGTTTCGCCGCTTTCCATTCGGGGTCACCAATGGGGTGGCCGTCTTCCAACGGGCCATGGATGGCCTAGTCCGGCAAGAGAACTTGACAGATACCTTTCCGTATTTAGACAATATTACTATTGCCGGCCATGATCAAAAGGAGCACGACGCCAATCTTCAGAGATTTTTTGACGTACTCCGCCGTCGCCACTTAACGTTAAACGAATCCAAATCGGTGCAGTCAGTGCCATCGGTGAACATTCTTGGCTACTGGGTGGGCAACGGTGTTATTAAACCGGACCCAGAGCGACTTCGTCCACTTCAGGAGCTCCCTCCCCCGACGAACCTCGGCTCTCTTCGTCGGGCACTTGGCATGTTTGCTTATTACGCAAAATGGATACCACACTTCTCCGATAAAATACAGCCCCTGCTCCATGCGAAGTCTTTTCTATTGGAAGCTACGGTTATTTCTGCCTTCAACCTCCTCAAACGACAGCTGGAGAAAGCCACGCTTCGCTCCATTGACGAAAACCTTCCTTTTGTGGTCGAATGCGATGCATCGGAGGTGGCGATCTTGGATACCTTGAATCAAGGTGGCCGACCCATGGTATTCCTATCCAGAACCTTGCAGCGTAGTGAGCTCCATTACCCCCCCATCGAGAAGGAGTTTACGGCCATCATCGAGGCTGTACGCCAATGGGGTCATTTTCTTGCTCGGCGTCATTTTATGCTTATAACTGACCAACGCTCCGTGGCCTTCATGTTGGATAACCGGAGGCGCACGAAAATCAAAAATAATAAAATTCAACTCTGGAGGATGGAGCTGGCTGCCTTTGGATATACTATCCGTTACCGACCCGGCAAACAGAACGTGGCCCCAGATACCTTCACCCGGGAAGGTGTCCTTACATCAAAGACACACCAAGAGCACAGCCAAGACAATGAGATGTGTCCCAGGGGGTCCAACGTGTCAAATCCTGCTGTCTTTGATGTAAGGACACCTTCCCTGAAAGATTGTATCTCTGCAGTTTCTGTGTTTATATTCTGTGAACTTTTGTAGATTCACTCATTGTAACTTTACCTGAGGAAGGGGCGATAGCTCCGAAAGCTTGTAATTTTAAATAAATCTGTTGGACTATAACCTGGTGTTGTGCGACTTCTCATTTTTGTCCACCCCAGTCCAACGCCGGCATCTCCGCATCATGATCTAATTGAATGGTGGAACAGGCTCAAGGGGCTGAATGGCCTCCTCCTGTTCCAGTGTTCCTAGATTAGTGAGTAACTGACCCAGGACAGATCACGAAACTCCCAACTTTCAATCCCTAGCTTGACGACTGTGAGGAAAGCTGTGTTTGGCCTCTGCAATCCTGAGTTAGAGAAACAATGCATTGGCCAAAGCTCCCACTCCTGATTGCTCCCCAGGAATAGCTGCTGGCTGTAACTGTTGGACATGAGCTCCACAGAGCTGAGTAGCCGATTGGGACACTCTCTGTTGAGGCCCACACCGGACGAAGAATCACCACTTGAGTGAGGTACGGGATGGGTGAGTGGCTTCTGTGAAACTGTACCCCAGCAAAGAAGCGATGGGGAGGGGTCAACATTTGGCAGAAAAAGGAGGGGGGAACGATGCATTCAAAACATATACAAATATATAGATTTTATAATGCATTAAAAAGGTACATCTGTGCATTTTGTTCAAATGCCGTGCACTTCTGAACTGCAGCCTAAAACCGATCAGCACATTCCAGGCTCCACAGTTTCATCGTCCAACAAAAGTTATATGCTGAGTGACCACAGCGCCAGTTTACTCAAACAATCAGACTTTGTGGTCCCGAACATTTAAAAACAGAGAGAATAAAAATTTAGTCTGACTCGTAGTCAAGCCAAGCATTCATTTCAAGAATGCAAAGCAATTACGCCTTGCAGCTTTGAAGACTCACACATTTACACTTCTGCTGCTGAATGCTACATGGTCTAACACTCCGATTCTTATAAGTGCTGCATTCTTTGATATAAGAAATAGCAGGAGGAGTCGGCCATACGGCCCCTTGAGCCTGCTCCGCCATTCAATAAGATCACGGCTGATCATCGACCTCAACTCCACTTTTCCGCCCGATCCCCATATCCCTCGATTCCCATAGAGTCCAAAAATCTATCGATCTCAGCCTTGAATATACTCAACGACTGAGCATCCACAGCCCTCTGGGGTAGAGAATTCCAAAGATTCACCACCCTCTGAGTGAAGAAATTCCTCATCTCAGTCCTAAATGGCCGACCCCTAATCCTGAGACTGTGTCCCCTGGTTCGAGACACTCCAGCCAGAGGAAACAGTCTCTCGGCATCTACCCTGTAAAGCCTGCTAAGAATTTTATACGTTGCATCACCGCTAATTCTTCTAAACTCCAGAGAATATAAGCTCATTCTATTCAATCTCTCCTCATAGGACAGCCCTCTTATCCCAGGGATCAATCTAGTGAACCTTCGTTGCACCCCCTCTAAGGCAAGTATATCCTTCCTTGGGTAAGGAGACCAAAACTGTGCACAGTACTCCAGGTGTAGTCTCCCCAAAGCCCTATATAATTGCACCAAGACTTCCTTACTCTTATACTCCAACCCCCTTGCAATAAAGGCTAACATAACAATTGGCTTCTTAATTGCTTGCTGTACCTGCATGTTAACTTTCTGTGATTCGTGTACAAGGACACCCAAAACCCTCTGAATACTTATCCTAAGCAGTGCTATGGGTGATTCGGTAGGGTGTATGTATCTGCAATATATTTACAAATCTTATATCTGCACACACTTTGGCCTAAAAATTCGGTTGATTTGCGCCTCCCGTTAGCGCCCTAAGTGGGGGGTAATGGGGCGCAAAGCAACGAGCGCCTGGGCGCCGCCAACGCCTCCCACAAACTTCAGCGGGAAGTTAGCAGCGGCGGTAACCGTTAGCGCCCTGATGATGTCATCACCGTGCGCAGCGCCCCGGCCGCGATCTTCGGCAGCGCCCCCTGGCTTACCGCCGGACGCTATGTCCGACGGGGTCAGGGGGGCCTACCTGCAGCCGGGGCGGCGCAAATTAAAGGGGAGGTGCCGGGTGGCCATTTTTGTTGCTGGCCGCCTGCCAGCACCTGCCCCCTCTGCCGTCCCCGGCCTCCTGACCAGCCCCCACCCACGCGGAGTACTGGCTGCGCTCCGTGAGCCCGGCACTTCTCTTGCGTGACTGGCTCTTTTGCCGGCACTCCGATCCCTGGTGGCCCAGCTGGGCCCCGGGTCGTGCTGCGCTAGGCCCCTCCCTTGGGGTGCTACCGGTGAATTCCGGCCGTGGGGGCGCTAATTTTTTCACGGCGCAAAGGGGGCGCGACTCAATTTTTCCCCCTTTCTGTCTACAAGACCTTATTTCTGCTGTTATGTTTTTATCACACTTTTGTGTCAGCACTTCTTCCATTATAAGTTTCTGTGTCCCCATTAATAATGGAAACTGCCTATCAGTGCAGTACTGAGGGACTGCTGAACTGTCGGAGGTGTCGTCTTTTGGATGAGACATTCAACCAAAGCTCCGTCTGTTCTCTCGGGTGGATGTAAAAGATCCTACCTATTTGAAGAGTAGCAGGGAAAGTTCTCGGTGTCCCGGTCAATATTTATCCTTCAACCTTTAGCATCAATAAAACAGATTATCTGGTCACTTTCCTCATTGCTGTTTGTGGCATCTTGCTGTGTGCAAATTGGCTGCCGCGTTTGCTACATTACAACAGTGCCGACACTTCAAAAGTACTTCATTGGCTGTGAAGCACTTTGGGTCGTCCTGAGGTCGTGAAAGGTGTCATATAAATGCGAGTCTTTTTTTCCATGTTAACTTGCTATGCTGCAATGATACCTTCCTGCCATTGGTGCCTTAGTCTTGTGTTTCCCAGCTCCTCAGCCCCTATTGCAGAGAAACTCCTGTGCCCTGATCAACTGTACTTCTTTGCTTCCCAAATTGCTGTTGGTTTTGCTATGTGGCCATAAATAATAATCTAAACTCCAAGTGTTATGTATAACTAATGAGCGAATATATGACTTGAAAATGAGGATTGAGTCACATCTGTGCACCCCTGTCCAGTTATTCCCCAATTCACCTTAAGACCACACTTGACCAAAGGTCCAATCACGGTGGTTATGAGAGGAGCAGAGCTAGACTTCTTGTCCAAGATTTCATGCTGCTGTTAATAAAATAAAAAGTAAAATCGATAAAGTCAAAAGGGAATCACATGTCTATCTTTTAACATAGACAGGGAATAAGAGCACCACGCTGCAAACAAAGACTTCTTACAAATGATACCAAGAGAAATCTAGGTCATATCAAACCTATATGGGGAGGGCGGGAGGGCTATGGCTAATGGGGCTAGACTTTCATTTTTTTTGGTTGGAATGATAATTCTACTGATATAACATTGTAGAGAAAGGAAACTAGGTGGGATTGTGAGTTGTGAGGAGGATGCAAAGAGGCTTCAAGGCGATTTCGACAAGTTGAGTGAGTGGGCAAATACATGGCAGATGCAGTATAACGTGGATAAATGTGAAGTTATCCACTTCAGTAGGAAAAACAAAAAGGTAGAGTATTATTTAAATGGTGATAGATTGGGAAATGCTGATGTACAAAGGGACCTGGGTGTCCTTGTACACCAGTCACTGAAAGCAAACATGCAGGTGCAGCAAGCAGTTAGGAAGGCAAATGGTATGTTGGCCTTCATTGCAAGAGGATTTGAGTACAGGAGCAAGGATGTCTTACTACAGTTGTACGGGGCCTTGGTGAGACCACACCTGGCGTACTGTGTGCAGTTTTGGTCTCCTTACCTAAGAAAGGATATACTTGCCATAGAGGGAGTGTAGTGAAGGTTCACCAGACTGATTCCTGGGATGGCAGGACTGTCATATGAGGAGAGATTGGGTCGACTAGGCCTGTATTCACTAGAGTTTAGAAGAATGAGAGGGGATCTCATTGAAACATACAAAATTCTGACAGGGCTAGACAGACTGGATGCAGGGAGGATGTTTCCCCTGGCTGGGGGGTCTAGAAGGAGGGGTCACAGTCTCAGGATACGGGGTAGGACATTTAGGACTGAGATGAGGAGAAATTTCTTCACTCCGAGGGTGGTGAACCTGTGGAATTCTCTACCACAGAAGGCTGTGGAGGCCAAGTCACTGAATATATTTAAGAAGGAGATAGATTTCTAGACACAAAAGGCATCAAGGGGTATGGGGAGAGAGCGGGAATATGGTATTGAGATAGAGGATCAGCCATGATATTGCAGGCTCGAAGGGCCGAATGGCCTACTCCTGCTCCTATTTTTCTATGTTTCTATGAAATAATATTGGGCAGTATACAAAGTCGCATGCAAACAGCCTCTAGTTCTCTTAAAATAATTGTTCAGAATTAGCTGTGATACGATAGGCATTCGCTATTATCAGTGTCTTGAAATGCCAGCAAGGGAAGGCTTGTAGAGTACATGTCCACATTAAGTCTTGGAGCCATGAATAACCATCCCATCGAGATGGTCTTGAGAGGAGTGACAGTATAAATTGCAACACCAACGTATTTTACTTCAATACTCCCTTGTCCTCAAAACCCTAAATATCATAAATAGTCAATATTATTGCCCATACAAGATTCATTTAGAAATAGCTTTTCGAATAGGCTTTTAGAAGAAGCAAAATTTGCATTTGTAAAGCATCTTTCACATCCTCAGCACATTCCAAAGCACTTCACAACCGAGGAATTACATTTGAAGTGTAGTCACTGTTGTTTTGTCCCACAACCAATGATGAGATAATTGACTAGTTAATGTGTTTTTGGTGGTGTTGGTTGAGACAGAAATGTTGGTCAGAATACTGGGAGAACTCCCTGCTTTTCTTTGAATCGTACTAAGGGATCTTTTACATCTATCTGAACAGGTAAGGTGGGGCCTCGGTTTAACATCTCACCTGGACGCAGCACCTCTGACAATGCAGCGTTCCCTCAATACTTACAGAAAAGTCTGCCTAGGTTATCTGTGAAAGTGCTAGAGTGGGGATTGATAGTGTAAAGTATCTGATTCGATGTTCTCCACTACTTTGTTTTAAGATACTGCAATTCGTTTCAATCTTGGATCTCTGGTGGCACCTTTTTGTTTACAAGCAGAGAGGCAGAATGTCTATCACTGTGATAATAGTCTTCTAATCCTGGCTCTCAGCTCCAGAATTGTACGGGAAATGGAAGAAATTCAGGCCAAAGTTGTGACTCACTGTGGTAGACAGCACAGCAGTTCGAAACATGGACCGAGCATTCCTCGTTTCTGCTCCAACTGAAATACCCCAAATATTTCTGGGGTGGAAATTAATCTGAACATTATTTGTAACAAAATGATATATAAAATTCCTCTGCTTGCTGTCTTGAGTGTTCGTTAAATATGTAGGTTTACCAATACCTTGAAATAGCACATTGAGGAACTTTATGGGAATTCAGTGCCACTTTTGTTACAAATTTCTATCTGTGCAATTGCATCCCATTAAATGTTACAGTTTAAGGCTTAAAAATTCGGTTGCTTTGCACCTCCCGTTAGCGGCCTAAGAGGGCGCGAACGGGGCGCAAAGCAACTAGTGCCCGGGCGCGGTGCCACCAACGCCTCCCACGGAATTCAGCGGTTGGTTAGCGGTGGCGGTAACCGTTAGCGCCCTGCGGCGCTGCGCCGCCGGCGATGGCATCATCGCCGTGCGCAGCGCCCCGGCCGCGACCTTCGGTAACGCCCCCAACTTGCCGCCGGACGCTATGTCCGACGGGGTCAGGGGGGCCAACCTGCGGCCGGTGGCGGCGCAAATTAAAGGGGAGGTGCTGGGCGGCTATTTTTGTTGCTGGCCCCCTCTGCCATCCCCGGCCTTCTCTGAAGCCCCTATCCGCGGAGTGCCGGCTGCGCTCCGTGAGCCCGGCACTTCTCTTGAGTGCCGGGCTCTTTTGCCGGCACTCTGATCCCTGGTGGCCCAGCTGGGCCCCGGGTCGCGCTGCGCAAGGCCCCTGCTTCCCTCTTGGGGCGCTACCGATGAATTTTGGCCGCGTGGGTGCTAATTTTTGGGGGGGGGAAGGGGGCGCGACTCAATGTTTCCGCATTCCACTCTATTTTAATTTATCCACCGATGTATTTCTCTAATTTTGTTGTCATTTGATTCTTGCACGGGTGCCTCTCTCCAAAGGGGGCCGATGGTTTTCCATCCTGCTTGTGTCAGTCAGTGGTTCAGTGGGCAGCACCCTCGCCGCTGAGTCAGAAGGTTGTGGGTTCAAGTCCCACTCCAGAGATTTGAGCACAAAAAATCCAGGCTGACGCTCCAGGGCAGTACCGAGGGAGTGCTGCACTGTCGGAGGTGCCGTCTTTCAGATGAGACGTTCAACCGAGGCCCCGTCTGCCCTCTCGGGTGGACGTAAAAGATCCCATGGCCACTATTTCGAAGAAGAACAAGGGAGTTATCCCCGGTGTCCTGGCCAATATTTATCCCTCAACCAACATCACAAAAACAGATTATCTGGTCATTATCACATTGCTGTTTGTGGGAGCTTGCTGTGTGCAAACTGGCTGCCGCATTTCCTACATTACAACAGTGACTGCACTTCAAAAAGTACTTCATTGGCTGTAAAGCGCTTTGGGACATCTGGTGGTTGTGAAAGGCGCTATAGAAATGCAAGTCTATCTCTCTTTCTTCTATACACCCCCACCACTATTGTGCCTTTTACTGCATTCAGGAATTGACCAGTGTTGACCACTCACCCTTAAAGAAAAGAAAGACAGACTTGCATTTATACAGCGCCTTTCACAACCTCAGGACGTCCCAAAACGCTTTACAGCCAATGAAGTACTTTTGAAGTGTAGTCACTGTTGTACCTGAAGAAGTAATTTTAAAATATCCCCTTGGTGTAAAGGACATCCTATTCCTCGACTATTTGCGGGGATTGCAATAAATATATTGGGACGCACCCTTAAGGTTAGATCTTAAAATACAGGCTGGGTTTCAACAGAATCTCTATTCATAGACACAGGATGCAGTCTGATGTGTCTGACCGACAAGAAAATATCGAGAGGGATTTTATCACAACAGCTTATGATAATTTTCATATTGCAATGAAGGAAAGAAAGACTTGCATTTATACAGCGCCTTTCACGACTTCAGGTCGTCCCAAAGCTCTTTACAGCCAATGAAGTACTTTTGAAGCTGCTTATAATAACAGAAGCATAACATGTAACACACGATGTATTATTCTGCTGCTGAGGTGAAGTCGTATTTAACCAGTCACTGTTGCAATGCTTGCATTAATCAGCTGCGCTCCTCAGTCCCGCTGCCGAGATGAAATATTAGCCAGAGAGATTGCTTTGTTTGAACTGTTTATCTTCTCTCGTACACGTCAGATGAAACCTTTGTAACAATGGTCCAAAGGATCAGATCTGGCTCTTCTCTTAAATAGGCATTTTCTTAGAGTTATGCAGATTTACAATTGTTTATTGTGTACATCGATTCTGTTTATTTAAAAAAAAAGTTTTACTGGCAGATCTCCCACAACATTGCTCACAGTTGATGGGAGGTTACGCTGCTTATAACAGAAGCATAACATGTAACACACAATGTATTATTCTGCTGCTGAGGTGAAGTCGTATTTAACCTGATATGTGCCTTTAAAGCCTACAAAATGTATTTGATGTCAGGAGGCACGACTTGCAGTTGATTAGATGCCAATTACTGTTACTGAGGAAAGTTGGGCTGCAGACAAAATCTCGTCTTCACACTGAGGACACCCTCCATCGTGTTGTGTGGCACTACCACCGTGCTAACTGGGATAGATTCGGAACAGATCTAGCAGCTTAAAACTGGGCATCCATGAGGTGCTGTGAGCCATCAGCAGCAGCAGAATTGTATTCCACCACAATCTGTAACCTCATGGCCCAGCATATCCCTCACTCTACCATTAGCATCAAACCAAGGGACCAACCCTGGTTCAATGAGGAGTGCAGAAGAGCATGCCAGGAGCAGCACCAGGCGTACCTAAAAATGAGGTGCCAACCTGGGGAAGCTGCAACACAGGACTACATGCATGCTAAACAGCGGAAGCAGCATGCTATAGACAGAGCTAAGCGATTCCACAATCAACGGATCAGATCAAAGGTCTGCTGTCCTGCCGCATCCAGTCATGAATGGTGGTGGACAATTAAACAACTAATGGGAGGAGGAGACTCCATGAATATCCCCATCCTCAATGATGGTGGAGCCCAGCACGTGAGTGCAAAAGACAAGGCTGAAGCGTTTGCAACCATCTTCAGCCAGAAGTGCCGAGTGGATGATCCATATCGGCCTCCTCCTGAGGTCCCCACCATCACAGAAGCCAGTCTTCAGCCAATTCGATTCACTCCACGTGATATCAAGAAATGGCTAAGCACACTGGATACAGCAGAGGCTATTGGCCCTGACAACATCCTGGCTGTCGTGCTGAAGACTTGAACTCCAGAACTAGCAACGCCTTTAGCCAAGCTGTTCCAGTACAGCTACAACACTGGCATCTACCCGACAATGTGGAAAACTGCCCAGGTATGTCCTGTCTACAAAAAGCAGGACAAATCCAATCCAGCCAATTACCGCCCCATAAGTCTACTCTCAATCATCATCAGAGTGATGGAAGGTGTCGTCGACAGTGCTGTCAAGCGACACTTACTCACCAATAACCTGCTCACTGATGCTCAGTTTGGGTTCCGCCAGGACTACTCGGCTCCAGACCTCATTACAGCCTTGGTCCAAACATGCACAAAAGAGCTGAATTCTAGAGGTGAGGTGAGAGTGACTGCCCTTGACATCAAGGCAGCATTTGACCGAGTGTGGCATCAAGGAGCCCTAGTAAAATTAAAGTCAATGGGAATCAAGAGGAAAACTCCACTGGCTGAAGTCATACCTAGCACAAAGGAAGATGGTTGTAGTTGTTGGAGGTCAATCATCTCTGCCGCAGAACATCGCTGCAGGAGTTCCTCAGGGCAGTGTCCTAGGCCCAACCATCTTCAGCTGCTTCCCTCCATCATAAGGTCAGAAGTGGGGATGTTCGCTGATGATTGCAAAGAGTTCAGTTCCATTTGCAACTCCTCAGATAATGAAGCAGTCCATACCCGAATGCAGCAAGACCTGGATGACATTTAGACTTTGGCTGATAAGTGGCAAGTAACATTCGCGCCACACAAATGCCAGACAATGACTATCTCCAACAAGCGAGAATCTAACCACCTCCCCTTGACATTCAACAGCATTACCATCGCCAAATCCCCCAACATCAACATCCTGGGGTTCACCATTGACCAGAAACTTAACTGGACCAGCCACATAAATACTGTGGCTACAAGAGCAGGTCAGAGGCTGGGTATTCTGCGGCAAGTGTTTCACCTCCTGACTCCCCAAAGCCTTTCCACCATCTACAAGGCACAAGTCAGGAGTATGATGGAATACTCTCCACTTGCCTGGATGAGTGCAGCTCCAACAACACTCAAGAAGCTCGACACCATCCAGGACAAAGCAGCCCACTTGATTGGCACCCCATCCACCACCTTAAACATTCACTCCCTCCACCACTGGCGCTCCGTGGCTGCAGTGTGTACCCTCTACAAGATGCACTGTAGCAACTCGCCAAGGTTTCTTCGGCAGCTCCTCCCAAACCTGAGACCTCTTCCACCTAGAAGGACAAGGGCAGCAGGTGCATGGGGACACCACCACCTCCAAGTTCCCCTGCAAGTTACACACCATCCTGACTTGGAAATATATCGGCCGTTCCTTCATCGTCGCTGGGTCAAAATCCTGGAACTCCCTCCCTAACAGCACTGTGGGAGCACCTTCACCACACGGACTGCAGCGGTTCAAGAAGGCGGCTCACCACCACCTTCTCGAGGGCAGTTAGGGATGGGCAATAAATGCTGGCCTTGCCAGCGACGCCCACATCCCAGGAATGAATTTAAAAAAAGGTTGGCAGTAGCTTATAAATCCCTGACTCCCATCCTCTTGGATAGAGGCCAGGTTTCCAACATCAGAAGAAACCAACAAGCGTTTTTTTTCTTTTAAATATTTTAAAATCCTGTTGATGGGCGAACTATCTGTTCAGTTGTGATTCATGCTGTTTCATGGTATTTGGACAAGTTTGACGCAGACTTTGAATATGTGACACTTTGAAGTCTGACGAACATATTAGCTGTAAAACGTTAATCTGGATAGTTAGATATGATATTCTTCATGCGGCATCTTGTGAAGAAACCTTTTATATTTAAAAAAAAATTTCATCATGCAGATCATTAATAAAAGTGCTCCTGCTGATCTAAATGGAAACTGGTGAAAGTGTTTTAAACGCATTAGCTTTCTGAGTCCTTGTCTGTCAGACATTGCCATTTTAACATATACATTTTTGTGTCTATTTATTTGGCAGGCCCGTCCCAAAGGAGAAGGCCTAACCCCGTACCAGGGGAAGAAACGCTGCTTCGGTGAATACAAGTGCCCCAAGTGTAAAAGGAAATGGATGAGCGGCAACTCCTGGGCCAACATGGGCCAAGAATGCATCAAGTGCCACATCAATGTTTACCCCCACAAGCAGGTACTGCGTGTATCATAGAATCATAGACACATACGGCACAGAAGGAGGCCATTCAGCCCATCGTGTCCGTGCCGGCCGACAAAGAGCTATCCAGCCTAATCCCACTTTCCAGCTCTTGGTCCGTAGCCCTGTAGGTTACGGCACTTCAAGTGCACATCCAAGCACTTTTTAAATGTGGTGAGGGTTTCTGCCTCTACCACCCTTTCAGGCAGTGAGTTCCAGACCCCCACAACCCTCTGGGTGAAAAAAGTTCTCCTCAACTCCCCTCTAATCCTTCTACCAATTACTTTAAATCAATGCCCCCTGGTTATTGACCTCTCTGCTCAGGGAAATAGGTCCTTCCGATCCACTCTATCTAGGCCCCTCATAATTTTATACACCTCAATCATGTCTCCCCTTCAGTATTCCCTCTTCTCTACCCAATGTATTATTGCTTGATTGAAAGTGTGAGCAGATCAGCTATTCTCAGGCTTCTGCTTGTGTGCAGCCCACCTCTGAAGAAGCCCCATCAGTTTCCCCTCTCTCACTTTCACCCACACCTCTCCCTCCCATCATTCACCGTGTTGACACTGGAGGCCTATTGTGTAGGGACGGGCAGGTGTCTCCGCATCCAGCTGTTCACAGCCGTTAGGTAGCACCACACAACTGGCAGGTTCGCTGGTGACCACACTCCTTACGGGGCATTAACACCGGTCGGGCTTTTTCAGTTCCTTCCCCTGCTTACATTGATTTTACACAACTGAGTGGGCCACTTCACGGAAGAGTAGGTTTGAGAAGAATTAAAGGCGGGTAAATGGCACAAAAAAGAAAGAACTTGCATTTCTATAGAGCCTTTCACAGTGTAGTCACTGTTGCAATGTAGGAAACGTGGCAGCCAATATGCACACAGTAAAGTCTCACAAGCAACAATGAGATAAATGACCAGATAATCTGTTTTAGTGATGTCGATTGAGGGATAACTATTAGCCAGGACAGCAGGGATAAATCCCCTGCTCTTTGAAATAGTGCTATGGGATCTTTTGCATCCACCTGAGAGAGCAGACAGGGCCTCGGTTTAACGTCTCATCCGAAAGACGGCACCTCCGACAGTGCGGCACTCCCTCAGCACTGCACTGGGAGTGTCCGCCTAGATTTTTGTGCTCAAGTCTCTGGAGTGGGACTTGAAGCCACAACTTTTCTGGCTTCGAGGCGAGAGTGCTACCCACTGAGCCACGGCTGATAACTAAAGTGGAAGGGCGCAGATAGTGTGGAAAAATTTAAAGGGGGGAATTTGGATCGATTTTTCAGTGAGTGGGCAATCGAGGGGTATCTTGGTTGGAACACACTTGGAGTACTGTGTACATTTCAGGTTGCCATATTATTAAAAGTATATAGAGGCACTGGAGAGGGTGCAAAAAAGATTTACAAGGATGATTATAGAACTGCAAGGTTATACCTATCAGGAAAGGATGAACAGGCTGGGTCTCTTTTCTCGTGAAAAGAGAAGGCTGAGGGATGACCTAACAGAGGCCCATATAATTATGAAAGGTTTTGATGGAGTAAACACAGAGAGAGTGTTTCCACTTGTGGGGAAGAGCAAATCTAGAGGCCATCAATATAGGATAGTCACCAAGAAATCCAATAGGGAATTCAGAAGAAACTTCTTTACCCAGAGAGTGGTGAGAATGTGGAACTCGCTACCACAGGGAGTGGTTTTGGTGAATAGTATAGATGCATTTAAGGAGAAGCTGGATAAGCATGTATATCATGTGCTGTATATTCTGTGTAATTGTATTTATTGCTGTTGGCACCAGACAGATAGACTGCTGAGTCTTTTCCGGTCCTGGGCGTTCCTATGTTCCTACATCCGCCACACGAGCCTCAAAATGCTGAGTTCTTGACCTCGGGGAATCGGGCGTTTTCCTCAGGCGGGGGTTGGGATGGAGGCGATGGTGAGAGGGATAAGGGGACATGGAAGGCAGCAAGTTGCCCGAGTTAGTCTGCCCCACTTTCTGGGACCAGGTGACCGGCCCCCCTCGGTTGCAGATGACAGAAGGCCCAGCGAGAAGCATCTATCTTCCGGAAAAAAAAAACCTGTAAATCCCAGTCGAACCCAAGCAACAGTCGGGTTCACTGACCGATTCTGACAACGTACCGAAATCAAAAGCAAAGACCAAGCGTCCAGTCCCAAGCTGAGCCCGTGGCGCAATCGTTTCAGGGTAGGTTTTCCAATCATCCGATACTGGAGGTGACATACTCAATAAGTATGAGAGACATCTGCTGGTACAGAAATATATGACAATTTTTTTTTATCTGATTACACTGCACACACTTTGAAACAGAGTCCAACCCATTATCGACAAGGAAATCTTTGTTAAATATCCTGTAACGCAGCACAACATACTACGTGGACAGAAATTGTGACTCGGGAGACAAGGTCTGGGAGTCTTCTAGCAAAAGTGCTGCTCTACTCCAAGCCTTATAATAAGGTTGTCCTTCTGTACAAATAGGGATCTCGACTGTGAATCAATCGATCTTTAAATACCACAACAACTTGCATTTATATAGTGCCTTTAACATAACACAGGAGTGACAAAATTTGACGCCAAGCCACTTAATGAAATAATTGCACAGCTGACCAATAGCTTGATCAAAGAGGTCGGTTTTAAGGAGCGTTTTAAAGGAGGAGAGAGAGGCGGAGAGGTTTGGGGTGGGAATTCCAGTGCTTAGGGCTTGAATATTGGCAAAATTTTCTGATGCGGAGATGCCGGTGTTGGACTGGGGTGGACAAAAATGAGAAGTCGCACAACACCAGGTTATAGTCCAACAGTTTTATTTAAAATTACGAGCTTTCGGAGCTGCTGCCCCTTCGTCAGGTAAAGGTACAGTGAGGGAATCTATTACACAGTATATATACACAGAGAGCAATTTGTCTGCAGAGATACAATCTGTTAGGGAGGCATTACATCAAAGACACATCAGAGTACAGCTAAGACAATGAGGTGGGTCACAGGGGGTCCAACGTGTCAAATGCTGCCGTCTGCAGTTGAGCTTTTAACTTTTTTTTTAAAAACTGGAAAGACAGACAACGATGTCGAGTCACATTCTGTAGCGTGACATGAACCCGAGATCCCTATTGAGGCCGTCCTCATGGGTGCGGAACTTGGCTATCAGTTTCTGCTCGAAGATTTTCTGAAGTTTGGGTCAGTGGATATGTTGAAGAATCGGATGTTTTGGCGGTATTGAATCTTCATTGCGGCCTTTACATTTAGAAATAGCAGGGTGGATTTTACGCTTGTGGCTTGAGACCTCACCCACCCACCCCCCCCCTCCCAACGGAAACCGTCGGCGCGTTGCCCACAATTGTTTGTTCACGGGTTTCAACGGGTAGAAATTTGTGAGTAGCACACCGCCAGTTTTCCTTTTAAGCACTCGCAGCGGGTGAGGTACCTCACAGGAGCGAAGACTCCAAATAGTCCTGCTCTAACAATGACAACTTTAAGATTTGCAATTTTGGCTCCGCTTGAGAGAGCCAAACCAGAACACTGATGGGGGCTTAAGCTCAGCTCGTTAACTGAAGAAAGACTTGGGTAAACACTCGAGTGACTCAATCCAAACTGCCAGTCTCAAAAAATATCTGGCCTGCTCACTTTTAAGACAAATAAAACTCTGTTTTAGAGGAAGTTGGAATCATGTACAGAATTTTCTTTCATTTATTTCCTGTGGATCAGCAGTTTTTTCTGGTCAATGAGTAGTTGTTTACAGATGTCCCACGGTGTGTCAGAGGTGACGAGGTGGGAGTGGGCCCTGATTTTGGAAATGAGGGAACAATTCCTATCTCCACTGAGAGGATTTTTAAAAAAAAGTTTGTATGCAGACCTTCCCAGTGACGGTGAAGTAAATGTTTTTTGATTGCTTCCTGCAAAATAAGTAATTCATATTTTCCCGACCAACTGTGAGTGCATAAATAAATTTGTTCCCCTCGCATCCCACACATCAATAAATCAGTGAGTCGTTAAACTCTCAGGTGGACGTATAAGATTCCGCGGCATTTGTGGAAGAAGAGCACGGGGAGTTCTCCCTGGTGTCCTGGCCAACATTTATCCCTCAGTTGCTAAAACAGACGATCTGGTCATTATCACGTTGCTGTTTGTGGGAGCTTGCTGTGCGCAAATCGGCTGTCGCTCTTTCGACAGTACGACAGTGACTACACTTCAAAAAGTACTTCGTTGGGTGTGAAGTGCTTCGGGATGTACGGAGATTGTGAAAAGCGCTGTAGAAATGCAAGTCTTTCTTCCTTTAAAATGGGTGAGCGGCCCCTCACTTTTAGGGTATGGGTTTTCATAGTAAAGGGCCAAGAACTGCATAACACTTCAGAAAAGACTCAACGCTTTTTCATCTTTTCTTTTAATCAAATATACCTGCAACAATAAGAAAGAAGTTGCGTTTATACAACACCTTTCACAACCTGAGGATGTCCCAAAGCGCTTCATAGCCAATCAAAAGTACTTTTGAAATGTAGTCACTGATGTAATGTAGGGTAACGTGGCAGCCAATTTTGCACAGCAAGCTCCCACAAACAGCAACAACAACAACTTGTATTTACATAGCGCCTTTAAGGTAGTAAAACATCCCAAGGCGCTTCACAGGTCTGTTATAAGACAAAAAAATTGACACCGCGCCACATAAGAAGTTAGGGCAGAAGCTTGGTCAAAGAGGTAGGTTTTAAGGAGCATTTTGAAATCAAGGCGTTGCTTAACCGGGAGCAATGAAATAAATGACCAGATCATCTATTTTAAATTGCATGAAATTAAGCCCATCAGACCCATGTGGCAGAGAAATTTGCAAATGCAATGTCCCGCTGTGATGGACAAAAATAGCTGCTAGGTGGAAGATAGATAGACCGATATAGACATTCAGGGGGCGATTTTGTCAATGGGGGGGCACGTTGGAGGCGGGACTGCTGCTTGTCGAGTTTTAGTCCCGCCTCCATCGACTTCTGGCCAACCCACGCTATTTTCCCTTGATTGTCCTTGTTAAGCCCGCCCAGCTCTGTGAAGCTGTCAAACACTGACATTCTATGTTGTTTGATGAGTCCTTGTATTCAAGATTCAGCAAACCTCTTTTGTGAGCAGAAATTAGATGGTTGCTGCATTGGAGAATGCAGCGGCCATCTGTCATCTCTGCCGGTGAGATGCGAGACTCTCCGCATCCCCAACTGTTGAAGCCTGCAGGAAGAAACAAAGGTAAGTAAACATTTTCTATCACTTTCCACTTACCTCACATACTCACCTCTCCACACTTGCACCCATCACTGACCTTCACAGCGCACTTTTGCACCCCTCCGACCCCCGCAGACCCACTGCTCGTCTCGCTGACCCTGGCGGGGTTCGCAGCCTTCGGGAAGCCCGCACTTGTGTGGGTGAAATGGGGATAATCCTCTTATCTGCCTGTTAACAGGCAGTTAAGTGGCTGTAATCCCCTTCCCGCCTCCAGGAGACGGGACCCGGCGCGGGTCGGCTACCCGCCTCCCAGGAAGATGGCACGGAGGCGGGTTGGGAGCAGGATGAGCACCCGCCCCCAGATCCTGCCATTTTCCCGGCAGTCCCGCCCCCAAACCAGCCTCCCCAGGGCTGGCAAGATCGCGCCCTCAGTTACAGTTCACCCCTGTGATTTAGGGTGACTTTGTACCATTTTGGGCTACAGCCTTCACCACTGCTCACTCATAGTCACACAATAGATATCTCCAAATGTGTTTTCAACTTCTTTGTAAAAGGGGATCAAACCTTATTTAATATCTTGCTTTAGTAACGTGGACAGTTCGCTCGTTGAAACATATAAGATTCTGAGGAGGATTGACAGGATAGATGCTGGGAGGTTGTTTCCCCTGGCTGGAGAGTCTCGAACTAGGGGGCATAGTCTCAGGATAAGGGGTCAGGCATTTAAGACTGAGATGAGGAGGAATTTCTTCACTCAGAGGGTTATGAATCTTTGGAATTCTCTACCCCAAAGGGCTGTGGATGCTCAGTCGTTGAGTATATTCAAGACTGAGATCGATAGATTTTTGGACTCCAGGGGAATCAAGGGATATGGGGATCGGGCGGGAAAGTGGAGTTGTGGATGAAAATCAGCCATGATCTTATTGAATGGCAGAGCGGGCTTGAGGGGCCGTATGGCCTACTCCTGTTCTTATTTCTTATGTTCTTATTGGCTTCTCTCAATAAAATGTTTAACAGTCAAGTATCCAAAACACTTTGATAGAGTGCCCCTATGCTGCATTGACATGTTCTGCCCCAGATCATAGAGTCAGACAGCACAGCCTGTTGCCAGCTCGTGCCTGTCCCTACACAATAGACCTCCAGTGTCAACACAGTGAATGATGGGGGTGAGAGGTGTGGGGCGGTGATGGTGGGTGAAAGTGAGAGAGGGGAAACTGATGGGGCATCTTCAGAGGTGGGCTGCACACAAGCAGAAGCCTGGGAATAGCTGATTTGCTCACACTTTCAATCAAGCAATAATACATTGGGTAGGGAAGAGGGAATACTGAAGGGGAGACTTGATTGAGGTGTATAAAATTATGAGGGGCCTAGATAGAGTGGATAGGAAGGACCTATTTCCCTGAGCAGAGAGGTCAATAACCAGGGCGGCATTGATTTAAAGTAATTGGTAGAAGGATTAGAGGGGAGTTGAGGAGAATCTTTATCACCCAGAGGGTTTTGGGGGTCTGGAACTCACTGCCTGAAAGGGTGGTAGAGGCAGAAACCCTCATCACATTTAAAAAGTACTTGGATATGCCCTTGAAATGCCGTAAGCTACAGGGCTACGGACCAAGAGCTGGAAAGTGGGATTAGGCTGGAGAGCTCTTTGTCGGCCGGCACAGACAGGATGGGCCGAATGTCCTCCTTCTGTGCCGTAATTGTCTCTGATTCTATGATACACTTTAAAGTCTGTTTAATTTCCTTTGCTTTTTATGGATTTATAGTCCTGTGTGTTACGGGTTTCCCCAATCCTAGTGTTCTTGCAGTGACACACTGGCATGGCACAGCTTGCTTGTGCTCTTGTGCACTGTGCTGTTCTTTGGGTGGGATATGAATACGTGCTTGCAGATCCCCAGACCAGCACTTTCTTGATTTCAGCTGTCATTTGGGAGGAAGGAGGTGGGCGAGGGGGGGGGGAGGGCGGGGGAACCTGTAAAAGGAGGCCAAGTATTTTCCCCGTCTAACAGTGGGAAGTGGGCAGGGAAGTTGACATAAGCACACACTAAGCATCCTGTTACAGACCGCCACTGACAGAAGCCGAGATGCAGATCATCTGCCGTTTGACCTCAGCAGGGCCTCGGTGTGTGGTACGGGGGCGGGGGGGAAAGTGGGATAGGTGAAGAATCAGCAACAATGAGACAAGCAAGAGCTATAACAAGGTACCGAATGCCGAAATCTGGGATCAATTAGTAACAATCAAAAGAATTGCAGGGAAAGGCAATTTACTATGACTGAGAATAAAACGTGCACCCTTTCTGTTAAAATGGCATCATTGTCATATGAAAGACATTGTTGTATCAATGTGCTTATAAATAGAGGGAAAAATGTAGCACAGCAACTTCACAGGCGTAACCAGAGCTCTAAGCGCTAGATTCCTTGCTAGGAAGCTCAGTTGTACTTTAACGGAATTGAATGTAATATTTTAAACAAAGGTACTTGACAGTTTAACGAGCCTGGAAGACTGCAAGCCATGTTCAGCATGCTTCTGCTCGCACAATAGCCATTTCGAATAATTGAGTCTTATTTCCTGAAGGACTAGTGTTCTTTCTTATCTGGGCTGTTTTAGGCCTCGAGATGAATCTTGCAGATGGTGAACACTTTCAGTTATTTCGGCACTTTTCACAATGGAACAGCAAAACCGATAACACGACCAACTGCAGCCTGCGCGCTTGTACAACGACAACACCTTGTATTTATATAGGGCCTTTAATGTAGTAAAACGTCCCAAGGCGCTTCACAAGAGCGATTATCAAACAAAATTTGACACCGTGCCACATACAGAGATATTAGGACAGGTGAGGTAGGTTTTAAGGAGCATCTCAAAGGAGGAGAGGGGGAGGGGTTTAGGGAGGGAATTCGAAGGGAAACAAAAACCCATAATTGCGATCATGTAATAACATGAGAGCCTCAGCAAGTGGATCAAAGGTTTGTAGTGCCTTTTCACGTCACAAGACGTCCAAAGACTTTACAGGGAGACTCGGACGACTAGAGCAGGAAGGTGGCAGGGGTAGGGAGTGGAATGAGGGGAGGTAAATGAAGGGATTGTCAGAGCAGTAGGTGTTGAGGTTTCTGAAGTGGGGAGTGATGTAGCCAGGCTGAGGGTTGATGGCTGGAGGTTCGAACATAAAAACATAAGAAACAGGAGCAAGAGTAGGCCAATCGGCCCCTCGAGCCGTGGGGTTATGGGGATAGGATGGGATATGTTAGGGGGAATTAAATACGTGGGGTTACGGGGGTAGGGTGGGATATGTGTACTGTGGGGATTAAAGCAGGGACAGGGTACTGGATTTGGATGATCAGCCATGATCGTATTGAATGGTGGAGCAGGCTCGACGGGCCGAATGGCCTACTCCTGCTCCTAGATTCTATGTTTCCATGTTTCTATGAGCCTGCTCCGCCACTCAATAAGATCTTGGCTGATCCAATCTTGGCCTCAACACCACTTTCCCGCCCGCTCCCCCTACCCCTTGACTCCCTTGAAGGGTGTCGGTGGAACGGAGGGAAGGATGAAGAAAGGCACAGTAGAAGAATGGAGGGTGCACCCTGGGACATAGGGTTGCAGAATTGCTGAGGTAAGGATGTGGGATGCCATGGAGGGATTTGAAAATGAGGAAGAGGAGTTTAAAGTCACGCTGCGGGATGGGGAGCCAATGGAAGTTTTCAAGGACAGAAGTGCAGACCATATTAGAAGACAACGACAGAGTTCTGGATGAGTTGGAATTTATGCAAAGTAGAGCTCAGAAGGTTAGTGAGAAGAGCTCTGGATAAATCGAACCTAGCGGTCACACATGTAAGAAAGTCTCAGCAGTGGGTCAGTGATGTTGTGAAGGTGGAAATAAGTGGTCTTGGTGATGAGCTGGATGTCGAATTTGAAGCCAGGTTGTGCACCATCAAGTTGACCCTGAGTGAGTGGGCAGAGGGGCAGGAATCGGCACCTGAGGTGCAAGGCCGCTGGCAGGAGCTGAACAGGATGGCTTCAATCTTGCCAACGTCGCACTGGAGAAAGTTCTGGCTCACTCACAAAACTGGAAAAGGGAAAGAATTCTGGGCCCACCATCGCCAGCATCGAGAATCACTGGCTTTTCAAGATTGTATGAAATGTGACAAAGACTCCATTGTAGAAACCAGCAAGCAAACAATCAAATCTTTATCTTGGTTCTCCTCATGTGAACACAAGAGGTCTTGTTGACAAGGCACCAGAATGTTCCATGTAGCACACAGTCAATTGTAAGTAATGGATACACTTCTGCATATTGGGTGTGAAACTATCACCAATAGACTGAGAAACAACAACTTGCATTTATATAGCGCCTTTAACATGGTAAAACATCATTAGGCACTTCACAGGAGATTTATCAAACAAAATTTGACAACAAGCCACATAAGGAGATATTAGGACAGACGACAGTAGGTTTTAAGGAGCGTCATAAAGGAGGAGAGAGGTTTAGGGAGGGAATCCCAGAAACTTTTTTTTATTCATTCATGGGATGTGGGCGTCGCTGACGAGGCCAGCATTTATTGCCCATCCCTAATTGCCCTCGAGAAGGTGGTGGTGAGCCGCCTTCTTGAACCACTGCGGTCGGTGTGGTGAAGATGCTCCCACAGTGCTGTTAGGGAGGGAGTTCCGGGATTTTGACCTAGCGACGATGAAGGAACGGCCGATATGTTTCCAAGTCAGGGTGGTGCGTGACTTGGAGGGGAACTTGGAGATGGTGGCCTAGACAGCTGAAGGCACGGCCGCCAATGGTGGAGCAAAGCAAATCGGGGATGTGCAATAGGCCAGAATTGGAGGAGCGCAGAGATCTCAGAGGGTTGTAGGGCTGGAGGAGGTTACAGAGATAGGGAGGGGCGAGGCCATGGAGGGATGAACGGAGAGAATCTATTACACTTGGTCAGCAAGAAGAATCACTAGGGCATATTTTCCGGCCAGCGGACTGGTCCCACCGGTGCGGAATCTGTGGCCAGGAAATCTGCCGGGGCATGTCTTTTCCGGGATTCCCGCATTAAGTGTTCTTCAGAACGGCCTTTTAGGCTGGCCCAGTGTGCTCTTAGACAAATACACCAGAGCTTAGTTTAAATATTTAAGTTAGTGTGAATAAGGCAGCAGCACCTGTCTGTTCAGGATGGTATTGCAGTGTGCGGTCTGCTCGCCTGCTTGGAGTAGGTTTAAAGGGAAGCTCCATATCCGATGGAACTCTTAAAGGGATATACTTTTTTTTTTTGCAAAATTGTTTTTAATTTTCATTTACCAGTACCTTTTACCATCCCCCTCCCCCTTTTTTTCCATTCTCTGTTTCATTCTTTGCATTATTTAACATTTATTTTTAGATTTTGTTTCTTTCGGAACATGGCGTGGAATGTTTGTGTTGAAAAGAGCAGAATATCTGCAAAATTACAGGAAAGTCACCTTTTAATTGAAGCATTTACAAGGCTCCAGCTTGAAAAAAGAGGTCTATCAAGGGACCCTTGCGATGTGAACTTTCATGGGAGCTCTGGGAATAACAAGGCATCTAAGAGAACGCTGCACAGTCCGGTCGTGGTCTCCAAGTCAATTAGAATGAATGGTGGGGTTTTTCTTAAAGCATCCCAAGATTATTTCATCAGTTAGATGGTACAAGATGAAAGAAGGTGTGCCCAGGAGATCAGCGGGCACCAGAGCATGTAGCAGACACGATGGCCCGAATGGCCACCTTCTGGGCTGTATGTTTCTAGGAGGAGGCCACACCCATCACTATTCCGTCAACCATTTCCACAGGCCCTGCCTCATGTACTAGGTGATGACCATGGACAACTACCACAGTAATCTCTGGGTCAGTAAGGACTCAGTTGTAGAGATATAGGGCTGGATTTTCAATGACCCGTGGAGTCGGGTTTGGAGGCGTGTGGGGGGTTAAAGTTGCAGATTCGGGGGTCCTGACCCCATCCCGACTCCATGCAATTTTGACAAAATCGGTCGCGGGGTTCCCGCCTCCAAGAGGCAGGAGAGGCCATTAAAGCCCTTAACAAGCCCTAAATTGGCTCTGTAATGCCATTTTGAAACGTTTTAGCTAGTTTAACCCTTTTCCGACGTGAAGTACGCCTGATGTGAAACACTCCAGTGAAACCTGGCGGGAGCACAAGTGGATAGCTGACTATCAGCTGCAGGTCCACTATTACAACGGAGATGTGATGAAGGTAGTCATAGTATTAGGTCTGAAAGTCACCTCTGATGCTGCTGCACTGAAGGTCTTCAGAGACTGCCTGGCATTTGGTGTGAGAGGACTTGGATGCAAAAATCTCTCCCTCTCTCCTCTCTCCTCTCTCCTCTCTCCTCTCTCCTCTCTCCTCTCTCCTCTCTCCTCTCTCCTCTCTCTCTATCCACATCCACATTTTGCATCCAGGTCCACTCACATCAAAAGCAAGCCAGGCAGGTCCTCTCTCACCAATAGCCAGACAGTCTCTGAGACCAGGCAGTCAGCAATGATGACATCATCAGAGGCGACTTTCAGACTGAAACCACTAATTAGTTCATGGGTTCCCACATGCTGGAACTCAATTGCCCAATTAAGTGAAAATTGCATCATTCATCCACATTAACCTGGAGTCGGGGGGGGGGGGGGGGGCAACACGAAATGCGGATGACACGACCCCAACCCGACCCCAAGACAAAATCCAGCCCATAGCATCTGCTGCATGGACACCTCGCGCCAACTTGGACCATATGGCCAATGACAGCTATGTCCCCTGCTGCCATCAACTTTTCCACCCCCCTGCCTCCTTCCAAGGATCCTCTGCAGTATTCGTCAATGTAATGCTGGCACGCATATCAAACAGCTGGCTGATGCATCGGTCAGCAAGGCTGGCGCTTCCATCTCCTTTCCCACTGAACCGCAACGGGAGCATGCCGAGACTGAATTTCCCCAAAGTACAGTGGGTGACTGATGGCAGTTATGGGACAACCTCTCCATCAAGTTCCTGTTATAACTCTGCCGCCACCACCTGCTCCTCTTCGTCTGTGAAGTGTGACTGATCTGGTGCTACTTCAAGCTCACTATCTGCATCCTCTGGGATATATGTAGCTGTGCTAGTGCTTTGCAAGCCTTGGTAATAAAGACACAGGGTGCCGCATGGTGCTATCTTGTTCAGTATTACTGGCGTGCTAGTTAATGAGGGTCAAAGCGGAAGGTCTGGTAGGGTCGGCCCTTCCTAATTCGGCGAGAATAAAGCTTGCACCACTCTGATCTTCCACCTAGAGACTTGAGCACCAAAATCTAAGCTGGCACTCTAGTGCAGTACTGATTAAGAGGATCCTTAAAATAATTGAGGCAGGGGAGAGACTTGAGTCCAAAAATCCAGGCTGACACTCCAGGACAGTGCTGCACTGTCGGAGGTGCCGTCTTTCATATGAGACGTTAAACCGAGGCCCCCTCTGCTCTCTCAGGTGGGCGTAGAAGATCCCATGGCACTATCTCGAAGAAGAGCAGGGGAGTTCTCCCCGGTGTCCTGGCCAATATTTATCCCACAATCAACATCACTAAAAAACAGATTATCTGGTCATTATCACATTGCTGTTTGTGGGACCTTTCTGTGCACAAATTGGCTGCCGTGTTTCCTACATTACAACAGCGACTACACTTCAAAAAGTACTTCATTGGCTGTAAAGTGCTTTGGGATGACCTGAGGTCTTTCAAGTCTTTCTTGCTCAATGCCAGGATAAGAGAAAAGGCCCCAATATGTGTATAGTGAACATCATTTTACTGGAATGTAGTACTCAACAAACTGCACGCTGCAGTATAATCTCACGATTATCACATTCATTAAGAACTCAGTGCTGATTCATGCAGAATGTTATAACACTTAGGAATTAAACATGGCGGAGCCAGACAACCTGATGACGAATGGGAAATATTGTTTGGTGTTTGTTCTTTTAATCTTTTGTATCAGATGAACAGGAGCTTAGAAGCAAGCATGCAATGAGAAAAGGCCATCTGGCCCATCTAGAGTGTTCTTCCGCAGACTTGTAGACTCCACTGTACCGTTGACTTGGTCTGACGCGTTTAATCTTTTTTTTATTCGTTTATGGGATGTGGGCGTCGCTGGCCAGGCCAGCATTTATTGCCCATCCCTAATTGCTCTTGAGAAGGTGCTGGTGAGCCGCCTTCTTGAACCGCTGCAGTCCGTGTGGTGAAGGTGCTCCCACAGTGCTGTTAGGGAGGGAGGTCCAGGATTTTGACCCAGCAACGTTGAAGGATTGCCGATATATTTCCAAGTCAGGATGGTGTGTGGGTTGGACTGGAACTTGGAGGTGGTGGTGTTCCCATGTGCCTGCTGCCCTTGTCCTTCTAGGTGGAAGAGGTCACGGGTTTAGGAGGTGCTGCCGAAGAAGCCTTGGCGAGTTGCTGCAGTGCATCTTGTAGATGGTACACACTGCAGCCACGGTGCGCCGGTGGTGGAGGGAGTGAATGTTTAAGGTGGTGGATGGGGTGCCAATCAAGCGGGCTGCTTTGTCCTGGATGGTGTCGAGCTTCTTGAGTGTTGTTGGAGCTGCACTCATCCAGGCGAGTGGAGAGTATTCCATCACACTCCTGACTTGTGCCTTGTAGATGGTGGAAAGGCTTTGGGGAGTCACGGAGGTGAGACACTCGCCGCAGAATACCCAGCCTCTGACCTGCTCTTGTTGCCACAGGATTTATGTGGCTGGTCCAGTTAAGTTTCTGGTCAATGGTGACCCCCAGGATGTTGATGGTGGGGGATTCGGCGATGGTAAGGCCGTTGAATGTCAAGGGGCGGTGGTTAGTCTCTCGCTTGTTGGAGATAGTCATTGCCTGGCACTTGTGCTACCTGCCATCTTGTGCGGGTATGGTAGTGTAGTAGTTATGATACTGGAGTAGCAATCGAGGGGTTGTGAGCTCACATTCCATTGTGGCAAGTTGTGAAACTGAACTCAAAAAATCTCCTCATTTGTGATCTGAAACCAGAAAGCTGCTGGATTGCAGGAAAACGCCAACTGGTTTTCCTAATGTCCTTCAGGGAAGGGAAGCTGCCACCCACACTGAATATAGCCTACACATGACTGTAGTCCACGTTGTGTTGGTGACATTTAATGCCTTCTGAAGTGACCTTGCAAGCCATTCAGATATATTCTGGACATGTGGAATGGGCAATAAATGTAGCCTTGGCAGCATTGCCCACATGCCAAGAACAATTTTTTTTTAAGTCTTCTAGTTTGCAGATTTTCTCCCGAAGCGGTAAATCAAACAAACTCAATGTGTAGGATTGTCTTTCCTGCCATGACATTTCTATGATCCCAGGTGCTTGAACACATTGGGCTGGATTTTGATACTGGGGACGAAGATGGAGGCGGGACTCCCACTTTCTGGGTTGTAGTCCCGCTTTCATCGACTTGTGGCCAACCCACTGCATTTTCACTTGATTGACCTTGTTGAGCCCACCCAGCGAGCTCAGCAGGCCAATTAAGGGCCACCCAGCAACAGGTGACGTCACAGATTGACATTTCATCTATCAAGAGCTTTTGACAGATGAAATATCAGCATTTGACAGCTCTGTGAAGCTGTCAAACACTGACAATTTGTCTTCTAACTTGAGTCCTTCCTCTCAGGCTGAGTTAGAAATCATTCCAGCACAGAAAACAGAGGCTGAAACTTTTGACAGCACCACGGCCTTTCTGCTTTCTGTGCCGGTGAGATTTCTAACTTCCGAGAACTGAAGGGCTGACACCTGCAGGAGGAAGTTAAGGTAAGTAAAACTTTTTCCCACACTTTGCACTTACCTTACACACTTACCTCTGCACACATGCACCCATCACTCACCTGCCCACCGGACATATCGACCCCTCCAACCCCTGCAGACCCACGGTCCGCCTCGCTAACTTGGCGTGGTTGGGACATGTCGGGAAGCCCACATTTCAGCTTTCAAAATAGGGATTAGGCAAAAAACTACCTGTTAACAGGCAGTTAATTGTCACTAATCCCCTTCCCGCCTCGGGGAGGCGGGTCCCAGCACAGGTCGGGTACCCGCCTCCAGCGAAACTGGCATGGAGGCGGGTTGGGGGCGGGATGGGGTCGGGACCCCCGAATCTGCAACTTTAACCCCCGCCTCCAAACCCGACTCCACGGGTCAATGAAAATCCAGCCCATTGTATTTCAACACAGCATTCAATTAACCCCATCTGTACTTGAGTTTATAACCATCCCAACTAGGTATTTGCCCAGCTCTTAGAATACTAGATAAAGCAGTTAATGCTATTTCGCATATTCCCTAATCTGGGGGTCGGGGAGAAATTCTTCTAATCTCAAGTCTTACTGCAGGCTTGTGAATTGTGTATTCATGTCCTCCAGTTCAAGCTCACAGGCCAAGTTAAATAACCTGCTTGGTTTAAAATTCTCATCCGTGTTTTCAAATCCCTCCATGGCCTCGCCCCTCCCTATCTCTGTAACCTCTTCCATCCTTACTATCCACCGAGATATCTGCGCTCCTCCAATTCTGGCCATCCTGCGCATCCCCGATTTCAATCGCTCAACTATTGGCGGCCATGCCTTCAGATGCCTGGGCTCTAAGCTCTGGAATTCCCTCTCTAAACCTCTCCACCTCTCTCTCCTCCTTTAAGACGCTCCGTAACACCTACCTCTTTGAATAAGCTTCTGGTCATCTGTTCTAATATCTCTTTATGTGGCTCGTTGTCAAATTTTGTTTGATAATCGCTCCTGTGAAGCGCCTTGGGACGTTTTACTACGTTAAAGGTGCTGTATAAATGCAAGTTGTTGTTGTTGTTGTTGCTTAGCCATTCATCTGAACAGCCCGGTTTCTTTCCCTGTCCTTTCCTGCAGGTGGTACTGGAACATAGGAACAGGAGTAGGCCATTCAGCCCCTCGAACCTGTTCCGACATTGAGTTAGATCACGGCTGATCTGTATCTTAACCCCATTTACCCGCCTTGGTTCCGTACGGCCTCGCATCCACTCCGTGCCCTCCCCCAATAGCAAACAGCAAGTTGCTGAGTTGACAGGTTGTGGGGGTGGCGGGCAACGTTCCCTGTAAGCTGTGCGGCCGCGCAGCGCTCGGTGGACCCCACGCAACCGGCTTGCCAGCTTTTCAATGAGAAAAACCCGCGCATGCGCTGTATTTTGAATGACCTTAAAGGGGCCGCAAAGGCTAGACAAAATTACAGGGAACGTTGGTGGTGGGTATGGCCCCCTGCCCCTCCCCACTGCAGTGTGTTAGTACGTCAACCCAATCCTTGGTTGCAATCTCCAGCATCTGGGAATGCTGTGTTCCACCCCCTCCCCCCCCCCCCACCCGCCCCCCTGGAATTAGAGATGTTTTCTGACTAATATACAATAAGCAGCCAGTTTCCCTGGGAAACATGAAATTCTTCTTCACACTGTGGCTAGGGAATAGCGGAATTCCAGGGGCCCCTGCTCCTGTAGCACGGCATAGGAAATACAGCCTCAGCAAGAGCCTGTCGCAAACCGGTATTATAGAGTTGGCAGTTAAGTAGTCAGTTCTATGTACGCTGCTCAAATTGGCCGTGTAAGTTTAAATGTGTTGCTGTACTTTAAAACAGTGAATGCATCCCATGCACATTTGGCAGCCATTACCCGCCCAACATTTTTGATGCGCCAGCTGTCACGGACTGTAAAAAAAAACACCTCATGACACCACTCACAAGCTGTTCATAAGTTCAAGCAATGAGGGTGATTAAGAGAGAAAAATAAATACGTAAACAGCTTAGCGACGAGGAAGTTTAACAATCCAACCTTTCATTTCAATTTAATTTAGTTTAATTGGAAAACTGAACGACTTTCCAGCTTTCATGCGGCATATCTGCGTTTCCAGAGTCATAGGACCTTTTTTGGACCCACCACCCTCCCCTACAGCGAATTCCTGATCTGATTGTAGCATTGTGGGGAGATGGCGAGCTGAGGATGGAGAGACATGTGCCATCCCTGGGCAATTCTCATTCCCGCCCCTAGTGGCTAGTTTTATAATGGCATTGACAAAGGCTTGAAAGAAGGCCACCTTCTCCGCCATGGATAGTGTGGGGGCCCAGGGAGATTTGGAAAGTATAAAGGAGAGAATAAGCTTGGAGGAAACGTCACCTGCCAGAAAAAAATAATCTTAAGTTTGCACGATGAGAAATATGTCATTAAAAAGTTGCTGTGATTAGGCTAAATTGTGTGCTGATTGGCCATCCAGGAGCTTCTGGTGAGGACCAGGGTTTTCAGGAAGCACTGTGGGCTGCAGCCTGGACATTCCGTCCGTTGATTGGAATAGACAGGAAACCAGGGGCTGCTGACCCGCGATTTCTTGATCGGCGCCACCCGGGGAGGCACCTGATTAAAGAATCAGCCCAAAGGTGAGGGGCGTCACGTCAACAGTGAGAATTGGAGAAGTCTTCACCTTTTGATGCCCAGTGCCAGCATTGAGAATTCCCAGGTCAGGTGTATGCCCGATACAGAACAAAGCTCAGTTCTTCACTGTCAACACCTCAGACAGGTGCTCTCCAGTGCACCAGTGGCCATATTTCCACTTCCCTCACTAGCTATCCTGTGGCGTCAGAATGAGATTGTGCCGGCTTCTTGGCACTTTTGTGCCGTGAACCCAAGTTGACTGGAAACTGCCTGGCGCCTGCCCGTGCTCAATTCACGTAGGAACCCTACAGCTGCTACTGAGAGACAGAGAGAGCCTTTTACACCAACGCTTTGCATTGGATTGAAACCCAGGTCTTACTGGTGAAAGGACAACTCAATGATACCACGCAGTCCTTTGAGATCTGCACATTGCAAAGCACATGCAAACATAGGGTACTCTGAAGGGTTAGTGAGGCTCTATCCCAGTAGACAACTTGATAATGCTGAGTAAGGGAAACAAAAACCCACAATTGTGGTCACATAACATAACAAGAGCAAGTGGGTAAAATGAACGCTCTAGCTACTGACTGACATCCCTTTTTTGCTTAAAGACATTTTTTGAGAAAATCCAATCCTTTCAGGTCTACACAATGAAAACAATTTTGTTGCGATTTTTTAAGCTCCCCAGTAATTTTACTTTTGGGTAACATGACTAGAGAGACCACAAATGCACACAGTTCTTAAGCCGCGATTGAATGTCAATCAAGCTCTGGATTGTAGGGCTTACTGGTAGCTAAATGATCATTAAAATGGATTTGAAACAATTGCCAGTCAGGACTGCTAATGCCGTACTTCAGTTTGGAAGGACTCCAGGCTTCAGCAGTTTGATTTTTTGCCAAGAGTAAAATCCAACAGGAAGTATAGTAGACAGGCTTAAGTTAATTATTGAACAATTGAAGTATAGGGCACCAGTGTGTTGTGCCATGGACTGAGGGGATGTAAGAATTTGTGGCTCACCATATTGTAAGTTTGCTACATAGTTGTGCCGTCAGGGGAAGCCTCAGTCCTCCACAGGGATGAAAGGTCAAAGATCAAGGCATGTGGTTCAGGCCCTCACTCACCGTCAAGCAGGCAACTCAAGAACAACAACACCAGAGCTTGTGTATATGGGCTCCCTTGGTCATTTGATATGGCCCCTTGGTGCAATCTCTTCTTATAGCAATCTTGTCCCAACTATAACGCCTGTCTAATAGGGACATGATGCGGAGATGCCGGTGTTGGACTGGGGTGGACAAAAGTGAGAAGTCGCACAACACCAGGTTATAGTCCAACAGTTTTATTTGAAATCACAAGCTTTCGGAGCGCTGCTCCTTCGTCAGGTGAAGGAGCAGCAGCTCCGAAAGCTCGTGATTTCAAATAAAACTGTTGGACTATAACCTGGTGTTGTGCGACTTCTCACTTTAATAGGGACATGTTAATGCAATGCTCCAATCCATAATCCCCGGTGGACACACTCCAGCCCATCTTCCCTCCTCTTCATCATCCATGTCAAAGCCTTCAGCCGCCGCACCCGTGCCCTCTGGAAGTCTCTTCCTAAAGCTCTTCATCTGGCTTCCCCTTCTCCCTCCCTTCAAAAGCCTCTTCAGAATCACAACTCTTTGATCGTGCTTCCCATCGCTGGTTTCCGACTTCCCGCTGGAGCACTTTGTGTATAAATGTAAAAACAAAAGCGGAAGATGCTGGAAACACGCAGCAGGTCATCTGCGGAGAAAACAGACAAGTTAACATTTCGGGCTTGGACCCATCGTCCGAACTGGAAGATATTACAGATAAACAGCAATTAAAAAGGAGCAGAACAAGGGGAAGGGCGGGACCGCTAACACACACAGGAAAATAAATGGAAAGACCTGTAAAGTGTTTAAGTGGAAGCCAGGAGATGGTCAAACGGCAGAAGTGATATAAGCATGAGACAGTAGGAAGCACAATGAGGAAAACAAAGAATTAAAAAGCATTAATGAGACATAGAGAGTGTATGAACAGCTAAAGGGCTGAGGGATAGGCTGATGGAATGGGAAGCATGAACAGCTGGCAAAGTAGAGCAGGTTCCAGAGGTCCAGGAGCCGAGTAGATGAAAAAGGAATGTTCTACCAAAGGTGCAGACCACTCTCCAGCATGGTGTTCTAAAGGAAGGGGGGGAGGGTCCATGAGAGGGGTAAGGGGAAGGGCCGGTCCCCACCCCAAACACTAACCTGCTACTTACCCACTTCCTTGGAAAATCTGGTACATCCATCCCATATTGCCAGCACTTCCTGTGAGAGAGAAAATAGGAGCTATAGTTAAGGGTTTTTTAAAATTCATTCATGGGATGTGGGCATCGCCGGCAAGGCCAGTATTTATTGCCCTTGAGAAGGTGGTGGTGAGCCACCTTCTTGAACCGCTGCAGTCCGTGTGGTGAAGGTTTTCTCACAATGCTGCTAGGTAGGGAGTTCCAGGATTTTGACGATGAAGGAACGGCGATATATTTCCAAGTCAGGATGGTGTGTGACCTGGAGGTGACGGTGTTCCCATGCGCTTGCTACTCGTGTCCTTTAAGGTGGTAGAGGTCGCGGGTTTGGGAGGTGCTGAAGTTGTTGAAGTTAGTACTAAGGCCGGGGAGGGGGGCTGCAAAGTTCCTATTCGAAAGATAAAGTGCTGTTCCTCCAGCTTACGTTGAGCTTCATTGGAACGGTGTAGAAAGTCAAAGACAGGGAGCTCAGACAGGAAGTGGGACCGAGAATCGAAGTGCCAAGCAACAGGGTTGCTCGGGTTGCACTTGCGATTGGAATAAAGGTGTTCAGCAAACTGGTCACCTTATCTAGTTTGGTCTCCCCGACGTAGAGGACACCACACTGTGAGCAGCAAACACTCCCCGATTTTGATCGCTCCACCATTGGTGGCCGTGCCTTCAGCTGCCGAGGCCCTAAGATCTGGAATTCCCTCCCTAAACCTCTCCACCTCTCTACCTGTCTCTCCTCCTTTAAGACGCTCCTTAAAACCTACCTCTTTGACCAAGCTTTTGGTCACATGCCCTAATTTATCCTTATGTGGCTCGGTGTCAAATTTTGTTTGATAGCACCCCTGTGAAGCGCCTTGAGACGTTTTACTACGTTAAAGGTGCTATATAAATGCAAGCAGTTGTTGTTGTTGTTATTGTAGACTAGGCTGGAGGAAGTGCGCGTAAATTGCTGTCTCACCCGGAAGGAGTATTTGGGGCCCTGGACAGGGTGTGAGAAGAGGTGAATGGCCAGGTGTTGCATCTCTTGCACTTGCATGGGAAGGGGCCAGGGAAAGGAGAGCAGGTGGGAGGGGTGGTGAAAGAGTTGGGGAACAATGTGGTTGGAGGCTGTGAGGGGGAAGATCTCCAGAGGCGAGGAGGTCAGTAATGGTCTGGGACATTATGGCCTGGTATTCCGCAGTGGGGTTTTGGTTCAGGAGGAACGGCCAAAGAATTAGTGTTTAGCCTCGGCAAGGTGGCACTCCTTCCACCATTAAACAACGACACTCCCTTTGTCAGCGGGTTTGACAATGATGTCAGGGTTAGACCTGAGAGAGCAAAGTGCTGCAAGTTCAGAGGGAGATGGATTAGAGTGAGTGCCAGGAGAGAAGAAACTGACGCGGCCGACATCACTCCACCAGTTCTCAGTAAAATGATCGAGAGGGTAGGAGGCCGGAGAGGAGGGTTCCAAGTGGATTGGGGAGGCTGAAGACAGGAGAAATGGTCAGATGTATGGAGGGGGTGAGGAAGGTGGGGGTGGGGGGGGGTGCGGAAAAAGCCTTCTGGCCAAAACAAATAGGCACGGAGACGAAGGCAGCAGAATAAGAGATCAGCATCATGTTGAGCTTGGAATTCATTGAGATATAAATATAAGTTGTTCTTTGGTCATGTTGGCAACTTAATTTTTTAACTGTGAATCCAAAGTTCTGATCTGTGTTTCTTGATGGTGCAAGTGGTTTTATCGGCAGTCTACAGGTACTATCTAGCTGCCCAAATTGTGTAGCGGGACTGTTTGACATACTCATTGCCAAATAAAAGAAAAAACATTTAATTGCACCAAGAAGGAAAGTTTTTTGACCTCAGATGCTCATTCCCCTCATCCCAAAAACCTTGAATAATTTGACTTTGTCTTGGACATCCTTCCTGAGGAAAGGTAATCACCACAGGTAAAACATCCAGGAAACTGAAATTTGGCAAAAGTTCTCACCGATCCCAAAGGTAATTGAGCAGAAACTGCTGGATAGCAACTTAACATTTACAGGCTTCATTATTCAGCCGTGACCAGTTGCATTCCACAGAAGACATTTCCGCTTCCCAAGAGTGCTCTGGCCATCGCGTTCCAAGGTCTAAGTGATCCTCTTTACGGGGGAAAGATTTCCTCTGCGCACTGCGGGTAGCAAAATCGTAAATACGTTTATATAACATAAAACCTTCAACCCTTTCTGCAACTTTCTAACTATTCATCCAGCTCCATTCCAGAAGAGCTGTTCGACGTAGGATTAAACTGTGTTTAACCCCTGAAGGGGTTGACTTATGAAGAAAGGTTGAGCAGGTTGGGCCTATACTCATTGGAGTTTAGAAGAATGAGAGGTGATCTTATTGAAACACATAAGATACTGAGGGGGGCTCGACAAGGTAGATACAGAGAAGATGTTTCCCCTCGTGGGGGAATCTAGAACTAGGAGGCATAGTTTCAGAATAAGGGGTTGCCCATTTAAAACTGAGATGAGGAGGAATTTCTTCTCTCAGAGGGTCGTAAATCTGTGGAATTCTCTGCCCCAGAGAGCTGTGGAGGCTGGGTCATTAAATACATTTAAGGTGGAGATAGACAGATTTTTGAACAATAAGGGAGTGATGGGTTATGGGGAGCGGGCAGGGAAATGGAGCTGAGCCCAAGATCAGATCAGCCATGATCTCATTCAATGGCGGAGCAGGCTCGAGGGGCCAAATGGCCGACTCCTGCTCCTGCTTCTTATGTTCTTCCCTCTACCCCGCAATTGTTATGGTGAAGCTTTGTGCTCTTTAAAATGAGAGACAGCAGCGCTTGGAGTGAAACGCTTTAAGTCTGGTCACCATTAAACATTCCTAGTTCAGGTATGGCAAGCCAGGTGTAGAGCAAAGCTGTTTCTTCTCTATCCCGATTATAATTTTAACCACACTGTCAACACTGGCCATTTTTCCCCATTTCCCACACAATCCATCCTTTTGGTATCTGAAGTGCGACTGCAACTTTAAGGCTGGGTTACACTAAATTGGAATTCAGACCGGTCACACTCACTTCACGAAGGATCTTCCTGCCAGTCTCCATTGGATCTGACCCCAGCTCTCACAGATAAGAACATAAGAAATAAGAGCAGGAGTAGGCCATATGGCCCCTCAAGCCCGCTCCGCCATTCAATAAAATCATGACCGATCATCGACCTCAACTCCACTTTCCCGCCCGATCTCCATATCCCTTGATTCCCCTAGAGATGAAAGGAGAAACTCCCTGCACCGTCCAATTTCCCCTTATTCCACATTTTTATTATTCTCTATGTTTCTTCCACTCTTTAGTATCGCTTGAAGCTGAATAATTTATTTTATTTTATCTATAGATGTCTGTAGTATTGACTCTGCTCCCTAAGGGAATCGAGGGATCGGGCGGGAAAGTGGAGTTGAGGTCAAAGATCAGCCATGATCTTATTGAATGGCGGAGCAGGCTCGAGGGGCCGTATGGCCGACTCCTGCTCCTACTTCTTACGTTCTTATTATTTTCTATGTAACTTGTCTAATTAATTAACATCTGACATGAATCTGTCATTTATGACTTATGAAATAATACTGAGTGGCCTGCGGGTGGCGCTGTCCAGGGAGAGTATAAATACTCGGGCACGGGCCCAGCTTGCGCAGGACATTCTTAACAGGAACTAGAGAAGGCCACAACTAGACCTCCATGTTGTAAAACAGTTGATTAAAGCTTTGTTTAACGCTTAGACCAAGTGCCTAGTAGTTTTCTTACGTCAACATCCATTAACAGCCCAACCTCACTTCTCCCTTTACACCTTCTCTCCTGAAGGTGGTCAATTCTTCAGCCCTCCAGCACCTTAACCAAAAGGCAGTTGTTTATGTTTGACTCTAACATTGTTAAACCAATGCCTTATTGTTCCAGTACTATTGCTTCTGTAATATAATTCGGGCCATATTTTTCAATCTGACATTTTTGTTCATTTCGATAGAGATCGCCAAATTGTATTACCCATTTACAGGTGTGTTATAATCTCCTGTCCCAACCTTATGCAGTTAACACCAAGGCAAACTGAGCTCAGAATCCAGCCTGGACTGATGGGATCCTAATGATCACTCAGTCTTTGCAATTCATCCTCTGATATTTTAATGGATCAGCTTAATTAGATTGTGGCACCAAGAAGCCCATACAGAGGCTCCATTAGCTTCATTTCGCAGTACAACCCATCTAGGTGCAGAACAGATTGATTGTAGTGTTATGAAGCTATGCTACAACTGAGGAATTCTAAAGGCATTGAGCCAAAGAGCAAGCTGTTTAGATAGTCATCCAGCCACTACAAGCCAGCAAGAATCAAACCTTCTGGTTCCAAACGTGCAGCAGCAGATAAGATAGTTCTTACTTGGAGTTTTTGGAAACTCGGAGAAATTGAGCCAATTGGGAAAGCTGGATATTACTGTAAACTCCAGTCAATAGATTAAATATGACAAGTTGGCATCTCTGTCACCATTTTAATCATGGAGCTGCTAATTTTCAGTGTGTTCGTGACCTCCCTCTAAGCTTCCCAGTCTGGTGGGAGAAACTCTTCTCTCTGCCAGCTGTGAAGGTCTTAAGTGAAGTAAACCCAGTGTCTAGTGGGTGCAAACGGGCAGCCCAGAAACTTCATAATATGGGAGCTAAATTAGCAGCCTCGCTCGTGAGAGGATAGCCGGTCCGGGAAATGGAAAAATTCACAGTGCGGCAGCAGGCTGGATGCTGTCCTGCAGTTAAAGAAACAAAGAATTTTTAGGAACAGGAAAAGAGCTATTTCCCCTGAACTTCCCTTCTTATTCCAAACTTCTGGATTTTTAAAACCTGTGTCCCCTGATATTTGAACCTTTCACCTTGGCGATCAGTTGCCTGAATTGGCTCGGTCAATCTCCGCTTTACAATCTTGTAAACTTCAACTAGGACATCCTCAAAGTCTCCTCTCTAACGGAAACAAGGCTGACTCCCTTACCCTTTCCTCTACAACTTAGATTCGGCAGACCCAGAGCCGTCTCCTTTGCTCACCTCTGCATCCTCTTAAGGGCAGTAATCTGCTTAAGAGATGCACAGTGTTCCAGATTGGATCTAACCAGTGCCTTGGACAGCAATGATAATGCATTCTTTTGATCAGAACGCTATCCTTCTGTTAATACAATCCAGTGTCTTATTTGCTTTGGGTTTAAGGCACATTAGAGGATGTTTTCTGCTATTAGCAACGAGGGTGTTGAACCTTCTATTTTCAGTGAGAGCTGTGGCTGAGTCAGAAGGTTTTTGGGTTCAAGTCTCGCTCCAAAAATTTGAGAATAAAATCTAGGCTGACACGCAGTACTGAGGGAGTGCTGCACTGTCGGAGATGCCGTCTTTCAGATGAGACCTTAAACCGAGGGCCCGTCTGCCCTCTCAGGTGGACGTAAAGGATCCCATGGCCACTATTTTGAAGAAGAGCAGGGGAGTTATTCCCGGTGTCCTGATGCCAATATTTATCCCTCAACCAACATCATTGAAACAAATTATCCGGACATTATCGCACTGCTGTTTGTGGGATCTTGCTGTGCACACATGGGCTGCCACGTTTCCCATATTAACACAGTGGCTACACTTCAAAACAGTTCTTCATTGGCTGTAAAGCGCTTTGGGACAACCTGAGGTCGTGAAAGGCGCTATATAAATGCAAGTCTTTCTGTTTTTCTTTCTTTCTAATGCAATCCAGTGTCTCAGGATGGTAGAAGTTTGAAACTTCTCTTCCGCCATCCAATGGCAGTTGATGCTCGGTCACTTGTTAATTTTAAATCTGTGATTGATAGATTTTTGTTAACTGAAGGTATTAAGGGATATGGGGCAAAGGTGGGTATATGGAGTTAGGTTGCAGATCAGCCATGATCTCATTGAATGGCGGAACAGGCTCGAGGGGCTGAATGGCCTCCTCCTGTTCCTATGTTCCTTACTTGCTTTGGGTTTGAGGCCATAGAGGATGCTTTCTACTTTTCGTAACTAGGATATTGATCCCTCTATTTTCTATTTAGTAATTACTTTTCTATTTAATAATTCCATTGAATAATTACTTCAGTTTTCCACTGGGTGAGTTCACTCGATTGGATGCTGTTAAGCCTTACAGGCAGAAACTTGGCTAGTCAGAACCCACCAGCAGTAATGCTCATTTTAACCCTATCAAGTAGATTAACAGCATCCTAACTAGTAAAGTAACAGCCAGGAACATTAATCCAGTCCTGTAGGAGATTAAACTGAGAAGCGAATTTGTATCGCTCAGGTTACTGGATCTTGGAGAATTCATTTATTGATCCGTGACATTGGAACCCAAAGTATTTACTATTCGATGAGTAACCAACATCTCTCTGAGTTATATTTAAATTAATTTAATGTTATTTTCTGGTCTTTGTTGTACTTTTAATAATTTATTTAAACATGCATAGCTGGAAATTTTCCAAGTGGGTGAATGAAGCGTGCAGCAGAGCAATCCATTGGGGAATTTGAACCGTTGACTGTTCCTGTTTAAATATCCCCTGAGCCTAGTGTTGCTCGGTTGCTTTAAGTACCGGTGAGCTTTGACACTTGGCGGGTGGGTGTTTAAGGGATGATTTTCCGAATGCGCGATACTGGCGGGAAGCTTTGCTCGCTCCCTGCGCGTATTGGGAAATCGCGGCTGCCTTGAGCACGATTATCAGTCCATTAAAGTATAGTGTGGGCAGCGTGCCCACGCGTGAGTGAAGCTACCCACCAGTATCGGGCATTCGGATGATCACCCCTTCAGTCTCTGGTGCAGCCTCAGGTCGCCTTCTCGCAGTAACAGCAACACTGAGCCAATTAATATAACAAGCGCAGTACCTTTATATTGAAACCCGCACTTGTATTGTTGGTCTGCGTAGCGTGACCTTCATTCTGCATCAGTTCAGCCTCTGTACCTAACTTAAGACAACTTGATACTGACCACATCTAGCAAATGTGGAACAATGTTCCCTTCCTCAGCATATATAGTATTACATAGGCTGGGATTTTGCTAACCTCGGCGGGTCCGGGGCGGGCGGTGTCGGTGGTGGGTCCCGACCCCGCTGGCGGCTCCATCACGCTCTGTGAAATTGCAGTGAATGGTGAGACATAACGGTACCCCCTGCAATGACGATGAGTGTGAAAGGAATGGCTTGGGCATTGTAGGGATGCTTTATGTTGTTGGTGTGGGGTGGTGCCAACCTGGTGCATCATGTGGCATCCAGGGTGTACAGCGTCAAGTGAAGTAAATCTGGCCATGGTGAGGCCATCCCTGGTATCCTGAGCAGCAATGTGGTCGGGTGCTGATATCCCTGTCAGGTGATTGCGGAGAAGGTTGGTGGTGTTGTTGTAGGTGCTGCTGGTGTTTGGACTGATCATGGTGGGATTCTGAGGACCAAGATGAGACAGTATAAAGGGCACCCATGTTGATGGAATAGATGGCAGGTGAAGTAGAGATGACAGAAGCATTCTGTCAATGGTGAGAGAGTTCTTCCAATGAGGGAGAGTGGAAAGTGGAAAGCCTGCAGAATCTGTGCTGGAAATTGACTGAGAAACAGCTTGTGGCTGAGGCAAGTGATGATCTGTCAGGTGGGAGCTTTTACTGTACATTTGAAGCTGTCAATTAATCAGCTGGAGCAATGGCCACTGAACTCCTGCCTCAGGTTGACAGCCATGGTCCCCAAACAGCGTGGTTCCCGTGTCCATGAAGTTAAAGTATAAAGGTAAGTTAAAAAAGCCTGTTAATGATCTGGTAATGACATTATAATGAGTTTAATTGGACCCCCCGCCGCTGCCTGTCGGGTCTGCTCAGCGTTGACAGACCCGACATTGGGAAAGGGGCGTTGCGGCGGGTTCCCAACCCGCTCTCAAAAATAACCACTTTCCCACCCAACCCGCCACTGATTCCACCTGCCGATCCCCCGGAAAATTCCAGCCATAGACTTTACAGCACAGAAACAGGCCATTCAACCCAACAGGTCCGTGCCGGTGTTTATGCTCCACATGAGCCTCCTCCCACCCTTCATCTCACCCCATCATCTCACCCCATCAACATAACCTTCTATTCCTTTCTCCTTCATGTGTTTACCTAGCTTCCTCTTAAATGCATCTATGCTATTCGCCTCAACCTGATCCTTGTGGGAGCGAGTTCCACATTCTAACCACTCTCTGGGTAAAGAAGTTTCTCCTGATTTCCCTGTTGGATTTATTAGTGACTGATCTTATATTTATGGCTCCTAGCTCTGGTCTCCACCACAAGTGGAAACATCTTCTCTACGTCTACCCGATCAAACCCTTTCATTACGTTAAAGACCTCCAACAGGTCACCCCTCAGCCTTCTCTTTTCTAAAGAAAAGAGCCCCAGCCTGTTCAATCTTTCCTGGTAGACTCAAGCGCAAACATTCATCTAAAAAGCAAATTTATAATGGCCCAGATTTATAACACCACACGCAGCATGCCCCGTGAGTTAGATTTTTTCCTCATCCATGAGCTCAAAAGTATTTTAGAAACATAGAAAAATAGGAGCAGGAGTAGGCCATTCGGCTCTTCGAGCCTGCTCCGCCATTCAATATGATCATGGCTGATCCTCTATCTCAATACCATATTCCCGCTCTCTCCCCATACCCCTTGATGCCTTTTGCGTCTAGAAATCTATCTATCTCCTTCTTAAATATATTCAGTGACTTGGCCTCCACAGCCCTCTGGGGTAGAGAATTCCACAGGTTCACCACCCTCTGAGTGAAGAAATTTCTCCTCATCTCAGTCCTAAATGTCCTACCCCGTATCCTGAAACTGTGACCCCTCGTTCTCGACCCCCCAGCCAAGGGAAGCATCCTCCCTGCATCCAGTCTGTCTAGCCCTGTCAGAATTTTATACGTTTCAATGAGATCCCCTCTCATTCTTCTAAACTCTAGTGAATACAGGCCTAGTCGACCTAATCTCTCCTCATATGACAGTCCTGCCATCCCAGGAATCAGTCTGGTGAACCTTCGCTGCACTCCCTCTATGGCAAGTATATCTTTTCTTAGGTAAGGAGACCAAAACTGCACATAGTACTCCAGGTGTGGTCTCTCCAAGGCCCTGTATAACTGTAGTAAGACATCCTTGCTCCTGTACTCAAATCCTCTTGCAATGAAGGCCAACATACCATTTGCCTTCCTACCATTTTATGCCGCAAATTGCTGGAAGTGCGAGTTGACAACGGTCAACGGGGTGTCTGGGACCTTGGCGAACGACGGGACCAACAGTCTATCTCCTTCACCAGTGAAATTTAAGGATAGAGAAAGAAATCAGGTAAATTAGATAGAGAGAGAGAAAAAAAGAGACAGAAAGGAAAAGTAAGGAAAAATTTAAACATTTAAAATTCACGGCGTATTCAACGCATGGCGTATCTCTTCCTCGCCACATATTGCTGGTTTTTTTTGCACACTAATAACGCAAAGCACATTTAACTCGCCGTTATTTTCCCAGCATTATAGTGTAGGACCAGATACTCTCTAACTTTACACAATTGCATGTGTAACGCCATCTCTGAGTGATCCGGAGTGAGCGCACAAGAAGTTGGTGATTGTTGGAAACCATATAAACCCCTTTAATATATCCAAACTCATGGGTGGTACAATACTCCAGGGCTAGATCACAGATAACACATTTTTGAACCTTGGCCAAGTGCTTGCTATGCCCTTTTTTTATTGGGGGGGGGGGCGGGGGGGAAGGGAGAGTCCAAGTCTTACCTGTGCTAACTGACATGAATCTTGTCATTCATGTGGAAATGACTTATGAAATAATACTGGGCGGCCTGCTGGTGGCGCTGTCCAGGGAGAGTATAAATACTCGGGCATGGGCCCAGCTTGCTCAGGACATTCTTTAACAGGAACTAGTGAAGGACACAACTAGACCTCCATGTTGAAAAACAGTTGATTAAAGCTTTGTTTAACGCTTAGACCAAGTGCCTAGTAGTTTTCTTACATCACTAACCATTTGAGTTTGTAAATCGTACATTTATGGGACTGTAGGAATGACTGATGTGTGACTAAGGCTAACGTATGATGCCATGCTGAGCTCACTTGTCCTATATTAAACCAAGCCAAATAACACGAATTAAAAGAAAAAAATATTCCGTCAACAGCCTGAGTGAAGGGCAGCATTGGTTGAAAATCATTTAACTCTTGGCATACCAGAGATCAAGAAATGAATGAAAACACAGAGTTGTATCTCTAACAATAATTTATTTTCCTAAGTCTGTGCTGTAATTGCAGAGTGGGTGTCACAATATTTATAAGAATTTGGATTCAGAGGCACATCAGTACAGCGGTGGCTGGGTTCACCTGATGTAACTTTCTGAAGGGAATTGGATAAATACTTGAAAAGGAGAAATTTGCAGGGCTCTGGGGAAAGAGCAGGGGGGAGTGGGACTAATTGGAGAGCTCGTTCAAAGAGCCGGCACAGGCACGATGGGCCGAATGGCCTCCTTCTGTGCTGTGTCATTCTATGATTCTATGAACTTTCAGTATGACTTTGAAATATTGCAATCCCAGAGGTACACGGGTAACAATTGTACACACTCTGTTTAAGTCTGTGGCATTTTTGGGATCCAGATGTGGTTGTCTTGATGAATTAAACGTTAACCTGCTTCAGCACAATCTTCTTCCATCTACCTCTCTCTCTCTCTCTCTAATGTGAATTGTGTCTCGGCTATCCTTCAGCTTGCCTCCCATGGACCATCAGGAGTATTCTCTGTTTCTTCTAGTTTATCTCATGCAAATGCTTATAAATTTATACTATAAGCACCCTTAAGATGCTCTTTCAAAGAGCTGGCACAGGCACAACGGGCCGAATGGCCTCCTTCTGTGCTGTGAGTTTCTATGATCCTTTCTATGATTCTGTTTCTTATAACTCAACATTGCGTGCCCCTGGATTAACGTTTATAACAAGTAAACAACTTTTCTCTCAACTGAACTGAGTTCACTCGACTTCTCAAAGCAAACTCCTTTCTCCATTTTCTCCTGAAGGCGATCCTCTCCTCTTTCTGTGTCCGTCAAGAATGACAGCGGTTTCTGCCTTCCTTACATCCTGAGATCAAAAAAGAAAGTCTTCAGGCAATTTCAGCCGTCAATCACGTCTTCTTCAAGAGCGGAATATTTCCTTTCCAATTCCACATCAAAAATCTTCACCCTTGGGCATATTTGTTGTAATAGTGTCTTGGTGCCGATAGTCTGAGCTAGGGGCTCTCCTTAAGATGTTTTCAGAAGCAGTTTCTCCTTATAAGGACTTGCCACTTGCTGTCAATCGTTGTAAGCTCTTGCTTTGGGCTTTGGTTGTCAATAAGGCTCACTCAGGAACCATCGCAATTAATTTTATCAGGTAGAAAATGTTTCCAAGGCTTGGCACCTTAAACACAAATATACTCTTTTTTTATATAGCACCTTATGACAGCTCAATGAACTGGACATAGAATGAGTTACTTTAAAGAGCAGTGACTGTAGTAGGTAGGTGAATGCAGCAGCCATTTTGCACAAGCAAGATCCCACCAACAGTAATGCAATAAATGACCAGTTAATCGGTTTTGCGTGTTGATTGAAGGGGTATAGATGCATTTAAGGGGAAGCAAGATAAACACATGAGGGAGAAAGGAATAACAACAACAACTTGTATTTATATAGCGCCTTTAATGTAGTAAAATGTCCCAGGGCGCTTCACAGGAGTATTAAAAAACAAAAAAATTTGACACCGAGCCACATAAGGAGAAATTAGGGCAGGTGACCAAAAGCTTGGTCAAAGAGGTAGGTTTTAAGGAGCGTCTTAAAGGAGGAAAGAGAGGTAGCGAGGCAGAGAGGTTTAGGCAGGGAATTCCAGAGCTTAGGGCCTAGGCAACAGAAGGCACGGCCAGCAATGGTTGAGCGATTATGATCAGGGATGCTCAAGAGGGCAGAATTAGAAGAGTGCAGATATCTCGGGGGGGCGGGAGGGGGGGTTGTGGGGCTGGAGGAGATTACAGAGATAGGGAGGGGCGAGGCCATGGAGGGATTTGAAAACAAGGATGAGAATTTTTGAAATCGAGGCGTTGCTTAACCAGGAGCCAGTGTAGGTCAGCGAGCACAGGGGAGATGGGCGAACGGGACTTGGTGCGAGTTTGGACACGGGCAGCCGAGTTTTGGATCACCTCAAGGTTATGCTGCTAGAGTTAGGTGAAGTAGGGTGGGAGGAGGCTCGTGTGCAGCCTAGACAGTGGGGGCCGAATGGCCTGTTTCTGTGCTGTAATTTCTATGTAATAAGAACCTCTGAGTATAAAATTAATTTAGTATTCGCCCTATCCCATCCAATTAGTTTCACTTTGGATTCTTCCTACGTGATCATTCCAGCCATTTGCTTATCTCTTTCCCAATGTTGTGTTACAAACTGACCTAAGGTGACGAGCACCCCCTCTACTTTTCCCCAATTCCTTTTCAGTAATAGTGCCGACTATTGTAACAGTAAAGCTCCCTCCCAACAGGCATGACATGCCGAACAAATTCAAAAAGTTGCCTGCTGAGAGAGCGATGTGTACTTCTGAAGTGAAATGTTTAGCCAGTGCCACCCCAACAGGCCCCGCTACAAATATTGGCGCACTCCCTGCACGTAGTAACGCAATCCCATGGACCCCTCCCTCCAAATAGTGATACCGTCCCAGGGATCCTCTGTCCTAATGTCCAAAAAGATAGTTTCAGCTTCATTGCAGCAAACAATTTTTTTTTTGTACACGGCAACAGAAGTAATGCGGGGTCATTTTAACTTACCTCTCCAGGCGGGAGTCCCACGGGATCGGGTGGAACGTCGGTGTTATTACACCTCACCCAATGTTGCTCAACGTCGGTTTCAGTGGAGTGTGAACATAAGAACATAAGAAATAGGAGCAGGAGTCGGCCATTGGGCCCTTCGAGCCTGCTCCGCCATTCAATAAGATCATGGCTGATCTTCTACCTCAACTCCACCACTCAATGCCCATCACAATCCTGAACCCTCAATTTTGGAAGACCGCCTTTTTCCAAAAAAAATACCAATACCCACATCTTTAACTGGCTCAGTGGGTAGCACTGTCGCTTTTGAGTTAGAAGGTTGTGGGTTCAAGCCCCACTTCCGGACTTGAACACATAAAGAAAGAAAGACTTGCATTTCTATAGCGCCTTTCACGACCACCGGACGTCTCAAAGCGCTTTACAGCCAATGAAGTACTTTTGAAGTGGAGTCACTGTTGTAATGTGGGAAACGTGGCAGCCAATTTGTGCACAGCAAGCTCCCACAAACAGCAATGTGAAAATGACCAGATAATCTGTTTTTGTTATGTTGGTTGAGGGAGAAATATTGGCCCAGGACACCAGGGAGAACTCCCCTGCTCTTCTTCCAAATAGTGCTGTGGGATCTTTTACGTCCACCTGAGAGAGCAGATGGGGCCTCAGTTTAACGACTTTTCCGAAAGACGGCTCCTCCGACAGTGCAGCACTCCCTCAGCACTGCACTGGGATTGTCAGCCTAGCTTTATGTGCTGAAGTCTCTGGAGTGGGACTTGAACCCACAACCTTCTGAATCAGAGGCGGGTGTGCTACTAACTGAGCCACTGCTGACACATAGTCCAGGCTGGCTCTTCAATGCAATAATGAGGGTGTACTGTACTGCACTGCACTGTCGGAGGTGTCATCTTCAACCGGGGCAGGGTGTGAAACCAGCATTGCACCCCATCCCGTCAGTTCCCTGCGAGCGAATTAGGTTAAGATTATCCCCAGTGTGTCAGCGAATAAAAAGAATTTGATGGCGGACAGAAATCTGATAATGTTGGGGACCCTTTGGCATTCCCTCACCGACCCCCCTCGGGTCTGCAGTCCCCACTTTGAAAACCTGTGCTCTAACTGCATATGGTCCAAATAATGGTGTGTTTTTTTTAAAGATCTTTCTTTAAGGTTTCTGTGCTCCTTAAGGAGGTAGGTATGTTAGGGAATGGAACGTTTTTAATTGTTTCCTGCCCTCTCCGCTTTGTTTAGTGAATAGGGGATTAATGTTATGCAGCGGACTCCCATCAGGTTAATTCTGCTGAACATGCAAAATCTTCAGTCAGTGAACAGATTTCCTTTAGGGGTTAAGCTTGTCTCCTCATTCTGAGTTTATCTTATTTCTTTGCTCAAATGTGTAACTCCTGTGACAGCTTTGAATAATTAGGCACCAGCGAGATAATGGAAAAAGTCTTGTGTGTTGTCACTGTTAATTAGTTCATGTTCTTGGCCAGCATTATGTTTACTGTCATTTTATCATCTGTTAATAATTCTACACAGTAGAAATGTAACTGCCCTAAACGCAGTCGTAAGGCATGCAAGAAAATGTTGGGTCTGGTCTGGTTCTAGGTCCGGGGCTATGACAATCCTCCACAGTGAAACATTAGCCTAAATGAAAGGTGGTGAAATTCTGCTAGTATTTGCAAGACCAGGGTCACGCGCCATGATTAATGGCTTGTCCATGACTGGTGAAAACTCCTGATCAACAGAATATAAAATTAACAGCAGGCTACTGAGCATGAGATACAACGAAGTGAATGTGTTTATCCTTGAGTCAAGAATTTTAATGAAAAAGGGAGCAGTACCATAGTTAGCACAATTAATGGGAGATAATTGCGCGGAATATCAATTCTGCAAGACTGAAATTAAAGATTTAGGGCTAGAAATTCGGGGCATTTGCACCCCCTCGTTGGCCCCCCCAGAGGGGCGCTAACGGGGCGCAAATTACTTTTCGCCCGGGCGCAGCACCGCTAACGACTCCCGCGGTGTTTATTCAGCGGGGGTTTAGCGGCAGCGGTAACCGGTAGCGCCCCGCTCCGCTGCGCACATCATCACTGTGCGCAGCGCCCCGCCTGCAAAATTAGCCTGCGCCCCCTGGATCTGCGCCGGGCGATGACGGCGACCTATTCAGGGGGCGGGAACGGAGCGGCAGGAGGCTCGCGGAGCGATAAGTAAAGGGGAGGTGGCGGGCGGGGAAAAAAAAATCGTCTGACTTACTTCTCGCGGCCCGTTGCCTCTTTGAACGCGGGGACCGTGCCGCGATCTGGCAGCCCGGCACTCCTCTTGCGTGCCGGCCTGCTGGCACGGCGTCCCGCTCCCCGGTGGTCCAGGTAGGGCCCCACAGAGTTGTGGGCTTGGGCCCTCCCCTTTAATGAGGGGAGCAGCCTTTCCCTGCGGCAGCGCTACGTGGCCCAGTGCGCAGCGCTGCAGAACGCACCGCCCCGATATTCAGGGTTAGCGCTCTAAGAAGGAAGTGGAGCGCTTGAATTAGTGCTCCACCTCCCTCTTGGGGCGCTAAAACAGAAGTTAGCGATCACTGACGCTATTTTTCGCCCGCCGCTAAATTTAACACCCAGGCAATGTTAGCGACCCAAAATGGTCGCTAGCAAATTTTTTCCCCCATAGAACCACTAGACAGTAGGATGGGAATCTGACTAAGGACACTAGACACCAGTAGAAAAAAAATATTCTATCTCTATAGATACTATAAATGTACTTACTGGACTGTATGTTATTGTACATAACAGAAAGACATCAATCCTACCAATATACAAGAATGTTTGGAAAGGAGTGAAGAGACTGGGTTACGACATGATGGTGGGAATTTGAGTGATGTAATGGGTAATATCACAGTTCTTAATCCTGGGGGTTTGAATCATAAAATGATACAGCACAGTAGGAGGCCACAATTGGAAACATCTACCTTTGGAATTATCTACCCCAGAGGGCTGTGGATGCTCAGTCATAAGGGAATCAAGGGATATGGTGATAGGGCAAGAAAGTGGAGTTGATGTAAAAGTTCAGCCATGATCTTATTGAATGGCGGAGCAGGCTCGAAGGGCTGTCTGGCCTACTCTTACTCCTATTTCTTATGTTCTTATGTACCCTATCGAACCCCTTCATAATTTTGAAGACCTCTATCAGGTCACCCCTCAGCCTTCTCGTTTTTTTTAGAGAAAAGAGCCTCAGTCTTGTTGTAGACTTAAGGGGGGAAAATTTTGGTTGATTTGCGCCTCCCATTAGCGTCCTAAGAGGGCGCTAATGGGGCGCAAAGCAACTAGCACCTGGGCGCGGCGCCACTAACGCCTCCCGCAAAACTCAGCGGGAGGTTAGCAGTGGCGGTAACCGTTAGCGCCCCACGGCGCTGCGCCTCCTGTGCAGCCCCCCCACGGGGTGCCAGCTGTGCTCCGTGAGCCCGGCACTTCTCTTGAGTGCCAGGCTCTTTTGCCGGCACTCCGATCCCTGGTGGCCCAGCTGGGCCCCAATATTCACTCGCAGCGCCCCAAGAGGGAGGCGGGGCGCTTCCAGTAGCTAAAAGTAGCGCCCCGGCGAAGTTAGCACCCCAAAGGGGGCGCGACCCAATTTTGCCCCCAAGTTATTTTAAATGAAATAGCATTTCCACCTTTACTGTTGATACTGAGGTCATGTCACAGGTGTCAACCTAAAAGGTGATATTCATGAATACAGGAAACTATCAAACTTACTGCCTGGTTTGTAGCTTCAAACCCTCAGCAACGAGAAGATGTGCGACACCAACCTCATCCTCCCCAAACTACTTTGAGCCATCGTATTCCATGATTCCGTCCTTCGGTAAGTAAGCCCATTGGTTTACAATGACCGATCAAGGCAAGTTCCGTTGTTACCACATTAGATTGCAGGATATTCCAGGATTTTCACGAGTGTTTTGGGAGCAGATTCCACGATTCCATCTATTTTTCCTTGAACCTCGCAAACCAGAGGCTTGGTTTAAGGCTTTACAAACTTTTAAGAAGGACGAAAGCCAAGGGATCGAATAATTAATATTCATTATATGATTGACTTTTTAAGTGACTGGCTACATTAATCTTTTCTCTGCTGGTTTGTATTTGTTCGTTAAGGGCACTGAACCTTTCTAGCTGAAGGCCATCGGTTAGTGTCTTAACTGAAAGATAGCACCTCTGTTATTGGAGTACTCCGTCGGTACTATCCTGGGCACAGTCTCAGGATAAGGGGTCAGCCATTTAAGACTGAGATGAGGAGGAATTTCTTCACTCAGAGGGTTGTGAATCTTTGGAATTCTCCACCCCAGAGGGCTGTAGATGCTCAGTCTTTGAGTATATTCAAGACTGAGATCGATAGACTTTTGGACTCTAGGGGAATCAAGGGATATGGAGCTCGAGCAGAAAAGTGGAGTTGAGGTCGAAAATCAGCCATGATCTTATTGAAAGGCGGAGCAGGCTCGTGGGGCCGTACGCGTGCACCTAATTCTTATGTCCTGCGGTGTCAGTCTCACTCACCGAGAGCATGTCTCAGAAAATAACAGGCCCAACCCCCATGATTTTCCATTCATTAAGTTTGCCCTTGAAGATCATCTTATCAATGAAGTAAGTACTGGTCAATATTTGTTTTTAAATACCACCCTTAGACTGAGATTAACTTTCTTATATTTTTCTTTCAAAGACAGCAAGTACTAAACTCTGAAGTCAGTCGGCTAATTCCCAAATTCTCAAGTTGCCGTAACATTACTGATGTGGCAGAATAAATTAAAAGTTGGCAAAATCCTGTGGAAAAAATGTAATCGATCTGTTCCATAACATTCGCTTGTTGCTCTGAAAATTCTCAGCTGAAGGGAATTTGCAGTAACGCGTGAGAAATGAGTAAATTGGCAATGCCACTTGTGGAACAATAATTGAACCAGACCAAGCCCAAAATCTGCGCCTCCCTTGATGTAGTCAATGCTACTGGCACCACAGTGGTGCATGATTCCACGAGGCCCGGTTAACACTGAATGGTATTTACAAAAGTCAGCGTGCGTCGCTCCCAGCTTTCACTCTATCCCTACAATTACAACCCTTCAAAAGTGCTTCATTGGCTGTAAAGCGCTTTGGGACGCCCTGGGGTCGTGAAAGGCGCTATATAAATGCAAGTCTTCCTTTCTTCTCTCTTTATTGGTTGTGAAGCACTTTGGGACCAATGTTGCCTTTCATTTTAATTTTTTTTCCGGGTACGCGGCCCCTTTAACGGGCTGCGCGGCCCATTCAAATTCCCGCACATGCGCATTTTTTTTCCGTTCAAAAGCCGGTGAGCCGCCTGCGCGGGACCTCCAGACCGCTGCGTGGCCGCGGAGTTTAGAGGGAACATTGTTTGGGACATCCTGAGATCGCGAAAGACATTATCTAAATGCAAGTTCATTTGCTTGTTCTTTCACATGTCACCAGGTTGACTAAATTTCACACGTTTTTTTTAACCTTTTCTTATTGGACAATTGATCATTTCTGATCAATTGATCAAGCCAAAAAGTCAGGAACTGCCTAGTATCATATTTATCCAACGAGTAGATTGAACATTATAATGCGCACAGCCAACTGCGTACTTGGGGATTATTCAGTTATGTTTGCATGTTGGATATATTCCACATCCTGTAGGTACTGACTGACATGTTTGCTTCATAACACTGGTGTGGGAAATACCTGTCAACATAAAAGTCAAAGGAACAACACAAAGCGACTTCAATTAATTTTCCCTCCTCGCACAAAAGGTAAGTACTTTATGACATTAATCATGGCCAGAGGTTGTCTCCTGGACTAGTTTTGATTGCCGAAGGGGGTCGGAAAGGGTCCAGATATGTTTTTCCCTAAATGGGGCTTGGGTTTTTATCTGTTTTTTCGCCTTTCCCAGGAAATCACGTTGTTTCAGGAGGTGCGGGGAGTCTATATATTGTGATGCACAAGGCATCATCATTGTGTAGAACAAGTGGACCAGAGGATCTTTTCCTGTCCATTATTGTTCGTATGTAACTGGAACAAATCTGCATAAATTTCAGCATGTTACACTTGGATTTCAGTAAGTGAATTTTCTAATTGCGCATTTCCAATACTGAGGTTTGCCCGGCACGAATGTCGATCAAAAACGTTGCACAAGCACGTCCCATGATTGGCCATCCATTAATTTTTGTAACGTGTCCACTTGAGCTGAGGAATAACACTCCGCAACACAGCCTTAGTCTTCGATCGTACTAAGCTACATAAATACTGAGTGTCTCACCTCCTGACTCCCCAAAGCCTTTCCACCATCTACAAGGCACAAGTAAGGAATGTGATGGAATACTCTCCACTTGCCTGGATGAGTGCAGCTCCAACAACACTCAAGAAGCTCAACACCATCCAGGACAAAGCAGCCTGCTTGATTGGCACCCCATCCACCACCTTAAACATTCACTCCCTCCACCACCAGCGTAACGTGACTGTAGTGTGTACCATCTACAAGATGCAACTGCAGCAACTCGCCAAGGCTTCTTCGGCAGCACCTCCCAAACCCGCGACCTCTTCCACCTAGAAGGACAATGGCAGCAGGCGTATAGGAACACCACCACCTCCAAGTTCCCCTCCAAATCATACACCATCCTGACTTGGAAATATATCACCGATCCTTCATCGTCGCTGGGTCAAAATCCTGGAACTCACATACACAGATTTAAGCAATCCCAGGGCACTAAAGACCAACTAGTGCCTATTCACTTTGGAGGCAGGAAGGAAGGGGGGGATGGGAAGGTGGGTCAGCAAGATTTCTTTAGGGTCAAGGCAAATCTAAAGTCATGTCGAGCTCATCCAAAGCTTATAATCGCAACGCTGATTCTATACATCTATAGCTTGGAAGCAAGTCAGCCCTCTGTAGCAAGTCGCACACCATCCTGACTTGGAAATATATCGGCTGCTCCTTCATCGTCGCTGGGTCAAAATCCGGGAACTCCCTCCCTAACAGCACTGTGGGAGTACCTTCACCACACGGACTGCAGCGGTTCAAGAAGGTGGCTCACCACCACCTTCTCAAGGGCAATTATGGATGGGCAATAAATGCTGGCCTTGCCAGCGATGCCCACATCCCATAAACAAATTTTTAAAAATTGGATTTGTGAGGTGAGAGCATTTTGAGCTTTTTAATTGGGTGAGGGTTACCGATGGTTACAGGCTTGTCACTGACAGTAGCAGTTTGAGGAGTATCACACAGGAAGAATATTGGCGCAGCATTGAAGCCAGTAGGTTGAAGTTCCATTTCTTTTCCTGAAATATGGTGGTGCCAATCTATCTATCAATATGTTATTCATACAGATATATACTAGTGGAGCTCCCATGCCATTGCTCATGGTGAGTGGGGATTATGCTGTTGGAAGGTAGGAGAATGCTGGGGTATGGGAATAGGGTAGGGGTGTGCATTGGCAAAGAAAGTGGAAAGAAGTTTGTGAGAGATGTGCTCAGAGACAGTTAAGTAAATGTTTTTAATTTACCCAGACTGCCTATGAGAGATCTGCTAGTGCTCTATAAGTACGTTTATTGACAGCACTAAATCTTTTTTTTCCAGTTGGAAACACAAGTGGATATATAACCAGAAGTAAGATATAATAAGGATTTCCACTAGTAAAGCTGACCCAACCCATTTGTAATTTTGCCACTCGCGAGCGATGTTCGCTCTACGCTGCGCACATGTGCGGGCCGCGCAGTAATCTGCAAGGTCCCGCGCAGGCCGCTCACAAGCTTTTCCGTTGGAAATACCGCACATGCACGGAAGTTTAAAGGGACCACGCATTGAAATAAACAGGCCGTGCACAACAAAGTTCAGCTTACAGGGAACATTTCTCAAGTGTTTTTACAGCATAAGAGAGCGTGGACCAAGAAAAGGCTCCTTCCGCAGCCCATGAACAAATCTGTTCCATCATCGCCTCTACCCCACCTAATTAATCTCCTACGGAAAGTTCGACATAACTACAACCTGATCCGTATGGATCATCCCAAGCCAGTTACCCAGTCGGCATTACTTGTAGAGGCAGCTATCAGGAAGTGTATAGATCCCTAACATGAATCCATTTAGAATAACTCTTTGCACAGTGCATACTGGAGGTACTAACTGTGCTATGAACTCAATCATGTATTTCCATATACTTGAGAAAATTCAAACAGTGGCCTGTTTGAACTGAATGCATTCATTCAGATTCTTCATTTTTTCATTTCATTTTTTCATTTTTATATTCAGAAAAACATTTCACTTTAGAGTTCCCCTACTTTCCTCTACGAGCTGTTTGAACTTTCATCTTAAGGGTACAGGACATTCTTTAAATTCTGAGACTCCACACCCACCACTAATGATGGCCCAGGATCAGCCAGAACACACACTGTACCTGGGCAAGGCTGAATAGGATTGGCGATGTTTTCCTCCCGAGAGATGGGTTAAGATGATGTTCTACCACCGAGCAGCCTGCCTGAGAGGGAATCAGATTCACGACTTCCAACAGTGCAGACGCGGGCAGATCTGAGCGGCCGAGCGCCCCAAGACTCAAACCCAACACCTACCAATTTACGAAGCAGACATTCTATTTCCTAGAGGCGATGGATTACATGTCGTTCAATATTGCATTTGTCTAAATAAGCTGGCCTTTTGGATTTCAGTATAAGCTATTGTAAAGAAGCTTACACGGCTCTTTTAGATGGTTACCAGCAGGATTGGCCATTTCCCACATTTCATCGTGTACTTTTTGTGTTCATTTGGATTTACCATAAGCTGCAGTTAATGTTCTTAATGTCTTGGAACGGTCAGGATTCAGATACAAGCCGCACTGCCAATGCCGTTTGATTTAATACTGTACATCAATGCCAAGTATTATTTCCCAATATTTAGGCAAACTGCAGACTTCATCGTTCTCTGGAAAGGCAGACTGGACTCTGATTTTCAAATCAAATGGGTTTCTTTTCACGAATCTTGAATTGGCTCCAGTGAGAGGCCATAACCCCCCCAGGGCATAAATAAGGGAACTGGCCCTGCCAATTAAGGGAGCTTTATTTCAATTGCATTCCCTGTGGGCAATCGCTCAGTCACAGCAGCCAAAAGCGCTCGCTGTCTTTTGGCTTGCAGTGACAACCCTCTGGGAATCAGAGGGAAAACTGATCCTCTGAGCTGTGTGAAAATACGTACAAGAGCTCCAGTGAAAAGCGGCCAGACGGTACTTTATCTTAAAACCCTAAGTGCAGTTTACTGTTCGCTTTTCAATATGTATATCTATCCTCTTGACTTCAGTTACGTGGATAGACTGGAGAAGCTGGGGCTGTTCTCCTTAGAGCAGAGAAGGTTGAGAGGAGATTTGATGGAGGTGTTCAAAATCTGGACAGAGTCGGTAGAGAGAAACTGTTCCCATTGGCGGAAGGGTCGAGAACCAGAGGACACAGATTTAAGGTGATTGGCAGAAGAACCAAAGGTGACATAAGGAAAACCTTATTTACGCAGTGAGTGGTTAGGATCTGGAATGCACTGTCTGAAAGGGTGGTGGAGGCAGATTCAATCGTGGCTTTCAAAAGGGAGTTGGATAAGTACCTGAAGGAAAAAAATTTGCAGGGCTACGGGGAAAGGGCGGGGGAGTGGGACTAGCTAAAGTGCTCTTGCAGAGAGCCGGCACGGGCTCGACGGGCCGAATGGCCTCCTTCTGTGCTGTAACCATTCTATGATTCTATGACTTTTGAAACGGCCATAAGCTTGCGAAACGGAATCTTAGATTGGCTCTTCTACCTGTCCTCGGTAATTCGGTTCCTTCTATTCTCAAAATTGACCAGAAAATTCTTCTAAGGCAAACACTTCTCCACTGTAATGAGGTGCAGCAATGAGCTCAGGCAGCCGTAGAAGAACAAATCGTTAGAGCAACTGTTGTTCCTGACATCGTTCCAGAAACCCTGACAGACTTTCCAAAGCTCTTTTGCACACGTTCCAGGAAAATGATTCCCAAGGCCTTGAAGAAAGTTGGTACTTCTGTTTTGTGTTAGCTTTCATGGTGGTGTGTGCGTTTTCACTGGGCTGCAGTGTGTCTTTTTTTAATGGATCGCCTTTAACATTGCAGTATCTTGGTTATTTGGCTCTGCCCCCCTCCCGCCCCAAGCTCTTGCTTTGTCTCTAGGAGAGATTGGCTAATACAGTAATCGGTACTCAGCAATATTTCTAACATCAGGCATTAACTACAGTGTAAAAAAAAATATTGGACAAGTAAGTATTACAAACACATAAACATACCGATCTCAACCAAAGGGGGAATTTTCCAATTTTGCATTCCTGGCAGGAAATCTAGACCATCAGGAGCGCAAATTGGAAATTCGGGCATGATTAGCATTTCCCAGAATTGTTGATATGCACTCCAAGTGGGGTCTTTTCAGGAGCATGCAGTCATAAAATTACCACTCAGATCTCCGCATATTATGTAGTATTTAGTGCACAGAAACAGACCATTCGGCCCAACTGGTCTGTGCCGGTGTTTATGCTCCACAAGAGCCTCCTCCCAGCCTACTCCATCTCACCCTATCAACGTATCCTTCTATTCCTTTCTCCCTCGTGTGTTTATATTATTATCACATCCAACATATCATCAGTAACAGTGGTGGTCAAAAGCCAATTAACTTTCTCTAATCATTTTAATATCACCAGCAGACCTCCTGTGGAGTTGCTCACTCGTGTAATGTCAGCCAGTGGCTCAGTGGGCATCATACTCTCGCCTCTGAGTCAGAAGGTTGTGGGTTCAAGTCCCACTCCAGAGACTTGAGAACAAAAATCTAGGCTGACGCACCAGTGCAGTGCCGAGGGAGCGCTGCACTGTCGGATGAGAAGTTAAACTGAGGCCCCGTCTGCCCTCTCGGGTGGACGTAAAAGATCCCATGGCGCTATTTTGAAGAAGAGCAGGGGAGTTATCCCTGGTGTCCTGCCCAATAGTTATCCCTCACTCAACATCACAAGAACAGATTATCTGGTCATTGTCATATTGCTGTTTGTGGGAGCTTGCTGTGCGCAAATTGGTTGCCGCGTTTCCTACATTACAACACTGACTACACTTTAGAAAGTACATCATTGGCTGTTAAGCGCTTTGGGATGTCCGTTGTTAGTGAAAGGCGTTATATAAATGCAAGTCTTTCTTTCACTGAAGTGTGATTTTGTGATGTTTCATTGTGGTCCTGATCTGAGGTCCTGCATGGAAATTCAACCCCCTTCTGCCTCTACTTCTCGAGTTTTGAGGGCCTGACAGTCACCCTCTGCTACTCCAGCTCCAGTGTCTTGTGTAGGGTGCACACTTCCTATCCACAAATCTTATTTCCTGTTGTCACGATTTTTGGTCACGCCTTCATGTCAACATTTACCACTCTAAATATCTACGTCAAATTTCTCATTCAAGTTTAGTATGTCAACTGTCACAATGTAGTTGCAGGCTCTGAACACCAGGTGGCTCTGTGGAGCACGTTTCTAAAGTTTCTTTCCCATCCTCATTGCCATTTTGCGTGTAAAAAATAAACTGACCATGAGCAAAGCCACGGGCAATTTACTCCTATTTTATAGAATTTCTTACTGATCCAAGAAAACCAGGCAGGAAAGTGGAGTTGAGGTGGAAGATCAGCCATGATCTTATTGGATGGTGGAGTAGGCTCGAGCGGCCGTATGGCCTACTCCTGCACCTAATTCTTATGTTCTTATGTAATCCCCTCAACCAGTCTGGTGAAGAGAGGGATGGTGGGTAGGCAGGATGGATTGGAGTGGTTGATGCTGCTGTTTGTGAATGTTTAATGTATCGGTACCCAGTGAATCGAAGGATCTCGTTCAAGCAAAAAGTAAAATAGTTTCCTCGTGAGGTGACAATGCCACAATTGTATTTGCGGAGGAACAGGCTGATACTCTGCGCAAGGGGCAGTTCTGCCTTTCCACCTCCAATCTTTACAATGCAACTCCTATTGTTTCCTGTTGCCTACAGTAAACATACAGACTCCACGCAAGGGCACCACACAACAGACACTGTGGCGGGGATTTTAACTCCCGGGCGGAAAGCAGGGGAGAGGCGCTGGATATTAATTCCCGATCGGGAGTTGTTTTTCCAAGTGGATCATAAATTTACTAGACAACGGTAGATCTCCCATGGCATTGCTCACCGTGTGGCAGAGGTTACAGTGTTACAGAAGCCAGTGGAGTTACAGTGCCACCTAGTGGCGGCAGCGTGCAACCACAGTATTACTGCGACCTGTTTACATAGAGAATTCCCATTATAACTGACTGCGTAGGTGTTGTCAGTGTTAAACGTTGACATGAAAAGTGTGAACAAAATTGTGACAACAGGAAGTGAAGTTTGTAAATAGGAAATGTGTGCATAGAAAGAGGGAGCGAAAGATGTTCCAAACATTTGTGCCTGGAAGCCAACTGGAAGTCTCTCTTTCTCTCTCTCTACCCATTTATCTATCTCTCTGTCTGGGATTTTCCTCGTGACTGCTCCTGCTCCTTCGCCCCGGAAGCATGTAAACGGGCTTACCGCTGCACTCCTGGTGAAGTTAAGACAGCAAAGCAGGAGCGGCTCTGAGGAAATTCCCAGCCCCTCTATCTATCTCTCAATCCCTCTTGTCCTCTGGTATTTCAGATGTTGACAATCCTGACATACTAACTATCGCTGAATTATTCTTAATGGAACAGATAGCAAATGAGCCTGTACCCATCCCTGGCAATGATCCATTGCATAGACCCGGGGCAGAGTTTCTTTTTCTTCCAAAACCCTGCAAGCAGATCTTGGAATGGAGCATGCTGGAGGTCCTTTGGACAGATGTACATTGCAAGGGCGTGAAGATTTTCTTTTGGTTGTCGTTTATCGTTCATAATCTGCTGATGATTCCAATTTCCCCCATTATTTGAGATATTATTGCCTTGAGTAACAACTACAATTGATGCTAGGAAGGATTGGCTAGGAAACAACAACAGGGACTACCATGTCCTTTTGGTTGCCCGATTCACGCAATCTACTGAAGCATTTCTACTTTTTGACCATTACTGTGGAAATCCTTAGTTCAACAATGAGACAATGCAAATTGCTCCATACAGTTGCTAATGGTTTCACCTAGCTGCTTCGTAATCTGAAAGCACTCAATAAGGGATCTGTTAACATTACTTGCTCTGTATCCTTTCGTTGTTATCTTTATAATGTTTGATGGTACAAAAGGGCCAATTGAAACCGTCTCGAGCAGGATTAATTGGCCTGTTCATGTAGTCAACCCGTGTTACTTTAGACTAGCATCTCACCTATCAGTCAAAAATAAATATAGGTTTCACCTGGGCTCAGGGAAGCTGATGATATTTAATGCAATATCCTATCCAAGCTAAACATTTGCATTAAAAACAGAAAATGCCGGAGATACTCAGCAGGTCAGGCAGCATCTGTGAAGAGAGAAACAGAGTTAACGTTTCAGGTCGATGACCTTTCGTCAGAACTGGAAAAAAGCAGGAAATGGAACAGATTTTTAAGCAAGTTTGGGGCTGGGAAATGGGGGAGGGGATGAAAGAACAAAAGGGAAGGTCTGTGATAGGATAGAAGGCAGGAGAGGTTAAGAGACATTAAGAGATTTGCATAAACATTTGCATTGCCTCCTTGTTACATAGTTGAACTAAGGATATCTGCAGCAATAGTCAAAGAGTAGAAATCCTTCAGTAGATGGCGAAGATCGAGCAACCAAAGTAGCTCCAATGTCCATACTGGCTATCTCAAAAAGGAGGGAGTCACCAGCCATCCCTCTTTGGATAAAGCTGAGCGGTTGAACGCATTTGCTGAAAAGTCACCTGAAATCCAAGGGCAAATCCCAAAGTTTAGGAACTTAATTAACCAACTCGAGATTAGGTAGAATGAAATTAAACCTTTTCCAGCAAGCTGATCCCAGATTGGCCCTGGATCCGATGGCCTAGACACTCAGGTTATTAGAGTCCCATCTAAGAAAAAAAGAAAGACCTGCATTTCTATAGCGCCTTTCACAACCTCAGGACGTCCCAAAGCGCTTTACAACCAATGAAGTACTTTTTGAAGTGTAGTCATTGTTGTAATGTAGGAAATGCGGCAGCCAATTTGCGCACAGCAAGCTCCCACAAACAGCAATGTGACAATGACCAGATAATCTGTTTTAGTGATGTTGATTGAGGGATAAATATTGGCCCCAGGACACCGGGGAGAATTCCCCTGCTCTTCTTCAAAATAGTGCCATGAGATCTTTTACGTCCACCTGAGAAGGCAGACGGGGCCTCGGTTTAACGTCTCATCCGAAAGACTGCACCTCCGACAGTGCAGCACTCCCTCAGCACTGCACTGGGGCGTCAGCCTAGATTTTTGTGCTCGAGTCTCTCCCCTGCCTCATTTATTTAAAGGATCCTGTCAATCAGTGTATTGTCACCTGAGTGAAAAGCAAACATCATGCCTACTAACCCCCCCAGGAAGCAACATTGCCAAGTGCGCAGTATAACTATGGGGATCAAGCTACTCACACACACAATCTACAGATAGGCAAGTATGACTAATGGGACTTATTAGAGCTGATTTTTCATTGAAATTAATTCAACATTTTGTATGGAACAAAAACAAGACCTTTGCCTATTATATCATCGTTTAAGAAGCGATGGAGACTGAGCAGTGCAAGAGGATAGCAAACTCCCCATTTATCCTTCTGACCTGAGTTCAAATTTGGTTGGATGACGGCCACTACCCAACCGACAGCAACTGAAAAGCTGGAAAACTGGATTCAATGAAATCGGAAACACAGAAAAATGTCTGTGCAACTCAAAACAGCCCAGCGGTAACCATGGTTACAGCAGCATGTTGTGCCTTAAAGAAAAGCTACATTTTTAAGACGGGAGTGACGCTATTTTTAATGGATTTCAAATTCCAGCCTTTTACTGAGGAACTCAATCTTCAGCCAGGTCTTGGAAACCACCTGTTGTTGTGTTGTGAAGAGGTTCAGCTTGTGATATTGCGTTCGGTAAGGGTGGGGGAGGCACAGAGGTGACACTGTTTCACCTTCGTCAAAGACGTTCTGGGTAATATTCCATTCCACGGTAACTTTTTTTTCCACTTAGGGCTCCAGAGTCTTGTTAAAATTTTTTCACTGAGCTTTCACATTTTATAAAATCTTGCAGCTAGGCCATGATTTTTTTTTTTTTAAACTGACAGAACTTTTGTGTGGGCTTCAGTTAGCCACCTCACCAAAAAGTGGCCACTCTTCAAGGGGTGAGCCTCGACAGTGACCGTCGGCAGGCTTCTCGATCACAGGGACCGTCGCAGGCCACCCTGATCCCGGCCTCACATAAGCTGCACACATGTGCAATTCCAGCAGGGAACCCCGGCCTATTTTCTTCTCCCTAACCTGGGGTCACAACCTCAGGAGGTCCCAAAGCTTCTTTACAACCAATGAAGTACTTTTTGGAGTGTAGCCACTGTTGTAATGTAGGAAACGCGGCAGCCAATTTGCGCACAGCAAGCTCCCACAAACAGCAATGTGATAATGACCAGATCATCTGTTTTTAGTGATGTTGGTTGAGGGATAAATATTGGCCCAGGACTCCCCTGCTCTTCTTCGAAATAGTGGCCGTGGGATCTTTTACATCCACCTGAGAGAGCAGACGGGGCCTCGGTTTAACATCTCATCCAAAAGGCGGCACCTCCAACAGTGCAGCACTCCCTCAGTACTGCACTGGAGTGTCAGCCTAGAGTGGGGTTTGAACCCACAACCTTCTGACGCAGAGGCGAGAATGCTACCCACTAAGCCATGGCGCACACTCCTTGTGCCACCCTGAAAGACCAGGGGTTGAACCTGGAGCCTTAGTGGTCAGTATGGTTCATTTACATGCAGGATAACACGCAGACCCATCACTCGCTGGGTGCTCCCTTTGCAACACGCAACCCGTCACTCCATGGGTGCCCCCTATTGCAACACCCAACCCATCACTCTATGGGTGCTCCCTATTGCAACACCCAGACCCATCACTCTATGGGTGCTCCCTATTGCAGCACCCAGACCCATCACTCTATGGGTGCTCCCTATTGCAGCACCCAGACCCATCACTGTATGGGTGCTCCCTATTGCAACACCCAACCCATCACTCTATGGGTGCACTCTATTGCAGCACCCAGACCCATCACTCTATGGGTGCTTCCTATTGCAACACCCAGACCCATCACTCTATGGGTGCTCCCTATTGCAGCACCCAGACCCATCACTCTATGGGTGCTCCCTATTGCAGCACCCAGACCCATCACTCTGTGGGTGCACTCTATTGCAACACCCAACCCATCACTCTATGGGTGCACTCTATTGCAGCACCCAGACCCATCACTCGATGGGTGCACTCTATTGCAGCACCCAGACCCATCACTCTATGGGTGCACTCTATTGCAACACCCAACCCATCACTCTATGGGTGCACTCTATTGCAGCACCCAGACCCATCACTCTGTGGGTGCATTCTATTGCAGCACCCAGACCCATCACTCTATAGGTGCACTCTATTGCAGCACCCAGACCCATCACTCTATGGGTGCACTCTATTGCAGCACCCAGACCCATCACTCTATGGGTGCACTCTATTGCAGCACCCAGACCCATCACTCTATAGGTGCACTCTATTGCAGCACCCAGACCCATCACTCTATAGGTGCACTATTGCAACACCCAACCCATCACTCTATGGGTGCACTCTATTGCAGCACCCAGACCCATCACTCTATGGGTGCACTCTATTGCAGCACCCAGACCCATCACTCTATGGGTGCACTCTATTGCAGCACCCAGACCCATCACTCTATGGGTGCACTCTATTGCAGCACCCAGACCCATCACTCTATAGGTGCACTCTATTGCAACACCCAACCCATCACTCTATGGGTGCACTCTATTGCAGCACCCAGACCCATCACTCTATGGGTGCACTCTATTGCAGCACCCAGACCCATGCCCCATCACACTGCGGTTTAAGATGTTGTGGCAAGAGACTGATTGGAACTATGGCCCTTGACAAAAAGCTTTTGACTTCAGTTAAGACAAACACGATTTGTGATCTAAACTATCAGCTGAGGGACGAGCATGTACTTGCGAGGGATAATTGCCCAAAATCTGAATTTGAGCTGCAAGTATGCATTTGTTACTGAGGCCTAGTCGGACTCCTTGTGAAGCTGCCTGACATCCAGATATCCACAAGTGTTGAATAACGAACGTTACATTAAGAATTGGTTTTAGAAAAACAGAAACTAGTGTATTGAACGTGAAATTCCAGTGTGGTGCTGATGTTTCCAGTTTTCACATATTTAAAATGAAGAGTCAAGCTTTAATTCCATCTGGAAGTAGCAGTGGGGTCATCCATTCAGAAATGGCAGAGACTGAGGTAATTGTGTACAAGCCAGCGGCTTATATTTGGCACATGGGACAATAATGATGGCGGCTGAGATTAAATGAAATGGACAATGAATTGCGTATGGAATTCTCAGTCAGATGGAAATACACAAATACATTCGAGGAAATGAGCCAAGTGGCGAAGAGACAGAGTGCATGTAAATTAAAGGAACAAACGTGGGATTCACCCTTAACCTTGATACTAGTCCAGCTTGTTATGGGGATGTAACTTTTCAGACAATGAGAAAGTGGATTATTGGGGGCTGAAAAGGGTCAGTTGAGATTGGATTGTCAAAAAAGTTTACATTAGGCACAATCCAGTCCAATTTGGTGAGTATATACAAGGCACTGCTCCAAGTAAAAGAGTCGTTGGTAAACATGTTGCATTGATTTTCAGACGAGAGTGGCCAAGTTGTCTTGTTTTGTGTTTTTTAATGCGAGGTTGGGAGTTTCTGTCTTTTCCCTGCTCACTGTGCCGTGAAGGCTTGGTTTTAGAGCCCCTATTTTAGCTGGCAGTGCAGTGCTGTGGTATGAGCCCTTCTTCTATTCTCCTCCTTCTACCAATTTTAGCCGTGGCTCAGTGGGCAGCACCCTCGCCTCTGAGTCAGAAGGTTGTGGGTTCGAGTCCCACTCCAGGGACTTGAGCACAAAAATCTCAGCTGACTCTCCAGTGCAGTGCTGAGGGAGTGCTGCACTGTCGGAGGTGCCGTCTTTCGGATGAGACGTTAAACCGAGGCCCCGTCTGCTCTCTCAGGTGGACGTATAAGATCCCATGGCACTGTTTTGAAGAAGAGCAGGGGAGTTCTCCCCAGTGTTCTGGCCAATATTTATCCCTCAATCAACATCACTAAAAAACAGATTATCTGGTCATTGTACATGTGGATTATTGGCGGCTGAAAAGGATCAGTTGAGATTGGATTGTCATACGAGTTTACATTAGGCACAATCCAGTCCAATTTGGTGAGTATATACAAGGCACTGCTCCAAGTAAAAGAGTCATTGGTAAACATGTGTATTTCCATCTGACTGAGAATTCCCTACTCAATTCCTTGTCCATTTCATTTAATCTCAGCCCTATCATTATTGTCCCATGTGCCAAATATAAACCACTGGCTTGTACATAATTAACTGTCCGGATATGTCACCTCAGTCTCGGCCATTTCTGAATAGATGGCCCCACTGCTATTTCCAGATGGAATTAAAACTTGACTCTTCATTTTAAATATGTGAAAACACCACACTGGTATTTCAGCATGAAAGACGCTATATCAATGCAAGTCTTTCCTTTCTCTCCTGAAGGAGCTGACCGCTGGCTGGGCCACCGTTCCAATTGCACAGCTCGCCCTCTGGTACCTCACCTACGTTGCTTTTTGTTCATGCATGAGCCTTGGCCGTAAACTATTTCAACAACATGAGGGCCTCACAGCCAAGGCTGATCTTGTCCTGATCCAATGTCCAACTCCAGCAGAAGGCCCTGGATAGGTATCAAGTGTTAGAGCCCTGCCCATTTCTAGCGCCGACCCCCCCCCCCCTCCCCCCCACGTCTAACCCACCTGGAGTGCCCCTACCACTGCCCCAGCTAGCTCAGTACAGATGGGGGAATCGGATCTGAGGCCTTCCTGTTTCATATGGTTCAGCTACTGTCTTAATCTGTTGAACCATCGGAGATAGCAAGCCTTTCCCTTTTGAGGGATGGCAGTGTCATTAGTTTTCATTAAAACTAGCAAATCTCATTGCCCAATTTCGTGTGAGCAACAATACAATGTGCTGTTTAATGAGCATGATGTGGAGATGCCGGTGTTGGACTGGGGTGGACAAAAGTGAGAAGTCGCACAACACCAGGTTATAGTCCAACAGTTTTATTTGAAATCACAAGCTTTCAGAGCGCTCCGAAAGCTTGTGATTTCAAATAAAACTGTTGGACTATAACCTGGTGTTGTGCGACTTCTCACTGTTTAATGAGGACCAGAGTATTATACTATATAATGCACCATGTATTACTGTGCTGACAAAGCAATGGCCCAAAATTTGCGGTCGGAGGCTTCCCGCGGGCGGATGCCTCCGACCTGTAAAAAATCTACACATTTACCTGGTGGCCCGGGAGGTATAGAGGCTTGCGATCCTGGGCCTCTCCGGGTCCGCGCGGGCCGAGGCCCACGTATCTCAGGGGCGCAGGCGGTTCGCAAGCGTGCCTGGAATAACGTGGGCCGGCCCAACCAATAAAAGAAGGGGATCCCCATTCATACTCATGGGAGTTGCGTACGCACGGAATCCTCATAAGTATGAATGGGCATCACTTAAAAAATACACAAACACATGAAATCCATTTTTTTAAATTACATATTTAAAATGAATTAAAATGCCATTTTAAACGAAAATTTAATTTTTTGAAAGAATTTTTTATATGTTTTAACAGGGATAAAAATAAACTTACCTTATTGGACAGGGTTTTTAATGTATAAATGAGTGATAACATTTTATTTTTCTATTTTTTTAAACTCTTATGCTGGTAAAAGCAGGCGTAAGAATTTCACAGGCATTCAGCGGGCAAATAGCACAACTCTCCACCCACAGAGGCCCATCTCCCAGGGATGCGGAGGTTCTGTCAAGCGGGTTCTGGACAGATTGCAAGTTCCGGGTTTTAGCGCATGCGCTTCGTACGCCTAAACCCGGAACTTGTGCGTACGCACCCGTAGGGGTCGCAAAATACGGCCCAATGTCTCTTTAACGTCACAAAGTCTAATTGCTGCTAAGTAAACACTGGGGTGAGGTCAGTCAGAGCTTAATTGCTGCTCGGCGAGCACATTTGCCAATTGAAAGGTTCGTGTAAATTTCCAGCTTCAGTCCACGACTGGCTTTTTATTTAAGGTGGTTTTTCCCCTGTAACAAAGTGTGACATTTGGAATGCGTCATCTGCAGTGTGACAGACGCATGTTAGATGCAAGATATACAGATGCAAATATAGAGAGAGATGCAGTGGCATCATTATATCACTCCGCACACCTTTATTTCGACAGCCCATAAGATATCTTGTATGTTACAAGGCCATGGCACCACTTTTGCACTGGAGGCTGTTCAGAGAAGGTTCACTGGGTTGATTCCTGAGATGAAAAGGTTGTCTTATGAAGAAAGGTTGAGCAGGTTGGGCCGATACTCATTGGAGTTTAGGAGAATGAGAGGTGATCTTATTGAAACAAGGGGGCTTGACAGGGTGGATGCTGAGAGGATGTTTCCCCTTGTCGGAGAATCTAGAACGAGGGGGCACAGTTTCAGGATAAGGGGGTCGCCCATTTAAGACGGCGATGAAGAGGAATTTCTTCTCTCAGAGGGTCGTGAATCTTTGGAATTCTCTACCCCAGAGAGCTGTGGAGGCTGAGTCAGTGAATATATTCAAGGCGGAGATAGACAGATATTTGAGCTACAGGGGAGTCGAGGGTTATGGGGAACAGGCAGGAAAGTGGAGTTGAGGCCAAGATCAGATCAGCCATGATTTTATTGAATGGCAGAGCAGGCTCGAGGGGGCGAATGGGCTACTCCTGCTCCTGTTTCTTATGTTCTCTGATTACACTGCTTGATTGTAATATGCAATGAAAATCAACAGTAAACAGATCCAAGTATCCACATACTTGACGTTAAAATGGCCTGCTGTACTGAAAAACATTAAAACATCTGGTCTTTCAGGCAAAATGAAGTCTTATTCTGGGAAGCTGAGCAGCGATAGATGGCCTTAACCACACAGCTGTTGCAGTTTGGACGTTTGAGTTGTTCTGTGAAAGCTATCGTTGAATTACTGAACCGCCATCATGCAAAAAGAAATAATGCGATAACTCTGTTTCTCGCTCCTCGATGTTGCCTGACCTGCTGAGTGTTTCCAGCATTTTCTGTTGTTATTTCAGATTTCCAGCAGTATTGCAAAAAGAAATTGTGGGGTTTTTTTCTATAGAAAGTGTCGCAGCATAGACATGTTTCCAAAGAAAAAAAAATGTTTTTCCGCTGTAAATGGTTTTCAGGGAGACCCTAAAAGGCCAATCATTTTCTGCACTCTTTCTGAAGGTGCTTTCTCCTCCAAGCTGTAGTCACCGGCAACCGCCCATCCCATTCCGCGAGTTCACGTGTGATGTTTTCATTTTCCACGCGCAGCCCCACGTGAAATACAAGGGTTGAACTGCGCAGATATCTGCGTACAAGTCAGTTTATGGGTCTGTGATGACGGACAGTTGACAACTGGCTACCTGTAGGATGGGAGAAAATGCCTAAGAATAGGAAAATTGACTGGTCTGGGTTTAACTTGCCTGCCACTCGCACTCGGGTCGATATATGTCTCCGTCGGTGAATTTCTAAAGCACCATTGATGGCAGTACTGTATTTGGGAGAGGTCTCGATGTACACTAACTACACTTCCACTTGTATGAGCAAAGTAAATCCAGTCAGTATCCGAAATGACTCCATCTCACTATAAATTCGCCAATGCCTTGCTCCATGAGGGCACAGATTGGGGAATCATCTGTAACTCTGGGGGCGATTTTGTCAATGCGTTGGAGGCGGGACTGCTGATTGTCGAGTTTTAGTCCCGCCTCCGTTGACTTCTGGCCAACCCACGCTATTTTCCCTTGATTGACCTTGTTAAGCCCGCCCAGCGGGCTCAGCAGGCCAATTAAGGGGAAGCCGGTTACAGAGAACGTCCGCGTATGACGTTTCATCTGTCAAAAAACTTTTGACAGATGAATTGTCATCGTTTGACAGCTCTGTGAAGCTGTCAAACACTGACATTCTCTGTTGTTTGATGAGTTCTTGTATTCAAGGCTCATCAAACCTCTTTTGTGAGCAGAAATTAGATGGTTGTTGCATTGGAGAATGCAGCAGCCATCTGTCATCTCTGCCGGTGAGATGTGAGACTCTCCGCATCCCCAACTGTTGAAGTCTGCAGGAAGAAACAAAGGTAAGTAAACATTTTTTATCACTTTCCACTCACCTCACACACTTACCTCTCCACACCTGCACCCATCACTTATCTCCACAGCGCACTTTTGCACCCCTCCGACCCCCGCAGACCCACTGCTCGCCTCGGTGACCCTGGCAGGATTTGCAGCCTTCGGGAAGCCCGCACTTGTGTGGGCAAAATGGGGATAATCCTCTTATCTGCCTGTTAATTACCTGTTAACAGGCAGTTAAGTGGCTGTAATCCCCTTCCCGCCTCCAGGAGACGGGACCCAGCGCGGGTTGGCTACCCGCCTCCCGGGAAGATGGCACGGAGGCGGGTTGGGGGCAGGATGGGCACCCGCCCCCAGATTCTGCCATTTTCCCGGCAGTCCCACCTCCAAACCCGCCTCCCCAGGGCTGGCAAGATCGCACCCTCTATCTCCAACCAGTGCTGCTGTCAGGCAAGGCTTGCCATTGGGAGTGAGGATCAGTGAAGTTACCCTTATATTTTGTACAATCTAGAATACTGGCCTACACACGCACCCATCAGTCAGCCTTTAAGAGGGATAGTTTGACATAGAATTTACAGCACAGAAACAGGTCATAAGGCCCAACTGGTCGATGCCGGTGTTTATTCTCCACACGAGCCTCCTCCCACCCTACTTCATCTCCCCCTATCAGCATATTCCTTTCTCCCTCGTGTACTTGTCTAGCATCCCCTTAAATATATCAAATAGCTGCTTGGTACCGCGGCAGGAGTGAGCCCTGTAGAGCTTTTTTTTTAATTTATTCATTCATGGGATGTGGGCGGATGTGCAAGGCCAGCATTTCTTGCCCATCCCTAATTGCCCTTGAGAAGGTGGTGGTGAGCCGCCTTCTTGAACCACTGCAGTCCGTGCGGTGAAGGTACTCACGCAGTGCTGACTTTGTCGTAGCGGTTTGGTACAACTGAGTGGTTTGCTCGGCCATTTCAGAGGACAGTTAAGAGTCAACCACAGTGCTGTGGGTCTGGAGTTGCATGTCGGCCAGACCAGGTAAAGGCGGCAGATTTCCTTCCCTAAAGGACATTAGTGAACCAGATGGGTTTTTACGACAGTCCGACAGTTTCATGGTCACCATTACTAATACTAGCTTTTCTAATTCCAGATTTATTTTATTAACTGAATTTAAATTCCCCAGGGGCAACACGGTGGCATAGTGGTTAGCACTGTTACCTCACAGCACCAGGGACCCGGGTTCGAATCCGGCCTCGGGTGACTGTCTGTGTGGAGTTTGCACATTCTCCCCGTGTCTGCATGGGTTTCCTCCGGGTGCTCCGGTTTCCTCCCACAGTCCAAAGATGTGCGGGTTAGGTTGATTTGGCTATGATAAATTGACCCTTAGTGTTGGGGGGGATTAAATACATGGGGTTACGGGGATAGGGTGGGATATGTGTCGGTGCAGGCTCGATGGGCCGAAATGGCCTCTATCTGCATTGTGGGGATTCTGTGATTCTGAGCTGCCGTGGTCATGGACCTTAACAAGGTCAAGGGCAAGTTAGATGGACTGAATGGACTTTTTCTTGTTCCATCTTACTTACAGTGGTGTGAAAAGGACTATTTACATAGGTTGTGACTGAGGTCGATCTGCATTGAGAATATTGCCCCAGCAAGCGATAGTTCAGGAGCTGTGGTGGTGGATCAGTGGAGACTCATTCATGAAAAAGGGACTAAGAAGCTGCAATGGGGCATCAAAAGGGGGGCAATTGGTTTTTAAAAAAAATCTAAATCAGAGGGCGCGATCTTGCCAGCCCCGGGGAGGCGGGTATGGAGGCGGGACTGCCGGGAAAATGGCAGAATCTGAGGGCGGGTGCCCAATCTGCCCCCAACCCGCCTCCGTGCCATCTTGCCAGGAGGCGGGTAGCCGACCCGCGCCGGGTCCCGTCTCCTTGGAGGCGGGAAGGGGATTAGTGCCACTTATCTGCCTATTAACAGGTAGTTAACAGGCAGATAAGAGGATTATCCCCATTTTGCCCACACAAGTGCGGGCTTCCCGAAGGCTCCGAACCCCGCCAGGGTCACCGAGGCGAGCAGTGGGTCTGCGGGGGTCGGGGGGGTGCAAAAGTGTGCTGTGAAGGTAAGTGATGGGTGCAAGTGTGGAGAGATGAGTATGTGAGGTAAGTGGAAAGTGTTAGTAAAATAAAAACAGAAAATGCTGGAAATACTCAGCAGGTCAGGCAGCATCTGTGGAGAGAGAAACAGAGTTAACGTTTCAGGTCGATGACCCTTCAACAGTGTTAGTAAAAGTTTACTTACCTTTGTTTCTTCCTGCAGGCTTCAATCGTTGGGTATGCGGAGAGTCTCGCACCTCCGCGGTAGAGATGACAGATGGCCGTTGCATTCTCCAATGCAGCAACCATCTAATTTCTGCTCACAAAAGAGGTTTGATGAGTCTTGAATTCAAGAACTCATCAAACTACAGAGAATGTCAGTGTTTGACAGCTTCACAGAGCTGTCAAACGATGACAATTCATCTGTCAAAAATTTTTGACAGATGAAACGTCATATGCTGATGTTCTCTGTAACCAGCTTTCCCTTAATTGGCCTGCTAGGCCCGCTGGGCCGGCTTAACAAGGTCAATCAAGGGAAAATAGCGTGGGTTGGCCAGAAGTTGATAGAGGCGGGACTGAAACCTGACAAGTGGGAGTCCCGCCTCCAAAAGCTCCCCATTGGCAAAATCCAGCCCATAGGTTTCCAAACTTTATTTATTGTGAACCCCTTTCCAGAGCTACCAACTGCCCGTGTACCCCTACCAGTATACAGGTTTAATATTTTAACCCCTTGAATACCCTAAGCATTGTACAAAGCGTTTTGGTACAACTGAGTGGTTTGCTGGGCCATTTCAGAGGGCAGCTAACAGACAACCACTTCGCTGTGGGTCTGGAGTCACATACCGGCCAGACCGGGTAAGGGCGGCAGATTTCCTCCCCTTGGAGGCGGGGGCTCTGTCCGTCATCGTCTCTGTGTATCTGTGTTCTCATTGGTACATCTTGAAGTAAATTAACTACTTTATATAACAAATTCCCACAAAGTTTCAAAGCTTCATCCGAGTGGCCTATTATAAAAATGCAATCAACAGATAAATAAAATAATGACTAAATAAAATCCACCATAAGACAATTTCTCCCGCGTACCCTTCAGAGATGTCTCGCGTACCCCCGGGATAGGCGTACCACAGTTTAGGAACCCCTGATCTAAATAAAAGAAATGATGCGGAGATGCCGGTGTTGGACTGGGGTGGACAAATGTGAGAAGTCGCACAACACCAGGTTATCGTCCAACAGCTTTATTTGAAATCACAAGCTTTCGGAGCGCTGCTCCTTCGTCAGGTGAAGGAGCAGCGCTCCGAAAGCTTGTGATGTCAAATAAAGCTGTTGGACTATAACCTGGTGTTGTGCGACTTCTCACATAAATAAAAGAAAGCAGCCATTACATCTTGTAAGCTAAAATACTTGCTGGATGGGCTAAACGTATTTTACCAAAATTATCTCACAAAACGTATGTGACGTGGCGACAGGTTTCTTGGGTCACGGTGTAGTTTGTGCGTGTTTAGTCATCGTTCGTGTTTTTTTTTTTAATTTGTACGTTATCCTCCTCCTTTTCCAGAGGCCCTTGGAGAAGCCTGATGGCCTGGATGTGTCAGATCAGAGCAAAGAACATCCCCAGCATCTGTGCGAGAAGTGCAAAGTTCTGGGCTACTACTGTCGCCGGGTGCAGTGAGTGGCGTGCCGGCCCCTTGTAACCACCACCAGCCCCCAACCCTCTGCCCGCCTGCCTCCCTCTCCCACCACCGCTTAAGAGAGTCCTCGGACCGCACTCAGCCGGAAGAAGAATTCACCAAAATCTCGCTCTAAACAGCAAACTAATAGGCCTTAACTTGGTAGAATGTGACTCTTTCCTGTGTATGTGTATATTTCCAGGTTGTATTTATAGTATTATTAACTACCAGAAACAGTATTACCAATCGCAGTTTAAAATGGCACCTTAAATGGGGTGCCTTGCCTATTCTTTGTTTACAGAGACTTTGTACCACGAGCAAGTGTGAGGGGGGGGAGGACATAATGGACTGAGAGGCTGATATTTTAAACCAAACCCCTTCTGTGCCATTACTAATCCTTAAGCCAATAATACAAGTCCATTTGCTGTGAAGTGTCACATGGCGTGAGAACGTTGACCTCCCTCCCCGAGCTCTTTGTTTCAAGAAAGCTGGCAAGCATCAGTATTAGAGTAGTTAAAAAAAATAAAAATATGGTTATTGGCAAGTGATTACAATGATGACTGACAATATGTGTCTGGTATTGTAGAGAATCGTGAGTAGGTTGAAATGTAGGCACGAAAATAGAGAGAGAGGCATGGTTAACTCTAAGAGTACTGAATAATATTTTTGTACAGTGCAGCACATTATCACAACTGGAGATAAACTCCACGGGCATCCCATAAAAAACTGAGTCCCCAGCAGTGGCAAAATACGATACTGTGAATTTCTGTAAGAACTTTTAAATCCTTTCGATAATTGAATCGCAGAACACTAAGTGCCTTCGTAACTCATATCATTAACTTACCTTTGGAGTTCAATTTTAAAAAATGTTATTTCTCGGTCCCATCATTTTAAAGATAAATGTTTTCCACTTTTTGTGTGTCCCACCCTTCTCATGAACCAAAAGTATGTTTCCTCTAAGCTGGCATCTGGTTGACCTCCTTTCCAATGCTGCTCCCGGGACTGGCTGCTAAGTGGTTCAAGACATCAGCCTGGAGTGACTGCCCTCTCTGATTCGCCCTCCGCACGGGGAAGTCTTTGCTCAGGTACCTCTCCCCCTGACCGCACAACCGAGATTGATGTGTATGAAGAGGGGACGGGGAGGGAAAGAGGAGAATCAGCACGGATCTGGTGTTGTACCACTGCATGTCGCTCTCCTAGTGCACTGCCACCTCCTTAGTTTATAAAGGTAGGGCTGTCCCACCAAGCGATGAAGACAGCAGGATACCGTTGCATGCTCGTTCCCCCTTCCCCACAGTATCGGCACTATCCCGGATGCGTAAGGATGTTACACAACGGTTGCAATACTGGGGTAACATCAAACAGCGATTAACAAACACTGAGACCCTCAGAACATCTTGGAACTCAATATTAATGCACAGCTTAGTGTTGTAAAGAAATGTCAGTGATCAATCACATGACTTGTAGAAGTGTAATTTACTCCCCACTCCCCCAATGAGATGCAAGGTTATTTATTAGGCTGTGTGTGTATAAGTTTTAAGACATGTTCTTCACATTTCAGGTCTCGCACGTAAATTTCTGTGTCACACTCTTTTAAAAAGTAGTCGAAAATGATTCGAGAAGCTGTGAAAAGCCATCAACCTTTATTTTAGCTGAAGCAGGCACAACACCTGCACCTTGTGACCGTCAAGGGACTCGCCAAGATCCACATAATTGCACTTTACCAGCAGGACAGAACTGTGGCTCGGATTTTGCGGTTAGCGTCGAACAAATGGCGCCAGCTGTTCATTACACTTGCACTTGTCCACCGACTTTCTGTGGGCTTTTGCACTGGAGCTTGCTGTGATTAGAAATCCAAAAACAGCGCGGCGCCCTCTACAGGGGATCTGGGACCTGTGTGAACAGGGCCAGCAACCGTGTGTCTCCTTAACCAATCAGATTGAAGAATCCTTACTGAGGCGCGCAGAGTCTAAACCAGGAAGTGCAAGTTAGAATAGTTAATTCAATGCCAAATCACGTACAGAAAGTGAAATAAAGAGAGGGAATGACAGATGGGATTAAGAGAGAGAGATAAAAGAGACAAAGAAAAAGTATTTTAAAAAATTCTTTAAATTTTTATTTTTTTTCAATCTCCAACAATAATTAAAATCTGAAGGAATGAGACGCCACACTTGTAAAAGTTAATTTTCAGTGCCAGAGAGGTTGTTTGGCAGTAATTAAGACTTAGCACGCCGTTAAAAATTTATTTACACTGGAATAGATGAGCCCTAACTTTTTCTGGCGTGTTTAGTGGGTAAGTACCGCAACGTCACGCCCCTTCATGTGTTTCAATGCCGACTTCTCTCGGCGAGATACTGTTACAGCGCAGCTTCTGGAGGAGCAGGACAACTCGGACACAGCAACTTCCTGATTTCCGCATTTAACTGCGCATGTGTGGTCGCTGGAAGTTGCTGTCCGATTTACTCTTTAATAACGGTGAGCGCTGATAGCCTCACCGTTGTTTCTACCGCAAAATCTGGGCCATTGTGTTTTATGTGGATTAATGTTCCTGCTCCTATGAAGCAGCATTTCCTCCAACCTACTGTGAGCACCTCGGCATTGTGCATTCTACAGCAATAGCAAAGAGAGAACTGAAACGCAAGGGGAATAGGATCACAGAGCTCCTGGCTGGCTTTTCCATTTTTTTAAGCATTTTAAGAACATATGAAATAGGAGCAGGAATAGGCCACTTGGCCCCTCGAGCCTGCTCCGCCATTCAATAAGATCATGGCTGATCTTGGGCTCAAAGCCACTTCCCTGCCCGCTCCCCATAACCCTTCACTCCCTTATCTTGCAAAAATCTGTCTATCTCCACCTTAAATGTACTTAATGACCCAGCCTCCACAGCTCTCTGGGGTAGAGAATTCCAAAGATTTACGACCCTCTGAGAAGAAATTCCTCCTCATCTCAGTTCTAAAAGGGCGACCCTTTATTCTGAAACTATGCCCCCGAGTTCTAGATTTCCCCACGAGGGGAAACATCCTCTCTGCATCTACCTTGTCGAGCCCCCCTCAGTATCTTATATGTTTCAATAAGATCACCTCTCATTCTTCTAAATTCCAATGAGTATAGGCCCAACCTGCTCAACCTTTCTTCATAAGTCAACCCCCTCATCTCTGGAATTAACCGAGTGAATCGTCTCTGAACTGCCTCCAATGCAAGTATATCCTTCCTTAAATAAGGAGGCCAAAACTACACAGTACTCAAGGTGTGGTCTCACCAATACCAATTTTTTAAAGCTTGAACTCCTCATAAATTTTAATTGTCACCATTTAGAATTAAAGGCTTTTTTTCTAATGCAGTGTGCCATTTCTTCAGTGCGCAACGCACTGTGACCTCTTTACTCTGCGCGCTGTTACGATGCCTTACTGAGAGGAACAGCCGCCTTACTGTTTCTTACAAGCCTTTAAAGTAAAATAAGAAAAGGAAAAACTGCTGGGGACGTAAAATAATGCTGGAAATTCACAGTCGGTCAGTCGGCATCTGTAAAGAGAAAGGATAATATTTCGGGTATCTTTCCTGCGTCAGAACTGAAGGCTGACAGATAAATAACCTTTTCATGCCCCTCCCACCTTTTTCTCTCCATTGCTAAAATGCCTCTTTATCTTTCAGACCAGTGCTGATCAAGGACTGTCTGTTCTGTGTACAGATGCTGACTGGCCAGATGTGCATTTCAAACATTTACTGTTTTTTACACTAGTCAGTCTCTTGGTTAAAACATACTGCTTTTATCTGATGGTGGCGGGGCTTCATTTAGTAAATTAACTCCCCCCACCCCCCATCTCCTCGGGGCCACGCACCATTCCCTTGGCTGGTTGGCTGACTAGGACACTCGCCCCCTAGGCCTCTGCTAATGGCACTCTTGAGCCAGCTGCTAATCGAGAGAGAGAGAGAGTGACTCAGTTGCCCTCAGCCTATAGGAGGCTGCCCAACCTCTGTCTCGTTGCTAATGTACATTACTGTTATCTGAAGAGTCGGCTAAACCGTTCCTCGCGCACTCCCCCACCACAGCACAGACACACACACACCTCCCCCAGCCCAGACAGACACACACACACACCTCCCCCACCACAGGCACACACACACAGACACACACCTCCCCCAGCCCAGACACACACACACAACCACATACACACACACCTCCCCCACCCCAGACACACACACACACACCTCCTCCATCCCACACACAGACACACACACCTCCCCCAGCCCAGACACACAGACACACACCTCCCCCATCACAGGCACACACACATACACAACCAGACACACACCTCCCCCACCCCAGACACACACACACATACTTATTCTGTCAGCCAGTCATGAAGCAATACAGAGTGCTCGTGCAAAAGTCCACGACCCACCACCCTGCCTCCCTATCCTTCCTGAAAATGGGGGCGGGGGTGGGGCAATGTCAAGCATCCTCTGCCGGGTGAAAGGTTATCGGTCGGAGTAAGTTATGGAATGATCCAAAGTGCAGCTCCCGCCCCAGCCCTGAAAACTGCCGCCTGGTCAGCAGCCTAAACAATAAGCCGCACTTTGTCCATTTGTAGGGGGGGAAACAGCAGTTACAAGTGATAGTGACGATCAGTGGGCCCACACAAACAGAAGCAAATGGCGGCTATCTGATTTTTCAGGCACTTTACTCTCGGTCGTCACTGTGAAACGGACTCCACAGGTCCAGGTGCTCGTGGCAGAGAGATGGGGAGGCTGCACGTCCAATCCCTCCGCACCCTCGCTGCTGACAGAACTATTAACTCAGTACCCAAAGGGTTAACCAAGAGAGACATGCCAGGAAACTGACAAGAAACTTGTACGCTAAGTATGTGAGTGTGAAAGTGAGGTTTTTAAGGGACAATCAAGAGAAAGAACAGTGTGGAGTTTTTTTTGCTGTACTGGATATATTTACTCATATATGATGTATTCTGAATTCTGCTTGCAGATGTATTTATCTTAAGTATTACTTGACTATAGTCCTTTTGTTTGGATTTTTATACTATCTGTGTATTTTGGAAACCTTCTAGATGTTAAAAATTTTAAAGTTAACAAATATTTCTTATAAAGCCAAGTTCCTATCTGTCCAAGTTCCTGTTTATCTTTGCAGTAACCTTTTTGTATATATTCAAGGGGCATGAATTTTAGGGTCCTTGTTTTTTTGAAATAATGTGGAACCTTTTTTAAAAAAAAAGATTATTTTTTTTCTCGAAAGACCTTTTCTACTAAATAACTAACACAGCTGAGAGTTTTTCTTGAATATTTTACAAGCCAAGGTTATAGCCGGAAGAAAATATTATTTATCTGAAAAAGATCTTTTTTTTTCTACAGTTCATTGTCTGTATAAAGTGTGCAACGGGAGTAATCTGACTAGGAAGGAAAATAATGATGTTTAAAACAAATGATTATTCTATGAAAGTTGGTACATAATTCTTGGGGGAAGAAAAATTAAACCCTTACAATTCTTGAAGCCATATATTAAAATCGGGATGAAAATATTATCAGTATTAATTAACCTGCATTTATTCCAATGTTTAAACTAATTGTACTTTGATTGTACTAATACATTACGGTTTATATTTGTGTATTTTTGGGAAATAACTGCCATCTAAGCTAGCAGTATTAGATTGTTCAAAATAACCAGTAACTATTGTACATCGATTACCAGGAAGACACAATTACTGTTCTGTGGAGGAATGTGCATATTGATGTTAAGAAAACTGCACCACGAGCATTTATTTGCCATTATATAGGCGAGGGACAAATTGGGTGTTTTGTAAGCGGAACACTTTGTGCTACCAGAAGATATGAAACACATTTTTTCTTTTTTAAAAAAAAAAGGAAGACTCGGAAATGGAGTAATTTTAGATATTTAATTGGTAGATGGAAATCCACCACTGTGCAACTATGAAACTGTGAGTTCGTCTCGTTACCGCCTTGTCGACTAGTGTACGCACGAGCCCTGTGACAAGAAACGGACGCTGCAAGTGGTCTTTCTCTGCAGTTGCTCGACAGCAGCGTTCTATGGGGGGGGAGGGGGGGAACGGCGCGGGCTCCAATGAGCGAAACCGTACAGGCGTGCGAATATACCATCTGGACACGCGATAGGGTAGACCATGCATGTGCATGTACATTGCTAGGGAAGATATATGAGAGCATTTAAAGTCTTGTATTTTTTATCATAGCCTCACCGCAAGAGTTAGAAGTTTATGAATGCTGAGGGAGTTTGCAGAAGAAAAAAAACCGTACTTGAACCTAACTTGCTGAAGGATTCTTTAGTAATAAACAACTCCTCACTACATTTTTTTTATATAGTTGTATTACACTGACTAATACTGTATCAAGCATTCTGCTGCTGCTTAAATTTTTAGTTTTAAATGAAGACTAAGATATTATATATATTTGGAACTTTCTGTAGACCGTTTGTAACCAGCATGCCTTTTTTTCTTTTCAACTCGATGGGATTGTTTACTTATTATTTCTAGATAACAGTGTTAAGACTTTTTTTTTGTACAGCTGTAATGTGTGGGCAGACTCAGAGGAACTGGGTAATGGAAAATAAAAAAGTCCTGTATATGAAGTGTTATGAACAGCCAGTTCAATGTGGACGGGTGTTACCCTCTCTCATTAATGTCCATTACAATGGCATTCCGTCATGTGCCTTATGTTTGCTGGTTAGTGTAAGCCTGCTTTATAGAACTTTTAATAGTATTCTATTTGTGCATTAAAACAATGCAAAAATACAAATTCTTTCGCGTTCTGTGTTTAATTCCCTGCACCTCATGAACACAACGCCAGGCCTGTTCCAGCTGCATAAGTGCAGCCACCTAGTTTAGTGTCTCAGTGGGTCGCACCCTCACCTCTGGGTCAGAAGGTCGTGGGTTCAAGTCCCACTCCAGAGACGCGAGCACAAAAAGCTAGGCTGACGCTCCCAGTGCAGTGCTGAGGGAGTGCTGCACTGTCGGAGGTGCCGTCTTTCGGATGAGACGTTAAACTGAGGCCCCGTCTGCCCTCTCAGGTGGACGTAAAAGATCCCCTGGCCACTATTTCGAAGAAGAGCAGGGGAGTTCTCCCCGGTATCCTGGCCAATATTTCTCCCTCAATCGACATCACTAAAGCAGATTATCTGGTCATTATCAGATTGCTGTTTGTGGGAGCTTGCTGTGCGCAAATTGGCTGCCGCATTTCCTACATTACAACAGTGACTCCACTTCAAAAAGTACTTCATTGGCTGTAAAGTGCTTTGGGACGTCAGGTGGCCGTGAAAGGCGCTATATAAATGCAAGTCTTTTTTTCTTTATTAGAACAACTTTGGGTCCGTGCTGCAGTCATTCCAACCCTCGAGACAGATGTGCTGCCAAAGTTGTCCTCTGCCCTCCTGGTGGTGTCCAGTCTCTTATCGAAAGTGTTTGTGTGCATGTGTGGAGAATCTGCCATTGCACTGGGGAAGGGGCAGCTTTGCACCCATATGGATTTAAGCGGTTGGGATTCTGATACTGGGACATGTCAGGAAGCACTTCTTCACACAATGGGTAGTGGAAATCTGGAACACTCTCCCTCAAAAAGCTGTCAAGGCTGGGGGTCAATTGAAAAATTGAAAACTGTGGTAGATTTTTGTTAGGTAAGGGATTAAGGGATATGGAGCAAAGGCGGGTAAATGGAAATGAGGTACAGATCAGCCAAGATCTAATTAAATCAGGCTGGAGGGGCTGAATGGCCTACTCCTATGTTCCTATATGACAAAAGTATCCTGCTCTTGTTTGTAATTTAACATTTACTCTGAATATCAATCCTCTGCCTGTTCAGGTGGATGTCAATAATCCCACGGCACGATTCAAAGAGCAGGGGAGTTCTCCCGGTGTCCTGGCCAACATTTGGCCAACATTTATCCCACAGCTGAGACCTCCAAAAAAAGAATGGATTAGCTGATCATTTACGAGAAGTCGCACAACACCAGGTTATAGTCCAACAGTTTTATTTGAAATCACAAGCTTTCGGAGCGCTGCTCCTTAAAGGAGCAGCGCTCCGAAAGCTTGTGATTTCAAATAAAACTGTTGGACTATAACCTGGTGTTGTGCGACTTCTCACATTTGTCCACCCCAGTCCAACACCGGCATCTCCACATCCTGATCATTTACGTCATTGCTGTTTGTGGGCCCCTGTGCTCAAAGTTGCTGGTCACATATCCCTATTTCACAACAGTGACTACACTGCAAAAGTAATTCATTGGCTGTTAAAGCACTTTGGGATGTCCCGAGAATATGAAAGACCTAAAAGGTGTCAGCCGTAGCTCAGTGGGTAGCACTCTTGCGTCTGAGTCAGAAGGTCATGGGTTCAAGTCCCACGTGAGCACAGAAATCTCGGCTGACACTCCCAGTGCAGTGCTGAGGGAGTGCTGCACTGTCGGAGGTGCCGTCTTTCAGATGAGACATTAAATCGAGGCCTCGTCTGCTCTCTCAAGTGGACATCAAAAATCCCACGGCCCTATTCGAAAAAGAGCAGGGGAGTTCTCCCTGGTGTCCTGGCCAATATTTATCCCTCGATCAACATCACTAAAACAGATAATCTGGTCATTATCGCATTGCTATTTGTGGGAGCTTGCTGTGCACAAATTGGCTGCCGCGTTTCCCACATTACAACAGTGACTGCACTTCAAAAAGTACTTCATTGGCTGTAAAGCGCTTTGGGATGTCCGGTGGTCGTGAAAGGCGCTATATAAATGCAAGTCTTTTTAATGCAAGATCTTTCCTTTTTCGAACTAATTGGCATTTATCCTCAATTGTTCATCAAGGAGCATTGAGCTCTGTCAATGGTTATGCCGAGGCACTGCATGTTGGAGAGCAAATGAACTGTGGACAACTTGAGACTCAGAGCCAAAGCCAATCCTGTCGTCAACCAACATCCACAAACCTGTGCACTCCAGCAGGGGTCACAAGATCATGATATTAAAGGGAACAGATAGGGTAGATAGAGAGAAACTATTTCCGCTGGTTGGGGAATCTAGGACTAGGGGGCATAGTCTAAAAATTAGAGCCAGACCTTTCAGGAGTGAAATTAGGAAACACTTCTACACACCGAGGGTGGTAAAAGTTTGCAACTCTCTTTCACAAACGTCAACTGATGCTAGCTCAATCGTTAATTTTAAATCTGAGATTAATAGATTTTTGTTAACCAAAGGTATTAAGTGATATGGGGCAAAGGCGGGTGTATGGAGTTAGGTCGCAGATCAGCCATGATCTCACTGAATGGCGGAACAGGCTCGAGGGGCTGAATGGCCTCCTCCTGTTCCTGTGTTTCTATGATCAAGAGCAGGAACCTTGGTCGATTTTTCTCTTTATTCTCGACTCGGAACCTGGAAGCAATGGTGCCGCTTTCACAACTAAGATCAGCTGACGTAGCACAGGCCAGGGATCCAGTATGGCACCTCTGACGTCCAAGTGGCTCACTCAGTGCATTCACCCACTGAGCCATTCAAGGAGCCCATAACGCAAATGATGAAAGAGGAGAAAAAGCTCATTCATTGGATGACTTCAGTGATATGACTTGCTAGCCCTTGCCCTTTGTTTGACTTGCTCCCCAGACACAAGAGCCATTTGAGGACTCCAATGGCCACACAGTGAAGTAAGCCCTCCCGATTAATAAGCCCTGTGCACAAGATTATGTTACAATGACCACTGGAAAGACCATAAACTCCATCCCGGGGTGACAGAGCCCATTTTGTTGAAGGAAAATGCAGATGCTCTGTGTTTGCATTTTGCAAACACCAAGTCCATCCTTGGCATTAAAAAGCCAGACCATAGAAACATAGAAAAATAGGAGCAGGAGTCGGCCATTCGGCCCTTCGAGCCTGCTCCGCCATTCAATATGATCATGGCTGATCCTCTATCTCAATACCATATTCCCGCTCTCTCCCCATACCCCTTGATGCCTTTTGTGTCTAGAAATCTATCTATCTCCTTCTTAAATATATTCAGTGACTTGGCCTCCACAGCCTTCTGTGGGAGAGAATTCCACAGGTTCACCACCCTCTGAGTGAAGAAATTTCTCCTCATCTCAGTCCTAAATGTCCTACCCCTTATCCTGAGACTGTGACCCCTCGTTCTAGACCCCCCCCCCAGCCAGGGGAAACATCCTCCCTGCATCCAGTCTGTCTAGCCCTGTCAGAATTTTATGCGTTTTATACATTTCAATGACCACTTTCTCCCAGTGTGTATTTGTGGTTTTATCTCTGTCTATCCCAATGTATATTTTCTTTCTCTCTCTCTCTCTCTCCCCCCCGCCCCCTCCCCCCAACCCCCTCGCTCTTCCAGGCTTTACCTGTGGTTTTCTCTGTCTGACCCAGTATGGAGCTGTGGTTTTCTCTCTCTCTCTGTCCCTGTGGCTCTTTTCTTGTCCTGGTGCGTATGTATGATTGCGAGACTGTGGCCTCGATGTTCGTGGGGGGGGTGGGGAGCCCGGTAGTGGGTGACGAACCCGGCAAGGCCGAGGACTTGCACTGGAGCCCCTGCCGATCTGAACGCCAGGGCCACATTTAAATAAAACTCTGCAGAGTCCCGCCCCACAGTCGGCCAGATTGACGAAACCGGCCAGCGGGGTGGGAGTGGGCAGGAGGCCGCAGGAGGCCGCAGCCGGGGTTCCATAGGAACGATCCCCGGCAGTCAGTTTGTGAGGGGTTTAAGCCTGTGGAAAGATCGGTGGGTGGGGGGGGGAGAGGCGGGGAGTATGCTGTTGGCAGGACCAGGGCGGGGGAGATGTGTCAAAGATCGGGAGGGGGTTTGCCTGGTGCAAGGGAGGCCCCAAGACTCGGACGAAGAGGGCTGGAGGAGAACTCCCACCCCACGAACAAACCCAAAATAAAACATTAAAACTTACCTTCTGAGCCTCTTCTGGCCCAGAATCCGGCTCCCAACAGGTTTGCCTGATGGGGAAGCCGTCAGAACCCCAGCTCAGGCCTCAGGTTGAAATTGTAGGTCGGGTCCTGATGACACCATCAGACCCAATCGGCATATTCAATGTAGCACCCCACTTCCTTCCTGCTAGTGTCTCGCTCGCCTGCTCTAAAGAGCAGGTTAATATCCGGCACACGGTAGGAAGGCAGCGTGGTCAGAGTGGGTTAGTGACCCGCCTTACTTTAACTGACTCCTCCCCCGCCCGGTTTCCACTAGGCAGGGGCAATTAAATTCAGGGTCGTGGAGTGTGTGTTTGGGGAGTGTGTGTGTGTGTGTGTGTTTGGGGAGAGTGTGTGTGTGTGTGTGTTTGGGGAGTGTGTGTGTGTTTGGGGAGTGTGTGTGTGTGTTTGGGGAGTGTGTGTGTTTGGGGAGTGTGTGTGTGTGTTTGGGGAGTGTGTGTTTGGGGAGTGTGTGTGTGTTTGGGGAGTGTGTGTGTGTGTTTGGGGAGTGTGTGTGTGTTTGGGGAGTGTGTGTGTTTGGGGAGTGTGTGTGTGTTTGGGGAGTGTGTGTTTCGGGAGTGTGTGTGTGTTTGGGGAGTGTGTGTGTGTTTGGGGAGTGTGTGTTTGGGGAGTGAGTGTGTGTTTGGGGAGTGTGTGTGTGTTTGGGGAGTGTATGTGTGTGTGTGTTTGGGGAGTGTGTGTGTTTGGGGAGTGTGTGTGTGTTTGGGGAGTGTATGTGTGTGTGTGTTTGGGGAGTGTGTGTGTGTGTTTGGGGAGTGTGTGTGTGTGTGTGTTTGGGGAGTGTGTGTGTGTGTTTGGGGAGTGTGTGTGTGTGTTTGGGGAGTGTGTGTGTTTGGGGAGTGTGTGTGTGTGTTTGGGGAGTGTGTGTGTGTGTGTGTTTGGGGAGTGTGTGTGTGTGTTTGGGGAGTGTGTGTGTGTGTTTGGGGAGTGTGTGTGTGTGTGTGTGTTTGGGGAGTGTATGTGTGTGTGTGTTTGGGGAGTGTGTGTGTGTGTTTGGGGAGTGTGTGTGAGTGTGTGTGTTTGGGGAGTGTGTGTGTGTGTTTGGGGAGTGTGTGTGTGTGTGTGTGTTTGGGGAGTGTATGTGTGTGTGTGTTTGGGGAGTGTGTGTGTGTGTTTGGGGAGTGTGTGTGTGTGTGTGTGTTTGGGGAGTGTGTGTGTGTGTGTGTTTGGGGAGTGTGTGTGTGTGTGTGTTTGGGGAGTGTGTGTGTGTTTGGGGAGTGTGTGTGTGTGTTTGGGGAGTGTGTGTGTGTGTTTGGGGAGTGTGTGTGTGTGTGTGTGTTTGGGGAGTGTGTGTGTGTTTGGGGAGTGTGTGTGTGTGTGTTTGGGGAGTGTGTGTGTGTGTGTTTGGGGAGTGTGTGTGTGTGTGTTTGGGGAGTGTGTGTGTGTGTGTTTGGGGAGTGTGACTGTGGGGAGTGTGAGTTAATGGAGTGTGTGTGGGGAGTGTGTGTGTGTGTTTGGGGAGTGTGGGAAGTGTATGAGTGTGTGGGGAGTGTGTGTGAGGGGTGTATGAGTGTGTGGGGAGTGTATGAGTGTGTGGGGAGTGTGTGTGAGGGGTGTATGAGTGTGGGGAGTGTGTGTGAGGGTGTGGGGAGTGTATGAGTGTGTGGGGAGTGTGTGTGAGGGGTGTATGAGTGTGTGGAGAGTGTATGAGTGTGTGGGGAGTGTGTGTGTGTGTGGGGAGTGTGTGTGAGGGGTGTATGAGTGTGTGGGGAGTGTGTGTGAGGGGTGTATGAGTGTGTGGGGAGTGTGTGTGTGAGGGGTGTATGAGTGTGTGGGGAGTGTATGAGTGTGTGGGGAGTGTGTGTGAGGGGTGTATGAGTGTGGGGAGTGTATGAGTGTGTGGGGAGTGTATGAGTGTGTGGGGAGTGTATGAGTGTGTGGGGAGTGTGTGTGAGGGGTGTATGAGTGTGTGGGGAGTGTATGAGTGTGTGGGGAGTGTATGAGTGTGTGGGGTGTGTGTGTGAGGGGTGTATGAGTGTGTGGGGAGTGTATGAGTGTGTGGGGAGTGTATGAGTGTGTGGGGAGTGTGTGTGAGGGGTGTATGAGTGTGTGGGGAGTGTATGAGTGTGTGGGGAGTGTGTGTGAGGGGTGTATGAGTGTGTGGGGAGTGTATGAGTGTGTGGGGAGTGTATGAGTGTGTGGGGAGTGTGTGAGGGGTGTATGAGTGTGTGGGGAGTGTGTGAGGGGTGTATGAGTGTGTGGGGAGTGTGTGAGGGGTGTATGAGTGTGTGGGGAGTGTATGAGTGTGTGGGGAGTGTGTGTGAGGGGTGTATGAGTGTGTGGAGAGTGTGTGTGTGGCTCATATGCAAACTGAACTGGTGTTTTGTGTAAAAGCAAAAGTAATGAATCATCGATTCTAGACAGAATGTTTGGTTGTTAATGTGTTGCAAGGTAAGTTTTATTGTCTGTTTTGAGTGTGGGGGTGGGGGGGTGGTATCATGTTCAGACACAGTAGACAACAGCCTATAAAACAGTTTTGAGTTTTATAGCTAAATTAGGCTATGTATGAAGAGCTACCTTTGCAAAGACTGTGACGTGGCGACTTCGCTTCATTCTACAGTAATTCTTATGTGTTTAAGACAAAGCATTTTTCATCTGTGCTGAGCTGTACAGGAAGTGTTAAGTGATTCCTGGAAGGCCAGCACAGGGGCGATCTGTTTACATTTTAGAATGGTTACAGCACAGAAGGAGGCCATTCGGCCCCTCGAGCCCGTGCCAGCTCTCTGCAAGAGCACTTCAGCTAGTCCCACTCCCCCGCCCTTTCCCCGTAGCCCTGCAATTTTTTTTCCTTCAGGTACTTCTCCAATTCCCATTTTGAAAGCCACGATTGAGTCTGCCTCCACCACCCTTTCAGGCAGTGCATTCCAGATCCTAACCATTCGCTGCGTAAAAGAGTTTTTCCTCATGTCGCCTTTGGTTCTTCTGCCGATCACCTTTAAATCTGTGTCCTCTGGTTCACGACCCTTCCGACAATGGGAACAGTTTCTCTCTCTATCTGTTGGACATTGCTTCGTTTAACCTACATATAATTCCGACAGAATCCCTTGTCAAAAATCTATGAAATGTTGGTGACTGAGAGATTTTTATCTGCATGGTTAGACTGTATTTAAAAAATCAGTAGTCATGGGTAGCACAGTTATCATCAGAGAGATGGAACGCCCAACATATGGCCCTGGGTAATAAGTCATCCTACCAGAAGTGTGCAATCTAACCTTGGCAGCACACACATTAAATGTCCATTTCTGACATCAGGATTCTATTATATTTTGCTCAGTAGTGAAGTACTGGAGATTAACCTTTAAACTCTTGCCCAGTTCTGATACCTCCCCCCTCCCCTGGCTTTTCAGTGAGCAATGTGCTGTAAGTGTGGTCTAAGCTCCATTACTTGGAATGTGCTTGCATTATCCGGAGGTTCAATGCAAGAACACTTTTCATGGCTTCAAAAGGGGCCTGGCAATGATCATTTTTTTTTGGAGACGTGCTTGATTATGCCTTGGAAGACGTCCAACTGCTGCAACAGCCTCATTGCGCATCTCAAGAAGGCGACGAGAAGTGCCTATCACACGTACACTGAGTTCGTATAAACAGCTGGGGCCTCATCTGGAGAAAGCCGCATTAACCGTGACTGTTGGAGGTAGAGAACATATGGAATCCTCAGGAAATATGACGTCCCTGTAAAATTGTATGAAAATTGTCAAATAGGTCGGCTTTTTATCTTGTAGTGTAGAAGTGCACTGGGGTAAGGCTCCTCAATGGTATCTGTTAAAACCCATGTATCCACGATTTTAAAAAGTATTATCAAAGAGTTCCTGCCTTAACACCAGGCGGGGGGAGGGGGGGTGGAATTTATTGGTTTGTTTCTGGGGAATAGTGCATTTTAATCACAATAATCACACACAGGTTACAAGAAGGTCAAGGGCAGCAGGCGCACGGGAACACCACCACCTCCAAGTTTCCCCTCCAAGTCACGCACCATCCTGACTTGGAAATATATCGGCCGTTCCTTCATCGTTGCTGGGTCAAAATCCTGGAACTCCCTCCCTAACAGCGCTGTGGGAGCACCTTCACCACGCGGACTGCAGCGGTTCAAGAAGGCGGATCACCACCACCTTCTCAAAGGGCAACTAGGGATGGGCAATAAATGCTGGCCTTGCCAGCGACGCCCACATCCTGAAAATGAACTAAAAAAAGGTGTCATTGATTCATTCTAATATGGTTATGGCTAGGTTAATTCCCGTTTCCTTTATTAGAGCCTATTAAGTTTGTCTCCCTTCAGAATTATAGAATGGTTACAGCACAGAAGGAGGCCATTCGGCCCGTCGAGCCCGTGCCGGCTCTCTGCAAGAGCACATCAGCTAGTCCCACTCCCCCGCCCTTTCTCCGTAGCCCTGCAAATTTTTTTCCTGCAGGTATTTATCCAACTCCCTTTTGAAAACCACGATTGAATCTGCCTCCACCACCCTCTCAGGCAGCGCATTCCAGATCCTAACAACTCGCTGCGCAAAAAAGTTTTTCTTCATGTCGCCTTTGGATCTTCTGCCAGTCTCCAAGTGGAGAGTATTCCACACACTCCTGACTTGTGCCTTGTAGACTTGATTCCCTGTGAAACAAGCTCCAGACAAACATGACCGTTCTGACGGAAGATAACTCTGCTCCTCTCCCCACAGATGCTGCCTGACCTGCTGAGCATTTTCCAGCATCTTTTGTTTATATTCCAGACAATATGCCCTGGACCAGAGCTGGGGTTATTTCACTGGCTCAGATTGGCAACGGGGCCGGATATGCTGATCCCTTTCTTGTACCAGGGTGAGGGTAGAGGGGTGTACAAAACCTTCCCTGAGCTTTTAGGTAGGAAAGCTGTTTCCTTGTCTTACTTGTAAAAGTAATGTGAGAAGTCGCACAACACCAGGTTATAATCCAACAGCTTTATTTGAAATCACAAGCTTTCGGAGCGCTGCTCCTTCGTCAGGTGAAGTGAAGAGATGCATATAGGCACAGCATATATAGTCAGCAAAAAAAGTATTTTGTTTTCCATACAGACCCCAGCATCTGCCATATTTGACCCCTTGTGAACCCACCTCATTGTCTTTGATGTAATGTTTTCCTGACTGACCTGTTTGGACACCATCCACACCTTTGATTGCCGTGATTATCTCTCTGCCGAGGTGTGATAAAGGGCAGTTAGAAAGATTAACTGTAATCATCTGGCAGTGTTCTCTGACTATATATGCTGTGCCCATATGCATCTCTTCACTTCACCTGACGAAGGAGCAGCGCTCCGAAAGCTTGTGATTTCAAATAAAGCTGTTGGACTATAACCTGGTGTTGTGCGACTTCTCACATTTGTCCACCCCAGTCCAACACCGGCATCTCCACATCATTGTAAAAGTAAGTCTAAGGTGCAATCCTGGGCCTTCCCTCTGTCTCTGACTGTCGCTCTTTCTCCCGCATGATGGCCACCATTTTAAAGAGAGTTCGGTAGTGTCGTGCAAGACTATGGTGTAACTTGTCGGGTCTAAATGGAGCAAATCTTAGTTCTTCAAGTATGTGCCGCTTCAAAAAGCATCTAGAAAGAGTGCAACTTGAGGATCAAAGGAAAAGAAAAAAGCGAGACTTGCATTTCTATAGCGCCTTTCATGACCACCGGACATCTCAAAGCGCTTTACAGCCAATGATGTACTTTTTGAAGTGGAGTCACTGTTGTAATGTAGGAAACGCGGCAGCCAATTTGCGCACAGCAAGCTCCCACAAACAGCAATGTGATCATGACCAGATCATCTGTTTTTGTGATGTTGATTGAGGGATAAATGTTGGCCCCAGGACACCGGGGATAACTCCAATGCTCTTCTTCGAAATAGTGCCATGGGATCTTTTACGTCCACCTGAGAGGGCAGATGGGGCCTCGGTTTAACGTCTTATCTAAAAGGCGGCACCTCCGACAGTGTAGCACTCCCTCAGTGTCGGCCTAGATTAAGTGCTCAAGTCGCTGGGGTGGGACTTGAACCCAGAACCCTTCTGACTCGGAGGCACGGGTGCTACCAACTGAGCCACGGCTGACACTAGGAGAGGGACGGAGAGCACAAGGTTCATTCACGAGAACTGCTGTTAAACCAGGGGTAGAAATGACCGTGCGACTGAATCCTCAAGTTGTGATTATATACAATGTAGAATAATCACCTGGTCTGGGACTGAATTAAGAGAGGGGTCTCATATTGGTTTGGTATGCTGGTATGGGACACCCATCCCAAGCATTTATTCCGTATGTAAGCTCACCGTTTAAAACTCTCTGCAGATAAAAGGAAATGCCTTTGTGATGTCCTTCTCGTATGTAAACAGCTGGAAAGGTACAAGAGACCATTTTGGTAACTCGGCTGGTTTGTGTAATTGGTGATCGATTAGCCTCATGTGTACTTCCAGTAAATTGGAGACAATTGGCACACTGCTGTCCCTTATCACAAAGTCATTAAAGAGACGACCTGAGTAAAGTTCGCCAGAAATGCATGTTTTTCTGCAGGGTTAACCCGTTATATGTTCTCCTTGCTCAAACAGACTGTGGGCTACGGCAATGTCTTGTCCTGTGCTGTGCTTCATCTCTGATCATCTCACTTGCGCAGTTAGAAACAAAGCAAATGTTTCCCACTGACAGGGCTCTTAAATTATAAAACACTTGCCTGGCCACATTTCCCATGTATGGGCTTAAAACTCAACGCAGCATTAACTACGCGAAACTGCCATTTAAAGTCTCGCAGCCAGTAGTTTATACTGAAGATGCAATCCTTCCTGTGCAGCCTAGTTCTCCGAAGGTGGTGTGCTGCCATCCATTGACAGAGGACTCACGCAGACCAGCACTGGCTGAAGGAGAGGTTTTTTTCAGCAAACTTTAAGCAGGTTTTGTCTGTGCACACAGGGACCCTGTGGTGTCTGGGATTCCTACAATTAGCCTGACGGCCATCACGAACTGCTTTGGAGAGAGTTTTAAGATGCTTTTCTACTTTTTCTTCACTTGAACATCGGGTTCTGTGTCCATACTGACGTCCGTGTGCTGCTTTCCCCCTTTTGCATTCACATCGGGAGCTAGGCTTGCCAACCCTCCAGGATTGCCCTGGAGCCTCCAGGAGTTGGAGATTAATCTGCAGGACACTGCCGCGAGCAACCCGGGAGAAAAATCATCGGGACATTAAAAATAATTGTGCGTGGTTTTTGCCATTTTCCTTGATTATTGATTAGTTATAAAAATATTGGAGGCGGGATAGACTGCTAGTCAAACATCATCCGGTTGGGTAATTGAGAGCCTGTTGGCTTTCCTATTGGCCGTGGGAAGGCAAGGATGGACGTGTCAGGCGACCAATGGCGGGAGTGTGGGGGCGGGGCTGTTGGCGGCGGGAGGTCATGTGATGAAACCTCCAGGACTATGTCCAACCAGAGTTGGCGACCCTCTCGGTAGCTGGTCTCTGGACTCTGAGCGGGTTAATAAAGGGAGTGAATGGCAACAAGAGCAGCTTCCCGTGTTTACTCTGGCCTTACTCCAGTTTGCTCGGGATTGTAGACTCACTTTTTCATTGGCCTACGTGCTGTTGGTTCCTGCAGCCTCGGGTTGTTTACACTATGGAGTGTGGTGAGTGGAGGGAAAGACACCTGTTCGCAGTCGGCTGCACCCCTGTGGTGTAAAAGCACCTTTCGTCTCCCGATCCCAGCAGCAGACAGCCTTTTAAAATCCAGTCTGCTGTGCAGCGAATGTATATCGTGCACACAAAGGTTTCTGTGCCAGCTGGGGCTCAGTGGGTAGCTCTCTCGCCTCACGACCGAAGAAGGTTGTGGGTTCAAGTCCCACTCCAGAGAACTTGAGCACCTATCCTGTGTTAACACTCTGGTGCAGTGCGGAGGGAGTGCTGCACTGTCGGAGGTGCTGTTTTTCAGGTGAGATGTTCAACCGGGGCCCTGTCTGCCCTCTCAGTTGAATGTAAAAGATGCCACGGCACTATTTCAAAGAAGGAGCAGGGGAGTTATCCCCGGTGTGCTGGGCCAGTATTTATCCCTCAACCAACATCACTAAAACAGATTGTCAGGTCATTTATCTTATTGCTGTTAGTGGGAGCTTGCTGTGTGAAAATTGGGTGCTGCATTTCCCTACATTACAACAGTGACTACACTTCAGAAGTAGTTCATTGGCTGTAAAGTGCTTTGGGATGTCCTGAGGTTGAAAGCCACTATATAAATGCAACTTACTTACTTACTTCCTCCCTTTCCCCTTCTCCCTTTCCCCCCTTCCGCCCTTTCCCCCTTTCCTCTTCCCCTTCCCCCTTTCCCCCTTTCCCCCTTCCCCTCCATCCCTTTCCCCTTCCCCCTTCCCCTTTCCCCCTTTCCCATTCTCCCCTTTTCCCCTTCCCCTTTCCCCCTTCCCTTCCCTCTCATTGATCATCCCAGTACAGTGGTGAATCTCCTATAGTGTTGCGAACAGTAAGTCAGAGGAAGAGGTTTGGGACACGTGCTGAGACAGTGAAGTGAATCTTGGTGAAGTGTTTTTGACTGACAAAAGCTTGACAAATTTTTGGGCAACAGGCACATTTAAAGTGTGAGACGTTCTGAAGGCAAGATGCAAATAATTCCTTGAGTGGTTCCGTTTTACTTTTAAAAGTTTGTTTCTCCATTGCCTGATGCACTTCTCGTCTCCAAGTGCGATGCCCCATGTGTGTGCTTCCTGTGGTTTAACAAGTCAGGCAGAGAGCATGGCCCCAGTAAGAAGAACCTGCTCCAGCCAGACCAATTGATCCTCTACCTCAGTTTAAGCAGTAGAATATCCAATAATAACATACTGGTCTGCGCAATCTCTCTCTTAGGCAGTCCCTCGGAACCGAGGATGACTTGCTTCCACATTAAAAATGAGTTCTCAGGTGACTGATGAGTCCAATGCGGGACCTACAGTCTCTGTCACAGGTGGGGCAGACGGTGGTTGAAGGGGCGGGTGGGTGGGGTGCTTGGGTTGATGTGCGCTCCTTCCGCTGTTTGCGCTTGGCTTCCGCTTGCTCCCGGCGAAGAGACTCGAGGTGGTCGGCGCCTTCCCGGATGCTTCTCCTCCACTTTGTGCGGTCTCGGGCCAGGGATTCCCAGGTATCGGTGGGGATGTTGCATTTTTTCAAGGAGGCTTTGAGGGTGTCCTTGAAGCGTTTCCTCTGCCCACCTGGTTGTTTTGGGAGTCTCGTATCGGGCATGCGGACGACGTGACCTGTCCATCGGAGCTGATCGAGCGTGGTCAAAGCTTCGATGCTGGGGATGTTGGCCTGAGCGACAACACTGACGTTGGTGCGTCTATCCTGCCAATGGATTGGCAGGATCTTGCGGAGGCAGCGTTGGTGGTACCTCTCCAGTGCTTTGAGGTGCCTGCTGTACATGGTCTGCGCAATGACGCAATGTTGAGGACCTACATTGCCTTTGAGGGCACTCGTGTTGAGGAAGATCTTGCATTTTTATGCAAAGCAGCTTTCTTTAGTGATTGGCATTGATTTCGTGGCATTGAACGAATGTAAATACATTTAAGAGGTTTAGTGTGGCATTGAGATAATTTAAGGCACACCTCCCTGGCAGCTCTAAATGTTTTCACTTCAAACGCCTGAATGCATTGGCCAGTATCTGATTACTGTAAAACCTTAAAAATCCCTTATCTAGTTTCCCTGGATATAAGGTTTGTTATTAACTGTGAACTGAACACTTTCAAGTCCCGACAGTTTGAAGGCATTTCTCATGGTTTAATTGAAAATAAATTAATTGATCTCAGAGATAAAAAAAAATTTTTAGTTCGCTTGTCCCATAACTGTTTCTCAGCCTCTAATTCTTAAGGTTACCAAAGGACCCCGTGCAGGAAGTGAGAGAGAAGTTGGGGGAAGTTTGCGGGCAAAATGGTAGGTATTCAGGAGTCTTTTCAAGATGGGGAAAGAGATGGCAAGACAGAGGGTTTGGGGAAGAAAGGCTGGCAGCTGCACTGATGGTGGAGGAGAAGGGTGGAAGGGGGCGCACACTGAACTAGAGGCGGAAGAACAGAGGCGACATATTGAGATGCAGGACTTGAGAAGATTGATGCGGTGAGGTGAGGGAGCAAGACCATGGAGGGGTGGAAAGCAAGGATTTATGCCTTTGGTGGTGGGTGGGGAGTCAGTGCAGGTCAGTGAGAACAGGGATGATAGGTGAGCGGCAGGAGAGAAGAGGCAGAGGTAGGGACAAGTTGGATGGAACTCGAGGCGAGTTTCAACCTCTATCCCCTTGCCCTACCCCCTACAGTTTAATTCAAAGTAGTAATCCAATTAACTGCTTCCATACCATTTATAACCTTGTATACCTCTACATGATCACTCCTCAGATGGGATTTGGACTGGAGTGGAGGGAAAGGATTTAAAAAATGGGTTCTGCCAATGGATAACAGAACGGTTTCAGGAGCATAGACCATTCTGAGAAGAGAATTACATAGGATTACATAGGATTTACAGCACACAAACAGGCCATTCGGCCCAACCAGTCCATGCCGGCGTTTATGCTCCACTCGAGCCTCCTCCCATCTTTCCTCATCTAAATCTATCAGCATAACCCTCTATTCCCTTCTCCCTCATATGCTTACCTACCTTCCCCTTAAATGCATCTATACTATTCACCTCCACCACTCCCTGTGGTAGTGAGTTCCACATTCTCCCCACTCTCTGGGTAAAGAAGTTTCTTCTGAACTCCCTATTTGATTTCTTGGTGACTATCTTATATTAATGGCCTCTAGTTATGCTCTTCCCCACAAGTGGAAACATTCTTTCTGTATCCACTCTATCAAAACCTTTCATAATTTTAAAGACCTCTATTGGGTCACCCATCAGCCTTCTCTTTTCAAGAGAAAAGAGACCCAGCCTGTTCATCCTTTCCTGCTATGTATACCCTCGCATTTCTGGTATCATTCTTGTAAATCTTCTCTGCACCCTCTCCAGTGCCTCTGTATCCTTTTTTATAATATGGCGACCAGAACTGTACACAGTCCTCCAAGTGTGGTCTAACCAAGGTTCGATACAAGTTTAGCATAACTTCTCTAAGAGTAGCAATGGTTGGCCATTAGATCTTTGAATGCACTTATCCAAGGGTATGTACTTAAGGAATCTGTTGTAGTAATTACATTTAGTTATTGTCTCCCACTGCAGAAGACCTCAGCCAGACTGACTTATAAAAATACTTGGAGGTCACTAAGCAGTCACACAAAGCAGAAATAAAACTCCGTCTTACTTAAATAAAGGGATAATTCGCTGTATTTGCTTTCACGTAATACTTCATTTCTGCCAGTGCGATGTTTTCCCTGCATAGTTTTTTTTAAAGGCTTGTTTCAATAAGACATCTATTTCCTGTCCCCCCCCCCCCGTTACTAAGTGCTGTGATCTGTTGCTATGTGATACCAGGGGCCGGAGCTACAGCCGCAGACAGCAGCATCATGTCTGTGCAACAGGTCTGTAAAAGGTTAAGTGGGAGAACCATCCTCCTGACGTGTTTTCAGGAGAGAAAATAGATCCGAGTGGGAGAATAATGTCTCTTGGCAAGTTCCCAAGGAAAGAAAAAGAACGAGTCTGCTGAAGATGTCGGCATTACTGATAACAGCCTGCCCTTCGGAAGATCTTTTAATGGATCGCTTGGCACACAGCCTTTGCTCAGTCGCATTTTCTTACGAGATCTTTCTGTTCAACAGAAACTTCGAAACCGCACCCTTCGCTGAAGTGTATACATCCCAGATAACTCAATTGGTATCAGCTGTGACTCAGTGGGCAGCACTCTCGCCTCTGAGTCTAGTAAAGGTCGTGGGTTCAAGTCCCACTCCAGAGACTTGAGCACAAAAATCTAAGCTGACACTCTAGTGCAGTGCTGAGGGAGTGCTGCACTGTCGGAGGTGCCGTCTTTCAGATGAGACGTTAAACCGAGGCCCCGTCTGCCCTCTCAGGTGGATGTAAAAGATCCCATGACACTATTTCGAAGAAGAGCAGGGGAGTTATTCCCGGTGTCCTGGCCAATATTTATCCCTCGATCTACAGAACAAAAATAGATTATCTGGTCATTCTCACATTGCTGTTTGTGGGAGCTTGCTGTGCTCAAATTGGCTGCCGTGTTTCCTACATTACAACAGTGACTACACTTCAAAAGTGCTCAATTGGCTGTAAAGCGCTCTGGGACGTCCGGTGGTCGTGAAAGGCGCTATAGAAATGCAGGTCTTTTTGGTGGAGCAAAGCTGACAAAATCGGCCCAGTTCAGCTGCTGATGAACATCCGCAGAAAGTGTCACCATTTCCACATCTAACACTTAAGGCCTTGAAGTTACCCTGGGCCGTGGCAGACAGACACTTGAAGCCCTTACAACCGAGTGCAATAAGAGTTCGTACAGGATCAGCTCACAGCCTAACCGGGGATCGGAGTAGGGAAGTGCAGTGCTCGCTAAAACTGAGGAAAACATTGCAAATCCTGGTTTCCATCTTGTAAGGTGGCACTCGGTAAAAATAAAACTTCTCAAGATGTTGCTCGTCTGAATATGTGTCACACCGAGGGCCCCCAACCGTAAGTCATGACCTGCCAACCAAATTGCAGTTCGGGGCAGCTTTTAGTTTTGGTGTCTTGTTACGTGTTGAAATCCCATCGCCATGTTTAATTCCCGAACCTAACTGCTGAGAAATTCACACGCGTAGAGTTTCTGTTTGCCTGGTGCACACGCCCCCTGTAGGAGGGGGGGGTCACCCTTCCTAATTAAGCCCAGTGAACCTGGCTGCAGAAATTGGCAAGAGCCAAGGCTTGGGGGTCAGCAGGTGTGCGCAAGGGTATAACCAGCACGGGGCTGTTGCTCCTCTCATTAGGACCACTGTAACAATTAGGGCAGCAGTTTGGACCGAGTGTCCTGACTCGCACCAAGCCCCGTTCGCCGGTCACCCCCTGTGCTCGCTGACCTACATTGGCTCCCGGTTAAGCAACGCCTCGATTTCAAAATTCTCATCCTTGTTTTCAAATCCCTCCATGGCCTCGCCCCTCCCTATCTCTGTAATCTCCTCCAGCCCCGCAACCCTCCCAGAGATATCTGCGCTCCTCAAATTCTGCCCTCTTGAGCATCCCTGATTATAATCGCTCAACCATTGGCAGCCTTCAGCTGCCTAGGCCCTAAGCTCTGGAATTCCCTGTCTAAACCTCTCCGCCTCTCGACCTCTCTTTCCTCCTTTAAGACGCTTCTTAAAATCTACCTCTTTGACCAAGCTTTTGGTCACCTGCCCTAATTTCATTTCCTGCTTTTTCCAGTTCTGACGAAAGGTCTTCGACCTGAAACGTTAACTCTTGTTTCTCTCTCCACGGATGCTGCCTGGCCTGCTGAGTTTTTCCAGCGTTTTCTGTTGTTATTTCGGATTTCCAGCATCCGCAGTATTTTGCTATCTAATTTCTCCTTATGTGGCTTGGTGTCAAATTTTTTGTCTCCTGTGAAGCGCCTTGGGATGTTTTACTACGTTAAAGGCGCTATATAAATACAAGTTGTTGTTGTTGTTGTTAATGGAGCCCAATGGGAAGAATTCAAGCCTCTATAGCGTAATCAGAGCACAGGCAGTGGTGGGATTAGTTCTACAGCTGGAGCCTGGCTTCAGGTTTGAGGACATCTTCCAATTGCAGAACATTTGTTTCTGATGCCACCCACTGGCAGGCTGAGGTAAGTGCAGCTCCAGCTTTCCAGGCTCAGTGTGAAAATACTGAAGGTTCTGGTTCACAGCCAGGCTCCCGAGTTTGGTTTCAGTGAGCTAAACAATGGCGTTCTGAATCCTTCACCGGCCAATCCAAATTCGGATTCAAATCCACCCTTCCAGGAAGGATGTGATTGCACAAGAGAGGGTGCAGAGGAGATTTACCAGGATGTTGCCAGGGCTGGGGAATTTTAGCTAGGAGGAAAGATTGGATCGGCTGGGGTTGTTTTCTTTGCAACAGAGGAGGCCGAGGGGAGATTTAATTGAGGTGTATAAAATTATGAGGGGCCAAGATAGAGTGGATAGGAAGGACATATTAGCAGAGGTCAATATCCAGGGGGCATAGATTTAAAGTAATTGGTAGAAGGATTAGAGGGGAGTTGAGGAGAACTTTTTTCACCCAGAGGGTGGTGGGGGTCTGGAACTCACTGCCTGAAAGGGTGGTAGAGGCAGAAACCCTCATCGCATTTAAAAAGTGCTCGGATATGCACTTCTCTTCCTGCTCCCGCATCGTTACCTCTGGTGTCCCCCAAGGATCTATCCTTGGCCCCCTCCTATTTCTCATCTACATGCTGCCCCTTGGCGACATCATCTGAAAACACAGCGCATGTACGCTGACGACACCCAGCTCTACCTCACCACCACTTCTCTCGACCCCTCCACGGTCTCTAAATTGTCAGACTGCTTGTCTGACATCCAGTTCTGGATGAGCAGAAATTTTCTCCAATTAAATATTGGGAAGACCAAAGCCATTGTTTTCAGTCTCCACCACAAACTCCGTTCCCTAGCCACTGACTCCATCCCTCTCCCTAACATCTGTCTGCGGCTGAACCACACTGTTTGCAACCCTGGTGTCATATTTGACCCTGAAATGAGCTTCCGACCACATATCCGCAGCATAACAAAGACCGCCTACTTCCACCTCCGTAACATCGCCCGTCTCCGCCCCGCCTCAGCTCATCTGCTGCTGAAACCCTCATCCATGCCTTTGTTACCTCTAGACTTGACTATTCCAACGCACTCCTGGCTGGCCTCCCACATTCTACCCTACGTAAACTTGAGGTCATCGGCTGCCCGTGTCCTAACTCACACCAAGTCCCGTTCACCCATCACCCCTGTGCTCGCTGATCTACATTGGCTCCCGGTTAAGCAACGCCTCGATTTCAAAATTCTCATCCTTGTTTTCAAATCCCTCCATGTCCTCATCCCTCCCTATCTCTGTAATCTCCTTCAGCCCCACAACCCCCCGAGATATCTGCGCTCCTCTAATTCTGCCCTCTTGAGCATCCCTGATTATAATCGCTCAACCATTGGTGGCCGTGCCTTCTGTTGCCTAGGCCCTAAGCTCTGGAATTCCCTGCCTAAAGCTCTCCGCCTCTCTTTCCTCCTTTAAGACGCTCCTTAAAACCTATTTCTTTGAGCAAGCATTTGGTCACCTGCCCTAACTTATCCTTATGTGGCTCGGTGTCAAATTTTTTGTCTTAGACATTTTACTAGGTTAAAGGCGCTGTATAAATGCAAGTTGTTGTTGATGATGAAATGCTGTAACCTACAGGGCTACGGACCAAGAGCTGGAAAGTGGGATTCGGCTGGATAGCTCTTTTCCGGCTGGCACAGACACGATGGGCCGAATGGCCTCCTTCTGTGCCGTAAATTCTAACCATGATTCTAACCATGTTCCTTTATAGCCATCATCGAACTCCCAGAAATCAGCAGCATGATAAGTTTAAACTACTGCAAACAACGGGGGGAATCTTAACCCCCAAAAACGGGCAGGTTTGGGTTGGGTGGGAAGTAAAAATGTAAACAATCTCAAACCCGCACCCAACCCGCCTCGAACCCGCTGTTTCCGGTTTTAACGGAGGTGGGACCGGAGGACCAACCATCGATGGCCCCCCCTCCCCCCGATCTCTCCCTGCCTCCTCTCCGCTCCCCCGCTGCAGCCTGCTGCCGAAGGCCTACCCACCCCACAGCCAGCCAGCCTCTCAATCTGGCTGGCTGCGGCCAGGAAACAGAGACAAAGAATGTTAATCCGGTCCTGCCGTTAAATTCGGCAGGGCCTGAGGGAAAACCGTTCTTCCGGGCATTCCCGACCACAAATCTGTCCCCACCCCCACCCGCCAGCTCCCTCCTCGCCTCCCCGTTAGTATCGGGACCAATATTTCTTTCATAAAATCTGATTCATCTCTTCTGGATTTTGACCTTTGACTCTGCTTTTTACTAAAAATGGGCCGCAGTTGTGTCTACTGCATTGTGGGTTATCACTCGGTGAATTATTTCTAAATAAGTCACTGAACATAGCACATCTTTTCAAACGAGTCATAAATTTTAGGAAGTGGCCATCTTTCTGATCCACTGGGGTTTCCGTACTTGAGGTTATTGTCTGAATTGACCACTAGGGTGTGCTGTAACCCTTTAACTCGGTGCTTGAGACAGGAACCAATCGAAACATCTGGTCATTACATTGGCCACTTTAAACAGACCATAATATAACTTTCACTTTTTAGCACAAATTCAGTTTTAACCACATATGCAAAACATTCAGTAAAGAAACAAAAAGAAAATACTGCAGATACTGGAAATCTGAAATAAAAACAGAAATCTCCAGCATTTTCTGTTTTTAATTCAGTAAAGAAAGATTTGCATTTCTATAGCGCCTTTCACGACCACTGGACGTCCCAAAGCGCTTTACAACCAATGAAGTACTTTTTGAAGTGGAGTCACTGTTGTAATGTGGGAAACTCGGCAGCCAATCTGCACACAGCAAGATCCCACAAACAGCAATGTGACAATGACCAGATAATCTGTTTTTGTGATGTTGATTGAGGGATAAATATTGGCCAGGACACCGGGGAGAACTCCCCCTGCTCTTCTTCGAAATAGTGCCATGGGATCTTTTACGTCCAGCTGAGATGCGGCAGTTTGAATGTCTCATCTGAAAGACAACAGTGCAGCACTCCCTCAGCACTGCACTAGAGTGTCAGCCTAGATTTCTGCGCTCAAAGTCTCTGGAGTGGGACAATGAACCCACAACCTTCCTGACTCAAAGACAAGGGTGCTACCAACTGAGCCACAGCTGGCACACATCAACAGATTATCTTGATGCAGCAACCATCGGTGCTTCTGCAATTGATTTTGAATCTTGCATCTGTGTGTTGTGTGTACACGTGTACATGTTATGTGTTAACATTCATTTAGCTGTTCAAGTTGACATTACACAACACAAAAACAAATAGCACCTTTAATGTAGAGGAAAAAGTCCAGGCGCTTCACAGAGGTGTAATCAGGCAAAGAATAGACACCGAATCAAAGCGGAGATATTAGGATGGGTGGCCTAAAGCTTGGTCAAAGAGGTGGGTTTTTAGGATGGTCTTAAAAGCAAGAGAGGGAGATGGAGAAGCAGAGGGGTTTAAGGAGGAAATTCCAGGGCGTGGGGCCTAGGTGGCCGAAGGCACGGCCGCCAGTGGTGTGGTGAAAGGAGGGGACGCACAAGAGGCCAGAGTCAGATGAATGGAGAGTTCTGGGCGGGGGAGAGAGAGCTAGGGCTGGAGGAGAGCACGGAGATAGTGAGAGGCAAGGCCATGGAGTTATTTCAACACAAGGATGGGAATTTTTAATTTGAGGAGCTAATGTAGGTCAACGGGGGACAGGGCTGATGGGTGACTGAGGCTTGGTGCGGGAGAGAGTACAGGCAGATGAGCTCAAGTTTACACAGGGTGCTGGATGGGAGGCCAGCCAGAGGAATACTGGAATAGTCGTGTCTGAAGTCGACAAAGGCACAGATAAGGGTTTCAGCTGCAGATTGGCCGAGGTTGGGTTGGCCTGGGGTGGCCGATGATATGGAGGTAAAAGCAGGCGGTCTTTGTGATGGAGAGGATATGGAGTCAGAAGCTCAGCTCATGGTTGAATAGGACGTTGAGATTGCAAACAGTCTGGTTCAACCGTAGACAATGGCTGGGAAGGGAGATGGGAGATGGTGTTGAGCTTCTTGAGTGTTGTTACAGCTGCACCCATCCAGGCAAGTGGAGAGTATTCCATCACATTCCTGACTTGTGCCTTGTAGGCGGTGGAAAGGCTTTGAGGAATCATCAGGTGAACCACAGAAAAACCCAGCCTCTGACCTGCTCTAGTAGCCACGGCATTTATGTAGCTGGTCCAGTTGAGTTTCTGGTCAATGGTGACATCCAGGATGTTGGGGGATTTGGCGATGGTAATGCCATTCAATGTCAAGAGGAGGTGGGTAGGCTCTCTCTTGTTGGAGATGGTCATTGCCAAGCACTTGTGTGGTGCAAATGAGGAAATGAGTAGACCAGGCCTATATATAACCTAGAGTTTAGAAGAATGAGAGGTGATCTCATTGAAACATATAAAATTCTTAAGGGGCATCACAGGGTAGATGCTGCGAGGCTGTTTTCCTGACTGGGGAATCTAGAACTAGAGGTCACAGTCTCAGAATAAGGGAGAAATTTATTCACTCAAAGAGTTGTGAATTTTTGGAATTCTCTACCCCAGAAAGCTGTGGATGCTGAGTCGATTCAAGACTGAGATCGATAGATTATTGGATACTACGGGAATCAAGGGAAGGTGGAGTTGGGATGGAAGATCAGCCATGATATTGAATGGCGGAGCAGGCTCAAAGGGCCGAATGGCCTACTCCTGCTCCTATTTCTCATGAATGTTCTTTTTAAAACAGTGACTACACTTCAGAAGTACTTAATTGGCTGTAAAGCGCTTTAGTCATCCCAAGGATGTGAAAGGCGCTATATAAATGCAAGTTCTTTCTTCTTTTCCTTTTATTTAGTGTATTTTCTTGTGGTAAGAGCTGACCCTACCAGAGTGGGCCAAAATTTGGAGGTAGTTGAGCAATGAGGATATTGAGGTCCTAATCAGATGAGTTGAGTTCACAGCATTGATGCAAAAGAACAACGGGATGGTTTCTGCACTCCCTGTTTTCTCCGCACTGTCATGTTAGGTGTGCCAAGTGTTTGCTCCATGGGAGATGCCATTGGCTACAAGGGAGTGATTTCATTGGCGTGTAAATTCGGATCACTTTTCAGAAAAGCTTCTCGTGCTGGGTAACACACTCTGTTTCCACAGCTTTCCAGAATTCTGGTTTCTGTTGTCTCCCAATGTTACGGCTCTTTGTGATTCCCTGGCCATCTCGTAGTAGGCCGACTCCCTGATAGTCCTGTGAAGTTGGCTGACAGTGGAGCAAATAGTATTCCCTCACTTCCTACTGCCCCTCACTCCTCTCCCCCTCACTCCTCTCCCCCTCACTCCTCTCCCCCTCACTCCCCACCCCCTCACTCCCCTCCCCCCACACACCCCTCCCCTCACACCCCTCCCCCCTCACACCCCACCCCCTCACACCCCACCCCCTCACACCCCACCCCCTCACACCCCTCCCCCTCACACCCCTCCCCCTCACTCCTCTCCCCCTCACTCCTCTCCCCCTCACTCCCCACCCCCTCACTCCCTACTGCCCCTCACTCCTTTCCCCCTCACACCCCTCTCCCTCACTCCTCTCCCCTCACACCCCTCCCCCTCACACCCCACCCCCTCACACCCCACCCCCTCACACCCCACCCCCTCACACCCCACCCCCTCACACCCCTCACACCCCTCCCTCTCACACCCCTCCCCCTCACTTCCTCTCCCCCTCACTCCTCTCCCCCTCACTCCCCCACCCCCTCACTCCCTACTGCCCCTCACTCCTTTCCCCCTCACACCCCACCCCCTCACACCCCTCCCCCCTCACACCCCTCCCCCTCACTCCTCTCCCCCTCACACCCCTCCCCCTCACACCCCTCCCCCCTCACACCCCTCCACCCTCACACCCCTCCCCCTCACACCCCTCCCCCCTCACACCCCTCCCCCTCACACCCCTCCCCCCTCACACCCCACCCCTCACAACCCTCCCCCCTCACACCCCACCCCCTCACACCCCACCCCCTCACACCCCTCCCCCCTCACACCCCTCCCCCTCACACCCCTCCCCCTCATAGCCCTCCCCCTCTCTCCTCTCCCCCCTCACACCCCTCCCCCTCCACTCCCCTCCCCCTCACTCCCCTCCCCCTCACACCCCTTCCCCTCTCTCCTCTCCCCCTCTCTCCCCTCCCCCTCACTCCTCTCCCCCTCATACCCCACCCCCTCACACCCCTCCCCCTCACACCCCTCCCCCTCTCTCCCTCACACCCCTTCCCCTCACACCCCTCCCCCTCACTCCTTTCCCCCTCACTCCTCTCCCCCTCACACCCCTCCCCCTCACACCCCATCCCCTCACTCCTCTCCCCCTCACACCCCACCCCCTCACACCCCACCCCTCACTCCTCTCCCCCTCACACCCCACCCCCTCACACCCCACCCCCTCACTCCCCACCCCCTCACTCCCCACCCCCTCACTCCCCACCCCCTCACTCCCCTCCCCCCTCACACCTCCCCACCTCACACCCCTCCCCCTCACACCCCTCCCCCTCACACCCCTCCCCCTCACACCCCTCCCCCTCACACCCCTCCCCCTCACACCCCTCCCCCTCATTCCTCTCCTCCTCACACCCCACCCCCTCACACCCCTCCCCATCACGCCCCACCCCTCACTCCCCAACCCCTCACTCCCCACCCCTTCACACCCCTCCCCCTCACACCCCACTCCTCACATCCCTCCCCCTCACTCCCCACCCCCTCACACCTCCCCGCTCACACCTCCCCCCTCACACTTCTCTCCCTCACACCCCTCCCCCTCACACCCCACCCCTCACACCCCTCCCCCTCACTCCCCACCCCCCTCACACCTCCCCCCTCACACCTCCCCCCTCACACTTCTCTCCCTCACTCCCCTCCCCCTCACACCCACCCCTCACTCCCCTCCCCCTCACACCCGTCCCCCTCTCTCACACCCCTCCCCCTCACACCCGTCCCCCTCTCTCACACCCCTCCCCCTCACAACATTCCCCCTCACACCCCTCCTCCTCACTTCCCTCCCCCTCACTCCCATCCCCTTCACTCCCCTCCCCTTTCACCCCTCCCTCTCCCTCCCCCCTGCACCTCACACGTCTCTCCCTCACTGCTCTCCCCCTCACAACCTCCCCCCCTGCCCCACCCACCCTCCCCTCCCCTGACAGTCATGCAAACAGCATCCTGTGGTTTGGTTAGAGCTAAGGAAACGGTGACAAAAACTGTGAAGAAGCCATGGTGCATTGAAGAAGCATCTTGCAGGCATATAGAGAAGCTCCTAGTCATGTCTTTATAATGCACTGGTTCGGCCTCAACTGGAGTACTGTGTCCAATTCCGTGCACCGCACATTGGGAAAGATGTGAAGGCCTTGGAGAGGGTGCAAAGAGGATTTACGGAAGTGGTTCCAGGGATGAGGGACTTCAGTTATGTGGATAGACTGGAGAAGCTGGGGTTGTTCTCCTTAGAGCAGAGAAGGTTGAGAGGAGATTTGATAGAGGTGTTCAAAATCATGAGGGGTCTAAACAGTAGATAGAGGGAAACTGTTCCCATTGGCGGAAGGGTCGAGAACCAGAGGACACAGATTTAAGGTGATTGGCAGAAGAACCAAAGGCGACATAAGAAAAATCTTTTTTACGCAGCGAGTGGTTAGGATCTGGAATGCACTGCCTGAAAGGGTGGTGGAGGCAGACTCAATCTGAGTGAAGAAATTTCTCCTCATCTCAGTCCTAAATGGCCGACCCCTTATTCTGAGACTGTGACCCCTGGTTCTAGACTCCCCAACCAGGGGAAACATCCTCCCTGCATCTACCCTGTCAAGCCCTGTAAGAATTTTGTATGTTTCAATGAGATCACCGCTCATTCTTCTAAACTCTCGAGAATATAAGCCTAGTCTACTCAATCTGTCCTCATAGGACAATCCCCCCATCTCAGGAACCGGTCTGGTGAACCTTTGTTGCACTCCCTCTATGGCAAGTATATCCTTCCTTAGGTAAGGAGACCAAAACTGTATACAATACTCCAGGTGTGGTCTCACCAGGGCCCTATATAATTGCAGTAAGACGTCTTTACTCTTATACTCTAATCCTCTTTGTAATAAAGGCTAACATACTATTTGCTTTCCTAATTGCTTGCTGTACCTGCATGTTAACTTTCAGTGATTCGTATACAAGGACACCCAGGTCCCTCTGAACACCAACATTTCCCAATCTCTCATCATTTAAATAATACTCTGCTTTTCTATTTTTCCTACCAAAGTGGATAACTTCACATTTCTCCACATTATATTCCATTTGCCATGTTCTTGCCCACTCACTTAACTTGTCTATATCCCCTTGAAGCCTCCTTGCATCCTTCTCACAACTTACATTCCCACCCAGCTTTGTATCATCAGCAAACTTGGGATATATTACATTTGGTCCCCTCATCCAAATCATTGATATAGATTGTGAATAGCTGAGGTCCAAGCACTGATCCGTGCGGTATCCCACTAGTTACAGCCTGCCAACCCAAAAATGACCCGTTTATTCCTACTCTCTGTTTTCTGTCCATTAACCAATCCTCAATCCATGCTGGTATATTACCCCCAATCCCATGAGCCCTCATTTTGCTTAATAATCTCTTGTGTGGCACCTTATCGAATGCCTTCTGAAAATTCAAATACGCCACATCCACTGGTTCCCCCTTATCTATTCTACGAGTTACAACCTCAAAAAGCTCTAACAGATTCGTTAAACATGATTCCCCTTTCATAAATCCATGTTGACTCTTCCCAATCCTATTATTATTTTCTAAGTGTCCCTGTTACCACGTCCTTAATAATAGATTCTAGCATTTTCCCTACTACTGATGTCAGGCTAACTGGTCTGTAGTTCCCCGTTTTCTCTCTCCCTCCTTTCTTAAATAGTGGGGTTACATTTGCTACCTTCCAATCAGCGGGAACCGTTCCAGAATCTATGGAATTTTGGAAAATGACAACCAATGCATCCACTATCTCTATAGCCACCTCTTTCAAAACCCTAGGATGTAGGCCATCAGGTCCAGGGAATTTATCGGCTTTCAGTCCCATTAATTTCTCCAGTACTATTTTTTTACTAATACTAATTTCTTTCAGTTCCTCATTCTCGCTAGACCCTTGGTTCTCCACTATTCCCGGGAAACTTTTGCGTCTTCTTCCATGAAGACAGACACAAAGGGCTGGATTTTGCCAGCAGAGGCGGGAGAGGTAGTTGACTGGTTCCAGTCCTGCTCCCGGCTCCAGCCGCTCTGTGCAAACAATTTTGCATTGACTGGGCTTGTTAAGCCCACCGTGCTCGAGGCCCGGCCCATTTACAAGGTGCGGGTCTGTTTCTGTCCTCTGATGATGCGTTTGCTGCCAGCTCTATTTAAGGGGGCCATGTTCCCATTTGCTCTCACTTCATATTTCATACTCCTGAGTGCTGGTTGTTTGTTAAATGAGTGCTGAGAGACAAAGGGGCTGCACCACGTTTCAACGATGACTCCCTCCATGTTCTTGTGGAGGGAGTCAGAGGATGTAGGAAGGTTCTGTTCCCTGGAGATGGAAGGAGGAGACCTCACCAGACAAAGGCAGCCTGGCTGCAAATATCTGAGGAGGCCACTGCAAGGTCTGTTGTTGCTCGCACCTGGGTGCAATGCAGGAAGAGGTTGAATGATCTCCTGCGTTCAGGAAAAGTGAGTATAAAAGCACACTCACCTTCATTCTGCCTGTAATCACATCCCCATCACTCTGCATTGCCATCCCTACTCCTGCACATCCTAACTCACCCCAACATCCCTTGCACCATCACCCATCCCTCTCTCACTATGTACAGAATCATATCCCCATCTTACTATGCACCCCTCACACTCACCCTCAACGTTATGCAATAACAACAACTAACAACTCCAAAGGATGCAACTTCGTATTGGTGTGAAGGAATAAGCCATATAACCTATTCAGAAAAATACACTATCTTATGAAAGAATTCTGGCCTTATTAAAACATGACAAACTGGGTTTGGAAATTTAGAAACCTAACTATGAAATAGCTATGAAAGAATTCTGGCTATTGAGATAAGACAGTTGTTGACCCTGAATAAATAACCTTATTGAAACAGAAGGTGCATGGCTCCAACAGGCTGACCTTGGTGAACAAAAACAATGGTTCACCCTGGATAAGGTGATATAATTTAAACTTCGTAAAGATGGCACATAAGATAAGGAACATCTGCCCTCGTAAAGATGACATAAAATAAGGAACACCTGCCTTTCACACCGTTCTATATGGTGACCCTAGAACACCCGGAGATGAGACAAGATTCTGGCTGATGTAGCAGTGGAGAATTGCAGAGGTCGGCAGAAAGATGAATAGGGATAATTAACTTGCATCAGCAGAAACTTTAAAGGAAATACCACTGACAAAGGGTATAAATATTGAAGTTTCAAATGGGATATCAGACTTGCTTTAATCGGGCAAAGCAATTCTCGACCACAGAGGCGGCTCTGTGTTCTCCAACTCTTTATACCTCGGGGATCAAAGGTATTTGATATTGATGGATATCCTGTATAGAAACCTTTAAGAACTGTAATACAGTAGCGAAGTTAAGATTTAAAAGTAAGATTCTCTGTTAATAATAAGATAGTATTTTTTCTCTTTTTAGAACTGTTAAAGTTGCGATTGACTGATTCACCAACTGTAAATTGCATGTCGGTTCTTTAATAAATCTCTATATATTTTTAGAATTGTCTCACATAAGTCTTCTGTATCAATAACTCGCGAACTCAATTTCTGTACACTCTTTGGTGAAGAGTTACAGAATTCTGAGGGAGTTTTCCGGACCCTAATAATATCCGGGACGTTACAGTCTAGCTAAACTTATTAAAAGCGGGTTGTTCCTTTCCTTTAGGGAGAGATAGCCCAGACCTTTAGACCCAATTAAACGTCTTTAGGATTCGGCTACCTCAAACTTTAGTTGAACGTGAACGTCTGATCCGGGGTAGCCCTAAAGGGGCTAGGACTAGTAAATATCCCTTCATTGGCACCCCACTCCATCATAGTCTCCCTCTAAACATCTATCCTATCCATTCTTTACACTCATTCCATTACTCTCACTAAAACTGCACTTCTTTCCCTCATTGTAGGAAAAGAGAGCCCACAATAAGAGGGAGTGGGAGAGAACAGGAGGAGGACCACCATCGTTGGCGGAGCTCATCAGCGCTGAGGAGGCAGCTCTGGACATCGCAGGAGAAGTTGAGCATCCTGAAGTGAGATACGGAGAGAGGGGCTTAATAGAACAACCTGGTGACAGAATTATTCTCCATACATCTTATTTGGCATTCATGAGTGAATCAATTGCGATCTGATGTCAATAGAAATTGAATGTTCCTCATCTGTATAATGGAATGTGTCCAATCTACATATCACATATCTAACTCATGTCTTTACTCTCCCACAGGACCATCAAGAGCGCCCCCCCCCTCCCCCCCGCCCCCTGTCCAGGAGGAAGAGCAGGAGGACTCCTCAGAGGATCCTCCAGCCTCTGAGGGAGCAGCGTCAGCAGAAATGAGCGCAGCCAGCACCAGCACAGAGACGTACACCTCGGTGGGTATAATGCGAGATAGAGTAGTGTTGTCACCTGGTGTATCACAAGTGAGCAAGAGCAGATGGTGGAGACAGAGACAGCAATGGAGACTCCTTGTCAGAGGCCGCAGGACGCTCCTAGTTGTGCTCAGCTGCATGCAGACGCTGAACCTCGGGGCCCATCCGGGAAGAAAGCAATCGTGGAGCTTCAGGAAGAAGTGCAGGAGGCTCTGACTGGGTTTGCAACCACGGTGACTGCGAGTGTGCAGAGAATGGAGGAGTCCATCTCAAATATGAGCAGCGCCATGGCGGACGCAATGGTAACTGTAGGTACCGCCGTGGAAAGGATGGCAACCTCCATGGAGGACATAAATCGCCAGGCTCAGGGGAACATGGTAACACTTCTAAATAGATGGTCATCTATGGAGGATAGATGGGCATCTATCGAGAAGCAAAACCAAAGGTTCATGGACATCCTTGTTATGAGGAATCTTAGTACAGACATGGGTCCTCATGGCCCCACTGATGTGCAGCAAGGTGCTCTCCAGCTACTTGCTAGCAGAGAAGTGCGGGTGGCCCATGAGAGGGATGATGGTGGGAGGGGACATGGAAGTATGGGCTCCTCTCCAAGCGCTTAAACTTCCCCCTCCCCCCCCCCCCCCCCACACTTGCCAACCCCTCGATCAGAGCCCCAGATGCCTCCCCGAACACTGATGGCCGAGTCTGCCCCTGCACAGCCGCAGGAGGAGCAGACTTTGGCGGGGCCCTCAAAGGCTCCAAAACCCAGAGGACGACCGCCAAAGGCGTCTAAGCAGGTGCAGCAGGGAAGTGAGCAGCCTGCCTCTACATCTGCTGAAGCCACAGGGGTAGCACCACATAGAAGCACGCATAAAAGCTCACACATAAATAGTCACTAGGGTAGTCATTTGGGTGATTTGCTATGAATGAATGTTAAATTTCAGTTCCTTTATTTTGTTGTAATAAGTAATGTTTTCTGAATGTTTGAATTCGTTGCCATATGTGTGGTCACAATTTGAAGTGGCACAGTGAAGGGTAAGGGCGCCTTTTATGTCCAGCAATGGTGGTGACAGTGCAAGGAATGCACTGTTCATTGTAGAGATGCTGTATGGTGTTGAAGTGGGGTTATGCCATCCTTCATGTGCATGTGGCAGCCGCATGTCTGTGCTGCATAAAGTTAGGTGAATCTGGCATGGATTAGGGCATTCCTGGCATCACGGGCAGCAATGTGCTCGCGTGTTGGTCGCACTGGGCCAGCCGCCTCCTCCAGGTCGTCCTCATGCTCAACCTCTTCCTGCTCCTCCTCCTCCTCCTCTGAAGAGGCTGTGCGCTCTGCGCCTTGTTCCTCCTGCAGCACTAATCCTCGCTGCAGTGCGATGTTGTGGAGGGCACAGCAGACAACGACGATTCTCGAGACCCTGGCTGGTGCGTACTGAAGGGCTCCACCAGATCTGTCCAGGCATCTGAAGCGTATTTTGAGCAACCCTATTGTTTGCTCTGTGAGACTTCTGGTGGAAATGTGGCTTTAATTGTAACGCTCCTGAGATTGATTTGATGGGCTCCTCAACAGTTTCATTAGCCATGTCTTCAGGGGATAGCCCTTGTCTCCAAGGAGCCATCTGGAAAGTTCGTTTGGCGGTGCAAAGAACTGAGGAACAGTGGACTGGCGCAGGATGTAAGAGTCATGGCAGCTGCCAGGGAACTTGGCGCACTCATGCACGATGCTCTTCCTATGGTTGCAGACCAGCTGCACGTTAAGGGAGTGGAAGCCCTCACGGTTTCCAAATACTGCTGGGTTCTGATGGGGTGCCTTGATGGCGACATGTGTGCAGTCGATGATGCCCTGCACCCGTGGGACGCCAGCCAGTGGAAAAGTGGATGTAATTAGTGGACTTGTCAAAGAGGGCATCGGTGACCTGCGTGATGCATCTGTGGGCGGCCGACTGGGAGATGCCGCTGATGTCTGCTGCTGATCCCTGGAAGGACCCTGACGCAAAGAAGCTGAGGGCGGTGGTGACTTTGACAGCCACTGGTGAGGCGTGTCCACCTGCTCCTCTGGGCTGCAGGTCTTGATCGAACATTGTGCAAATGTCTGCGACTACCTGTCGCAAAAGTATCAACCTCCTTTTGGCACTGCTGGTCAGTCAAGTTGAGGAAGCTCATCCTCTGCCTGTAAACCCTGTGTTGGGGGTATCTCCTGTGGCGCGGTGCAGCCCTGCGCTGATGGCCTCTGCCCTGTGCAGCATCAGGCGGGTGAGGAGAAGGTTGGCGCTCTTGTTGTTGGTGCTGCTGGTGAGCCTGGTTCTGTTGCTGCTGCGGCTGATTATCTTCAGATTCTGAGGACCAGGGTGAGAGAGTATAAATGGTTCCCATTCTGCTGTTATATATGGTAGTTGAGGATGAGATGTTAGAAGCAATCAGTCAATGGGGAGAGAGGTTATTCCAAGGAGGTGACAGTGCATATCGAGTTTACACCACACACTTACAGCCTCAATACAGATCAAATGTGTCTTCCCAATCCTGAAATCAGCAACTTCTCACATTGCAAACTGAACAGATGTGAAAGGTTAGATTTTATACTACAGTTGCAGCTGTGATCTATTCAGCTCGATTGAACACCCTGACATACTTACCTGACCTGATCCCCGAACAACGTGAAACTCGTTAAAAATTTGGGAAAATATAAAAAGGCTGCCAAAATAGTATTTAACAAGCACTTTATGAGCAGTTAACTATGCTAAATGCCTCTCCTGCCACTTGGTGTCGGGTCTGTTCTGAAATCGCAGACCCGACACTTTGGAAACTTACATGGAGGCGGATTCGCAGCGGGTTCCCAACCCGCCGTCAATCATTGTGATTTTGACAGCGGACCCGCCTCCGAAACCGCCCTCTGAGCGCCGGCAAAATCGCAGCCGAAGTATTTGTTTAATTTCTCTGCCATTTCCTTATTGTAGTATTGCTGTTGGTGTGTCAGCCGTGACTCAGTGGGTAGCACTCTTACCTCTGAGTCAGAAGGTTGTGGGTTCAAGTCCCACTCCAGAGACTGCAGCACATAAAGCTAGACTGACACTCCCAGTGCAGTGCTGAGGGAGTGCTGCACTGTCGGAGGTGCTGTCTTTCGGATGGGACATTAAACCGAGGCCCCGTCTGCCCCTCTCAGGTGGATGTAAAAGATCCTTTGGCACTATTTCGAAGAAGAGCAGGGGAGTTCTCCCCGGTGTCCTGGGCCAATATTTATCCCTCAATCAATGTCACTAAAACAGATTATCTGGTCATTATCACATTGCTGTTTGTGGGAGCTTGCTGCGCGCAAATTGGCTGCTGCGTTTCCCACATTACAACAGTGACTCCACTTAAAGTACTTCATTGGCTGTAAAGCGCTTTGGGACGTCCGGTGATGGTGAAAGGCGCTATAGAAATGCAAGTCTTTCTTTTCTTTTTCCTTTAGAATCATTCGGCCTGCCTTTCTTTTCTGCAACTATTTTCTTTGCCGCAAGCACTTCCTCCCATACAGAAATCATAAAAAGCCAGTGGACAGATACAAAAAATAATTTAAAAGTGTAATGGGATGTTAGCCTTTATCTCAAGGGGGCTGGGATAGAAAGGGATGCAAGTTATGCTACAGTTGTATAAATCTCTACTTAGACTGCATCCAGGCATTCAGGTCTGGGCACCACTCCTTATGAAGGATATATTGGCCTTGGAGTGGGTGCAGCGCAGATTCACCAGAATGATACCGGGGCTAAAAGGGTTAATTTATGAGGGCAGCTTGCATAGACTAGGCTTGTATTCCCTTGAGTATAGAAGATTAATGGGCGATCTAATTGAGGTGTTTTAGATGATTAAAGGATTAGATAGGGTAGATAGAGAGAGACTATTTCCTCTGATGAGGGGAGTCCAGAACAAGAGGGCATAACCTTAAAATTAGAGCCAGGCCGTTCAGGGGTGAGGTCAGGAAGCATTTCTTCACACAAAGGGTAGTGGAAATCTGGAACTCTCTCCTCCAAAAAGCTGTTGAGGCTGGGGGTCAATTTAAAATTTCAAACCTGAGATAGATTTTTGTTAGGGTAAGGGTATTAAGGGATATGGAGCAAAGGCGGGTAAAAGGAGTTGAGGTACAGATCAGCCATGATCTAACTGAATGGCGGTACAGGCTGGAGGGGCTGAATGACCTTCTCCTGTGTTCCTTCCTATGTCCCACAAGTATTTTTCACATTTGTATATCCTGGTTTAAATCGGACCTTTTTATGCTCTGCTTCTCCTTCAGTTTGGGGAGGAGTTATATAGGAGACAGAATGCGGGGGGACATTCTGCACATTTTTGGCAGCTGCCAGCCAGTTGATAGTCTGAGTAACAACAGGAACCGAGAGAAAACAATCATTAAGTGAAACTAAATTTCTGGCCTGGACTCCTTTAGGCCTGGCACCCTTTAAAGGTACTCTGGTTTACTTCACGCAAAAAAAAAAAAGAAATTAGGTGGAGTTGTGCAATTTTTCTTGGCTCTGCCACCTTCGGGGCCTTGCACAGTTTGGTTTCAGATATTAAAATATGGTTAGATAGCGCAAAAATAAGGTTGCAAATCATTTCGTTGAGGTGCATTTGAGAAATTACAGACACGTACTCTGTGCATTTCCCCACTTCCTGAACAAGCCACAATGAGCCACTCAACATGTAGAGGCACCTAACGCATTCTCGATCTCAAACGAGCCCCTGTCTGAAATGAAATACTGCGCTGCGATATCATACACCATTGAGCACAATCTAAATATAACGAATGTATAATCAGCTGCTGAAACGTTCCCTGCCAAGAGCAGCTCACCAATACTGATATTCCTGGGGATCCTACGATATTCACAGTATTATGAGCATTCGGGAAAATTGCCGTATAAAAGTAAGAATTTATTACACAAGAAAAATTCATGTGTGTGTAAAATATATTGCACACACTAATATATATATAAAAATCTTACATTTGCATGCACTTCCTGTCATTTTCCTCCATTATAAATTCCTGTATCCACATAGAAACTTGCTTTGTACAGTTGTCATGCTGTAAATATACTCCTCCACCTCCCTTTCTCCCAACTGGCAGTTCCCATTATAAATGTGGATATAGAAATTTCAAATGAAAATATAAAAATATGGACTGAATGTATGATTTTGAAATATTGATTGTTCTATATCTGCGAGTTGCGGTCCAATTATGCCCAGGGTTCTAACTTAGCTTTACGCGAACACTACACTTGGTCTAATACCACAATAGGTTGTGAAATATATCCTGTGAAAATGAAACTTGGAAACTGGAACCCAGGCTTGGATTACTGCTGGAACTTCTCCAAGGGCTATATGAGTTTTTGGAATTATTTTGAATTCCCTGACTGTATTACAGCTCCTTAGCAAGAAGGAATAAGGGATTCCTTTCAACTCTTCTGTCTTTAAATAGGGCAGATAAAAACTTTGCTCCCCACCACCCCACACGCACCCCATTACCCTTTTTCATGCCCTCTTCCTGATCTGTATGACTTAGAGACAGGCATCTTATTCCTGAGAACTGTGGGGTTCAATTTCCTCGGGGGTTCTCCGGATCATCCGTGTAACATCGGATTTACGGCACAGAAAGAGGCCATTCGGCCCAACCAGTCCGTGCCGGTGTTTATGATCCACTCGAGCCTCCTCCCGTCTTTCCTCATCTAAATCTATCAGCATAGCCCTCTATTCCCCTTTCCCTCATATGCTTGTCCAGCCTCCCCTTAAATGCATCTCTACTATTCGCTTCAACCACTTCCTGTGGTAGCGAGTTCCACATTCTCACCACTCTCTGGGTAAAGAAGTTTCTTCTGAATTCCCTATTGGATTTCTTGGTGACTATCTTATATTGATAGTTATGCTCTTCCCCACAAGTGTTGGATCCATATGTTCCACACGAGACTCCTCCCACCTCTCTTCATCTCACCCGATCAGCTTAACCTTCTATTTCTTTCTCCCTCATGTGTTTATCTAGCCTCCCCTCAAATGAATCTATGCTAATTGCCTCAACCACTCCATGTGGTAGCGAGTTCCACATTCTAACCGCTCTCTGGGTAAAGTAAAAATCAACAGAAAGTGCTGGAAACACTCAGCAGGTCAGGCAGCATCGAGGAGAGAGAAAAACAGAGTCAACGTCAGAACTGGAAAAGGTTAGGGGAGGAGAGATTTTTAAAGCAGCGGCAGGGAGGAGAGGAGGAAAGAACAAAGGGAAGGTCCGGGATAGGATGGAAGGCAGGAGAGATTGACTGACAAAAGGGAGGTAAAAGGAGAGGTAATGGGACAAGTTAAGAAACAAAAGATGGCTCTAGATGATGTGTGAATGATGATAGCAGCGACACTAACAGCTACCATGTGAGGAAACAAGAGAAAAAATATAAAGAAATACAGGGGCCAATTTATAGTCTGAAATTGTTAGAAGTCGCACAACACCAGGTTATAGTCCAACAGGTTTATTTGAAATCACAAGCTTTCGGAGCGCTGCTCCTTCGTCAGGTGAAGTGAAGAGATACATATAGGCACAGCATATATAGTCAGAGAACACAGCCAGATGATTACAGTTAATCTTTCCAACTGCCCTTTTATCACACCTCGGCAGAGAGACAATCTGAAATTGTTGAACTCGATGTTGAGTCCAGAAGGCTGTAAAGTGCCTAATCGAAAGATGAGGTGCTGTTCCTCGAGCTTACGTTGAGCTTCGTTGGAACAATGCAAGAGGCTGAGGACGAAGAGAGTAGTTTCTGGGTAAAGTAGTTTCTCCTGAATTGGTTATTGGATTTATTAGTGACGAGCTTATATTTATGTCTTCCCCACAAGTGGGAACATCTTCTCTGCATCTACCCTATCAAAGCCTTTCATAATCTTAAAGACCTCTATCAGGTCACCCCCCACAGCTTCTCTTTTCTAGAGAAAAGAGCCTCAGCCTTTCCTGATAGGATGACCCCTCAGTTCTAGTAACGTCAGCAACCCTAGAGAAATGGCGAAAAAGGCATTTACACCTTTTCTCCGGAGTTTCTGCGCACCTTCCACCGAAATTACAGCAGATGATTGCGAGAACCCCCTCCCCATACAGCCCCCCCACCCCCCCCCCCCATCCCAAGGAAATTCACAGTGCATGGGCTGGATTTTGCCAGCCCTGGGGAGGCGGGTAAGGAGGCGGGACTGCTGGGAAAATGGCAGAATCTGGGGGCGGGTGCCCATCCCGCCCCCAACCCGCCTACGTGCCATCTTCCCAGGAGGCGGGTAGCCGACCCGCGCCGGGTCCCGTGTCCTGGAGGCAGGAAGGGGATTACAGCCACTTAACTGTCAGGAAACCCCGCCAGGGTCACCGAGGCGAGCAGTGGGTCTGCGGGGGTCGGAGGGGTGCAAAAGTGCGCTGTGGAGGTAAGTGATGGGTGCAGGTGTGGAGAGGTAAGTGTGTGAGGTGAGTGGAAAGTGATAGAAAATGTTTACTTACCTTTGTTTCTTCCTGCAGGCTTCAACAGTTGGGGATGCGGAGAGTCTCGCATCTCACCGGCAAAGATGACAGATGGCTGCTGCATTCTCCGATGCAACAGCCATCTGATTTCTGCAAAAGAAAGAGGTTTGATGAGCCTTGAATACAGGAACTCATCAAACAACAGAGAATGTCAGTAATAACAACAGAAAACGCTGGAAAAACTCAGCAGGCCAGGCAGCATCCGTGGAGAGAGAAAGAGAGTTAACGTTTCAGGTCGATGACCTTTCATCAGAACTTCACAGAGCTGTCAAACGATGACAATTAATCTGTCAAAAATGATGAAACGTCATACGCTGACATTCTCTGTAACCGGCTTCCCCTTAATTGGCCTGCTAAGCCCGCTGGGCGGGCTTAACAAGGTCAATCAAGGGAAAATAGCGTGGGTTGGCCAGAAGTCGATGGAGGCGGGACTAAAACCTGACAAGCAGCAGTCCCGCCTCTAACGCGCCCCCATTGACAAAATCCAGCTCTATGTGTTTGCTGCTTTTCTAACCTTTCCCAAGACTGGGTTGTCTCAATGCTTCAGCTGCAGCAGGAGGAAGTTATTCAGAACGAGTTCCTTTTGGAAACACTGCACCGGGTCGCTGCGCTATGCAAAACGTCATTAAATTAGATGCATCTTGAGGTCTTTTACATCTGTTACTTAGAGAGTGAGTCACGCACAGTACAAACTGGAATTGGCAGCTTGCCCTTTGCTTTTGAGCTGAAATACCAAACATTTGTTGTCATAAAAGCCAGATGAAAATGGGATCTGGAGAATTATGTAGATGAGGCCTGCAGAAATATTTGGATTCTGATATAGTAGCTTTAACTAACTACTTATACAAAAGCCTGGCGAGCTGCTTGCACACTCCAGATGCTAGAACTGTATAAAACACTTGTTGGGCCACAGCTAGAATACTGCGTACAGTTCTGGTCACCACGTTACAGGAAAGATGTGATTGCACTAGAGAGGCTACAGAGGATGTTGCCAAGACTGGAGAATTTTAGCTATGAGGAAAGACTGGATAGGCTGGGGTTGTTTTCTTTGGAACATAGGATGCTGAGGGGAGATTTAATTGAGGTGTATAAAATCATGAGGGACCTATTTCCCCGAGCGGAGAGGGCAATAACCAGGGGGCATAGATTTAAAGTAATTGGTAGAAGGATTCGAGGGGAGTTGAGGAGAACTTTTTTCATCCAGAGGGTGGTGGGGGTCTGGAACTCACTGCCTGAAAGGGTGGTGGAGGCAGAAACCCTCATCTCATTTTAAAAACTACTTGGATATGCACTTGAAGTGCCGTAACCTACAAGGCTACGGACCAAGAGCTGGAAAGTGGGATTAGGGTGGATAGCTCTTTCTTGGCCGGCACAGACACGATGGGCCGAATGGCCTCCTTCTGTGCTGTAAATTTCTATGATTCTATGAGCACATTTTGTATAAAACATCAATTGGGGGAAAAATTCAGTTGGTTGCGCCTCCCGTTAGCGCCTTAAGAGGGCGCTAATGGGGCGCAAAGCAACTAGCGTCCGGGCGCGGCGATGTTTGCGCCGCTCCCGAAATTAACTAGACATTTTGCAGCGGCACTAAACACTACCGCCACGATTTCCTGCGTCGAGTGCGCAACGCCCCGATAGCGCCCCGGAGCGGATATTGAGTGGTGCCCCCTGCCTTACCGCCTGCCGCTAGCAACGACAGGTTGAGGGGAGCGTTTTGCAGTCAGGAAGGGACTGGGGGAGCGCTATTTAAAGGCGACGGCTTCCTGCCTTTTTTTGTTGGTGACATTTTTGAAGCACGCATTCTGAGAGAGAGAGAGAGAGAGACTTCTGGAGAGATTCAACGCTGTGTGAAGGAGTTTTGGGTACTGAGCAGCACTTTGCAGGTTCATTTTGATTTGCCCTTCCTTGTATCGATTTAGAGGAGAGTGTGGGGGCTGCACTCTGAGCTCTTTCTCTGGGCGTCTCCATTGTTCTTTCCAGCAGATTTGATGTATAGGTCTCTCCAGGCCGAGATTCAAGGCTGCAATGAGCAGGATGTGGATGGAGAGCAAGATCGACCCTCCCCTTTAAGAACTGGCTGGTGCCATTATGTCTGTGTTCCATTGCTGACTGACATCACATGAGCTTCGCCAGCGCTCTGAGTTAGCGCCTCGCTCCTCGGCCTTTGCGCCTTACGACAGGTGTGTAGCGCCTGATTTAGCACTCCAATCACCTCCAGGGGCGATAAAAGTCAAGTTTGCAGTCGGTGGCGATAATTAGCGCCAGGCGCTAATCTTTGCGTCCGGCCGATAACTGCGCCCCAAACGGGGCGATACCGAATTTCTCCCCCTAAGAAGCTACAACTCCGATTTCTCAGTTCTAAGGGTATGTTTAGAGAGTTAGGATTATTCACTTTGGTTGAACATAGATGCAGGAGAAATGATTTGATGTTTTTTAAAATTATTGAATGGAGCAAATCTGGATAAGATTCTCAAAATGGATAGTGACAGTCGGACAAGAGGGCATGTCTATAACAGACATAGGTGATGAGTCACGTTAGATGGCAGTAGATAATTCTTTTCTCAGAAGGTTGCTGCCCTCTGGAATAGGCTACTGATGTATTTGGTAACTGTAGGAATGCTGCCACTCTTTAAGAGGGAACTCAACATGTCCTGAGGAAGCAGGACATTGGGAGGCATTGGTGGTGTATTGGTCAGTGATGTGTCTAGAAAAGAGAAAGCTGAGGGGTGACCTGATAAAGATCTTTAAAATTCTGAAAGGGTTTGATCGGGTAGACGTAGACAAGATGTTTACACTTCTGGGGAGAGTCCAAAACTGGAGGTCATAAATATACGATAGTCACTCATAAATCCGATCGGGAATTCAGGAGAAACTTCTTTACCCAGAGAGTGGAACTCACTACCACATGGAGTAGTTGAGGCAAATAGCACAGATACATTTAAGGGAAAGCTAGATAAACACATGAAGGAGAAAGGAATAGGAGGTTATGCTGATAGGGTGAGATAAAGTCAGGTGGGAGGAAGCTCATGTGGAGCATAAACACCGGCATTGATCAATTGGGTCGAATGGCCTGTTTTTGCACCGTAGACATGCTGTAACTCGATGTAACCCAATGGGTCATGGATCACCACGGTCTCCTGAAGCTTGCTTGACTACCTTGCCGGGATTTCCTGGAGATTTTGCCTGAGATTGGAACTCCCTCCCTAACAGCACTGCGGGAGCACCTTCACCACATGGACTGCAGCGGTTCAAGAAGACAGCTCACCACCACCTTCTCAAGGGCAGTCAGGGATGGGCAATAAACGCTGGCCTTGCCAGCGACGCCCACATCCCGTGAGTGAATAAGTTTTTTAAAAGTTGCGATGTTTCTGGTGTAAGCCACTCAAAGAGGAATAATTCAGTTCTAATTATAGTGAGTGGGTGGAGATGTAAATATTTTAATGTCACAGTGGAGCGCTACAAAGTTATTAGTTCCATTCCTTTTATACTGACACTGAAGTGGAATTTAGCACTAATGGAAAATAATAAGAAGTCCGTATCCTGTAGCCATTGGGCATAACAAAGATCACCCTGTTACAAAGAACAAGTTCATTGTATAAGGCACAGCAGGTATCTGATCCATGCAGTCTATACTTTGAACTCTACATGAAAGATGTGCTCTGTGGAATCGCTTATCTCTCGGGAAAGCACGCTCTGAAAGTCACTGGAGATAAAATGTGGTGTTAATGCTGAACAAGAGGTAATAGCCAATAGTATCTCTGCAGCGTTGAGACAGGCAGCCGTAATAGAGGATTGAACAACCCCAATAGAGCTTTCGAAGTCCAATGATTAAAAAATCATTAGCATCATAGGACAATAAACCACCAACAATACAAATATGTGTATTTATCTGGATTTAAGGGCCTTGTATATTTACTTACATGTCCAACATTGATCGCAAAGATTCAGCATCGTCTAAATGATCTCTTTGATGTCTACCCTTTTAATCAATTTAAATAAAGCATCCGCAGAATGACAGAAGATAATCTTTTTACTGGGTTTGATTATATTGTCCGCTTCTTGACAAAAGAATACTGTATGTGACCTTTGCATAAGAGCTACTGAACAAGGGAGAATTTATGCTGCTCAAATATTTGCAGATCAATTTATTTCGCTTACTCATAATTGCCAATGTTTGGGGAACTTGAAGCTTGGAGTTGGGATTGGGAGAAAGCAGCTGGCAGGGTCCTGATGGAGGATGGGAGACGGGAGGTCACATGATTGGCTTGTAAGTGATGTTGTACAATACAGGTGAGTCCAAGTGTTTCTTGCAGAGTGTGCTTTTTTGAGGCGGGGTGGGTGCGAAAGAGTGCACAACTTCAGAAAGCAGGGAACGAGATAGAAATACAGGATGGAAAGCCAGCGTTGGAAGGTTCCTTCAGAACGCAGCTATACTGAGCATCAGTGCGAACTTGGCAGTGCAGCTGCAGCGGCAGGTTCCAATTGAACTCCAGAATGTAGTGCTGTGAGAAGGCCATTTCCATTGCTTGGGTTTCATATACTGAGTACTACAACTTCAGTGTCGGGGCAGGTTTAAAAAGTGCTCAGGTGGTCAGTTGAAAAGTAAAAATCATTGGGGGCAAAATTCAGTTGGTTGCACCTCCCGTTAGCGCCTTAAGAGGGCGCTAATGGGGCGAAAAGCAACTAGCGCCCGGGCGCGGCGATGTTTGCGCCGCTCGCGAAATTAACTAGACATTTTGCGGCGGCGCTAAACACTACCACCACGATCTCCTGCGCCGGCAGATCATGACATCAGTCGAGTGCGTAGCGCCCCAGAGCGGATATTGAGTGGCGCCCCCTGCCTTACCGCCTGCCGCTAGCAACGACAGGTTGAGGGGAGCGTTTTGCAGTCAGGAAGGGACTGGGGGAGCGCTATTTAAAGGCGACCGCTTCCTGCCTTTTATAGTTGGTGACATTTTTGAACCACGCATTCTGAGAGAGAGACTTCTGGAGAGATTCAATGCTGTGTGAAGGAGTTTTGGGTACTGAGCAGCACTTTGCAGGTTCATTTTGATTTGCCCTTCCTTGTATCGATTTAGAAGAGACTGTTGTGGGGGCTGTACTCTGAGCTCTTTCCCTGGGCCTCTCCATTGTTCTTTCCAGCAGATTTGATGTATAGGAATCTCCAGGCCGAGATTCAAGGCTGCAATGAGCAGGATGTGGATAGAAAGCAAGATTAACCCTCCCCTTTAAGAACTGGCCGGCGCCATTGTGTGTGTGTTCCATTGCTGACTGACATCACATGAGCTTCGCCAGCGCTCTGAGGTAGCGCCTCGCTCTTCGGCCTTTGCGCCTTAAGAGAGGTGTGTAGCACCTGATTTAGCGCTCCAATCACCTCCAGGGGCGATAAAAGTCAAGTTTGCAGTCGGAGGCGATAATTAGCGCCAGGCACTAATCTTTGAGCATGGCCGATAATTGCGCCCCCATTCTCTTTTGTCAGGCCTTCGGTTTTGGCTCCACACCAAGGTGAGAGGAGTTTGGGTTCTACTGTTGCTTTTATCATGCACTCCTGCCCCTTCTGATAAATCTCAGATGTCTGGGACTGGGCGAATTTGATCAAACATATTGGTGGCACTGTTACATTCTAAGTGGTCTGTACTATAGGACACAAGTTACTAATCCCTATTACCGTCCCCATGGAGACGCCACACTGGGAGTCTGTGATCTCACCTGGGTTATCAGATAACTTCATGAGGGGGAATCAAAGGACCAGAGGTCAGTTACAGTGCCTTGGGACTCGGAGACAGCAGCAACAACAACTTATATTTAAATAGCGCCTTTAACGTAATAAAACGTCCCAAGGCGCTTCACAGGAGTGTTATAAAAAAAAGTTTGACACCGAGACATATAGCAGATGACCAAAAGCTTGGTCAAAGAGATAGGTTTTAAGGAGTGTCTTAAAGAAGGATAGAGAAGTAGAGCGGCAGAGAGGTTTGGCAAATTTATTAGAGTTTTTTGAGGATGTAACTAGCAGGGTAGATAAAGGGGAACCAGTGGACGTAGTGTATTTGGATTTCCAAAAGGCATTCGATAAGGTGCCACATAAAAGGTTATTACACAAGATAAGGGCTCATGGGTTTGGGGGTAATATAGTAGCATGGATAGAGGATTGGTTAACTGACAGAAAACAGAAAGTAGGGATAAATGGGTCCTTTTCAGGTTGGCAGGCTGTAACTAGTGGGGTGCCGCAAGGATCAGTGCTGGGGCCTCAGCTATTTACAATCTATATTAATAACTTAGAGGAAGGGACTGAGTATAATGTATCCAAGTTTGCTGACAATACAAAGCTAGGTGGGACAGTAAGCTGTGAGGAGAACACAAAGGGGGTGATTTTGCCAATGGGGAGCTTTTGGAGGCGGGACTCCCACTTATCGGGTTTTAGTCCCGCCTCCATCGACTTCTGGCCAACCCACGCTATTTTTCCTTGATTGACCTTGTTAAGCCCGCCCAGCGGGCTTAGCAGGCCAATTATGGGAAAGCTGGTTGCAGAGAACGTCAACGTATGATGTTTCATCTGTCAAAAATTTTTGACAGATGAATTGTCATCGTTTGACAGCTCTGTGAAGTTGTCAAACACTGACATTCTCTGTAGTTTGATGAGTTCTTGTATTCAAAACCTCATCAAACCTCTTTCTTTTGCAGAAATTAGATGGTTGTTGCATTGGAGAATGCAACGGCCATCTGGCATCTCTACCGCGGAGGTGCGAGACTCTCCGCATACCCACCGACTGAAGCCTGCAGGAAGAAACAAAGGTAAGTAAACTTTTTCTAACACTTTGCACTTACCTCAGATACTCACCTCTCCCCACTTGCATCCATCACTTACCTTCACAGCACACTTTTGGACCCCCCCCGACCCCCGCAGACCCACTGCTCGCCTCGGTGACCCTGGCGGGGTTCGGAGCCTTCGGGAAGCCCGCACTTGTGTGGGCAAAAAGGGGATAATCCTATTTTCTGCCTGTTAACAGGCAGTTAAGTGGCTGTAATCCCTTCCCGCCTCCAAGGAGACGGGACCCTGGCACAGGACGGCTACCCGCCTCCTGGCAAGATGGCACGGAGGCGGGTTGGGGGCGGGTTGGGCACCCGCCCCCAAAATCTGCCATTTTCCCGGCAGTCCCGCCTCCATACCCACCTCCCCAGGGCTGGCAAGATCGCGCCCAAAGAGTCTGCAAAGGGATATAGTTAGATTAAGTGAGTGGGCAGTAAGGTGGCAGATGGAGTATAATGTAGGGAAATGTGAGGTTATTCACTTTGGTAGGATGCTGAGTCTTTGAGTATATTCAAGGCTGAGATATAGATTTTTGGACTCTAGGGAAATCAAGGGATATGGAGATCGGGCGGGAAAGTGGAGTTGAGGTCGATGATCAGCCATGATCTTATTGAATGGCGGAGCAGGCTCGAGGGGCCCTATGGCCTACCCCTGCTCCTATTTCTTATGTTTTTATGTTCTTATGGACCTAGGCAGCTGAAGGCACGACCACCAATGGTGGAGTATTTAAAATCGGGATGTTCAAAAGTTCAGAACAGGTGGAGCAGAGGTCTAGGGGGATTATAGAGATAGGGAGGGGCAAGGCCATGGAGGAATTTGAAAACAAGGTTGAGAATTTTTATTTTTGGAACTTTGCAGTGGTGATTCAATCATGGTGCAATCCTGATCATAAAATGGTGTGCCTGTTGTGCACTATGAATTAGTGACATGATTACGTATGGTTTGAAGAATATTACATGATTAGTGAAAGCGCCTAGGCCATCTGGCAAGCTGGGGGCCATAGTCATGGAAGTTCTCAGATGGGGACATGGTCGGTTGGGTCATTCTTTTCATAGCTTGGAGGTCATGATGGGGTGAGAAGAGTTCTAATTTAAAAAATAAATACTATTGCATCAACTTTATTTTTCAGTAAGTTCTCAAAATTCCTAGAATCCGACACATTGAAATGTACATGATATTTTAGTTGGTGCATCATTTTCCAGTGTTCCTGTCATGAATTGGGATTCTTTGTGCATTGCAGGCAGATGAATAATAATTAATATGCGAGATGGCAAGTTGTTTCACTCAGACACCAATAGGCAGTTCGTTTGCAATGTCTGGTTAATCAGTCAGACACATCACGCCATGATGTTGGTGAATCCTTATGATCCCTATTGATCTGTCGGAGAGCCTTATAAAAATAGAATCATGGACCCCATGAGTAGGCTAGGCAAGGAGGGTCCCTCTGTTGGTTGTCGTGTGTCCTATATAACAGTGACTACACTTCAAAAATACTTAATTGGCTGTAAAGCGTTTTGGGACGTCTGGAGGCCATGAAAGGCGCTATATAAATGCTCTACCTGACGAAGGGGCAGCAGCTCCGAAAGCTCGTAATTTTAAATAAAACTGTTGGACTATAACCTGGTGTTGTGCGACTTCTCATTTTTATATAAATGCAAGTTTTTTCTTCACCTTCCATTACCATTGACAATTATACTTCATGCCCTTATGTCTGTGATCCATGTCATAGACAGGAAGTCTGGGTGTCTCACAACATTGTACTGTTGGTGCAAGGTTATAACAGTGTCAGCCAACGGGAGGTGATGGTTTTACAGATTTTCCTATCATGATAATACTGAAATAGCACTACAATACACACAACACTCAGGATGATGCACGCCTGGTGCTTATGAATGACTCTTCTCTTCCCTTCCTCGACTTCTCCATCTCCATCTCTGGGGATAGGTTATTGACTAACATTCACTACAAGCCCACCGACTCCCACAGCTACCTGGACTACACTTCCTCCCACCCCGCCTCCTGTAAGGACTCTATTCCATTCTCCCAGTTTCTCCGTCTCCGCCGCATCTGCTCTGATGATGCCACCTTCCATACCAGTGCTTCCGACATGTCTTCCTTTTTCCTCAACCGAGGATTCCCCTCTACCGTGGTCGACACGGCCCTCGACCGTGTCCGTTCTATCTCCCGCACATCCGCCCTCACCCCTGCCCCTCCCTCCCGGAACCACGATAGGGTTCCCCTTGTCCTCACCTTTCACCCCACCAGCCTCCACATTCAACGGATCATCCTCCGCCATTTCCGCCACCTCCAGCGTGATCCCACCACCAAACACATCTTCCCCTCACCTCCCCTTTCAGCATTCCGCAGGGACCGCTCCCTCCGCGACACCCTAGTCCACTCCTCTACCACCCCCAGCACCCCTTCCCCTTCGCCTGGCACCTTCCCGTGCACGCGCAGGAGATGCAACACATGCCCTTATACCTCCCCTCTTCCCACTGTCCAGGGCCCCAAACACCCCTTCCAGGTGAAACAGCGATTTACTTGTACTTCCTGCAATTTAGTATACTGTATTCGCTGCTCACGATGTGGACTCCTCTACATTGGGGAGACCAAACGCAGATTGGGTGACCGCTTTGCGGAACACCTCCGTTCAGTCCGTAAGGGGGACCCCGAGCTCCCGGTGGCCTGTCACTTTAATTCACCGCTTCACTCCCACTCTGACCTCACCGTCCTCGGCCTAATACACTGTTCCACGGAAGCTCAGCGTAAGCTCGAGGAACAGCACCTCATCTTTCGTTTAGGCACGCTACAGCCCTCTGGACTCAATATCGAGTTCAACAATTTTAGATCATAACCTCAGCTCCAATCACATTTATATTTTATTTTATCTACCCTTTTATTTGTCCCCCCCACCTTTTTTTTCCTCCTAGAAGCTGGCAGCTGTCCTTCATTCTGCCAGTAGATTTCACACTTCATTCAGCCTTAATCTGTCACATTAACACCACCTCTAGCCTTGCATATCTCTTAATGTCTCTTAATGTCTCTTCATCTCCTCCTTTGTTCCTTTATCCCCTCCCCCTTTTCCCAGCTTTACCCTGGCCTTAAATCTATTTGATTTCCAGCTCTTCCCAGTTCTGATGAAAGGTCATCGACCTGAAACGTCAACTCTCTTTCTCTCTCCACGGATGCTGCCTGGCCTGCTGAGTTTTTCCAGCGTTTTCTGTTGTTATTGCTTATGAATGAAAGCTCAGCGGGGAATGTGAGGTGGCGTTACTAAATACACATGGAACGGCATAAACGCTTTCCAACACTCACTGCAAAAACGTTTTCCATAAATAACTCCAAGGGTGTGGCAGCTTTGTCACATGGGACGACATCTGAAAAATTTTAAAGGAGCACTTACCTTTGTGAAAAGAAATGTTTGGCTAAGCCATACTTGTTTGGGAGTGTGAAGATCTGGTGTGTCATTTTCCTCACAATTACGTCAAATACATGTGATACATTCCAACATCCTTGTGACGTGCTCTATTGCAGAATAGATCCTGCAACGTCACTCAGTTTAAATCCAGACTCATCTCAGCCTCTGCCCGTCTGACTCATTCTTTCCTAAAATTTCAATAACTATGAGGCTCTTTGCCTCCTTCAATCTTGCCTTTCTCTTACAACCTATAGGCTTTTAAAATCCAGACCTGGCATCAAATAATCCCGAATCTCTGATTTCTCCAGCCTTCTCTCCTACTCTTTCCAACATCAGATTTTTGTTAGGCAAGGCTATTAAGAATTCATAGAAATCATTAAAACTTACAACTCGAAAGGAGGCCATTTGGCCCGTCATGCCTGTGCCAGCTCTCTGAAAGAGCAGTCGTGCTTTGTCCCACACCCTCACTCTTTGTCCGTAACCCTCTAAGTTCCTCGTCCTCAACTAGCTGTCCAACTCCCGTTTAAAATTATTTATGGAATCAGCGTCCACCACCTTTTCAGGCAGAGCGATCCAGATCCCGACAACTCTCCGAGTGAAAAAAACTCTTCTCAACTCCCCTCTAGATCTTTTGCCAGTGATTTTAAATCTATGACTCTAGTTATTGACCCACTCGCCAGAGGGAATAGCTTTTCTCGATCTGCTCTATCAAAACCTCTCATCATCTTGAGAGGATGATGTTACGGAACCAAGGCGGGTAGATGGCGTTAAGATATAGATCAGCCATGATCTCATTGAATGGCGGAACAGGCTCGAGGGACTGAATGGCCTCCTCCTGTTCGTATGTTTCCTTTGGTGTTGTCATTCTTAATGGGGCCAAGCTCTTTACCTAGTTTCTCAATTTTTGTTTAAGATTAAAAAATATTGTTTTGCATTTTCAATATTTCTGGTTCTACTTTTTGATAGGCAAAGCACATCCTTCCTCCTCAGAGCTGAGCACTTAAAGCTTTCTAGTACATCGATACAGTGCGATGGTCAAACCGCGTAACAACTATATATATGAAACTGAAGACCAACCCCAAACAGCTTCCACTTATGGATTCCTTTATCTGTTGCTGGAAATTCACTTTAGCGAGAAACTCCCAAAGCTTGGACCCATTGGGAATGCCAACACCAGTAGGAACATAGGAACAGGAGGAGGCCATTCAGCCACTCAAGCCTGTTCTGCCATTCAATGAGATCATGGCTGATCTATATCTTAACTCCATCTACCCGCCTTGGTTCCGCAACATCATCCTCTCAAGGTGATGAGAGGTTTTGATAGAGCAGATCGAGAAAAGCTATTCCCTCTGGCGAGTGGGTCGATAACCAAAGGTCATTTGCAGTACATAAAAGGCTAATCTGAAGTTAAATGACTAACTGAGCACAACTTTAGGGTGGGATGAGTTGAACATTTCCAGGAAAGCTCAGCACTTTAAAAAGACATGGGCCCGTAATTCCCAATGGAGGCTTCCTGCGTGCAGATGCCTCCTATCGGAAAAAAATCTACGCTCTTACCTGAGGGCTCCCGAGGTCCGGACACTTCCGCTCCTGGGCCTCTCCACAGTCGAAATGCGCAGGGCCCACGTATCCCAGGGGCGTAGGCGGTTCGCAAACCTCCCTGGGATCACGTGGACCAGGCCAGCCAATAGGAGAAGGGAATCTCCCTTCATACTTTTGACAGATAGACCCGTCAAATATCTGAATGGAGATCACCCCAAAAACACATCAAAACATTCAATCATTTTTTTTTTTAAATCACGTTTTTAAAATGAGTTAAAATTTGAAAAAAATCATTAAAGTTTTTTACGGGGCTAAAAATAAACTTACCTTTTTTAAAAGCATTTTTAAATTATAAATGAGTGAAAAAAAATGTTTTAAACTTTTTTTAAACTCTTATGTTTTCAGCGGGCAGAGGTTCTGCAGAAAGCGGAACTCTCCACCCGCAGAGGCCCTTCTCCAGGGCAGGCGTCCGATCTGTCAAGAGGATTCTTGACAGATCGGAAATGCCGGTTTTCAGCGCATGTGCTTCGCATGCCTGAAACCGGCATTTCTGATGTCCCTACGGGTGTGTACACAGCCCGTACACACCCGTAGGCATCGGAAAATATGGGCCATGGATTTTTCTCTTGCGCCTACCCTGGTGATATTTCAATAGAGAGGGTGAGGGAAGGTGGGCATCTGATCTTAAGATTTTTGATGGTAGGACCCTAGGAAGGACAGAGGATCAGTGGGACCTTGGTGTGCATGTACATAGATCCCTGAAAGCAGCAGGACAGGTAGATAAGGTGGTTGATAAGGTGGTTAAAAAGGCACATGGGATACTTGCCTTCATTAGCCGAGGCATAGAATATAAGTTAAATTAAATAAATCTGTTGGACTATAACCTGGTGTTGTGCGACTTCTGATTTTTGTCCACCCCAGTCCAACGCCGGCATCTCCACATCATAGAATATAAGAGCAGGGAAGTTATGATGGAGCTGTATAAAACGCTAGTTAGGCCACAGCTGGAATACTGTGTGCAGTTCTGGTCGCCACACTATAGGAGGGATGTGATTGCATTGGAGAGGGTGTAGAGGAGATTCACCAGGATGCTACCTGGGCTGGGGCGCTTCAACTATGAAGAGAGACTGGACAGGCTGGGGTTGTTTTCCTTAGAGCAGAGAAGGCTGAGGGGGGACCTGATTGAGGTGTACAAAATTATGAGGGGCATAGATAGGGTAGATAGAAAGGAATTTTTCCCCTTAGTAGAGGGGTCAATAACCAGGGGGCATAGTTTCAAGATAAGGGGCAGGAGGTTTAGAGGGGATTTGAGGGAAAACTTTTTCACCCAGAGGGTGGTTGGAATCTGGAACTCACTGCCTGAAAGGGTGGTAGAGGCAGGAACCCTCACAACATTCAAGAAGCATTTAGATGAGCACTTGAAATGCCATAGCATACAAGGCTATGGACCAAGTGTTGGAAAATGGGATTAGAATAGACAGGGCTTGATGGCCGGCGCGGACACGATGGGCCGAAGGGCCTCTTTCTGTGCTGTATAACTCTATAACTCTATGACTAAATACCGATTTAAGCAAACTGCATCCTGGAGAATTGAAGCCCATACATTTGATTATGCTGCTATCTCCGTGTGATAGTAATAAATTAGAATTAGCATGGGTGTGTGAAGCAAATGGAACAGATGGGTTTAAGGATAATCACACTGACTCATTGTGCATTATACAACTGCAAACAGGAACTGTGCTTCCCCTGATGATGGAAACATTTCACAGGTAAATGATTAAACTAGCAGCAGATCTTTATTGACTTTTGGTAGTGCCTCATTTCTATTTTCAAATTGCTTGACAGATATATTTGAGAAACAGCCCATTAAACCAAACAATTGAATATGTTCTAAGAACATAAGAAATAGGAGCAGGAGTAGGCCATACGGCCCCTTGAGCCTGCTCCGCCATCCAATAAGATCATGACTGATCTTCCACCTCAACTCCACTTTCCCACCCGATCTCCATATCCCTTGATTCCCCTAGAGTTCAAAATTCTATCTATCTCAGCCTTGAATATACTCAACGACTGAGCATCCACAGCCCTTTGGGGTAGAGAATTCCAAAGATTCATAACCCTCTGAGTGAAGAAATTCCTCCTCATCTCAGTCTTAAATGGCCGACCCTTTATCCTGAGTCTATGCCCCCTAGTTCTAGACTCTCCAGCCAGGAGAAACAACCTCTCAGCATCTACCCTGTCAATCTCCTTCAGAATCTTAGATGTTTCAATGAGATCACCTCTCATTCTTCTAAACTCCAGAGCATATAGGCCAACTCTACTTCTTTCTCTTTAAAAGAGGTAGGGCAGGAGAGAGGGTGGGAGGGAGAAGGTATTCCTCCCGAGCAGAATATGAGTTTATTTTTAGTTGCAGTTGTAAATGCTTAACTTAGTTAGCTTTTTTTAACCACTCACTCTGATGGCACAGATTTGTTGAACCTTGGAGTTATTTATAGGAGATATTTTTGGAATGGGTGTTGGAAACTATTATAGTTTATGTGCCTTTCAGGGATACCACAAGTCAACCCCCTACAAAGCTTTTCAGTCACAAGACCCGTGAACACATCTTGCTACAGTTGTGTTTATACTTCAGGCATCAGACTGGATAACTTGTACTGCATGGCTCCCAATCGAATTCACGAACCTGTGCAGAAAACATCTCGCACAAGTGCTTCTACACATACACCAAGCTCTGTTCCTCGGTAGTACAGGCCGAGGGAGAGCCACACTCTCAAAATATTACAAAGACTCTGCATAAGTTTATGAAGTGCCCAGAAGGTCCAGGGTGCTCATGAAGAAAGTTTGAAACCTGGTTTGACACCAGAAGTTATGGAGCATAATGTGAGACTTTCTCCCTCAGTGGGTTTCACACCGCTCCATTCTGGAGTCAAATCAAGATCTAGCTCTGGAGTTACTTTCCTCCCCTCCCCCCTTTCCCTGCCCCTACACTTGCTTAAAAACCTATTCCATCTCCACCTTTTTCCAGTTCTGACGAAGGGTCATCGACCTGAAACGTTAACTCTGTTTCTCTCTCCACAGATGCTGCCTGACCTGCTGAGTATCTCCAGCATTTTCTGTTTTTATTTCTGGAGTTACACTATCTCTGTAATCTCCTCCAGCCCCACAACCCTCCGAGATTTCTGCGCTCCTCCAATTCTGGCCTCTTGAGTATCCCCGATTTTAATCGCTCAACCATTGGTGGCCGTGCCATCAGCTGCCAAGGCCCTAAGCTCTGGAATTCCCCCCCGAAACCTCTCCGCCTCTCAACCTCTCTTTCCTCCTTTAAGATGCTCCTTGAAACCTACCTTTTTGACCAAGCTTTTGGCCACCTACCCTAATATCTCCTTTAAGTGGCTCGGTGTCAAGTTGTGTCTGATAACGCTCCTGTGAAGCGCCTTGGGACGTTTTACTATGATAAAGGCGCTGTATAAATGCAAGTTGTTGTTGTTATACCGTCACTTTTGTATTGCTATAGAAACTACAGGGTAAAAGTAGCTCTCCACCCTTTGTGTACTGTATTCTTTTGTTGCTTTCACAGAATATGTAGTGTGGACGATAAAGCAATTTCTCGTGGATGAATAGGGTATTTTTTTAAATCAACATTACTTTCAATCCACCAGAATCCCACAACATGACACGTACAGATTCTTTGACGTTAACCTAAGCAATCAAAACCCATTGGAGGCAATTTCTAAAATTAATGATTTTATTAACAACAAGGCCACTTTTTCCAGTAGTTGTGCAATGCCAGGAAGTGGAGGACACAATTTTTACTTTTACATTATTTAATCTCGAGCAAAATTGATCTCTGTGCCAGCCATAGACACAATAAATATAAACAGAAAATGCTGGCAACACTCAGCAGGTCAGGCATCATCTATGGAGAGAGAAGCAGAGTCAACGTTTCAGGCCTGTGACCTTTCGTCAGAACTGGAGAAAGTTAGAGATGTAACAGGTTTTAAGCAAGTGCAGAGGCAGGGAAAGGGTGGAGGGGAGGAAAGAACAAAAGGGAAGGTCTGTGATAGGATGGAAGGCAGGAGAGATTTAATGAACAGCAGAATAATTACCAGTGCCTGCTGTCCGAAAAAATGGGAGCAGTGGTTATAGTCTGAAATTGTTGAACTCGATGTTGAATCCGGAAGGCTGTAAAGTGCCTAATCGAAAGATGAGGTGCTGTTCCTCGAGCTTCCATTGAGCTTCATTGGAACAGTGTAAGAGGCCGTGGACAGAGAGGTCAGAGTGCAAGTGGGACAGTGAATTAAAATGGCAAGTGACCGGAAGCTCAGGGTCACGCTTGCGGACTGAACAGAGGTGTTCAGGAAAGCGATTATTCAATCTGCGTTTGGTCTCCCCAGTGTAGAGGAGACCGCATCGTGAGCAGCGAATACAGTATACTAAATTGCAAGAAGTACAAGTAAATCGCTGTTTCACCTGGAAGGAGTGTTTGGGGCCCTGGAGGAGGTAAAAGGGCAGGTGTTGCATCTCCTGCGCTTGCAATCGAAGGTGCCGTGGGAAGGGGAGGGTGTGTTACATAATAACATAAGAACATAAGAAATAGGAGCAGGAGTAGGCCAATTGGCCCCTCGAGCCTGCTCCGCCATTCAATAAGATCATGGCTGATCTGATCCTAACCGCCAATCTACTATCACAGAACCATCTCCTGAACCTAACAGAATTGGACACACGAAATAGGAGCAGGATCAGGCTACACGGGCCCGCTACACTACCCACAGGGCCATGACCGATCCGAACCTAGACTCATGTCCAAATTCCTGCCCGCTCCCCATAACCCTTAACCTTCTGACTCAGAGGCGCGTGTGCTACCAACTGAGCCACAGCTGACACTGAAACAACTGACTTTCTTTTTTATTTTTGAATGTCTGAAGTGCGACGTTGGCAAGACCACGTTTATTCGCTATCTCTAGTTGCCCTGAGAAGGTGGTGGTGGTGAGCCGACTCCTTCAATTGCTGAAGTCCTTCTGCTAGTGGTGTTTCCACAATGGTGTCAGGTAGGGAATTGCAAGATTTTGACCTAGCGACAAGGAAGAAATGGTGGTTGACCTCCAATTCAGGACGATGTGTCTTTTGAAGGGGATCTTGAAGGTGATGATGCTCCCATGATCTTGCTGCTGTTCCTGTGCCCTTCTTGTTGGTCAAGGCTGCGAGGCTGGGAGGAATTGCCAAAGCAAGCTTGGTGAGTTGCTGCAGTGCATCCTGTAGTTAGTACGTACTGCAGCCACAGTGTGTCGGTGATGGAGTCTAGTGGTAGGGGAGCCAATCCCTCCAGACAAGTGGCGGATTACAAAAGGTCATCGACCTGAAACGTTAACTCTGTTTCTCTCTCCACAAATGCTGCCTGACCTGCTGAGTATTTCCAGCATTTTCTGTTTTCATGGCTGATCACTTTGCTGTTTTCACAACTGAAGTAATGCCTTCAGCCTTTCCTCCTCTTTGGCCCCATGCCCCGGCTCTAAACTCCTCCACTCTCCATCATCCTCTCCTCCAATAAGACCCTCCTTAAAACCCACCTCTGTCAGTAAGCTTTTGGTCACCCCTCCTAATATTTGGCTCAGTGTCCATTTGGTTTTGATAACGCCCCTGTGAAGCATGTTAGGCATGTTTTTCTATGTTAAAGGTGCTATATAAGTGCAAGTTGTTGTTGTTGTCAGATAGTTTCCACACTCAAAGCTTGCGAGGAATGATGAAGGTAAGACAGTAACACCAGATTAAGAATGTTACAGTGCTGTATTGGGCATGAAGTGCGCCAGTCACCAACTTTGTAATAGAAAGATGGTTTTGGGCACAGTTATACCATAACTTTGGTTTACCAACAAAGCAAGGCCGCCTTCCACCAGTTGGGCTTGACACTGCATGGAGTATTACTCCACTCGGGTATCAGGTGAAGTTAAAGAATTATTCACATAGTCTGTTTGACGTATAAAATCCAAAAGTTTATTCATTTAAGTTTTTTCTTACGTCGCCTTTGGTTCTTTTTCCAATCACCTTAAATCTGTGTCCTCTGGTTCTCGACTCTTCTGCCAATGGGAACAGTTTCTCTCTATCTACCCTGTCCAGACCCCTCATGATTTTGAACGCCTCGATCAAGTCTCCTCTTAACCTTCTCTGCTCCAAGGAGAACAACCCCAGCTTCTCCAGTCTATCCACTTAACTGAAGTCCCTCATCCCTGGAATCATTCTCGTAAATCTTTTCTGCACCCTCCCTAAGGCCTTCACATCCTTCCTAAAGTGCGGTGCCCAGAATTGAACCCAGTACTCCAGTTGGGGCCGAACCAGTTGTATCATCTATAATGCATTAACTTTTGTATTGATGCTTGTTGTTTACATATTTTTTTAAAAAAGCATGGAAACGCCCTCAAGGCAATGCTGTCAAATGGATTTGTAATTTTTCCCCCCCAATAATTACACAATTTCTCTGAGATGACTCGACCTCATAGACTTTCAGGAACAAGGTCCCAGGACTTCCTGGTGCCATTTTACAATGAAGCGAATGTAAAAACTACAGGCGATTCAATGTAAAGTTTTCCACTTTCTCATCTTGTGTGTTTGGTTTGACGTTGTTGGTGGGCGGGACATATTGAGCAAGAGCCCTGCTCGAGAGCCCACGCCCACCTTCACCGAGCAGAGAAAAACAGGGCGGATTAAGCAAGGAGAGGCAGGAAGGAGATTTGCTCAATTTTATTTTCAGGACAGCGACATTTGGAGGAGCAGTTTGCAGGTATGTGTCCCTCGGATCAAAGTCTGATCGTTTTTGGAAACAGTGTATCTCTTGCTCCTTGATTTAACTGCAGCTCTCAGCTCGGATTCGGATCCCCCCCCACCCCAGCAGCAAGGAAGGACAGACGCCGTCCGTCAGCCAGCCCATTGTGGAAGTGTCTGAAATAGATTTTTGTTGCCCAGTGTGATGGGATGAGGAGGTCGCTGCTCAGCATTAGCCTGGGCCGTTGGTTACAGTGTATCACAGCGAGTGAAACAAACACGAAACTCACAAGAGGAAGGGGATGGGCAACTTGCCAGATCTGTTCCGTCGCCTTGCTGTTAGTGTTTGGCCTATTAATGTTATTCTCTAATATCTGGAGCCGCTGCACTTTTCCCTGGTTCGAGGAGGGCAAAGGGGGATGTGCCTTGAACTGAATTCTAGTTGCGTCTGGATCCACAGCCAAGTGGCAGTACAACCCCCCCTCCCAGCACTGAACCAGTTTAGGTGTGAGCTCTGCAATGTGCATGAATAATCCATGGCAAGTGAGTGCATCTATGCGCAAAATCTCTGAACTTTTCATGTGGTCCTAGTCTGATCCTGTCTTGCAAAAAAAAAAGGCGGTGTGGTGCACGAAACCACTGGGTGAGAAGGGAGAAGTGGCAACCACGTTTCAGACAATTGTCATTGCTTCTTGGAATATTTGGGGGGGGTGGGGGAAGGGCCGGATGGGGGTGTGCCGTGCAGAGGAGAGCTCAGTCAGCCTGCTTAAACACATATTGCACCTCCAGGTTATTAAGGGTAGGTCTTGGTCTGAGGTCCCATCTGGGATTTCATTAAACTCTTACTTGAATTATCAATTCCGTCGCACATGGGATAATGCTTTTTTTGGGGGGGGGATAATTTGTAACTTTTTAATGGTTTCACTAACTCTTGGGTCTGACTTAAAGGTTAGGGATTAGATTGTTTCTCACTTTCTGTTAGCAAGACTGGTTGGGACTAGTAAAGCTCGCTCTTGGCTCTGTTCAGGACAGGTGTAAACTAGTTCAAAGCCAAGCTACAATCATTGCATTAATGATCTAAGAACCAGTTACCTGGCAGTCAATTCAACAACGACAACTTGTATTTATATAGCGCCTTTAACGTAGTAAAACGTCCCAAGGCGCTGCACAGGAGTATTTTAAGACAAAAAAATTTGACACCGAGCCACATAAGGAAAAATTAGGGCAGATGACCAAAAGCTTGGTCAAAGAGGTGGGTTTTAAGGAACGTCTTAAAGGAGGAAAGCGAGGTAGCGAGGCGGAGAGGTTTAGGCAGGGAATTCCAGAGCTTAGGGCCTAGGCAACAGAAGGCACGGCCACCAATGGTTGAGCGATGCTCGAGGGCAGAATTAGAAAGAAAGACTTGCATTTCTATAGCGCCTTTCATGACCACCGGACGTCTCAAAGCGTTTTACAGTCAATTAAGTACTTTTGAAGTGTAGTCACTGTTTGTAATGTGGGAAACGCGGCAGCCAATTTGCGCACAGCAAGCTCCCACAAACAGCAATATGATAATGACCAGATAATCTGTTTTTGTTATGTTGATTTGAGGGGTAAATATTGGTCAGGAGCGCAGATATCTGGGGGATTGTGGGGCTGGAGGAGATTACAGAGATAGGAAGGGGCAAGGCCATGGAGGGATTTGAAAACCAGGATGAGAATTTTAAAATTGAGGCGTGCTTTCAGCAGGTTTTTAGAATGAGTTTCAACATCTGCCAGTTTCTGTGCTCGGCCTCCGAGTTTGTAGGTTGGGTCCCTCTTTAAAAATGCACAGCTGAATTTCAACATAAACTGCCTGACTGACCTGCTGAGTGTTTCCAGCATTTTCTGGTGGTGTTTCAACATAATCTCTGCCATTAAAGGTCTTCCTTTTTTTTCGAAGCTGTTATTTTCGTAGAGTGCTGGTGTGAAACAGTGTAGCAGCGAGTGTGAGACTTCAAACCTCGTGAGGAACCCTTCATTACAATTTACTCTGTGACTCCCCACACATTATAGATATTAGACCGTGTGAGCAGCTTAGTATCTCACAACGTGGCTAGGATTGGTAATTTCCTTCTCCCAGTCTCATGATTCATAGCACAAACTGTTAGTGTTTCTGCTACACGGGGTCAGATTTTCCATTTAGACTAATTTCTGTTTTCTTAATAGGTTGGGGAAAAAAGTATGTGAACTAGAATAACTCTGCTGTTGTCCTGATTTGTTAAAGAAATGCAGTATCTACACCTAGTTCAAACTGGTGTAGCCCTTGCTAAATTGCGAGGGCCTCTTTCATACTAGGCCCTGGGGGTTGAATATTGCTGGTTTGGCTCCCCCCCCACTTTAGTTGGTAAAGTAGGGAGTAGCTGAGCTATACAGATTCCAGGTTGAATTCCCAGTCTGTGTGGAATTGCCTGATCTCGGCCAAAGTGACAACAGGGCTGTTACTATTCCTTGGCCTCAACATTCTTTGGGAGGGGAAGATCAGTCAGGATTCCTGCTTTATACTTGCTATCCAGTTACCATAAGAACATAAGAATTAGAAGCAGGAGTAGTCCGTACGGCCCCTCGAGCCTGCTCCGCCATTCAATAAGATCATGGCTGATCTTCGACCTCAACTCCACTTTCCCGCCCGATCCCCATATCCTTTGCTTCCCCTAGAGTCTCAAAATCTATCGATCTCAGAACTGGGAATTATGACTCATGGGATCTGCCTCAGCTGTGATGCCCTCTGGGGTTGAACAGCCTGCCAACACTTGCTGTTTAATGATGGGGATGGGCAATAAACACTGGCCTTGCCAGCAATCCCCACATCCCATGAACAAATAATTTTTTTTTTTAAAAATACGGCTGCTTGTGCAAGATACCAAAGTGTTCCTGGTGTATATGGGGGCCAAACACATTATATAGTTGATGTCTGTAGGAGAGGGGAGGATTGGTAGTTTGTTGATGCCTGGTTATATACCCAAGGAGGAAGTATAGGCTACATCATGAGCATGGGATATCTCTTTTTTCTTCTTAGGCAGTCCCTCGGAACCGAGGATGACTTGCTTCCACACTAAAAATGAGTTCTCAGTCGACTGATGAGTCCAATGCGGGACCGACAGTCTCTGTCACAGATGGGGCAGACGGTGGTTGAAGGGGCGGGTGGGTGGGGTGCTTGGGTTGACGTGCGCTCCTTCCGCTGCTTTGCGCTTGGCTTCTGCTTGCTCCCGGCGAAGAGACTCGAGGTGTTCGGCGCCTTCCCGGATGCTTCTCCTCCACTTTGTGCGGTCTTGGGCCAGGGATTCCCAGGTGTCGGTGGGGATGTTGCACTTTTTCAAGGAGGCTTTGAGGGTGTCCTTGAAGCGTTTCCTCTGCCCACCTGGGGCTCTCTTGCCGTGTCAGAGTTCCGAGTAGAGCGCTTGTTTTGGGAGTCTCATATCGGGCATGTGGACGATGTGACCCGTCCATCGGAGCTGACCGAGCGTGGTCAAAGCTTCCCATGAGTGACCTGACGTAATAACTCATGTCCCATCATAATTGTGACTAAATTATGGTCAGCGTGACTCAATAATTGTAAGCTTTGTCATTGCTCCTTCTGATTCAGAGGCGGGGTAGCACCCTCGCCTCTGAGTCAGAAGGTTGTGGGTTCAAGTCCCACTCCAGGGACTCGAGCACAAAAATCTAGGCTGACGCTCCAGTGCAGTGCTGAGGGAGTGCTGCACTGTCGGAGGTGCTGTCTTTCGGATGAGATGTTAAACTGAGGCCCCGTCTGCTCTCTCAGGTGGACGTAAAAGATCCCATGGCACTATTTCGAAGAAGAGCAGGGGAGTTATCCCCGGTGTCCTGGCCAATATTTATCCCTCAATCAACATCACTAAAACAGATTATCTGGTCATTATCACATTGCTGTTTGTGGAGCTTGCTGTGCACAAATTGGCTGCCACGTTTCCCACATTACAACAGTGACTGCACTTCAAAAAGTACTTCATTGGCTAAAAAGCGCTTTGTGACGTCTGGTGGTCGTGAAAGACGCTATATAAATGCAAGTCTTTTTTTTCTTTTATGGCAGTCTTTGAGTAAGTAATTGGATGTAAATATTAAGTTTAAATGCAAACTGTTGGTTCCGGTGATGTCACTGGGAGCCCTGCCAGTTCTTGATTGTAGTGCCATTGTTAGAAGATGATAAGATGACCTGCTCGGAAAGGGCTCCGAGTGTATTTCTAGATATTCTGCGTCGTGCACCTTGTAATGTGCATTCTCAAATGACTGCTAGTTGTTTTGTTTTTTTCTCTTGCCACTTTCTGCAACTCTCCTGAAACTTACTGCTTGCAGAGATATGGATGCTTATCACCACCCAGAAAGTGGCCATTACTCATGTAGGGCTGGTGCCTTCCTGATCTGTATGGGTCACCTATTAACTGGCTAGACTCCCTGAGCCAATAATTAGGCTACCTCGTATATTGTGATGCCCTCGGGTTGCCAACGCTCCAGGATTGCCCTGGCGTCTCCAGGAATTAAAGATTAATCGCCTGGACACTAGAAAACCTGGGAGAAAAATCAGAGGGGCAGTAAAGAAGAATTACGTGTTTTTTCCATTTTCTTTGAACACATTTTGGTTATTCGTTATATAAAATAAATATTGGAGATGGGAAGGAAAAAAATGGCTGTTTGACTGGGCGGGGCGTTTGGAGGTGGGAGGTCATGTGCTAACCTCCAGGAATACGTTTTTCCAGAGTTGGCAACCCAATGATGCCCTCCTAGGTAATCTATGGCATTGCGTGTTGGGAGGGGGGAGAAATATGTGTCAAATACATTTGTATCACTTTGTTCCTGTAACTGTCTGTTTGCCTCCATTATCTAATTCTTTCTGTCTCCTGACCTGTCCATTTGTACGCCATTCTTTCTGTCAGTCTCTGTGTATGTCATAGTCGCTCTCTCTTTCTCTTACTGTTTTACGGATGACTCTTGCATGCTTTTTCTTTGTGTGTGTATTTCTCCTCTCTCTGTATCTCTCTTTCTCTGTACATAAATGTTTGCTTCCAACTGTATCCTCTCCACTGTGTGTCTCTCACTGTCTCTGTTGCTGATGCATTTTATTTCCGTCTGTCTAAATGTCTGTCTGTTTGACCGTCTCTCCCCCTTCCCCCTGTCTCTCTCCCAATTTGGGCAAGTGTGGAGAAGAATGTGGATCTTGTGCATTGGAGATGAGGAAAGAGTATGAGGGCCACTCTTTGGTATGATGTTGGGCGGTATGTTTGTCCAACATTTATGGCTCCTTGTGCTGTTCCGTTAGATGGAAAATTGCCTCAGTACAACAGGTCTCTTCAAAATGAATGACCATGTGATCCTTGTTTGTGTTTAAACTATTTGAAAATGTGCCTCATAAGTCACGTGATTTTTATTAGTAGTTAAATAGTCTGTGAAGCCACTTCGATAGAAGGACGTGCTGTCAAACTGCCTCAGGGTAAGGCATGATCTGTGTTTGCGTTTAAAATAACATTAAAAGTGAGTCAAATGGCATGTCATTGTATTGTGATTTGGAGGTGTAGAAGTAGCCATTTAACAAAATTATAAAAATCTCCCTGTATTCAAATTTTGAATGAGAATAGTGCTAAGAAGATAAATTCAATACAAAGAAATCTTTCCTCACGAACAATTAATTAAGAATAAAAAATTTTTAAAGTCACTTTAAAATAACCAAAACGCATAAAAGCTTAAGACCGATGCTGAAAAGACAAACTTTAAAAAAATTTAATGATTGACTTTGAACCACAGACTACAAAATCTTCTTCAACAATATATACTGTTCAATAATAAGAGAGGTTATAACTATTGGGAAAGATTGAACAGGCTGGGGCTCTTTTCTCTAGAAATGAGAGGGCTGAGGGCTGACCCGATAGAGGTCTTTAAGATTATGAAAGGGCTTGATCGGGTAGACGTAGAGGAGATGTTTCCACTTGTGGGGGAGAGCAGAACTAGGGGCCCATAAATATTAGTCACTAATTAATAAATAGGGAATTCAGGAGAAATGTCTTTACGCAGAGAGTGGTTAGAATAGCAAAGATGCCTTTAGGGGCAAACTAGATGAGGAACAAGTTGGGCCGTAGTGACTGCTTCTGGCAGAACTAGGAAGGTTGAGATGCATATTTTTAATTTTAATTCGCGTGCTTACCATTGGCCAATGCACTTGCTAGAAAGTGACAGTGGTGTAGGAGCCAATAAATTTGGTTGGCTCGAAGGGTCTTTTAAGCAATCAGCTGGTGCAGCTAATTTTCCTCCTAATAGTTGTGGCTCTCTCTCGGTGCTCAGGGTAAGTCGGAGGGTATCCTGCTTTCGAAGCACAGGAGAGTTGGACTACGTGACTCGCGGGTGGGTCATTTTCACCACCATTGCTTGGACGGAGCAGGTTCTCCGCCTGGAACCGAATCCGCCAATTTTAATTTCCATTCAAATTGTCATTCTTCCTTGCAGCATGGAAATTTTAGACCAGAAAACGGCCACCATTTTCAAATATGCTTTTGGGGCATTACGTAAATCACAGAATCCCCACAGTGCAGATCGAGGCCATTTCGGCCCATCGAGCCTGCACCGACACATATCCCACCCTATCCCCGTAACCCCACGTATTTAATCCCCCTAACACTAAGGGTCAATTTATCATAGTCAAATCAACCTAACCCGCACATCTTTGGACGCAAATCATGGAAGAATGTTGGGTTTGGTCCCAAAATCTGCCCTCTTCCAAAATAGCATCTCCGTCGATTCATCAATCCTGCTTATTGCCATTGTGCAGATACCTGATTTTGAAATCATTTTTGTAGGTTTACTTTTGGACTGGGCCCGTGTTTTAATGAAACACAAAGATCAGGAAAGTTCCAGGTTTGACCTGGCCTGTGCTGGTGTCGGCTGGGAATGGAATTGGATCCACCTCAGTTGCCCTTGGCGTCTCTGGGCAGGAGAAGGGAAACATCAGCCAGGGCTCCTCCATGGGCCTGTAATCAATGTGAATTTTAACTTTTTCCTTGTAATTTATGAGAATCGTTCTTGTATTATGTGAGCTTTGTGGAGAAGCAAATGTGTTACAATCTCTCTTCCTCTGACTTTGGCCTCTTGTACATTCCTTCCCCCTTTCAACCCTCCATTGGTGTGGCAGTGCCTTTGGCCATCTGGGCCCCATACTCTGGAATTCCCTCCCTAAACCCTTCTGTCTTTCCACCTCTCTCTTTCTTTCATCCTTTAAGATCCTCTCTGGCCGAGCTTTTGTCGCCCCCCTCTTAATGTTTTGTCCGTTGACTGAAGGGCCTGTTTTCGAGCTGCAAGTTGTTGTCCGATCGAGAACATTTCCAGGGCGTTGGAGTGACCACAGCAGCACCTCCTAGTGGCTGCCAGCCTGCAATTGCTTTTGCCATTATAAAATGTTGACACGATGACATTGAGTTTAGCTGGGGTGATGTCGAAAAGTGCTTCTTCACACAAAGCGTAGCTGGAATCTGGAACACCCTCCCCCAAAAAGCTGGTGAGGCTGGGGGTGCAGTTGAAAATGTCAAAACTGAGATTGATAGATTTTTGCTCGGCAAGGGTGTTGAGGGATATGGAACCAAGGCAGGTAGTTAAGATACAGATCAGCCATGATCTCATTGAATGGTGGAAAAGGCTGGAGGGGCTCAATGGCCTCCTCCTGTTCCTATGTGTGACACAGGAAGTGTGGTTAATGTGTACAGGAAGTGTGTGCCACAAGTTGGACTTTTATTTAATTATAGACAGAGAACTAGTTTTATTCTTAAAAAGTGGTCCTCGTTTTAAATGAGCATGTGCAGAATGCTTCGAAAACAGCCTGGAATTTTGCTGCCAAGTCTTAATTCAGGTGCGGCATTAGCAGAAGCTCGCGTGTGTGTAGGTGCCTTGCATTGATTGAGTATGGTATGTTAGTGAGGCAGGTTGATTTAATTACGTTTTTCTTAAACCGACCAAAAATGAACCACTGTAGACCTGCCAAAATAGCCACGTAATTTTCCAACCCTTACCACAAGCTTGCAAGGGCGAGTGGAAACTTGAACAGATTGAGGCATTGAAGCAACTGTAGTTGTGGACAATTGCACATTCAGTCAACTACCCAATGATAATTGGAGTAATCCTTGTATGCTTACTTTTACATTGCAAATATGACACTTGGCCAGTATCATGTTGCAAAATCTAAAAATGATTCTGCTTTCTGCACTGTATAAACCCACTCTTCTCGCCTTTCCTGAAAATATATTCAAGCTCCCTCCCAAAAGTTGTGAGCAGTGAACAGGAGTTGCTCCATTTTACCTACCATTATGGTGCCAAATTGTCTTGAGTTTGCCGCAGTCTTTTGTCTCTGGGTCAGAGGTATTTTGGGTTTCAACGTCCTGGAGTTGTGAAAGGTGCTAAATAAATGCAAGTCTTTCTTTTATATAAACAGAAAATGCTGGAAACACTCAGCAGGTCCGGCAGCATCTGTGAAGAGAGAAACAGAGTTAACGTCTCGGGTCTGTGACCTTTCGTCAGAACTGGAAAACGTTTGCGATGTAACTGGTTTTAAGCAAGGGCAGGGAAAGGAGGGAGGGGCTGTGAGGAAAGAACAAAAGGGAAGGTCTGTGATGGGGTGGAAGGCAGGAGTGGGTAAATGAACAGCAGAATCATGGGAGCCAGTGGCTGTGATCTGAAATTGTTGACCTCGATGTTGAGAGCTGTAAAGTGTCTCATCGAAAGATGAGGTGCTGTTCCTCAAGCTTCCATTGAGCTTCATTGGAATGGTGCAGGAGGCTGAGGTCAGAGTGGGAGTTGAGGGGATAATTTAAGTGACAAGCAACTGGAAACTCTGGGTCACCCTTACAGACTGAACGGAGGTGTTCTGCAAAGCGGTCACCCAATCTGCATTTGGTCTCCCCAATGTAGAGGAGACCACATCGTGAGCAGCGAATACAATATACTAAATTGAAAGAAGTACAAGTAAATCGCTGTTCCACCTGGAAGAAGTGTTTGGGGCCCTGGACGGTGGGAAGGGAGGAGGTAAAAGGGCAGGTTTCGCATCTCCTGCGCTTGCACGGGAAGGTACCGTGGGAAGGGGAGGGGGTGATGGAAGAGTGGACCAGGGTGTCGCGGAGGCAACGATCCCTTCCGAATGCTAGAAAGGGAGGGGAGGGGAAGATGTGTTTGGTGGCGGCATCGCGCTGGAGGTGACAGAAATGGCGGAGGATGATCCATTGAATGTGGAGGCTGGTGGGGTGAAAGGTGACGACAAGGGGAACCCTATCGTGGTTCCATGCCTTTGTTACCTCTAGACTTGACTATTCCAACGCACTCCTGGCTGGCCTCCCACATTCCATCCTACGTAAACTTGAGGTCATCCAAAACTCGGCTGCCCGTATCCTAACTCGCACCAAGTCCCGTTCACCCATCTCCCCTGTGCTCGCTGACCTACATTGGCTCCCGGTTAAGCAGCACCTCGATTCCAAAATTCTCATCCTTGTTTTCAAATCCCTCCATGGCCTCGCCCCTCCCTATCTCTGTAATCTCCTCCAGCTCTACCACCCCCCCACAACCAGAGATTTCTGCCCTCTTGAGCATCCCTGATTATAATCACTCAACCTTTGGTGGCCGTGCCTTCTGTTGCCTAGGCCCTAAGCTCTGGAATTCCCTGCCTAAACCTCTCCGCCTTGCTACCTCTCTTTCCTCCTTAAGACGCTCCTTAAAACCTACCTCTTAGACCAAGCTTTTGGTCACCTGCCCTAATTTATCCTTATGTGGCTCGGTGTCATTTTTTGTCTTAAAATACTCCTGTGCAGTGCCTTGGGACGTTTTACTACGTTAAAGACGCTATATAAATACAAAGTAGTTGTTGTTGAAGGGGTGAGAGCGGGAAATGGGACAGACACGGTCGAGGGCCGTGTCAACCACAGTAGAGGGGAATCCTCGGTTGAGGGAAAAGGAAAACATATCGGAAGCACCAGTGTGGAAGGTGGCATCGTTGGAACAGATGCGACGGAGACAGAGAAACTGGGATAATGGAATAGAGTCCTTACAGGAAGCGGGGTGGGAGGAAGTGTAATCAAGGTAGCTGTGGGAGTCAGTGGGCTGAAAGTAGATATTTGTCGATAGCCTGTCCCCAGAAATGGAGATGGAGAAGTCGAGGAAGGGAAGAGTCAGAAATGGACCATGTGAAGGCGAGAGAGGGGTGGAAATTTGAAGCAAAGTTGATGAAATCTTCCCGTTCGAGGCGAGAGCAGGAAATGGCACTGATGCAGTCATCAATGTGCCAGAAACAGAAGTGAAGAAGGGGACCTGAGTAGGACTGGAACAAAGAATGTTCCACATATCTCACGAAAAGGCAGGCAAAGCCAGAACCTTATACGGGTTCCCATAGTGACAACTTTTTATTTGGAGGAAGTGAGGAGTCAAAGGAGAAGTTGTTCAATGTGAGAACAGGTTCAGCCAGGCGGAGGAGGGTGGTGGTGGATGGGGACTGGTTGGGCCTCTGTTCAAGGGAAAAGCGGAGCGCTCTCAGGCGGTCCTGGTTGGGGATGGAGGTGTAGGGAGATTGGACGTCCATGGTGAAAAGGAGACGGTTAGGGCCAGGAAACTGTTAAAGTGCCGGAGGGTGTCGGAAGAGTTGTGGGTGTAGGTTGGAAGCGGCTGAACAAGTGGAGACAAAATAGAGTCGAGATAGAAAGAAATCAGTTCCATGGGGCAAGAACAGGCTGAAACGATGGGTCTACCAGGGCAGCCCTGTTTGTGGATCTTGGGGAAGGAGGTAGAAGCGGGCTGTGCGGGGTTGGGGGACTATGACGTTGGAGGCCTTGGGGAGGAGGGGGGGGGGGGGAAGATCTCCAGAGGAGATGAGGTCAATAACAGTCTAGGAAATGATGGCTTGATGTTCAGTGGTGGGGTCGAGGTCCAGGAGGAGGTAGGAGGAAGTGTTGGACAGTTGGTGTTCAGCCTCCAAGTTAGAGGTTGGTTCGCCAAACCACAATAGGGCCGCCCTTATCAGCAGGTTTAATGACAATGTCAGGGTTGAACCTGAGAGAACGGAGTGCTGCAATTTCAGAGTCTTTCTTTTCCTGTTCAGAATGGCTGCCACTTTGGCCTACATAAGTCACCCCACTTCAAAGTCATTCAGAGGACCTGAGACATTTCGACGAGTTCAGACGTACCTAAAAGCAAGTGCTTGTTATTGAACCTTGCACGGTGCTGCGAGATTTATATTGAGCGAGCCTCGCACATAAAGCCAGAACTCGTATCTCCTGCAAAAAAATGCCTGGCGATATTTTGACAACATCCTCCATTCCTTGGATGCCTGCCCTGTGGTGTGTGGTTTCTTTCCATGCAAGTAAGGTGTCAAATTTACCTGCCCTTTGCTGGCAGGACCACACCTCTTTCAAAGGAGCATTCTGCACAAATTGAAATCTCAGTGCTTGCATTGCTATTCTGAGGATTTTGGCAACAGACCAGCAGCATAATACAGCTGTGTCTATGTAATTGGCAGTTGCTACATTTGCATCTAAAATTAACTTAATATTATTGAACTCCACCTTTCCTTTCCCTTCCCTTTTCAGATAAGCACATCTGTCATTTTACACACAGCAATACCTGTGGATCAGTATATCCTTGATGCTGATGTATGTATCACTTGCCCCGGTTTATGGTTCAACAGTGACGTCCAATTTCCTTCTAGTTAACTTAAGACGGACAAAATGGCAGCTGCTTGCATTGGAGGGAAAAATAGAACGGCTTGCAATTTATCTGACGCCTTTCATGACCACCGGACGTCTCAAAGCGCTTTACAGCCACAGAAGTACTTTTGAAGTGTCGTCACTGTTGTAATGTAGGAAACGTGACAGCCAATTTGTGCACAGCAAGCTCCCACAAACTGATAATGATCAGATAATCTGGTTTTGTTATTTTGATTTGAGTTATAAATATTGTCCAGGACACCGGGGATAACTCCCCTGCTCTTCTTCGAAATTGTGCCGTGGAATCTTTTACGTCCACCTGAGAGAGCAGACGGTTCAACATCTCATCCGAAAGGCGGCACCTCCGACAGTGCAGCACTCCCTCAGCACTGCACTGGAGCGTCAGCCTAGATTATTTTTTTTTTGTGCTCAAGTTTCTGGAGTAGGACTTGAACCCACGACCTTCTGACTCAGAGGCGAGAGTGCTGCCCACTGAGCCACAGTGTGGATAAGAAAATAGCAAACCTACGTCGCAATAAAAGCTTGCATGTTGTGTGGTGGGAGGAGCGACGTGGAAGTGTGATTGTAGATAATGGTCCATCACTAACTCAAGCTGTCCTGCTGCACTCTATAGGCCTCAGTACTGACTTTCGGTTGAGATGTTAAACCGAGGCCCCGTCTGCACTCTCAGGTGGACGTAAAAGATCCCACGGTACTATTTCATAGGATTACATAGGATATACGACACAGAAACAGGCCATTTGGCCCAACCAGTCCATGCCGGCGTTTATGCTCCACTTGAGCCTCCTCTCGTCTTTCCTCATCTAAATCTAACAGCATAACCCTCTATTCCCTTCTCCCTCATTTGCTTATCTAGCCTACCCTTAAATGCATCTCTACTTTTCGCTTCAACCACTCCCTGTGGTAGCGAGTTCCACATTCTCACCACTCTTTGGGTAAAGAAGGTTCTTCTGAATTCCCTATTGGATTTCTTGGTGACTATCTTATATTGATGGCCTCTAGTTATGCTCTTCCCCACAAGTGGAAACATTCTCTCTGTATCCACTCTATCAAATCCTTAAATAATTTACAAGACCTCTATTAGGTCACCCCTAAGCCTTCTCTTTTCAAGAGAAAAAACACTCAGCCTGTTCATCCTTTCCTGATATGTATACCCTCACATTTCTGGTATCATCCTTGTAAATCTTCTCTGCACCCTCTCCAGTGCTTCTATATCCGTTTTATAATATGGCGACCAGAACTGTACGCAGTACTAAGTGTGGTCTAACCAAGATTCGATACCTCCTAGAAATAAACCCTAGTGCTTGGTTTGCTTTTTTTAAGGCCTTTCTAACCTGTGTTGCAACTTTTAGTGATTTGTGTATTTGTACTCCGAGACCCCTTTGTTCCTCTACCCCACCTAGACTTGCACCCTCCAAGTGATAAGTGACCTCCCTATTCTTCCTACCAAAATGTAATACCTCACATTTATCTGTGTTGAACTTCATTTGCCAATTATATGCCCATTCTGCAAGTTTATTAATGTCCTCCTGTAATTTGTTGCAGTCCTCCTCAGTATTGACTATCCCCCCCATTTTGGTGTCATCCGCAAATTTAGAAATTGTGTTTTTGATTCCAAAGTCTAAATCATTAATATAAATTGTGAACAGCAGTGGTCCCAGCACTGATCCTTGTGGAACACCACTACCCACCTTCTGCCACTCTGAATAGCTACCCTTTTACCCCTACTCTCTGCTTTCTGTCTTGAAGCCAGCTAGCAATCCATTCTGCTACTTGTCCCCTGACTCCGCATTCTCTGACCTTGTTCATCAGTCTATTATGAGGTACCTTATCGAAGGCCTTTTGAAAATCTAGATAAATTACATCTACTGCATTACCATTATCTACTCTCTCTGTTACCTCTTCAAAAAATTCAGTGAGGTTGGTCAAGCAAGACTTTCCCTTTTGAAATCCATGCTGACTATTCATGACTTTTTTGGTTTCTAGATGTTCTATTTTCTCCTTTAGTAGGGATTCCATTATTTTTCCTACCACCAATGTTATTTCAAAGAGGAGCAGGGGAGTTCTCCCCGGTGTCTTGGGGCCAATATTTATCCCTCAACCAACATCACTAAAAAACAAAATATCTAGTCATTAATCTCATGGCTGTTTGTGGGAGCTTGCTGTGCGCAAATTGGCTGCCGCATTTGCTACATTACAACAGCGACTACACTTCAAAAAGTACTTCATTGGCTGTAAAGCGCTTTGGGACATCCTGAGGTCATGAAAGGCACTATATAAATGCATAGAAAAACATAAAAATAGGAGCAGGAGTCAGCCATTCGGCCCTTCGAGCCTGCTCCGCCATTCAGTATGATCATGGCTGATCCTCTATCTCAATACCATATTCCTGCGCTCTCCCCATACCCCTTGATGCCTTTCTTTCTTTCAGTTTCCTGTTGGTTGGGCAGAAGTAGAAGAGAGCCAGTTGAGAGGGAAGTGCAATAGTAAGAGAAAGATAACCGTCAAGGAAATGGAAATTGGGAAGTAGAGTTTGTTAATTGATGGCATGGTTGGCTCAAGGGAGTGAGCATGGGGTTGCCCCACCCGTCATCTCTTTTCAACTGGGCAACATTTTCTTTTAAGAATCTGTCCCTTTTCTTTTAAGTTTCATTTAGAGCATGTGGGCAGATTTGTGCCTGGCCGTGTGAGGAGCTGACGGAATGACCCCCAAGTTTTTAAGGGAACTCTGTCTCTCTCTTTCACTGTTTTGAAATACCACCGTGCACGTCTGTGCTCCCTCCCAGCCCAGCTCAACCACCCCATTGTGTTGCTTCAAGGCCTGTCGTGGTTGAGAGTCCCATTCACTCATCACCCCTTGTACTCGCTGAGCTACATTCGATTCCGATCTATCGACGCCTCAAAAAAATTCTCATCCTCGTGTTAAATCCCTCCATGGCTTCACCCTGCCCCATCTCTCTAACTTCCTCCTGTCCTACACCCCTCCGAGAACACTGTTCCTCCAACTCTGGTATTTTGTGCATACCCCACTTCCTTTGGCGGCCGTGCCTTCAGCTGTCTGGGCCCTGAGCTCTGGAATTCCCTCCCTAAACCTCTCCGCCTCTCTACCCCTCTCTCTCTCTCCCTTTTTAAGACACTCCATAAAGCCTACCTCTTTGACCGAGCTTCTAGGAAACTTCTGGGGATGCTTGAAAGCACCTTTTCAGATTCATGGTGGAAAGCGATCGTGTACATTGTCCCAAAAAATGACTGGTCGATTTTAAATTTCTTTCAGCTAAAATACCTGGGTTAAGTGAACAAAGGTCATTTTTAAGTTGACAGGTTGGCAATCACATTATTCCACATTCACTTCAAAAATATTTAGTGGTTTTTTTTGTTGAAAAAATACTTTTATTCCAAAATGTTCTTTGTTTCCTTAAATAGCTTGTAAGTGAATTATGTGGAGTGACCTATGGAGCGGTTTTGTATTTTGGCAGATGGATTTAGTATGGGTAAATCTCAGGTAATGCATGTAGTAACCGGCAAAAGTAAACGTCTGTAAGGAGAAAGGATCCCATTTTTGTGAACGGTCTCCACTGCTAGAGGCTGTAAAGCATTTGGGCAGGATCATTTGATAAAAAGCCTGAAAACATCTGGCAAGAGTGAGGCATCCATTACAAGTAAGAACAAGTTATGCAGATCAAGGTGGGTGGGGAGGGAAAGGCCCTGTGCAGGAAGGGTACAGGCCCTGTGGGCCTAAATTTATAAAGAAAGGTGAAAGCAGCAGCTTATTTTTATTGGCAGTAAGACTGAGAAGATACATAAGGGTCAATTAGAGCAGTGAAAAGTGTAGATAACATTGAAGTAAACTAGCTTTTTTAAAAATATTCATTCACAGGATGTGGGCGTCGCTGGCAAGGCCGGCATTTATTGCCCATCCCTAATTGTTCTTCAGAAGGTGGTGGTGAGCTGCCTTCTACAACTGAGTGGCTGGCTCGGCCATTTCAGAGGGTGGTTAAGAGTCAACCACATTGCTGTGGGTCTGGAGTCACACGTAGGCCAGACCGGGTGAGGACGGCAGATTTCCCAAAGGACATTAGTGAGCCAGCTGGGTTTTTACGACAATCTGGTAGTTTCATGGTCACCATCGCTGATCCGAGCTTTTTATTCCAGATTTATTTAATTAACTGAATTTAAATTCCCCAGCTGCCCGTGGTGGGATTTGAACTCGCGTCTCCAGCTCATTAGTCTAGTACCATAACCGCTATGCTACATTGAGCTTGGACCAGAGGATACAAGTACAAGATTCACCAGCTTTGAACAAAGATGGGGGATTAAAAAAATACTTTACCCGCCCCCCCCCCCCCACAGAATAGTGGACACGTGGAACAAAATCCCAGAGACAATAGTTGACTCGGGGTCAAATGACACTTTAAAAGGGAGCTGGATAGATAGGATGTGAAAAAGGGCAAATGTTACGGATTTATTAATGGAATGAAATGTCCTGTTTTCTAGGGGAGGTAAGAGAAGGGGATTGGGGGGTTGTGGTACGGGAAGATGGGTAAACCTGCCACCTGATCGAGGACAGTCTTAGTCTAGAAACTCTGAAGTAGAGTTTCTGCTTTGGCCCAAATTGGGAAATCGTGCCCAAAATGCACTTGAAATAAGAACATAAGAATAGGAGCAGGAGTAGGCCATTTGGCCCTTCGTGCCTGCTCTGCCATTCAATAAGATCATGGCTGATCTTCTACCTCATCTCCACTTTCCTGAACTATCCCCATATCCCTTGATTCCCTTAATATTCAAAAATCTATCGATCTCTGTCTTGAATATACTCAACGACTGAGCCTCCACAGCCCTCTGGGGTACAGAATTCCAAAGATTCACCACCCTCTGGGTGAAGAAATTTCTCCTCATCTCAGTCCTAAATGGCCAACCCCTTATTCTGAGACTGTGACCCCTGGGGAAAGCCCGGGGAAACATCTACCCTGTCAAGCCCTGTAAGAATTTTGTATGTTTCAATGAGATCACCTCTCATTCTTCTAAACTCTAAAGAATATAGGCTTAGTCTATTCAATCTCTCCTCATAGGACAATCCCCCCATCCCAGGAATCAGTCTGGTGAACCTTCATTGCACTCCCTCTATGGCAAGTATCTCCTTCCTTAGGCAAGGAGACCTTGTGCTGGTTTGGTGAGGCGTCAAATTTCTGCTAAAATTAATTGGCAGAATCACAAACATAAAATCTTCCATGAACCAGCGCAATCGCGCAGCGTAATAGAACGTAAACGTTTCTCTTATTTTCCATTTTAAAAAGTATTCCTTGATATATTTATAACCTGCCGCAGTTTTATTAATACAGCTGAAAATGGGTTTCAGCAAAAATAAAGCATTTTTAATAAGGGTGCATGGACATCCACCTGCTGATTTTAAAATGACTGAAAATGACTTTTAAAAAAAAACATACTGAACCATTTAATAGTTTCATTGGTGTGCATTAATCACATGAGTTTCTTCGTTTTTTTTATATCAAAAAATATTTTATAAATGTGCCTGTGTGGCTAAGAAAATGAACGCAATTTGTAAAGCCTCCTTCAACCAGCGCAATAGCCGTAATTTTGATCTGGGGGCGTGGCCTGATTTTGCGGGCGGGTCCTGATCCGGGCGAATGGAATCTTGAACCAGCGTCCAAGAAAACACGAAAGTAAGTGGTTTGGGGGCGTAACTCACTTGCGTTTAAAATTCCCCGACCTTTTGCGCTGGTTCGGCCGTTTCCGCCCGGATTGTGCTAGTATGACTAGCGGAAAGTTGATCCCATGTATTCTTGTTGACTTGTGTACCATAGGACCTTCTCGGTCCGTACACGTTATGGTATCTATTAATTCGTTGCTTATTTGCTGCTTTTAATAACCAGCTATCAATTTTGTTCTTCTAAATATATTGGTGCGCAGATACAATCCTCAAAGGGTGTATTGTAAAATGCCGGTAGATGTTCCTCCAACGTTGTGTTACTGCTTCGTCCCTTACTATCTCTGCTCCTTCAGCCACATACCCTTACCCTGTGGAACTCTTTTTACAAAACCGCTTCCTCCTAATAACTCACTCCCTGCCTTCAGAAGTCTCCGAAAAACTTATCTCGTTGAGTGTGCCTTCGATTTCCCCCCCCACCCCCCGCCCCCCCAGTTCTTTCACGCAAGTGCCCAACTCTCCCTCTCATAAAGTGCTCTGGAAAGTTATTTTATGTGAGGAACATTGCATGAATGCACGTTGTTGTTGTAGATTTTTCAGGGTCAAGGTGGTCCATCAGGTCCTGACTCATCCCACACGTCAAGGTGTGCATTGATTGCTATTTGAGAGCGAGGGCTGCTTTAAGGAAATGAAAACATGCCTAAAATAACAATCCGTTCCTCTTTTTTGTTAAATAAGTAAGGAGTGTGATGGAATACTCTCCACTTGCCTGGATGAGTGCAGATCCAACAACACTCAAGAAGCTCGACACCACCCAGGACAAAGCAGCTCGCTTGATTGGCACCCCATCCACCACCTTAAACATCCACTCCCTCCACCACTGGCGTACCGTGGCTGCAGTGTGTACCATCTACAAGATGCACTGCAGCAACTCGCCAAGGCTTCTTCGGCAGCACCTCCCAAACCCGCGACCTCTTCCGCCTAGAAGGACAAGGGCAGCAGGCGCATGGGAACACCACCACCTCCAAGTTCCCCTCCAAGTCACACACCATCCTGACTTAGAAGTATATCGCCAATCCTTCGTCGTCGCTGGGTCAAAATCCTGGAACTCCCTCCCTAACAGCACTGTGGGAGTACCTTCACCACAAGGACTGCAGCAGTTCAAGAAGGCGACTCACCACCACCTTCTCAAGTGCAATTAGGGATGGGCAATAAATGCTGGCCTTGCCAGCGACGCCCAGATCCCATAAGTGAATTAAAAAAAAACTGAAAGTAACTACACCTTACTGTGTGTAGTACTTGTTTGCTCATTGTCAATCACCAATGATACTCTTGCCATTTATATATGCAGGCTAGTGTGTGCCTAACCTCCATCTCATCTGCTGACTAGCAGCCAAGTGGTTGCTAGTTCCTGGCCTGAACTGTTTGTGGCCTTCGAATTATCGAGACCACTGTTAGCGGTCCAAAGATGCATTTTGGTTACCAAATGTTGCACGGCTGCACTATTCCCTTGACCTCCCTAATGTTACCCTATCATCATTTGCATATAATGCACACCATTTCATTTGACCTGATTCATTTTTGAGATTGGTAGTGGTGTTTACCTGTAGCTCACTATTTTACTTTAGCGAATCGGTAGAAAATCCAGGCATGTGTTGTACACGTTAAATTAAACTCTTTTTGTTCATGGGATGTGGCCGTCGCCAGCAAGGCCAGCATTTATTGTCAATCCCTAATTGCCCTTGAGAAGGTGGTGGTGAGCTACTATTTCAGAGGGGCAGTTAAGAGTCAACCACATTGCTGTGGGTCTGGAGTCACATATAGGCCAGACCGGGAAAGGGCGGCAGATTTCCTTCCCTAAAGGACATTAGTGAACCAGATGTGTTTTTACGACAATCTGGTAGTTTCATGGTCACCATTACCGATACTAGCTTTTTTTTTGCAGATTTATTTAATTAACTGAATTTTTACATTCCCCCAGCTGTGATGGAATTTGAACTCTTGCCTCTGGATTATTAGTCCAGGGACATTAACACTATGCTACCATTCCCTTATTGCTATACATGTTATCCACAGTTTTCTTTACATATTTACTGCTTGGCCACCTCTTTTGCATGCAGTTTGCTTCTGCTGTTTTGTGTTTCCCAGTCAGATTTTATGCCCCCCTTTTTCAGGGAGAATCATCTGCAATGGCTTCTCTTCCCGCTCCTGCATAATTGTCTCTGGAGTCCCCTAAGGAGACTCTACTGTCAGCCCCTTCTATTTCTCATCTACATGCTCTAAACTTGACTGTTCCAATGCTCTCCTGGCCGGCATCCCATTTTCCAACCTCCAAAAGCTCGAGCTCATCCAAAACTCTGCCCGTATCCTAACTCTCTCCAAGTCCCGTTCACCCATCACCCTGTGCTCGCTGACCTACATTGGCTCCCGGTCCAGCAATGCCTTGTTTTAAAAAAAATAATAATAATTCTCATCCTTGTTTTCAAATCCCTGGATGGCCTCGCCCCTCCCTATCTCTGACCTCCTCCAGCCCTACAACCCTCCAAGATCTCAACGCCCCCTCCAATTCTGCCCTTTGTGCATCCCCCTATTTTAATCACTCCACCATTGGTGGCTGTGCCTTCAGCTGCCTAGGCCTTAAGTTCTGGAATTCCCTCCCTAAACCTCTCTACCTCTCTTCAATAAACTTACCTGTCTTTAAAGTCTCTAAAAAAGATATACCTGTAAAAAAAAAAAAAATTCAAAAAAATACTTAATTCACTACTTACCTTCTTAAAAGCGGGTCTTACTCCTCCTTTTTACATTTCCAAAATCTTCCCTACTTACCTGCGCGTCCAAAGCATGAAGTGCACAGCGTGCACGCAGCCTGTAGCGCGCACGCGATGCACCCAGGCCCCGCCCCCTTTTCAGAAGAGCAATTGCCGGTTTTCAGCGCATGCGCAGGGCATGCAGAAAACCGGCAATTGGAGTGGGAATACGCGAGAGTACGCAGTGCGTACTCTCGCGTCCCGGGATCAATTTTCGGCCCACTATCTCCTTGTGTGGCTCGGTGTCAAATTTTGTTTGTTAACACTCCTGTAAAGTGCCTTTTGGGCGTTTTACTGGTTAAAGACGCTATATAAATGCACATTGTTGTTCATTGCTTCTTATTCTGCAGGGTGGTGCTGCCACCATGAAGTACTGACTATTGGCAAGACTTTGTCATGGTTAGCAGAATTTGTCTTTGAAAATCCTGCCATCTGAATGGGATCCCTGCAACCTGCTGTTCCTAATTTATTATTATTTAAAAAAATGCTGGCAGTAAATTTCGAGAGGCAACTCTTCCATATGAGGAAAGTTTAGTCTTGAAAGGTTAGTTATGATAAGAACATAAGAAATAGGAGTAGGAATAGGCCACTTGGCCCCTCGAGCCTGCTCTGCCATTCAATAAGATCATGGCTGATCTTGGGCTCAAAGCCACTTCCCTGCCCGCTCCCCATAACCCTTCACTCCCTTATCTTGCAAAAATCTGTCCATCTCCACCTTAAATGTATTTAATGACCCAGCCTCCAGGGCTCTCTGGGGCAGAGAATTCCACAGATTTACGACCCTCTGAGAGAAGAAATTCCTCCTCATCTCAGTTCTAAAAGGGCGACCCTTTATTCTGAGACTGTGCCCCCGAGTTCTAGATTTTCCCACGAGGGGAAACATCCTCTCTGCATCTACCTTGTCGAGCCCCCTCAGTATCTTATATGTTTCAATAAGATCACCTCTCATTCTTCTAAATTCCAATGAGTATAGGCCCAACCTGCTCAACCTTTCTTCATAAGTCAACCTCCTCATATAGACATGTAAATATTAATATCACAGCCGCATTCCTCTTGCCACCAATCCAGGTGCAATGCAAATTCTGAAATTGACACCCTTTGCAAAAAAAAAATTATATTGTGGAGTCAAAGGAAATGCTGGCCTGAAATATTCTTAAAAATGAAATGGGATTACTTGCTGAAAGCAAGGGTATTGTACAGTTTTTATATTTACATGGAAGGCACTAAATACTAGTTTATATCCAGATCATTAGTTAGTAAATGTCAGTTTTACTGTTTTCAAATCGTAATGTTTAGTTTCTTAACATGAAGTGTGTATTGGTAGGGAATACAGTTACCTGGATAGACTAGAGAAGCTGGGGTTGTTCTACTTGGAGCAGAGAAGGCCAAGAGATTTGATAGAGGTGTTTAAAATGATGAAGGGTTTAGATAGAGTATATAAAGAGAAACTGTTTCCAGTAGCGGAAGGGTCGATAACCAGAGGGCACAGATTTAAGGTGATTGGCAAAAGAACCAGAGGCGACACGAGGGAAAACTTTTTTACGCAACGAGTGGTTGGGGTTTGGGACGCACTGGCCTGATAGGGTGGTGGATACAGGTTCAATCGTAGCCCAAATACTTGAAGAAAAAATTGCAGGGATATGGGGAATTGGGACTAACTGGATTGCTCTTAAGAGTCGGCGCAGACTCGATGGGCCGAATGGCCTCCTTCTGTGCTGTATTATTCTATGATACTATGAAGGTCTGTTCCTGTTGGGTTTTCCAATTGCCAGCTTGATTTGATTCTGATTACTTTTCCCAGTGACTGTTCTAAGGACAAATCCTTTTCAAACACATTAGGTGCGTGTGCGCGCTCTCCAGGGGAATTAAATCACATGAAATATTTCTCCGACCTCCATAATACTCTACATCCAAGAGGATTGCAATGCTATTCATGAGGCTGTGACTTGGCAATGTATTGTCAGTATTTAGTGGCAAGTTTTTATTTAAAAGACCTCGTTAATTACTTTAGGACCTATCTTAATCACTTAAGAAAGAAAGGCTTCCATTTATATAGAGCCTTTCACAACCACCGGACATTCCAAAGCACTTTACAGCCAATGAAGTACTTTTGAAGTGTGGTGACTGTTGTAATGTGGGAAACACGGCAGCCAATTTGCGCATAGCAAGCTCCCACAAACAGCAATATGATGATGACCAGATAATCTGTTTTTGTGATGTTGATTGAGGGATAAATATTGGCCAGGACACCAGGGATAACTCCCCTGCTCTTCTTCGAATAGTGCCGTGGGATCTTTAGCGTCCACCTGAGAGAGCAGACGGGGCTTCGGTTTAACGTCTCATCCAAAAGACGGCACCTCCGACAGTGCAGCACTCCCTCAGTACGGCACTACACTGGAGTGTCAGCCTAGATTTTTGTGCTCAAGTCTCTCGAGTTGGGACTCGAACCCACAACCTTCTGACTCAGAGGCAAGGGTGCTACCCATTGATCCATGGCTGACACATTACTTCCACCACACTCGACAAACGGCTTTTTTACATCAAGCTCTTGGTTCTTTTTAACTGTTCGACTGATTGGAATTCATACCTGGATGTTTAAGCGCACATTTTTTTTAAAGAAACTGGCTGTAACTGGACTGCCGGTAGCTTCTTTGTTGATACAGTGGAAGAATTCCATGTGCCCCTTATCAAACATTACACAAAACTCTTATTGTAGCAAAAGCAAGGGTGGAATGCAAGCTGAATAAGTGTGAAACCTCATGGCACAAAAGCAGCTTTGTTTTTTAGTACACGTGTATGTATCGTGTCTATCTTTACCTTCCACAGAGTTCATCAGAGGTGGGGTTTTTTTTTGCAAGTGTTTACACTTTCAGTTCTGTTTTGAGTTATTCAGCGTCTTTTATGGTGATCGAGGTACCAAATATTGGGGCTGAGGAATGGAGCGCTCTCACCTCTGACAGCAAAAGCCTTGAAATTACCAGTAACTCCGCACTGTGAGCAGTTCTGGGCACCGCACCTTAGGAAGAGTATATTGCCCTTCGAGGGAGTGCAGCGTAGGTTTACCAGAATGATACCCGGGACTACAAGGTTAAGTTACGAGGAGAGATGACTGTTTTAGTGATGTTGATTGAGGGATACATATTGGCCAGGACACCAGGGATAACTCCCCTGCTCCTCTTCGAAATAGTGTCATGGGATCTTTTACGTCCACCTGAGAGAGCAGACGGGGCCTCGGTTTAACGTCTTATCCGAAAGACGGCACCTCTGACAGTGCAGCACTCCTCAGCAATGCACTGGAGTGTCAGCCTAGCTTTATGTGCTCAAGTCTCTGGAGTGGGACTTGAACCCACAACCTTCTGACTCAGGCGCGGGTGCTACCCACTGAGCCACAGCTGACACTTAACCATGTTAAATTGAGGAAAAATGATTGACAAAAGTAATGAAAACAGATTTGACACTTTTTTTTGCAATCCTGGCACTTGCTGTAAATGATATTCAAAATACAGATAAATCTTCACTTGGAGTGTTGGGTTGGTGTAGAACCAGGAAGAACTATTGGTAAATATTGGTGAGTTAAACAATGAGTACATTGTAACCAGTTAAACCGGTTCTGGTGGTGCTGCGCTCGGTTGCCCTATCATCTACTAATGCTTAAATGAATGCAGGTGCTCCCACTTGTACTTTATTAACTCGCATTCTTTCTTTTATTTTCCTGACCTTTACATTTGGTTTGCCATGGTAACAAGCTGCCTTTGGCACGCTCTCTGTGTTTTTGTTAAGTGGCGCATGTGGATTAACACACTCTTGATTCGCAGCTCGGCAACTTCTGCGCTGGAGCCCTGGGTTGTGCAGTGGTTTTGCACGCAGCCCTTTCACCGATAATGTGCCCTGTTGTTTGAATCCAGGCCAACCTGATGGGATGGGAGTCTCTTTCCCTGCTGGCTGTTCAGAGTTCTGCTTTAGGTGGTTTTAGCAAGACTCAATCCAGTTCCTAGTAAAGAAAGAACGAACTTGTATTTATATAGCACCTTCCGCAAGCTCAGGACATCCCAAAGCGCTTTACAGCCAATGAAGTACTTTTGCAGTCTAGTCACTGTTGTAATGTAGGAAACGCGGCAGCCAAATTTCACACAGCAAGATCCCATAAGCAGCAATGTGACGATGAGCAGCTAATCGGCTTTCGGGTGTTAGTACAAGCCCAAGGTACAGGACTAAATCCTCTTGAGACTAATTGACACTAGAATGGCAATCTGCCAGTTCAGAAACGTCATTGGGCAGATTAAAGAGAGTTCCAAGCAATGTTCCCGTTAAGCCGCGTTGCCGCACAGTGATCTGGAGCTCCCGCGCAGGCCGCTCAACGGCTTTGCAATGGAAAAACCTGCGCAGGCGCGGAAATTTGAATGAGCCGCGCAGTCAGTTAAAGAGACCGCGCACCAAAAAAAAATTAGAGGGAACATTGGCTTCAAGTATAATGAGCATCGCCATCGATGTGTGTTAACCTGCGCAGCAGTCACATATATAGATTGGGGGCTGGCATCAGGGGCCGCTCTGGGATTTGGAGAGGGCACAAGGAAGGCCAACCCATGCCAAAAAGAATTGGGGGTGGAGCAGCGTGGAATGTGTCCGCCCTCATTCCATGCACTTTGTTCCATGGTTGAGGCTGTAATCGCAACATGGCCTCTAGGTTATCTTTGCATTATGGTATGTACGCGTTATAATCTTCTAGTTACTGCCTGTTATTTGGTTAGGCTGTCGGGGAGGTCCACACTGAAGAAGTGTTCTTTACATCAACAGAACAGTTGTCCTGAAGTCTTGGCATGTTCTTCCTGCATTTAATCAAGATTTCTCCAATCGCCCTCCTCCAGCTCTGTGGGAAAGTCTGGAGGTTTGGCTCGTTGCCAAGTTTCCAGCTCTAGTGCTATTGGCAAAATAAAATGCAGGCCGTAATCCGAGCACGTGCGATGGATTTTTATAGACCACAGTTTGGCCTCCGCTCCACTCCACTTCGAATGCCTCCAACTTGGGTCCAGACCCTAGCTCAATCCCAGTTGTTGTTGTTGAAGTGAATCGAATTGAATGGCCGCTCAACTGCACAAAATGGGCGCAATTCTTGATTCTGTGAGATTTCATTATGTTCTGAGATTACTGCACCTTGTGTAGGGCTAAGCCTGGGAATGACGTTGAGCGATATTTAGCAGTCAAACGCCTCTGTTAAAAGAGCATACAAAGGAATTTGATCGGAGTACATTGTGACCAGTTAGACATCAGCAACGTGCATTTATATAGCGCCTTTAATGTAGTAAAGTGTCCCAAGGCGGTTCACTGGAGCGATTATCAAACAAAATTTGACACCGAGCCACATAAGGAGATATTGGGCCGGATATTCCGATCCCTACGGGTGGGTACGCGCTGTGTACCCACCCGTAGGGACATTGGAAATGCCGGTTTCAGGCATGCACTGCGCAGGCGCTGGAAACCGGCATTTCCGATCTGTAATATAACGTGGATAAGTGCGAGGTTATCCACTTTGGTGTCAAAAACAGAAAGGCAGACTATTATCTGAATGGCAATAGATTGGGAGAAGGGGAAGTGCAACGAGACCTGGGTGTCCTTGTGCACCAGTCGCTGAAAGTAAGCATGCAGGTGCAGCAGGCGGTGAAGAAGGCAAATGGTATGTTGGCCTTCATAGCGAAAGGGTTTGAGTATAGGAACAGGGATGTCCTGCTGCAGTTGTACAGGGCCTTGGTGAGACCACACCTTGAGTACTGTGTGCAGTTTTGGTCGCCTTATCTGAGGAAGGATGTTCTTGCCATGGAAGGAGTTCAGCGAAGATTCACAAGGCTGATACCTGGGATGGCAGGAATGACATATGAGGAGAGATTGGGTCGATTGGGCTTATACTCGCTGGAGTATAGAAGAATGAGAGGGGATCTCATCGAAACATATAAAATTCTGACAGGTCTGGACAAACTAGATGCAGGAAGAATGTTCCCGATGGTCGGAGAGTCCAGAACCAGGGGTCATAATCTACGGATAACGGGTAAACCATTTAGGACAGAAATGAGGAAGAATTTCTTCACCCACAGAGTGGTGAACCTGTGGAATTCTCTACCACAGAAGGTAGTTGAGGCGAAGTCATTAAATATATTCAAGGATGAGTTAGATATATTTCTTAAAGCTAAAGGTATCAAGGGATATGGGGAGAAGGCAGGTACAGGGTACTGAGTTTAGATGATCAGCCATGATCTCATTGAATGGCGGAGCAGGCTCGAGGGGCCGAATGGCCTACTCCTGCTCCTATCTTCTATGTTTCTATGTGAAGAAAGCTCTTGACAGATCCTCCGGCTGCCCCGGGAGCAGGGCCTCTGCGGGCGGAGAGTTCCGCTTTTTGGAGACCCTCCGCCTGCAGAAAACACTTACAATTCTTGCGCCTGGTAAAAGCCTGCGTAAGGCCTGCTTTTACCAGGATAAAAGTTGAAAAAAGTTAAAAAAAAAAAAAAAAATTCCACTGATTTATCATTTAAAAATACTTTTTAAAAAAAGGTAAGTTTATTTTTAGCCCCGTAAAAAACTTAAATTATTTGTTTCAAAAATTTAAAGTTTTGTTTAAAATAGTTAATTTATTGGACTTTCAAGTCATTTTAAAAATGTGATGGTTTTTTAAAAAATGTATTAAAAGTTTTACTATGTTTTGGGGGTGATCTCCATTCATATATTTGACAGGCCTTCAAATGTATGAAGGGAGATTCCCTTCTTTGATTGGCTCCCCATGGCCCACGTGATCCCAGGGATGCTGCGAACTACCTGCGCCTCTGGGATACGTGGGCCCTGCACACCAGCAGTTTGGAGAGGCCCAGCATCGGAACTCTGCGCCTCCCGGGAGCTCTCGGGTAAGGGCGCAGATTTTTCCAGATCGCAGTCCTCCGCCCGCGGGAGGCCTACGATCGGAATATCTGGGCCATTAGGGCAGATGACCAAAAGCTTGGTCAAAGAGAGAGGTTTTAAGGAGTGTCTTAAAGGAGGATAGAGAGGTGGAGAGGCTTACAGTGGGAATTCCAGAGCTTATGGCCTAGGCAACTGAAGGCACAGCCGCCAATGGTGGAGTGATTAATATAGGGGATGCGCAAGAAGCCAGAATTGGAAGTGTAATATTGTTGTAGGGCTGGAGGAGGTTAGAGATAGGGAGGGCTGAGGCCATGGAGGGATTTGAAAACAAGGATGAGAATTTTAAATTCGAGGCTTTGCCAGACAGGGAGCCAATGTAGGTCAGCAAGTACAGTGGTCATGAGTCAGCTGGGACTTGGTGCGAGTTAGGATAAGGGCAGTAGAGTTTTGGATGAGTTTAAAGGGGGAGGCCAGCCAGGAGAGCATTGGAATAGTCAAGTCTAGAGGTAAGAAAAGCTTTGATGAGGGTTTCAGCCGCAGATGAGCTGAGGCAAGGACGGAGACGGGTGATGTGTGGGTGGAAGTAGGCGGTCTTAGAACTGGTGCTGCACTTGCCTGTCCCATCATCTGGTAATGGGCTAATGGTGAAGGACTCTCCCACATTTCTTGGCTGCTCTTTGTCTGCAGCCACGCTCAGGGTTTCTTGATGCCAATTTGCGGCTCTGGTAGTCCATCCTCATACTGCTTCCAGCGGTGTCCTGCTTCTGTCTCTCAGTGTCCGTCAGTGGCTCATTTGGTCGGACTCTCACCTCCTGAGGCAGAAGGTTGTAGTTTCAAGCACCACCTACAGAGACTCAGCACAAAAATCCAGGCTGACACTCCAGTGCAGTACTGAGGGTGTGCTGCACTGTCGGAGGTGCCGTCTTTCGGATGAGACGTTAAACTTTTACATCTGCCCTCACAGGTGGATGTAAAAGATCCCATGGCACTATTTCAAATAAGAGCAGGGGAGTTCTCCCTGGTGTCCTGACCAATATTCATCCTTCAACCAACATCACTAAAACAGATTATCTGGTGATTTCTGTTTGTGGGAGCTTGCTGTGCACAAATTGGCTGCTGGGTTTCCTACACTGAAACGTCCTTTAACGGCTGTAAAGTGCTGTGGGACAGCCTGAGGTTGCGAAAGGCGCTATAGAAATGCAAGTTCTTTCTGATGGTTACTGTCGATTACGATGTTGCCAAGTTGGTTTTTAAACATCTGAAATTTACTTCTCTCTTCAGATTTAGAGGATGAGTTATCCCGGGATACCCACCAGCGCAAGGAGGGTACCCACAAGCACCAGGCGGGTACCCGCAAGCACCAGGGGGATATCCGCAAGCACCAGGAGGATATCCGCAAGCACCAGGTACTGTTAGGTTGGCACGGCTCACGCATTTCATGGTTTCCTGCGAGCTCTGTTAGATAGCAAGGCAGCCGGATTGAGCAGCCCACCTCGGCTGTTGCTTTGCGATTGTTGCTTTCTCTACCAATTGTTCAATTTGGCTTCTTTCCCAGCTTCAGGTACTCAAAGCCCGAATAGGTTGGGATTTGTGCCTGCCCTTGCAATCGTGCGCCATTTTAAAAACCTCTCCAGGGTGCAGATTTGAAAGAAATTACACTTCAAATGGACGGCTTCCAAAATCCCTGCAATACCTTCACCCACCACCACCCCCCAAGGAGCACAGGAGGCCACCCTGCTGGGGACTGTGATTCCTCAACCCTGAATTAGTTATGCCCTCATTCATTCAAATTACAGCTCTAGATTAAATCATAAGATGGTTTTCTCTTAAGCGTTCTGTTAAAACAGCTGTAAACCCTAAAAGAGAAGCTGGGTGGTGCCACCGTGTAGTCAGTTCCTCCTGTACTGCCACTCCTTATTTGACCTGCAGTTTTGATTGAATGCTGAAAGAGCATTTTCTTTCCGCATCAGTGCAATGGACTCATTTATTCCAGTCTTTCTAAAAATCAATGAGCGCTGGTGAAGTCCCCGAGTTCCTAGTTTGGAGGAGTTGCTGAGTCTGATGTGCTTACACGATTGGAATGCCACACACTCAAAAGGACCCGGCGATTAGTTTTTCTGCCAATTCAGCATGCTCGTAACTTTTAGATAGGTTTGCTATCCATTCTGCATTTTAAAGAGATCAGAATTCAGGGATTTCAGCTCTGTTCCATCTCTCCCTGTGCAAATCCCTTCAGGATGGTTTCTGCCCTGCCAACATTAAGACCATCCTGGTCAAAGTCACCATAAGAACATAAGACGAAGGAGCAGGAGTAGGTCATTTGGCCCCTCGAGCCTGATCTGATCTTGGCCTCAACTCCACTTCCCTGCCCGCTCCCCATAACCCTTGACTCCCTTTATCGTTCAAAAATCTGTCTATCTCCATCTTAAATATATTCAATGACTAAGCCTCCACAGCTCTCTGGGGCAGAGAATTCCAAAGATTCACGACCCTCTGAGAGAAGAGATTCCTCCTCATTTCCGATTTAAAAGGGTGCCCCCTTATTCTGGAAATTATGCCCCCTAGTTCTAGACTCCCCCACGAGAGGAAACATCCTCTCTGCATCTACCCTGTCAAGCCCCTTCAGAATCTTATATGTTTCAATAAGATCCCCTCTCAATCTGGTCAAGGACCAAGGACGTCATTTGTAACTGTGCGGTACGCTACCACTCCTTATCCTGCTCGACCTCGCCATGGCTTTCAACACAATTGGCCATTTCATTCCCCTTCATCGTTTTTGATCTGTATTTGAATTCCATAGCCTTGAATATCCCTATCTCCGCACCTCCTCCAGCCATACATCCCAACACATGCCCTTCACTTGTATTCTAATCTCCTGCTTTGCATTCTCCCCCTTCCAGTTCCACATATGTTGAGCGAGCCTTGCTCGTCTTGGCATGGAACGCTGGAGCCCTCTCACAACCCTCCCGCCACAAAACCTACCTCTTTGATCATGCCTTTGGTCACCTTTCCCAGCACCACAACTCGCCATCCGTCATTGGCTCTGTGGAGCAATTTAGGGTGATTTACGACGTTAAAGATGCTACGTAAATGCAGGTTGTTAGAATGTAAAATGTTGTTCAATTCATACACGGGGATCTTTAACGTTACTGGAGCCTCGGCCTTATCCAAAGGACAGCACCGCCAACATCAGTATTGCATTGCGACAGTTCAGCACTCTGTCAGTATTGCATTATGTGTCCAGGTCCTGGAGTGGGGCTTGAAGCCACAGACTTCTGACTCTGAAGTAAGAATGCGACCAATGGAGCCAAGTTGGCCCAGATATTCCGATCGCAGGCCTCCCGCGGGCGGAGGGCTGCGATCTGGAAAAAATCTGCGCCCTTACCTGAGGGCACAGTTCCGGTGCTGGGCCTCACCAAACTCCAGGTGCGCAGGGCCCATGTATCCCAGAGGCACAGGTAGTTCACAGCGTCCCTGGGATCACGTGGGCCGTGGGGAGCCAATCAGAGAAGGGAATCTCCCTTCATACATTTGACAGGAAGACCTGTCAAATATATGAATGGAGATCACCCCCAAAACATAGTAAAACTTCAAATAAATTTTTTAAAAATCACTTTTTAAAAATGACTTGAAATTACATAAATTAACTATTTTAAACAAAAATTTAAATTTTTGAAAAAAATAATTAAAGTTTTTAACGGGGCTAAAAATAAACTTAGCTTTCTTTAAAGTATTTTTAAATGATCAACTCTTATCCTGGTAAAAGCAGGCCTTACACTTGCTTTTACCAGGCGCAAGAATTGTAAGTGTTTTCTGCGGGCGGAGGGTCTCCAAAAAGCGGAACTATCCGCCCGCAGAGGCCCTTCTCCCGGGCAGCCGGAGGATCTGTCAAGAGCTTTCTTGACAGATCGGAAATGCCGGTTCCAGCGCATGTGCAGTGCATGCCTGAAACCGGCATTTCCGATGTCCCTACGGGTGGGTACACAGCGCGTACACACCCGTAGGGATCGGAATATCCGGCCCAATATCTCCAGGAAGAATCTGTAACCCTGTTCTGGTGGCTGCTGCAATTTGGAGCAGAATTCCACTGAACTCCATGGTGTAAATGATCTAAGGTCATTATTCTTACGTAAAGACTCCCTCCTCTTGATGTCAGAATTGGACTTTGAAGTTGGTGATGAGCAACTCCTTGGAATAAATGACCAGCATGGAGTTTTCTCTTTTAATTTTTTTCAGGCTGTTAATGTAGTACTAACCAGCAAGTTTGGGGAGACGTGTGGCAAGTTGAAGTCGGTTTTGGTACATCATCTTTTGGTTTGAATGTGATCTAAACTGGGTGCACACGGACTCGCTAACTGTTATTGCTTAACTTGTATCCAACTCCCTGACACTTCTATCCTAGATTTTTCCAATCCACAGTACCGTCCAGAATTTGATTTAGTCAGTATGTGCAAGTTGGTAGAAACACTGTGAAATCTTGGTCACAGCAGTGATCCGTGTTTTCTTTTATGTTCCATAACAGTTCTTGTTGCTTCTTGCTCATTTTCAGGCAGTAATCCATGGGGTGCTAATCCAGCTATCGGATTGGGTGCTTTTGGAAACATGCCAAATTTCAATTTGGCAGGAATGGTAAGTGCCGCTTGTAAACCTATATTTGAATGTGTCTTTGGTATTGTGATATAGACCCAGAACAGGCAAAATACAAATGTGACGGGCCAAAGTTTTTGATCCTTGCATACAATATATCCATGCAGCATCATCCGTACCAATTTCCTGTTGTTTTACGGAGTTCATCTTCAGTGAACTTTTCTTTGCTTCAATAGTTTTGGGAATATTTTTAATTTCCTCTATGCGGTGAATTCCTGGTCTTGGCTGAGTGGCAGTGGACTCGGAGGGAAAGAGACAAACTCGCGGGGTAAAGCAACTCCCTCTCGCACCTCTGAGCAGGCTGTCCCCCCTCGCCTTGGCCAGTGTCGCTCTTAAACAGGTCACCTCCTTACCCTCTTGGCCATGGTCGCACCTGACCATAGCAGGACTGAAAGAAGGGCAACAAATTAGTGAAAGATGGGGGGGGGGAAATAAGTTTTTAAATGCAAAATGCTATGCCTTCCTTGAGGTACATAGAATTAAGAAAGAAAGAAAGACTTGCATTTCTATAGCGCCTTTCATGACCACCGGACGTCTCAAAGCGCTTTACAGCCAATGAAGTACTTTTTGAAGTGGAGTCACTGTTGTAATGTGGGAAATGCGGCAGCCAATTTGCGCACAGCAAGCTCCCACAAACAGCAATGTGATAATGACCAGATAATCTGTTGATAGAGGGATAAATATTGGCCAGGACACCAAGGATAACTCCCCTGCTCTTCTTCGCAATAGTGCCATAGGATCTTTTACCTGAGAGAGCAGACGGGGGCCTCGGTTTAACGTCTCATCCGAAAGACGGCACTTCGGGCAGTTCGGCACTCCCTCAGCACTGCACTGGAGTGTCAGCCTAGCTTTATATGCTCAAGTCTCTGGAGCGGGACTTGAACCCACAACCTTCTGACTCAGAGGCAAGTGTGCTACCCACTGAGCCACGGCTGACACTTACAATTACATAGAATATTCAGCACAGAAACAGGCCATTCGGCCCAACCAGTCTGTGCTGGTCTTTATACTCCACACGAGTCTCCTCCCATTCCATCGACCTCATCTCAGCCTTTCATTCCATTCTTCATTCCTCGGTCCGCATTTATAACAGCAACTGCCTCCGTGACAGTGCCACAACTGGCGGGAGGGTGCAATTACAGTGTGGCAAGGTTACAGAGGCAGCTTCCATTACAAATGTGAACACAGGAATTTCTAATGGTAATGTAAAAAAAAATGACAATATATGACTTTAAAATGGGGACTGAATTGCCCTGTGAACCTAGCTCCAGTATTCCCCCTCACCACACACCCCAACCTTGATTCCCCTAAAGACAACATCGCTGTGCTTGATTTTGACTTCGCCCCCAACTCGGTGTGCGACACCATGAGAGATTGACGAGTTAGAAATTAAGCCGACTGCATTTTATTTGACTTGAGCAAAATTGGAATGAGGTAAGAATCTAATTGTGGTTTGCCAACCACAAATCCTAATCCTAATTCTGTTATTGTTACAGGCTCAAAACATATCAAGCACAATGGATGCATACGGTTCTGGAGCTCCCCATCTTGCCGCTGGAGGGTTTGGAGCACCTCCACAGGGAATGTATCCACAAGGCCCAGGCAGTCAGCCTGGTGCTCCCTCGTACAATCCAGGATATCCCGCAACCTCTGGCCCTGTTCCAGGCTACCCATCAGGCCCTACTCCAGGTTACCCATCGGGCCCTACTCCAGGTTACCCATCAGGTCCTACTCCAGGATACCAGTCAGCCCCCACTGCAGGATACCAGTCAGCCCCCGCTGCAGGATACCAGTCAGCCCCCGCTGCAGGATACCAGTCAGCCCCCGCTGCAGGATACCAGTCAGCCCCCGCTGCAGGATACCAGTCAGCCCCCGCTGCAGGATACCAGTCAGCCCCCACTGCAGGATACCAGTCAGCCCCTACTGCAGGTTACGGATCTAATCCATCCCAAGGTTACTCATCAAACTATGCTTCATCTGGTTCGACCGTAACGCCCTCTGCAGCACCATTAAAGGTATGGAAGACAGTTCAGTGCATGAATTGAAGTAAACTTGCTCTAAGGTCTTTGCTGCTGAAGTTAACATTTGCTAAATTTATTGCTGTTCACTTCTAGGTTTTGTATCTGAACAATTAAAACTAAAGTGATTCACCCAAACAGCTTACAGCAAAGACATTCTGGAGTAGTCGAAAGGGGGCCGAAAGGTACAGCGTAACTGTAGGCAGGACAGCAGTGGTGGGGTGGGCGGGGGGGGGGTGGGTGGATGTGCAGGCAGGCGTTGAATGTAGTGTGTGGGGGTCATGGATGGGTGTTCCTCTGGAGTTTCGGGGGCTGTGTCACTGTTGGTGTCAAGACCCTTATCCAGCCTTGAGTTGCCCCTAGGTGCTTGCTGCTAAAGCAGCGCTCTGGCAGAATCCCGACACCAGGACTAGGTGCAGGAGTAATCTTCCTGATTCAGCCGATGGAAGTAACAACAACAGCTTGCATTTATATAGCGCCTTTAATGTAGTAAAGCGCCCCAAGGCGGTTCACTGGAGCGATTATCAAACAAAATTTGACACCGAGCCACATAAGGAGAAATTAGGGCAGATGACCAAAAGCTTGATCAAAGAGGTAGGTTTTAAGGAGCGTCTTAAAGGAGGAAAGAGAGGCGGAGAGGTTTAGGGAGGGAATTCCAGAACTTAGAGCCCTGGCAGCTGAAGGCACAGCCACCAATGGTGGAGCGATTAAAATCGGGGCTGCTCAAGGAGGCCAGAATTGGAGGAGGAGCGCAGAGATCTTGGAGGGTTGTGGGGCTGGAGGAGATTACAGAGATAGGGAGGGGCGAGGCCATGGGGGGGATTTGAAAACAAGGATGAGAATTTTAAAATCGAGGCGCTACTTAACCGGGAGCCAATGTAGGTCAGCGAGCACAGGGGCGATGGGCGAACGGACTTGGTGCGATTATTATCTGTGTGATTATTTTCTGGATGGGCTGTTCTCCGTAGCCTGGGCATCATTGCTGCCCTTTCAGGAGAAGTAAAATTTACTGCCTTTTTTTAGATTTAAGCCAATCAACATTTTATTTCATTCACAAACCATCATTGCAGCCTCTGTTACAATGGTCCTGAGGTGATGGCCGAAAACCCTTATGCATTCATACTTCATTCCTCTATTCTGTTTCACACTCGTGCTTAGCAGGATTGTTGTGGATGAGCGAGCTTCGAGTGTGTGAGGGAGCCAGGGCCCCAGTTCAGCTTAGCTCAATGATGACTCGTGTTACTTAAGAAAATGGCTGCCCCCTTCACGGGACAGCAGGTTGCTTAAGAAGGTGGAAAATAGCCTAATTTTACTATTATTTAAAATGTTGTTTGGCCTTTTACACCCAGGTTGACTCAGAATTCGAGGTAAGCGTCACTGATGTGCCTTTTGAGTTCTTTCCCTCCGGTAACTGCATGCGATGCTGTGCTAGATCAATGACCTTTTGTAAGAACGTAAGAAATGGGCTCCTCGAGCCTGCTCCGCCAGTCAAAAGATCATCTACCTCAACTCCATCTTCCCACCCTTTCCCCATATCCTTGGTTCCCTTGGTATCCAAAAATCTTTCCTGAAGATGGGTACCCTCAACTAATCCTATGGGTGTTGCAATGCAATAAATATCTGAAAGATTCCTCTTTTCAACTAACCTGTTGGATGACGTCTGTACAGAAAAGATGGGTTGGGGAGTGGGGGTGCAAAATAACCTCCGATTTGCTGCACTCCAGATACTCCTCCTAGGTGATCTAATTGAGGTGTTTAAGATGATTAAAGGAGTTGATAGTTTCTCTCTATCTGCCCTATTTCCTCTGGTGGGGGGAGTCCGGAACTAGGGGGCATAACCTTAAAATTAGAGCCAGGCCGTTCAGGGGTGAGGTCAGGAAGCACTTCTTCACACAAAGGCTAGTGGAAATCTGGAACTCTCTCCCCCAAAAAAGCTGTTGAGGCTGGGGGGTCAATTGAAAAATGTCAAAACTGAGATTGATAGATTTTTGTTCGGCAAATGCATTAAGGGATATGGAACCAAGGTGGGTAGATGGAGTGAAGATACAGATCAGCCAGGATCTAATTGAATGGCGCCACAGGTTCGAGGGGCTGAGTGGCCTCCTTCTGTTCCTCTAATAGTGGGTGTAATGAAACAGGCGTCCACTGCTTAGACTGCACTGTAGCAGCAGCTGGACTGGGAAGAATGACACTGAATGAATGGCCTGTGTGGGGAATTTTAATTTAAATCATCGAGCCTTTCCGATGGCTCAGATGTTGGAAGCATTGCTTGGAATAATAACTCCTCCTAACAAACCAGAAAGCTCCCAGTGTCGATCCCCACTCTTTGATTTATTGGATTGGCAGCAAAGAGATCTCAATATTCCCCATGGCCAGCCAGGTTCCCGAGTCCTGATTGCCATCCAGTGACATCTGCTGTAAGTGTGCGAATGTCGGGCCGGGGCCGAATGGGGCTCTGCTGTGAAGACCCCCGCAGTCAAATAGCTTTCCATTGCTCACTGCCTGAGTTCAAACCTGAAGAACGGTCACTTGCGCGAAGTTCTGGATGCTGCCGGTTCCGATGGAACTTTACCACAGCACAAGTCAGCACGTTGAGGAGAGAAAAAATGGGAGCAAAAATCCAACCGTTCTCAAAACGCTTGTTTCATTTTCAACCGTCCTTGATCTAGAAGAGAATGTGTTTTGCTGCACGTGATCCTAACCAGCATACTGATTGAGGCATTTGTGTGGAAAGCATTCGGATATTTTTTTGAAACCCAGTATATATCAATGTTTGTATATGAAATCGGATTTGATTCCCTTTTTTTTGTATCGCTGGATCCAAACTTCAGCTTATCCAAACTCAGGTCATCTATATTTATAGATAAATATAGAAGTGTGTGTGTGTGTGTGTGTCTCTATCTCTGTGTCTGACTGTCTCTGTCGCTCTCACTTCAACAGAGAATGGTGTTAAAAACCTAAAACTGGGTGCAGCCCTGATAGTCAAGTATGTTTATCCAGTGAGTAATTCAACCATACAGACTAGGAAGATTGCTTGGTCTATGTTGGGTTAACCGATCTTAAGGGTGGCCACAGGTGGGAGATGGGGCAATGGGCCTCATTGTCCCTGGAAACAGAAGAGGGACAATTGAACAGGCTTCCCTTGCACCTCATCCCTATCCGGAGACCCCCGCTGGAAGTGTGCACGTGCGGATGTCGTACGAGAACAGGATTGGACTGGGCTGTGAGGCCGATGTTCTTACCTCTGTCCGACTGTTGAGTTCCTAATGACTAATAGGGGGGAGCTGTTGACTGGCGCATGTGGAACTGTACCCTGGGATGGAGGAGATGCTTTCAGGAGTGGATAAAATTGGGAGGGTGGGGGACAAAGAAAATGCTCTAAACTGACAGTGCCATCAACGTGTGTCCAAAAGCAAAACAAAAACTGCCCACTCCATTTTTTTTTAAACAAGTGTTTAAGCTTAAAATTGAAAGAATTATCAGTTGACGTTATTTAAGAAAAATAAGACGTTTGGCTGCATGCGAGACTGATGTGTGGTGTTCCGGCTTATTGTGGCAATGCTCCCTCCGTGCATGTTGGCTGTCCGTGGCATTTGAGCCCCAATAAATGATTACACTCTCGGGCAATGTTCCCTGTAATTTTTTTTGGCCCGTTCAAAATTCCGCGTCTGCGCGTTTTTTTTCAATTTAAAAGTCGGCTCACCGGCTGCGCGGGACCCCTGGAGCGCTGCCCAGCCACGCAGCATAAAGGGAACATTTAACTCAGGTAATCACAGCATTTATTGAGTATAATGCTTCAGGCTTTCCAAGACATTCTCGGTTACTTTATAAAATTAGTTGACTGCGGGGGGGGAAAAAGATTCTAGTTTTTTTTTTGTGTGTGTGTGAAATACCATTAAATCTGATTGCTCTGGCTCCCATGGTAGTAAGCTTATCCAGTGAGTAGCTGAGCCTTACAGACCAGAGGTCCCAGGTTCAATCCCCGGCCTGTGCTGTGATAGCTGATGACAGCAGGAGGGTAGTACTGCCCTGGATTAGGGATTTGAAAATGCACAAGAGTTCCTGCTCTTGACCACTGTCCGACGACCCCTGCTGATGTATGTGGGCGGACAATGGGGTATGACGGCATTGGGGGGTCAGCCGTGACGGCCCCTGTGGTCAAATAGCCTGCTCCAATGCTGACCGTCAGAGCTGATGCATGGAGAGTAGTCACTTGGGCAAGGTACCAGTATCTAGTGGTGCTTCTTTCACCCTATCTCATCAATGCCTTCAGTATATGATGATCGGGTGAGATGAAGTAAGGTGGGAGGAGGCTCGAGTGGAGTATAAACACTAGCATAGCCGAATGGCCTGTTTCTGTGCTGTAAATTCTATGTATTGGAGCGGAGAACACTAGTGAGGGGAAATCAAAAATCTATCTTATAAGAATTAGTTGAATAAAGGTGACACATGGGTGGATTTTGATTCTTGTTACTAATCAGTCGATTAAATCTTCACCACTTCTTTCTGTATGAGGCTTCTGCGCTACAACAACAACAACTTAGATTTATATAGTGTCTTAAACTCAATAAAATGTGCCAATAGATAGGTTTTTGCTTTGGCTCAACTTCTTTTGGTTCAAATTATTTTTAAAAAACATCTTAAATTAAGATGTGTTTCCATAAAGATTGCTCTTTGATCAATATTTTCTAAGAAGGCAGTGGAGATGTTAATGTGAGCCTGTAGCTCCTGAATATTGATTCTACCTTTCTTTGTTTTTGTTCATGAATGCATTTCTTTCAATTAACCTAAAGAGGAGGAATCTCCAAAATATTGCTAATCAAAGTTGTTGAAGGTATTGTAGCTTTAATCAGTTTATTCCAATTCAGTTTTTGTATACGGTAACCTTCTACTGTGGGGGGGAAAAAACATATCCATACGCCAATTCCTTGGAAGGACTGCGTTTAATCGTAAAATCATACAGCACAGAAGGAGGCCATTCAATCCATTGTGCCTGTGCCGGCTCTTTGAAAGATCGATCCAATTAGCCCCCACTCCCTTGCTCTTTTCCCCCATAGCTCTGCAAATTTTTCCTTTTAATTTTAAGAACAAAGGGAATATATCTGATGGGTTGGGGGGGGGGGGGAATTACTGCTCCTAATTAGATGGAAAAATATGCAGTATAAATCTCTCCATGAACTTCTGTGTAGCTGACCCTCTTCGCATCAAGTTATTAGATTAGTTAGAAGCAATTTGTATATCGACTATACAATGTGCTAACGGAAGGTGATCTATGAACTTCACTGAATAACTGGGAATTTGCCAATAAATCCTGGAAATTAATGGTTAGAAATTGTTGGGAAATGGTTCCTGGGTATTCAAATAGGGTAGAGCAGTCATGAACAATAAACCAACTGGCACGGAAATATCCTCTGTATGCTATAGGTAATTAAATTTTAAATGTATTTAATTTTATGAAAAAGGTGTTTATAATTTCGTTCATAGTACACAGAAAGAAATTGGCTTAAAAACAGAAAATGCTGAAATACTCGGCAGGTCAGGCAGCATCTGTGGAGAGAGAAACAGAGTTAACGTTTCAGGTCGATGACCCTTCGTCTGACGAAGGGTCATCGACCTGAAACGTTAACTCTGTTTCTCTCTTCCACAGATGCTGCCTGACCTGTTGAGTATTTCCAGCATTTTCTGTTTTTATTTCAGATTTCCAGCATCCGCAGTATTTTGCTTTTGAAGAAATTGGCTTGCTTGCCCACCAAATTCTGTTTATGGCAAATGATGGCCGTATCGTAGAAAGTCACAGATCATGATCAAATTCAGTGATCCTACGCTCCCAGCTCATGCCTTGCAAGATAGGAGCACAGTTGGGAGCTCGGGATTACCAGGAGCTAGTGTCGATTCTCCAACCTGCACTTCAGTTGAATGAGGTACTGCGCTGTAACTGCAGGATCATTGGAGAGTTGCAGAATGATTCACCGTATATCTGCAAATCTTTTGACCACACATGAGCAGGCTAGACCAGTGGTGTTTCCCTGTTTATTGACTAGGGGGGGAAAAATTCAGTTGATTAGCGCCTCCCGTTAGCGCCCGAAGAGGGCGCTAATGGGGCGCAAAGCAACTAGCGCCCGGGCGCAGTGATGTTTGCGCCGCTCGCGAAATTGACCAGACATTTTGCGGCGGCGCTAAACAATACCGCCACGATCTCCTGCGCCCACAGATCGTGACGTCAGTCGAGCGTGCAATGCCCCGGTAGCGCCCCGGACCGGATATTGAGTGGCGCCCCCTGCCTTTCCGCCTGGTGCTAGCAACGACAGGTAGAGGGGAACGTTTTACAGTTGGGAAGGGACTGGGGGAGCGCTATTTAAAGGCGGCCGCTTCCTATCTTTTTTGTCGGCGACTTTTTTTTTGCAAAACGCATTCAGAGAGAGAGAGACTTCTGGAGAGATTCAACGCTGTGTGAAGGATCTTTGGGTATTGAGCAGCACCTTGCAGGTTCATTTTGATTTGACCTTCCTTGCATCGATTTAGAAGAGACTATGGGGACTGCACTCTGAGCTCTTTCCCTGGGCTTCTCCATTGTTCTCTCCAGCAGAATTGATGTACAGGTCTCTCCAGGCCGAGATTCAAGACTGAGCTTCGCCAGCACTCTGAGGTAGCGCCTCGCTCCTCGGCGTTAGCGCCTTGAGAGGTGTGTAGCGCCTGATTTAGCGCTTCAATCACCTCCAGGAGCGATAGAAGCCAAGTTTGCAGTCGGAGGCGATAATTAGCGCCAGGCGCTAAACATTGCGCCCCAAACGGGGCAATACCAAATTTCTCCTCCTAGGTTTTTTAAAAAGTCTAAAGTAAATAAACCAAATGTGAGAAATCGCACAACACCAGGTTATAGTCCAACAGCTTTATTTGAAATCACAAGCTTTCGGAGCGCTGCTCCTTCGTCAGGTGAAGTGAAGAAATGCATATAGGCACAGCATATATAGTCAGAGAACACTGCCAGATGACTACAGTTAATCTTTCTAACTGCCCTTTATCACACCTCGGCAGAGAGATAATCACGGCAATCAAAGGTGTGGATGGTGTTTGGACAGGCAGATAAAGGGCAGTTAGAAAGATTAACTGTAATCATCTGGCAGTGTTCTCTGACTATATATGCTGTGCCTATATGCATCTCTTCACTTCACCTGACGAAGGAGCAGCGCTCCGAAAGCTTGTGATTTCAAATAAAGCTGTTGGACTATAACCTGGTGTTGTGCGACTTCTCACATTTGTCCACCCCAGTCCAACAGCATCTCCACATCGTAAATAAACCAAACGTGAATTGTCCCTCTTGCCCCTGCCCGCCTTTTCGCATTTTCGAATTCTTTAAGCACTCTCTGCAATATTTTTCATGCCTAAGTACATAAGCTACTTTAAGTCAGTCCCACCATTGTGCCGGGACCGGGGAAGGTTATGTTTGTAACATGTTGATCACAAAAGCTCTGTTTGTTTGGGTACAGAACTGAGTTAAGTAAAGCTTTAGTTAGTGAGTGGGTGCTTTCATCTGCTAAAGTTCCCCATTCTGAACCATCCTTACATTGCAATGGCTGTTCACGCGTGAATTTGCGATGAGTCTGAAATAAATTTGAGAGGCTTAATCCGTAGTACAGCAGATGACGATGAAGTGATGCGAGCAGCACTTGGCGACCATGTTGTCATCCGATTGCCTGCCCGCCACCTTGGCTGGAAAAGCAGTGGCCGGGACCCGAAGAGGAATGATTCTCTCCTGCTTTTGAACTGTTTATCTGACGTAAATATTTTGTGGTCTTTAGCCTGTGAACCGGGGGACTGTAAGGAAAGCTGCAGGATTTGATGCCCTGAGGGATGCTGAAGTCCTAAGGAAAGCTATGAAAGGATTTGGTGAGTGCATCACTGCTGTTCTTTTTATAAAAAAAAAAAGTTCTCATCCTGCGAGAAGCTGAGTGGAGTGACTGCTCAGTATTTGCATTAGTGCCTCTGGGCTGGGGAGGAGAAGGCATCAGACATGGTTCCTCCGCCTCATTGCTTTTTAATGACCCCCTGCTGCAAAGTGCATGTGTGGACATTGGGTTAGGTGTGATGCCTTCCACGGTTGAACAACTGTCCATACTTGCTGTTTAAGAAAGAACTTGTATTTATAATGTGCATTATCACGCCTGTCCTGTTCCAAGGCACTTTGGGGTAAAAATTAGGTAGAGCCCCTGCGGTCGATTTTCCCAGGTAGCGCCCCGAGGGGGAGGAGGGATATGGGGCAAAGGCGGGTGGATGGAGTTAGGTCACAGATCAGCCATGATCTCATTGAATGGCGGGACAGGCTCGAGGGGCTGAATGGCCTCCTCCTGTTCCCATGTCTCTCCGTGCTATTTTAACAAAGGCTTCGGCCCATTAAAAAATAATCTCCGGCTGACACATTCTTACATTTGTCATGTTATGATACAGCGTGATTTCAAGGCACCTGTGTCAAGCACTCCCCAGGTCAGGTGCAGGTTAGAAGCAGCGTCGAGCTTCTGCTACCCTGTCCTGACGATACGCCTTAACCCCGGCCTCAGAAAAATATCCCTTCCTGTTTCTGTGTGATATTTCCACTTGTCCTCCCCACCCTCCGCCGACCAACCACACTTAACATAAGAATTAGGAGCAGGAGTAGGCCATCCGGCCCTTCGAGCCTGCTCCACCATTCAATAAGATCATGGCTGATCATCGACCTCAACTCCACTTTCCCACCCGATTCCCCGTATCAATGATTCACCTAGAGTCCAAAAATCTATCATAAGAACATAAGAAATAAGAGCAGGAGTAGGCCATATGACCCTTGATTCCCCTAGAGTCCAGAAATCTATCTACCTTAGCCTTGGATATACTCAATGATTCAGCATCCACAGCCCTCTGGGGTAGGGAATTCCAAAGATTCACAACCCTCTGAGTGAAGAAATTCCTCCTCATCTCGGTCTTAAATGGCCGACCCCTTATCCTGAAACTATGCCCCCCTAGTTCTAGATACTCCTCCTCCTCCTCTCCGTCTCAGATACTTGTGTATCTTCCAAGTAATGCCATCAACTTGTGCTGAATTGTGGGCAGTTTCAGGATTTGTCCTATTGAGACTGTCTGAACTCAATTGGAATAAAACACTAATCCAATGGGCCTTCAATAACGTTCCCACTGGGCCGCACAGTGGTCTGGAGGTCCCGCGCAGGCCGCTCACTGGCTTTTCAATAGAAGAAACCGCGCATGCGCGAAAAATTGAATGGGCTGCGCAGCGAGCTAAAGGGACCACGCACGGGGGAAAAAAAACATTGGCCGGATACATTGGCCTTCATCCTATCAGATTAGGCTGCATTCGAACACAGTGCCTAGAGATGAAATGATGCTGAGTGTTGGCCGCTGCCCCACATTCCCCTTATTTTAGCATTTTTACAAAGTAATACTTTGTATTATCAGCACAAAAACGGGCCACTCACCCAACAGGTCCGTGCCGGTGTTTATGCTCCACACGAGCCTCCTCCCACCCTTCTTCATCTAACCCCATCAACATATCCCTCTATTCCTTTCTCCCTCATGTGCTATCGAGCTTCTCCTTGAATGCATCTATGCTATTCGCCTCAACTACTCCATGTGGTAGCGAGTTCCACTCTCTGGGTAAAGAGGTTTCTCCTGAATTCCCTATTGGATTTATTAGTGACTCTCTTATATTTATGGCCCCGAGTTCTGGTCTCGCCCACAAGTGGAAACATCTTCTCTACGTCTACCCGATCAAACCCTTTCATAAGCTTGATGACCTCTATCGGGTCACCCCTCAGTCTTCTCTTTTCTAGAGAAAAGTGCCCAGCCTCTTCAATCGTTCCTGATAGTTATAACCGCTCAGTTCTGGTATCATTCTAGTAAATCTTTTTTGCGCCTTCTCCAGTGCCTCTATATCCTTTTTATGATATGGAGACCAGAACTGTTCACGGTCCTCCAAGTGTGGTCTAACCAAGGTCCTATGCAAGTTTAACATAACTTCTCTGCTTTTTCAATTCTAACCCTCTGGAAAGGAACCCCAGTTTACCTTATTTACCTGCGTCGCTACTTTCAATGATCTGTGTATCTGTACCCTCCGATCCCTCTGTTCCTCTACCCCAATTGGACGCTTATTTTCCAAGGAGTATGTTGCCTCCTTATTCTTCCTACCAAAATGTATTGCCTCGCACTTAATCTATATTGAAGTTAATTTGCCAATTGCACGTCCATTCTGCAAGTTTATCAATGTCTTCCTGTATTTTGTCGCTGTCCTCCTGTATTAACTACACCCCCCAATTTGGTGTCGTCCACAAATTTTGAAATTGTACTTGCGATTCCTGAGTCCAAACGGTTTATGTAAATGGTGAACAACAGTGGTCCCAGCACCGATTCTTCTGGAACACCACTTCCCACCATTTGCCAATCCGAGTAACTACCGTTAACCCCTAGAGTCCAAAAATCTATCGATCTCTGTCTTGAATATACTCAAAGACTCAGCATCCACAGCCCTCTGGGGCAGAGAATTCCAAAGATTCACCACCCTCTGAGTGAAGAAATTCCTCCTCATCTCAGTCTTAAATGGCCGGCCCCTTATCCTGAGACTATGCCCCCTAGTTCTAGACTCCCCAGCCAAGGGAAACAACCACTCCGCATCGATCCCCTGTCAATCCCCTTCAGAATCTTGTATGTTTCAATGAGATCACCTCTCATTCTTCTGAAGTCCAGAGAGTATAGGCACAATCTCTCCTCATAGGATCATATAAATGCAAGACTTTCTTTTTATTTCATTTTTCCAGCATCCGCCGTATTTTGCTTTTGAGCGATGTAGTGACGACACTGCCCCAAAATGCTTCAAACAAACACGGTGAATATAAAAGCTCCTATAAACCACAAGGCTGTAGTTGAAAGGTTTCAATTTTGTCAGCTCCACCCGAAGATTAGACAACTGAAAATCATTGAGAGCTGTTGGAAATTATATCTACAAAGTTATGGTGATCTTTTCTTGTATTACACTGGGTCAATTTTGCGAGACCCCGTGCTTGTCACCAGGGCTTATAGGGAAATTGCCAGCCGTACAAATTACCCCATTATATGGCTGTCATTGGAGAGTTACTTGCATTTACCGCGGACTGCGTGACCATAAGCAGCTCAGTCGATGGGGATTTCTGATGGGTAATTCTCCTGGGATTGTCTATTGTGAATGAATTATAATGCGCAACTTGATGGGGTTGTTGGTGCGGGACCCGCTCTTGATTTTGAACTCTTCTCTTCTTAGGCACGAATGAACAAGCCATCATTGATGTCGTTGCTCAACGTTCAAATGAGCAGAGGCAGCAGATTGTCCTGTCCTTTAAAACGGCCTACGGGAAGGCAAGTATCTCTGATGATGACTGTGTGGTTGAAACCCAAGGGGCTGGATTTTCAATGACCCGTGGAGTCGGGTTTGGAGGCGGGGGGGGGGTTAAAGTTGCAGATTCGGGGGTCCCGACCCCATCCCGACTCCAACCCGCCTCCATGCCAGTTTCTCTGGCGGCGGGTACCCGACCTGTTCTGAGACCCGACTCCCCGAGGCGGGAAGGGATTAGTGACAATTAACTGCCTGTTAATGGGCAGTTTTTTGCATAATCCCTATTTTCAAAAGGAAAGTGTGGGCTTCCCGACAGGTGGCAACCACTCCAAGTTATCGGGGCGGGCCGTGGGTCTGCAGGGGTTGGAGGGGTCGATATGTCCGGTGGGCAGGTGAGTGATGGGTGCATGTGTGCAGAGGTAAGTGTGTAAGGTAAGTGCTAATTGTTGGAAAAAGTTTTACTTACCTTAACTTCCTCCTGCAGGTGTCAGCCCTTCAGTTCTTGGGAGTTAGAAATCTCACCGGCACAGAAAGCAGGAAAGCCGTGGACCTGTCAAAAACAGCAGCCTTCTGTTTTCTGTGCTGGAACGATTTCTAACTCAGCCTGAAAGGAAGGACTGAAGTTAGAAATCATATTGTGAGTGTTTGACAGCATCACAGAGCTGTCAAACGCTGATATTTCATCTGTCAAAAGCTCTTGACAGATGAAATGTCAGTCTGTGATGTCACCTGTTGCCAGGTGGCCCTTAATTGGCCATGAGAGCCCACTGGGCGGGCTCAACAAGGTCAATCAAGGGAAAATACAGTGGGTTGGCCACATCTCGATGGAGGCGGGTTCACAAGCCAGAATGTGTGATTCATGACCCCAACCCGACTCCAACTTCAAAATGCAGCCCATTGTCTTTGTTTTATCCTTTTCTCACTTTGAGAGGCATTCCGTCCAGAAAACTCACTGTTGCTCCCACAGTGCATGGCGAAGGCAAGACCACCTTCAATCCTGCATTGGATCTCCTCGAATAGACATTAACACTGGCTGATTAAAGCACTGATGTTTTTGTTTGTTGTTGCTTGTGCCAGTAGTTGCACTAGCTTCTCTACCCAGCTCAACCTGAAAATTTACACTGATTTCATTTTGTTTGTTTCTGTTACCCACACGCTAGGAATAATTCTATTCCAATTGCTAAAATCTGGGACTTGCTACGGTTGTTTCCTCCTGGCGAGTTGGCAGTTGGGCCCGTCTTCAGCTGCACTAAGCAACCAACGGTCAGTAGTTAAAAGATTTCTGCTGGCTCAGTGGGTAGCCCTCTCGCCTCTGAGTCAGAAGGTTGTGGGTTCGAGTCCCACTCCAGGGACTTGAACACAAAATCTAGGTCGACACTCCAGTGCAGTACCGAGGGAGAGCTACACTGTCGGAGGTGCCGTCTTTCGGATGAGATGTTAAACCGAGGCCCCGTCTGCCCCCTCAGGTGGACGTAAAAGAACCCGCGGCACTATTTCAAAGATGAGATGGGGAGTTCTCCCCGGTGTCCTGGGCCAATATTTATCCCTCAATCAACATCACTAAAAACAGATGATCTGGTCATCATCACATTGCTGTTTGTGGGAGCTTGCTGTGCATAAATTGGCTGCCGTGTTTCCTCCGTTACAACAGCGACTACACTCCAAAAGCCCTTCAATGGCTGTAAAACGCTTTGGGACATCCTGAGGACGTGAAAGGCGCTAAAGAACTGAAAACGTGAAAGAAAAACACGTATACATTGTCTTGTCTCTCAAACAGTGCAAAACGCTACACGTGCAATGACTGTTCTGTGTTATACAAAACAAATGTACATTTTCTAGTAAGATCAGTGTCATTGTGTAGATTATGATGGCTCTCAAAGGTAACCTAATTTCAATATTCGAGACAGATTCATAGTCCTAGGGGTAGTGTGGGTAAGCAGTGGATGGAGGGAAAGGACCTAGTAGTAGGCTTGTGTGTCTCCACATAGGCCCCAACTACTAACCATTATTTAATGCGCGGATTTAGCCGCCTCCTCTTCTGGGCTCCTCCAGCCCCCTTTAAATCTCTTCCACCTCTTCCGGTGTGGCAGCTGTGGTCTCACTGCAGCACCGACAGGATTTTCCTGGTTGGGAACGGCGGACTCCCTCTCAATGACCGACTAGGTGGGGCGGGGTGCGGGGTGCGGGGCGTGCGAGGTCGGGTGTCCTGCCGGGACCAACACCCTTCACACGTGACGAGACCCGGCCCGTGAAAACGGTCTGGTCCTGGCCCAGAGGAAGCGCCAAGGCCGCCTGTGCCTTCAGCCGCTGCGCTGTTGTTGAGTATTTACCGTTTCTCCTTTTCTGCTGCAGGATTTGATAAAGGAGCTGAAGTCTGAGCTGTCGGGTAATTTTGAGAAGGCGGTCCTGGCACTGCTGAAGTCCTCCACCCTTTATGATGCAACTGAACTGAAGGAAGCAATCAAGGTTAGTGATGAGCTGGCGTGTAGATCCACAGGGCTGCTGAACAGTACAGCAGAAGGCACGTTTTATATAGAATGCATAGAATATACAGCACAGAAACAGGCCGCTTGGCCCAACTGGTCCATGCCGGTGTTTATGCTTCACACGAGCCTCCTCCCACCTTGCTTCACCTCACCCTATCAGCATATCCTTCTATTCCTTTCTCCCTCATGTACTTAAATAGATTCCTCTTAAATGCATCTATACTAATTGCCTCAACCACTCCCTGTGGTAGTGAGTTCCACATTCTCGCCACTCTCTGGGTAAAGAGGTTCCTCCTGAATTCCCTGTTGGATTTGTTGGTGACCATCTTATATTGATGGGCCCCCTAGTTTTGGACTCCCCCACAAATGGAAACATCTTCTCTACGTCTACCTTATCAAACCCTTTCATAATTTTAAAGAGCTCTTTCAGGTCACCCCTCCGTCTTTCTCTTTTCTAAGTCAGAAATGCAGTGGAGAAATCTATGCAAAGTCCACCTCCTAAGTTTTCCTTGTGATCTCCTCTTTCTGTTTCTGGTTAATGTTGTGCTTAACGTCAGCCAATTGCGCAGGCGGAACTGGGCTGTAAAACACACAAATGCAGGCGTGTCCGTCTTTGTTAATCCCGGCCCAGGTCCCGGGGGGGACCTTTACTGCTTTCAGCCACCCAATAACGTTTTAGGTGTATCTGGTTTCCCGAGCGAAGCATCTGATGACAGAAAGCCACTTGTCCGGTCTGATTTGAAAATATGCAAATGCTATTTCTAATGTTGTTGAGAGGACTGTCCAGTGTTTTTTTTTTAACACACACATGTAGATACACTCAGGTTTCCAGTATTTCTTCACATGCTCCACTCTCACCCCTCCCAGAGACTTGAGCACAAAAATCGAGGCTGACGCTCGCAGTGGAGTGCTGAGGGAGCGCTGAACTGTCGGAGGTGTCGTCTTTCAGATGAGACGTTAAACCGAGGCCCCGTCTGCGCTCTCTGGTGGACGTAAAAGATCCCACGGCCACTATTTCGTAGAAGAGCAGTGGAGTTATCCCCGGTGTCCTGGCCAATATTTATCCCTCAATCGACATAACAAAAAACAGATTATCTGGTCATCATCACATTGCTGTTTGCGGGAGCTTGCTGTGCGCAAATTGGCTGCCGCGTTTCCCACATTACAACAGTGACTGCACTTCAAAAAAGTACTTCATTGACTGTAAAGCGCTTTGGGACGTCTGGTGGTCGTGAAAAATGCTATTAGAAATGCAAGTCTTTCTTTTCATAGGGTGTCAATTATTGATCCACCCAGATCTTCATGACTTATTTTTCTTTTCTCCCCTATACAAATTGGCAAATCTCTCCACCCCCAAACCCCAGGGAAAGCAACAAGTGGATGGGCAGCCGAGTCTTGAAGTTGGAGCCAGCCACTCCTAGCTGTGCTTAACTTTCTGGTGTTGTGTCTTGTTACTATTGGTGAAAACCTGCTCCAAATGTTAGTCAGTGAGTTGACAAGGTACTGCAGAGATATGCTGGATACAGATGTGCAGTGTAACACCGTGACCAGAAAGAAAATAGAAAGAAAGACTTGCATTTCTACAGCGCCTTTCACAACCACCGGACGTATCAAAGCGCTTTACAGCCAATGAAGTACTTTTGAAGTGTTGTAATGTAGGAAATGCGGCAGCCAATTTGTGCACAGCAAGCTCCCACAAACAGCAACGTGATGAGGACCAGATAATCTGTTTTTGTTATGTTGGTTGAGGGATAAATATTGGCCAAGACACCAGGGATAACTCCCCCGCTCCTCTTCGAAATAGTGCCATGGGATCTTTTACATCCACCTGAGAGAGCAGAAGGGGCCTCGGTTTAACGTCTCATCCAAAAGACGGCACCTTTGACAGTGCAGCACTCCCTCAGCACTGCACTGGAGTGTCAGCCTAGCTTTATGTGCTCAAGTCCCTGGAGTGGGTCTTGAACCCACAACCTTATGACTGAGAGGCGAGGGTGCTACCCACTGAGCCACAGCAGACACTGACCAGGAACAACATGATCTACTCCAATAGCATTTGAGGGTGTTGCACGACGTTTTACTTATAAAGTTTATTAAACACCCAGTAAGAGACTTTTTTCTCCCTCCTCCAACACATTACTTTATAAAACATTTCTCCCTCGCTATGTCTTTCAATATTGGGTTTCAGAGGGTACCTAGGGTCGGGCAATAAATGGGGCATTGCCAGTGCTGTCCACATGCGGAGAACAAGTTCAAATAAACCCCAAATTTCTCCGTCGGACCTGAGCCCTTGTGACGTGAGCACGCAGAGCGGTTGATTGCCGAGCTGTTGTCATGCCAGCCAATCTTGGCAGTGGGGGTGGGACACACCCCTTTTCCCCGCCCCCACCCATCCCGGAAGAGATAAGAATGTTGGGGAGTTCCAGGCTCCCACTCATCGCTTTCTATCCACACGCATTCTCATGGGTAATTGATTCCGCTGTAATACTGGGTTGTTTTTTTTAAAGGGGGGGGAAAAGGTTTTGACCATTTACTTTTTGTCTGCAGGGGGCTGGTACAGACGAGCAGTGTCTGATCGAGATCCTGGCGTCTCGCTCCAATGCGGAAATCCACGCTATCACCAAGGCCTACAAAACAGGTGAGATGTGACCGGCGTTGTGGCCAATTTACAAACCTCCCGCCAGAGTTAGCGACAAAACCAAGGTGTTTTTTTGTAGATTGCTCATCTGCAGCTACGGTGGCGACTCTTTCGTCGGGGTGGTGGGGGGGCGCGCTTTAATATTTTGGGACATTTCTCCAAAAAGACTCATTTCAATCGGGCAGCATTATTATGTCTTGTAAGACACTTTGTTCTGGGAATTATTACACTCCCATCAGGCACTGTGAACTTGATATTTAAAATTTTTTTTTTTTTAATGTTTGTGCTTGGGGACTTCCCTGGTGTCCCGTTGGCTACATGCACTGCCCGGTGTGGTACTCAATCAATCGGACAAGGAAGATGCTTAGTCTGGGCTGATGTCAGTTGTGACCCCAATAGGAGTGCTACAGTTGTCCGCAATGTCTCCAGATTAGGTAGCGGATCCACACCTCTGATTCTTGGACCTCTTGCTGTGAGTGCTTGTGCGTTGGATGTCAAATGAGGATGGAATCGGGCTCCACTGCCCGATAGTTTGTTGGCTTGCGTCGTCCAGACTTGTACCTGAAGAAGGACCACCTGGATTCGATGCCAAAGGACTGATGGCACCAGTGGATCCATGCTCCCAGCATGAGGAATGTTGGTGCTTACAGATCCCAGAACGAGGACCAGTTTGAGTTGTCAGCAGCTATATTATGAGCTGTAGTCCTCGAGGCAGAGCTTTTTGGAGCAGACTGCTCTTGTACCATTCTGGGAACTAATCCTGCCTGGCAACTCCTTGTACAGCAACAGCACCTCTTTCAAAAGACAGACTTGCATTGATATAACACTGTATCACAAGTCTTACAGATATCTCAAAGCATTCAAAGAATTGCTTTTGAAGCACATTTTGTGCACAAGATTCCTTATAACAAGATGAATGACCAGTTAATCTGTTTCTTGCGGAGCCGGTTGAAGTAGAAACATTGATTAGGACACCAGAGAAAACTCTGCCCTGCTTTAACTATGCCCAAACCACTGAAAAAGGCAGACGGGTCCTCGGTTTGACATCTCCTCCAAAGGACAGCACCTCTGACAATGCAGCACTCCCTCGGTACTGCACTGGAGTGTCAGCCTGGATTTTTGTGCCGAAGTCTCTGGAGTGGGACTCAAACCCACAACCTTCTGACTCGGAGGCGAGAGTGCTACCCACTGTCGGCCTAGAATAAAAGCCACTTGTAGGAAGGAGAGTTTAAACATAATGTCTTGGTGAATTTTCTGACACACTTTGAAGAATCCTCCTTAAGTTTAAAATATGAAAAAGAAAGAAAGACTTGCATTTATATAGCGCCTCTCATGACCACCGGACGTCTCAAAGCACTTTACAGCCAATGAAGTATTTGAAGTGTAGTCACTGTTGTAATGTGGGAAACACGGCAGCCAATTTATACACAGCAAGCTCCCACAAACAGCAATGTGATAATGACTGGATAATCTGTTTTAGTGATGTTGATTGGGGGATAAATATTGGCCAGGACACCGGGGATAACTCTTCGAAATAGTGCCATGGGATCTTTTACGTCCACCCGAGAGAGCAGACGGGGCCTCGGTTTAACGTCTCATCCGAAAGACGACACCTCCGACAGAGCAGCACTCCCTCAGCACTGCACCGGAGTGTTGGCCTAGATTTTTGTGCTCAAGTCCCTACAGTGGGAATTGAACCCACAACCTTCTGACTCAGAGGCGAGTGTGCTACCCACTGAGCCACAGCTGACACAGACTACCTTATACTGGTTATTCAATAATAACCTTGAACTGTGTCTCATTTTGGCTTTGACTGCCGAAGCAACAGTTCCTGTGATGTTGGCGATCTATTGAGTTGTGTCTGCTGAGCAGACTTTTAATACACACAGGGGCACATACAAGCAAACTGTCTTCCGCTAAACAAACAGACTTGTGTCTTCCCACTGATGTTTGCTCAACGCCTGGATCAGCACCGGCCGTTTCCACAGCAACCATGATATCATCTCCTTGCCGTCCCACCCACCACCTCCACCGCCACCAAAACCTATAAAGGGGAGTACACAGCCGGTAACTAAATGAACAGCCATGGCTTCCTAACAAATCATTAACTGAGGCGCCTGAACCCATCTATTTTTGAAGTGCAGATGCTTGTGCAGTTCCTGGGGGGATAGGACAGTTGTGCAAAGGCCAGCATGGCTAAGATTTTAGCAGTCTATCTCTTCTAAACTGCCAATTCAGATGACGTTGTCACCAATAAAAAATCAAATGAACCAGAGTGCCCCCGTAAAGGGCCACAAACATTAAACTCCAAATTATGAATAAAACAGAAGGAACCTCATCAAATCAAAATGTGGTTGCCCATGTTGACTATGCACGCCAGCCCCTCCGGTGGCCATCGGTCGCGGAAGGCCTCAAGCGTATCGGCGGACACCACGTGCTCCCTCTCCAGGGACACCCAGGCGCGGATGTGTCCCTGGGGAGGGAGGTGAGCAGACGACCCCCCCTCGACCGCGTTCTGTCTGGACCTGTTAATGGCCACCTTGGCCGGGCCCAGGAGCTGACCCATGAGGATAAGGGGTCGACATTTAAGACTGAGATGAGGAGGAATTTCTTCACTCAGAGGGTTGTGAATCTTTGGAATTCTCTACCCCAAAGTGCAATGGATGCTCAGTCATTGAGTATATTCAAGGCTGAGGTCGATAGATTTTTGGACTCCAGAGGAATTAAGGGATATGGGGATCGGGCAGGAAAGTGGAGTTGAGGTCGAGGATCAGCCATGATCTTATTGAATGGCGGAGCAGGCTCGAGGGGCCATATGGCCTACTCCTGCTCCTAATTCTTATCTTCATTTATTTTTGTTTTTGAAGGACTTGATGGTGGGCAGTTTGGATGGGCAGAAGACCTACTATAATATTAATTAAGATGTAGGTCCATTGGTTCAATACAGATCCCCATTCCACTCCATTGGCATGACCGTACAGAAAGGATCTGCTCGCTAGTTGCAGGCACTTGTGTATCTAAGTGTGAAGATAGGCTGTGGCTATATTAGTCATAGAGTCATAGAATTATACAGCACAGAAAGAGGCCCGCCGGCCATCAAACCCTGTCTATTCTAATCCCATTTTCTAGCCTTGTATGCTATGGCGTTTCAAGTGCTCATCTAAATGCTTCTTGAATGTTGTGAGGGTTCCTGCCTCTTTCAGGTAGTGAGTTCCAGATTCCAACCACCCTCTGGGTGAAAAGGTTTTTCCTCAAATCCCCTCTAAACCTCCTGCCCCTTACCTTGAAACTATGCCCCCTGGTTATTGACCCCTCTACGAAGGGGAAAAGTTCCTTTCTATCTACCCTATCTATGCCCCTCATAATTTTGTACACCTCAATCAGGTCCCCCCCTCAGCCTTCTCTGCTCTAAGGAAAACCATATTGTAGATACCAATCTCCATATCGGCTCGCATTCAGCAATAGCTGGTGCTTCCTGTCTGCAAATTGAGCTCTTGTGGTGAGGCAGCATACAAAGCACTCTGCTCCAGACTCCTTATTCGCAAGAACGCAATCACGAGCACTCACTTTCTCAGAAAGTTTAATGAAACTCTGTTTATGTCATCAAATTCCTAGGAGCTCTCAACAGACCCTTTTGTCACTGTTTCAAAGTTAGCTTGACATCACGGTGCAATCGTATACGACTGTTCTCTCTTTCCCGTGCCACTGTGAAGTTATACAGGGCCTTGGTGAGGCCACACCCGGAGTACTGTGTGCAGTTTTGGTCTCCTTACCTAAGAAAGGATGTACTTGCCATAGAGAGAGTGCAGCGAAGGTTCACCAGACTGATCCTGGGATGGCAGGACTGTCATATGAGGAGAGATTGGGTCGACTAGGCCTGTATTCACTAGAGTTTTGAAGAATGAGAGGGGATCCCATTGAAACGTTTAAAATTCTGACAGGGCTAGACAGACTGGATGCAGGGAGGATGTTTCTCCTGGCTGGTGGGGGGGGGGGGTCTAGAACGAGGGGTCACAGTCTAAGGATACGGGGTAGGACATTTAGGACTGAGATGAGGAGAAATTTCTTCACTCAGTGGGTGGTGAACCTGTGGAATTCTCTACCACAGAAGGCTGTGGAGGCCAAGTCACTGAATATATTTAAGAAGGAGATAGATAGATTTCTAGACACAAAAGGCATCAAGGGGTATGGGGAGAGAGCGGGAATATGGTATTGAGATAGAGGATCAGCCATGATCATATTGAATGGCGGAGCAGGCTCGAATGGCCTACTCCTGCTCCTATTTTTCTATGTTTCTAAGTGGAAACTGCTTTGCTGCAATGTCAGTTGTCTGAGAAATGCAGAAACCCGTTGTGTTCTCAGTCTTCAAAATTCAGCTAATGACAAATCCACGCAGGCAGCGTTTCGGTTTGCCTGGCAGAGACTGCACACACTCTCCCTGTGGCAACGCATCCCACTTGCTGTAAGTCCAGAGAGCTGAGCTTTGCAAGTTGGCAAGTGTCAAGGCACAGGGACCCCCAAGTGTGTGCAGCATGGCTGGTGGAGTTTAACCAGCTCACAGTGAGCAGCTTGCCAGCACAGGGCATTGGTTAAACCTCCCACTCTTTATCCAGCCAGGACCACCCAACCCATTTTAAAGCATTGGCTTGTAGAGCTAACTGAAACCAATTGAGAAGAATCCCAGCTCCAGCGGTCGGCCTGTCCCTCCAATCCATGAATAATCTGGCCTGACTGGGCATTACTACACACCTGACTGGTTCGGGTATCGGATTATCAAGTCTTTTTTTTTTAGTCGTTCCTGGGATGTGGGCATCGCTGGCAAGGCCAGCATTTATTGCCCATCCCTAATCACCCTTGAGAAGGTGGTGGTGAGCCGCCGCCTTGAACCGCTGCAGTCCGTGTGGTGAAGGTACTCCCACAGTGCTGTTAGGGAGGGAGTTCCCGGATTTTGACCCAGCGACGATGAAGGAGCAGCCGATATATTTCCAAGTCAGGATGGTGTGCGACTTGCTACAGAGGGCTGACTTGCTTCCAAGCTATAGATGTATAGAATCAGCGTTGCGATTATAAGCTTTGGATGAGCTCGACATGACTTTAGATTAGCCTTGACCCGAAAGAAATCTTGCTGACCCACCTTCCCATCCCCCCCTTCCCTCCTGCCTCCAAAGTGAATAGGCACTAGTTGGTCTTTAGTGCCCTGGGATTGCTTAACTCGGTGTATGTGATGACATGTTTCCTTTCTGGTCAAAGGCTACTTGCCACGGTCCAGCACCATGTGTAATACTGAACATGATTGTTTTTGTAGAGTTTAAGAAGACTTTGGAGCAGGATATCAAGAGTGACACATCTGGACACTTCCAGAGGCTGCTGATCTCCCTTATTCAGGTAACTTAGAGCAAATTGTGATGGATGAGGAACTAGGCCTGCTCCTGCTTTTGATTTCTCACTGCGTCTACCCTTTAGACTGAGCATGCTCATTTACATCAACAACAACTTGCTTTTCTGTAGCGCCTTTTTAATGTAGTAAAACGTCCCAAGGCGCTTCACAGGAGCGATTATCAAACGTAATTTGACACCGAGCCACATAAGGAAATACTAGGACAGATCATCAAATGGAGCCAGGTCCTTTTCACCAAACTAGCCATCAGCAGTGTGTAGTAATGTAACTGTACCTGAAGTCTATGTGTCCCGGTAAAGCTAAATATTTTTGCTATTTTTGGACTCGTTACAATTGTCACATTGGCTGTAAGTCTTTAAAAACCTGCGACCTCTACTGCCTAGAAGGACGAGGGCAGCAGGAGCATGGGAACACCATTACCTGCAAGTTCCCCTCCAAGTCACACACCATCCTGACTTAGAAGTATATCGCCCGTTCCTTCATCGTCGCTGGGTCAAAATCCTGGAACTCGCTCCCTAACAGCACTGTGGGAGTACCTTCACTACACGGACTGCAGCGGTTCAAGATGGCGGCTCACCACCACCTTCTCAAGGACAATGAGGGATGGGCAATAAATGCTGGCCTTGCCAGCGACGCCCACATCCCAGGAACGAATTTAAAAAAAAAGTCCTCTTCCCTTCCAATTTTTGCTTTTCTCATCAACCTCCCTCGTAGCTTGGTCCTACCATAGATGGTGCGAGTGTCATTCATTTCCACAGTCAGTCATTCTGACTGATCTGATGACATGCACCACCGACAGCTCAACGATAAATTACATTGCACGTATAGAACCAGCGTCGCGATTATAAGCTTTGGATGAGCGAGACATGACTTGAGGCTCAATGACATTTTACCTGGGCAGTTATAAAATTCCAGGCAGCTCTGATCACATACGGAAAGATATTTCGAAGCGCTGTAAAGAGGGGAGAAAAACAGTGAGCAGGAAGGGGAAAGGGGAATGGGGAACAGAGAAAGAGTGGGTTTACGCCACAGGAGAAGAGAATAGTTGAGTTAGGAGGAGTTAAATTTGGGTTATACAGAGAGAAGGGTTAAGAGGAAGCTTTTGAAAACCGGGCGAGAGATGGCAAGATGGGCACCATTAATGAGTGAGGCGGAGGGAAAAGAGAGCAAACCTTCGAACTGGATTACAGGTTGAGCGTCCTGAATCCAGCAACCTCAGGACCGAGGCCGAGCCGGTTTTCATGTTTTTCCGGACTTCGGAACGTGTTTCTGATGTCCGGAAATATCGCAACCTGGGCTCGGGCGTTTCCGGACTTCGGACATCAGAAACACATTCCGAGTCCGGAAATGCTTGGGCCCAGGTTGCGGTTTGACAGGGTGTCTGGATTCCGGAACATTTTACAGATTCCCGACGACCCTGCCACCAATCGTCCCGGATTCCGGAACTCCGGATTTTGGACGCTCAACCTGTATAATTATTTTCACAGGATACTGTCTTTCAAAATTTTGGGTGTAAAAATGCTTGCAGAAAACCCTTCAAATATTATTTGAAGAAGAAAAATGTTAATGTTTGACCAAATGTCAACCATCTCCCCATGGAGAGGTTTATTTGAAATGATTTTGAGACTCGGCAGGCTGCGATCGATGAGCCCATTGAGTTGCTGCAGTAGGAAGCCATAGGCTGCTGACTTTGGCTGGGTTGCTCTTTTCCACCAAAGGGTTAATGGGATCCGTGTTGGAAGCTAACTAGGGGGTGGAAGTATAGCTCTAACTGGACCTGTCTGTTATGTGCACACGCACCGAAAGTAACCCTTTATTTTTGGATAACCATTGATTCCTCTCTCCTCCTGGTCCCCAGGGTAACCGCGATGAAAGCCAAGACGTGGATATAACGGTGGTTAAAAAGGACAGTCAGGTAAGTCGCAAAATATACTGGTATCCATCACCTTGGCAAAGTCCGAATTGGTGTGGGCAATAGTGGGATGCCCAGAGCAGGCTACACCCGCTGGGACTGTCGTCATGGCTCTATAAATGCAAGTCTGGAGCCAGTCTTGGGATAAGGGGTCGGACATTTGGGACTGCGATGAGGAGGAATTTCTTCACTCAGAGGGTTGTGAATCTTTGGAATTCTCTGCCCCAGAGGGCTGTGGAGGCTCAGTCGTTGAGTATATTCAAGACCGAGATCGATAGATTTTTGGACTCTAGGGGAATAAAGGGATATGGAGATCGGACGGGAAAGTGGAGTTGAGGTCGATGATCAGCCATGATCTTCTTGAATGGCGGAGCAGGCTCGAGGGGTCGAATGGCCGACTCCTGCTCCTAATTCTTATGTTCTTATCTCCTCCAATTTACCAGGAGCCGCTCCAAGGTGATCTGTTAGTGTGTGTGTATATAATACATTGTATATAATTAGATTTGAGAGCATCTAACAGTTCAGATGACAGACTTCTAAATGTTACAATATTTTTTTTAAAAAGAGGGCGGGGGGGGAAAAAAGGAAAATGTCAATTACAGGTTAGTTGCTGCTGTTGGGGCAAGTTTGCAGATTGGCTCGGAGCTGGAAATTTACAAACATCTGCAAATTTCCCTCACCAACTGCAACTGAACCCGAATGAGACTGTGGCCTTCGAGACAGGCCAAGCTGGCAAGTCCACCTGAGCTGCAGAATAATATATTGTGTGTTGTTATGTGACATAACACCGCTCCCTTTGTAAAAACAGCAGACCCTCTGATGTAACACGTGAGCATTGCCATGGGAAATCGACTTGCAATATTTTAAGCAGATTGAAGGCGCAAACATTTTAAATACCAAGCTTAATAATTTTTGAATGTGAAGAGTCCCAGCTAACTGACCGGCATAAAGGCCTTGTTTATCAGAAACTACATTGTCAAATAGAAACCTTTTCAAAGCAATGATAAGGTTTATAGCGGCTTATCTGAAACACTGCCAAGTATATTCTGTATATTTTTGGCTGTGTTAATAATAACTGTATCTTCGAGTCCATTCTCCGACAGACTGGCTCGTTTGATAGCGATGGAGAAAGTGTCTTTGGCTTTTACAATGTCTGTCTTTTTTTAAAGACTTTCGAGTGCTGTATAATGTTCGTAAAAATCTTCGAGGCCACCGCAGTCAAAATGAGAACTCAACTGTGCAGCCTGCTTTCTGCAGAGACTGACTAACCTCCTAGGGTTAAAGCGAGCCTTGAGACAGGAAGTGTGGCAGAGACTCCAGTCAGACTCTCCCACTCTAAGAATGTAGCCAGGGCTTCAGATCCAAGTTGCAATACGCAGATCTGCAGTAGCTTAGTCCAACTCCAGCTTTTGTTCTGCGGGGGGGAGAAAAAAGGCATTTCCAGAAACTACTGCCATACTTCACAGGCCTGGCTAAAAGAAACCTTTTTTTTAACCGAACGGGCTTCATTTTAAAAGGCTGGCATTTAAGTTGGAGGAATCCCCTGGTTAAATGGAAAGTGCCAATCCTAACGCTGTCCCACTAAATGTGAAATAAAACCACACCCCAACAATTGGAGAAGATCCAGACAGCGGATGTTGTTTTGCCTTGGTAGTAGGATTGAATGCTTCCATTAATGAGTGCGTAATTCGACGAATACTCCAAGCTGCATTTTATACATTTTAACAAATCAGTCTTGTAGGTTATGTCCGTGTTTTGGTGTAAATATTTTACATTGTAAGATATGCAGCGGCGCCTTGCAACCAGTGTTTCCTCTTTTTTCCCCGTGCGCGGTCCCTTTAACTGGCTGCGCGGCCCATGCGCAGTTTCTTCCATATAAAATCCAGCGAGCGGCCTGCGCGGGACCTCCAGGCCGCCGCGCAGCTTAGCGGGAACGTTGTCTCTGCTGATCCAGTGTGGAGGAAGTAATTGTAAGTTGCGGGGTTGTCATCTTGCTGTCTTTGTGAGGGAGATAATTCAGGCACATGTTGGGTGATTAAGACGTATAAAAGCCATCCTGTTGAAATCCCTGCCATTTATTGCCCATCCCCACGTGCCCTGGAGTTTGATGCAACTGGGGCAGTTACGAGTCAACCACATTGGTGTGGGACTTGAGCCACACGTCAGCCAGACTGGATAAGGACGGCAGGTTTCCTTCGCTGAAGGACAATCCTAACTGATCATAACTTTTTTTTCCCCCCAGTATTTGACGTGGTTAGCAACAAAAACACCCCAATAAATGTGAGAAGTCGCACAACACCAGGTTATAGTCCAACAGCTTTATTTGAAATCTCAAGCTTTCGGAGCGCTGCTCCTTCGTCAGGTGAAGTGAAGAGATACATATAGGCACAGCATATATAGTCAGAGAACACTGCCAGATGACTACAGTTAATCTTTCTAACTGCCCTTTATCACACCTCGGCAGAGAGATAATCACGGCAATCAAAGGTGTGGATGGTGTCCAAACAGGTCAGTTAGGAAAACATTACATCAAAGACAATGAGGTTGGTTCACAAGGGGTCAAATGTGGCAGATGCTGGTGTCTGTATGGTGGTGTCTGTTGTTTTCCATACAGACACCAGCACCTGCCACATTTGACCCCTTGTGACCCCACCTCATTGTCTTTGAGGTATTGTTTTCCTGACTGACCTGTTTGGACACTATCCACACCTTTGATTGCCGTGATTATCTCTCTGCCAAGGTGTGATAAAGGGCAGTTAGAAAGATTAACTGTAATCATCTGGCCGTGTTCTCTGACTATATATGCTGTGCCTATATGCATCTCTTCACTTCACCCGAGGAAGGAGCAGCGCTCCGAAAGCTTGTGATTTCAAATAAAGCTGTTGGACTATGACCTGGTGTTGTGCGACTTCTCACATTTGTCCACCCCAGTCCAACACCGGCATCTCCGCATCACCAATAAATGTTGGCAAAGCTGATGCTTTGAAATGAACTGGTATTCAGAAAGCAAGACCGGAAATGAATTTGGAGATTTGGACGGTGAAGTGGTTTATCACTGTTGAAGGTCTAATTGAATGCTCTCTTCTTGCCTTTTAGGATTTGTATAATGCAGGAGAAGGGCGTATGGGAACAGACGAGTCGAAGTTTAATGCCATCCTGTGCGCAAGGAATAGATCCCACCTGAAAGCAGGTAATTGTGTCGTTCTGACTGCTGTCCTGAAAAGTAACTTCCTGTGAAAACCGTAACTAAAATTAAGGAGTATCCTGAAACACCTTTCAGTAAACTCTCGGGCAGCCCCATTCGCACATTAGATCATCACGCTTCTTCCCCATTGTATCAAGGTGAATTGCTGACTTGAGCCATCTAGAGTCGAGCGGAGTAATTTTGTGTATATTTCTTTTTAATTCATTCATGGGATGTGGGTGTCGCTGGCAAGGCCAGCATTTATTGCCCGTCCCTAATTGCCCTCGAGAAGGTGGTGGTGAGCCGCCGTTTCAGAGGGCAGTTAAGAGTCAACCACATTGCTGCGGGTCTGGAGTCACATATCGGCCAGACCGGGTAAGGACGGCAGATTTCCTTCCCTAAAGGACATTAGTGAACCAGATGGGTTTTTACGACATGGTCGCCATTAAGAACATAAGAAATAGGAGCAGGAGTCGGCCATTCGGCCCCTCGAGCCTGCTCCACCATTCAATAAGATCATGGCTGATCTTCTACCTCAACTCCACTTTCCCGCACTATCCCCATATCCCTTGATTCCCTTAATATCCAAAAATCTATCGATCTCTCAGGCTATTTGAAAAGAACGCACGCACACACGCTTCCGTGCATACTTGCATCCACGCGCACACATACACACTTCCACAGTGGTTGCCAGACAGGAGCGGAAACCTTAGATGATTTTCCACTTCCCTAACCTGAGGGCGATGCCGCCATTTGTAGTTCACCCGCCTCTGCCCCATCTGGTGTCGGCTAACTCGGCACAGATTAGAGATTAAACCCTGGAGCCTGCCTGACGCGTGCGGCTCAGAGACTCGCTTTATAAACTCTCCAGGAATCTTAAACCAATGCTTCGTGAACAAAATATTGAGACGTTTTGTGGCTAAAAGTTCTGTGTTCCATTTCAGTGTTTGACGACTATCGGCAGGTGTGTAAATACGATATTGAGAAGACCATCAGCCGGGAGATGTCTGGGAGCCTGGAGAGTGGCATGCTGGCAGTAGGTGAGGCATCCTCAGTCTAATAGTGATGTATATCTCACTGTACTTGTCATAGCTAACATGGTATTGCAGGTTTAATCAGGTTGTGCAGGTAGAGAAGGAAGATCTTCAACAACTGGACTACGACTTTAAGTTGGGAGGAGGGGAGAAAGGTTTAATTGGGGTGTTCTGATTTGTTGAGATGGTTTCCCCTAAAACCTAAGGCAAATTGGTCGTACAAGGCTTCCTGAGTGCAACCATTCATGGTGCCACTGTTGTGTAAGAACTCGAAAGAAGATAGTTATATAATGCTTTCCATGTCCGCAAGATGTCCCAATGCTCTTCCCACCCAAGGAGTTACTTCTGAAGTGTCAGGTGTTGTTATGCAGGTGAATAGGGCAGCCAATTTGCACACAGCAAGGTCTCGCAAACATGAATGATAAATGACCAGCCAGTCTGTTTCGGGTGGTGTTGGTCGAGGGATGTATGTTGGCCGAGACACCGGGACAACTCCCCTGCTCTTCTTCAAATAGTGACATGGGAATCTTTTACATCACTTTGAGGAGGCAGACAGTTTTAACATCTCCTCTGAAAGACCTCTGACAGTGCAGCACTCCCTCAGTACTGCACTGCACTGAAGTGTCAGCCCAGATGATGTACTCGAGTCTTGGGAGTGTGGCTTGGAACCCACAACCTACTGATTCAGAGCAAGAGTGCTACCACTGAGCAGGCACTTGTTGAAACCCAGCCAGTGTGTTTAATTTCTTTCTGGGCGAAACCCTGTTGAAAGTACCAGGGGTAGTGGGTTCTATTTTTGAGACTGGCAGCAACGATTCCATAGTCCCATTTTTGGAATGGAGAGTACGGACAGCACCACAGAGAAAGCAAGGGAAAGTTATCGAGGGAACTGAGAACAGTATGTCAATGTTGTATATCGATGTGCACGTAATGCTTTTCCTCGTGTGTTTCCCTCTCTGATGCTTTCTGGATTCTCGGTTCGTGGGTTAGTACTGTGAAGTGTGGTACAGTTGTCTTTCCATTTGTCTGGTGCATGTGCACTTTTTGTGTGTGTGTCCGCAGTAGGCCGATTTAAAGGGGCACTCCCCTCGTGAGAGCATGTTTGGCACGTGGGAGAGTAATTTATGGTTGAAATGTAGGAGGCCATGCGCACCCACATTTCTGGTTTTGTACTGCCGGGGCAAGACTCCCACCCACCCCAGGTGCGATGGCTTAGCTTGCACTGAGTTACAGCCCCTGTGGGCCGTGTCGTCATGCTAAAGGCAGTTCCTCTCCCTCTCCCTCTGCCGAAAACAGATGGTTTACCAGATGCTTTTTCATGACTATCCCGCCGTTTGGATTCCCCTATTAAATTGGGTGTGGTGTGTTTTTTTTTATCCCACTCGGGGCTGTTTTTCTTTCATTTGTTTTTGAAGTGGTCTGCGGAGCTGTTCCGGCAATCGGTTTCCATCCCCCCCCCCCCCCCCCCCGAGCGGAATGCGTCATATATTCCGAGTCGCTGTTGTTTGGGCCGCCAGAGTTCTCATTCCACCATGAAATGTAGCATTTCCAGCAGAGGATTCTTAACTCGGTTCCCTGACTCAGCAAAAGGCTAAAGATGATTGTCGGCGATATTTTTGCACAAATGTTCAGTGCACTATTTTTTTAATGGGAGGCGGTCACAACAGGTAAGCCGCCCCGTTATGTTAATGGGGAGAGGACTTTGATCCGAGCGTGCCGATAAAATAACGCTGCCCGCAGTAATTGCTAGCTCCAGTCTCTGTACTCGGATAAGGTTTGGAACGTGGATTGACCTCGATGCGCCCGAGTGTCACCCTATCTTGACACGGATGATAATTGAGGTGTTATCTCGCCGTTCTGCAGGGGCTGCGCTCATCCAGCTGTGCTTGTGAGTCTTTCTCACACTTGGCTTGCTGAGCCACCTGGTGGTGACGGGCTGCCCTTATCTCGGGAGGAAGTGGACAGGCACTGCATCAGCGGAGCTCGCTGCCACGTGGACTGGTCGAGGCAGATAGCATTGCCTTGTTTTAAAAGGGGTGGCTGGATGAGGGAGAAGAGAATCATAGAAACTTAGGGCACAAGGAGGAGGCCATTCAGCCCATCGTGTCTGGGCCGGAAAGAGGGATATGGGAGCAGGGTAACTCGAGTGGGAGGAGGCTTGTGTATAGTATAAAGACCGGCATAGACCAGTTGGGCCGAATGGCCTGTTTGTATACTTTTATGAGCACATAAAGCTAGGCTGACACTCCCAGTGCAGTGCTGAGGGAGTGCTGCACTGTCGGAGGTGCCGTCTTTCGGATGAGACGTTAAACCGAGGCCCTGACTGCTCTCTCAGGTGGATGTAAAAAATCCCAGGGCCACTATTTTGAAGAAGAGCAGGGGAGTAATTCCCCCGGTGTCCTGGCCAATATTTTTCCCTCAATCAACATGACAAAAACAGATTATGTGGTCTTTATCACATTGCTGTTTGTGGGAGCTTGCTGTGCACAAGTTGGCTGCCGCGTTTCCCACATTACAACAGTGACTCCACTTCATATAAAGTACTTCATTGGCTGTAAAGCGCTTTGAGACGTCCGGCGGTCGTGAAAGGCACTATATAAATGCAAGTCTTTCTTTCGTTATACTGTAGATTCCACGTAATTCTATGTAGTCACTGCAGCAAGCTCCTAATGGAGGAGCACAGAGCAAAACTCATTTAGCAGGGGTAATGGAATAGTCTGTGGTGCTGGCTTCTCCAGAAATTTCAGAAATGTCATTCTCTTCTCTCTCTGCCAGAAATCGTGGTTTCCCTCTGCTCTGCTCTGTCCCCCTCTTTCTCTTTTAACCTGGCGTGTCCTGCCTGCTCCATCTAGTGGCCACGCTCTAAAGCTGCAGTGTTCTCCTCCCAGTCGAGGTGGCAACTGAGTGAGTGTTAGGCAGCCCCTGTGCACAATCCCATTATTGGCTGATCAAAATAAAGCTGCTTTACTGTCTGGTATTAGGTTAGCTGAAACTCCAGCTGTCGTCTTCTAGATTATTCTTCGCCTCCTTTTCTTCAACTACGCTTTCCTCTGCTCTGCCCCTCCTGAGGTTTTAACATAGAAGATAGGAGTCGGCCATTCGGCCCCTCGAGCCTGCTCCGCCATTCAATGAGATCATGGCTAATCATCCAAACTCAGTACCCTGTCCCTGCCTTCTCCCCATATCCCTTTAGCTTTAAGAAATATATCTAACTCCTTCTTGAATATATTTAATGAATTGGCCTCTACTGCCTTCTGTGGTAGAGAATTCCACAGGTTCACCACTCTCTGGGTGAAGAAATTCCTCTTCATCTCAGTCCTAAATGGCTTACCCCTTATCTTCAGACTGTGACCCCTGGTTCTGGACTCCCCGGCCATCGGGAACATCTTCCTGCATCTAGTCTGTCTAGTCCTGTTAGAATTTTATAAGTTTCAATGAGATCCCCTCTCATTCTTCTAAACTCCAGCGAGTATAAGCCCAGTCGACACAATCTCTCCTCATACGTCATTCCTGCCATCCCAGGTATCAGCCTGGTGAATCTTCGCTGCACTCCCTCCATGGCAAGAACATCCTTCCTCAGATAAGGCGACCAAAACTGCACACAATACTCAAGGTGTGGTCTCACCAAGGCCTTGTACAACTGCAGCAAGACATCCTTGTTCCTGTACTTGAACCCTTTCGCTACGAAGGCCAACATACCATTTGCCTTCTTCACCGCCTGCTGCACCTGTATGCTTACCTTCAGCGACTGGTGCACAAGGACACCCAGGTCTCGTTGCACTTCCCCTTCGTTGCACTTTCCTTCATTAAAAGAAAATACTTGCATTTGTATAGCGCCTTTCACAACCTCAGGACGTCCCAAAGCGCTTTACAGCCAGCACAACTTTTGAAGTGTAGTCACTGTTGTAATGCGGGAAACGCGGCAGCCAGTTTGCGCACAGCAAGCTCCCACAACGCAGCAATGCGATAATGACCAGATAATCTGTGTTTTAGTGATGTTGATTGAGGGATAAATATTGGCCCAGGACACCGGGGATAACTCCCCTGCTGCTCTTCGAAATAGTGGCCACGGGATCGTTTTACCTCCACCTGAGAGAGCAGACAGGGCCTCGGTTTAACGTCCCATCCGAAAGACGGCACCTCCGACAGTGCAGCACTCCCTCACTGTTGCACCTATTCCGAGCTGAAGGGACTGATTCGAGGCCTGATTCCAGGCTTCTCCCGATATTGCTCTGTCACCGGCTAGTAGGAGGCCAGGAGCTCCCATTCTTCATTCCTGTGCCCTGTTTAGAATTATCTCCTGCCTCTGAGAGATCCATCTGCTGTAAAAGGGCCGATTGACATTTTGAGCGAGGACAGAGTAGAACATTTGCATGTGAAGAGAACATTCCTGTCAGTGACTTGTTTTCTACTGACTCCCTTGTATCAGTGAGCAGCATAGTGCGATTCCCCGAACCTTCGAGACCGAGAGTAAAAGTATCCAGATCGTGAATGGTGAATTGAAAAGTTTTCAAATTAATACAAACACCAATCTGTAGTATTTTTCGTAAAAGGGTGGTCGTGCGGTGGGTAAGTCTTTATTGCTTAACATGTAAAGAAAAACATCCTGAATCGTGAATTTAATTCCACCTTTGCTCCCCACACCAGCAACAGTGAGGGAGGATTCACAGCCCAGCGCTGAGCCTCCATAATCCCAAAACTGGCGTCAGATTGCAACCAATAAGGAAGAAAGAACTTGCATTTCTATAGCGCCTTTCACAACTTGATGTCCCAAAGCGCTTTAGAGCTACTGAAGTACTTTTTGAAGTGGAGTCACTGTTGTAATGTAGGAAACGCGGCAGCCAATTTGCACACAGCAAGCTCCCACAAACAACAATGTGATAATGACCGGATCATCTGTTTTAGTGATGTTTCTATAATCCTGTAATGTGGTGTTAGCTTTAGATCATCTCGGCTGCTGGAGCTTAAGGGGTAAAAATTGGGTAGCGCCCCCTTTAGGGCGCTACCTTCGCCAGGAGTTGGCGCCCTTGCGGCCCATTTTCCCAGGTAGCGCCCCGGGAGGGAGGAGGGGCGCTACTGGAAGCGCCCCGCGTCCCTCTTGGGGTGATGCGCCGCGGTACTGCAGACTTTCCTCCCCTTATTAAAGGGGAGGGGCCTTGCGCAGCGCGACCCGGGGCCCAGCTGGACCACCAGGGACTCGAGAGGAGTGCCGGGCTCACGGAGAGCAGCCGGCACCCCGCGGGGGGGGGGGGGGGCTTCACGGGGGCCGTGGACAGCAACAAAAATGGCTGCCCGCCACCTCCCCTTTAACTAGCGCCGCCCCGGCTGCAGGTAGGCCCCCCTGACCCCGGCGGACATAGCGTCCGCCGGTAAGTCGGGGGGGCGCCACCCAATATTACAGCCGGGGCTGAATTTCGCGGGAGGTGTTAGCGGCGCCGCGCCCAGGCGCTAGTTGATTTGCGCCCCGTTAGCGCCCTCTTAGGGTGCAAACCGGAGGCGCAAATCAACCGAATTTAGCCCCCCCAAGTGTGTAAAACTCAAGCTGAGGAAGGCAGAACGTTGTGTTCTTGCACCGGGTAGTTGCTACGTAATGAGGTGTCCGCTCGTGTAGCATTTTTAATGTAGTAAAATACCCACAGAATGGGAGTTTGTAGGCCCAGCTGGAGTAAGGAGAAGATTGAGGGGAGGTGGCTGAAAAGGAGGCTTTTGGAGCTGGGGAGAGACGTAGCAAGTCCGAGGGGTTTTGTAAGAGAATGTCAACGTACAGGGACAAGATGGCTGAAGGCTTAGCTGCAGGGAAGGGTGGGGAACACTTGCTGTAGACTGGAGTCAAAGACCCGAGGGTGCAGAGATGGGGTACGGTGAGGCTGTGAGGGGACTTGTCAATGAGAACAAGGGTTTGTGTGTGTGAGGAGCCCTTTAATAGTCTGTTTGAAGGAATAGCCCAGGGCCCTATGCTAATCCCAACCAAAGGGGCACTCCAGGTTTACCATGATGAGCATCAGGAGCTCTTTTGCATGGTTAAGACTGGGAACCGACTGTGTGCAAGGAATCGTGGGGTGAATACCTGCATCCCCGGGTGCAATACTCCCAATGTGCTACAGGCTTCCTGTACACGAGCACCAGTAGCGCCCTCCTCAGCCCTGACTGATCTTTCTCTTTTCTCAGATTATTAGTGGAGTTTGTCAACAAATGTTGAGCCGAGAAATTCGTCTCGGACGGTGGCGCAATACGGGCGTTATCGGCTCGGCCGCTCGTTATCCCCAGCGCCTGATATTCCGTTCCATTGACTCCACTGGAACTGAACATCGGGCGCTGCGTATGACGGGCGGCCGATCCGATACCGCCCGAGACAGCTTTCGAGCCCCTTGGTGTTCTCAGGAGTTCTGCACACCCTCTCCGGAATAACCCCTCAACCTCTTCTCCGTCGTCCTACTAATGTTTTAGTCTGTGTGCCTCTTTAAAGATGTGCTGAGGTGTTCCATTGCCTGTCAATGGCCAGAGATGCATTAACTCCTGGTTGCTGCCAGTGCCCTCCAGGCAACCCGCGCAGCCGGCTTGCCGGCATTTCAGTGTAAAAACCGCAAATGTGCGGTATTTTGAATAGCGCTTAAAGGGGCCACGCAGGGCCAAAAAAAATTACAGGGAAGCTAGTTTGCTGCTGAGATGTGCTCGGTTTCTAATTTGATTGTGTGTGTGTTTGTGCTTGTTGTGGGTTTGTGTATAATTTATACATGTTGTAGTATTATTTATATCCTAGCAATGACTAATATGTAACTAATGTTTATTTCGCAGTGAAATGTCTGAGAAATACGCCGGCCTTTTTTGCTGAGAGACTCTACAAATCCATGAAGGTAAAGCTTAATGTCGCTGTTTATTTTGCTTGGTTGGGTGGGGTACGCTTTATACTAGATCCATACTCATTGGACCTCCCCACCCATGACTGACCTACGAAATCCTCAGTATATACGGCACAGAAACAGGCCGTTCGGCCCAACCAGCCCACGCCGTCCAATCCTCACCTCTAACCTATTTGCAATATTAGGGTACAGCGGTGATGCTTTCCCCCCCCATTCACCGTACAAAACGTGACTGAGCTTTCCTCTGTTCTGTCGCGCAGTTTTCTTCACTGTTCGGCCGACTGAATGTTGACATGGCTGGGGTTTGACATGGTGAATCGAACCAATTGTTCCAGCCTGTTTTCATGATGCCACATACTACTCGATTTAAACATAGAGTCAGAAAGTCATAGAGTTATACAGCACAGAAAGAGGCCCTTCGGCCCATCGTGTCCGCGCCGGCCATCAAGCCCTGTCTATTCTAATCCCATTTTCCAGCACTTGGTCCGTAGCCTTGTATGCTATGGCGTTTCAAGTGCTCATCTAAATGCTTCTTGAATGTTGTGAGGGCTCCTGCCTCTACCACCCTTTCAGGCAGTGAGTTCCAGATTCCAACCACCCTCTGGGTGAAAAAGTTTTTCCTCAAATCCCCTCTAAACCTCCTGCCCCTTATCTTGAAACTATGCCCCCTGGTTATTGACCCCTCTACTAAGGGGAAAAGTTCCTTTCTATCTACCCTATCTATGCCCCTCATAATTTTGTACACCTCAATCAGGTCCCCCCTCAGCCTTCTCTGCTCTAAGGAAAACAACCCCAGCCTGTCCAGTCTCTCTTCATAGCTGAAGTGCTCCAGCCCAGGTAACATCCTGGTGAATCTCCTCTGCACCCTCTCCAATGCAATCACATCCTTCCTATAGTGTGGCGACCAGAACTGCACACAGTATTCCAGCTGTGGCCTAACTAGCGTTTTGTACAGCTCCATCATAACCTCCCTGCTCTTATATTCTATGCCTCGGCTAATGAAGGCAAGTATCCCATATGCCTTTTTAACCACCTTATCTACCTGTCCTGCTGCCTTCAGGGATCTATGTACATGCACACAGTGGAGCTGTAGCCCTTTGTACATGAATCCCAACTTAGTCAGTGTGTCAGCTGTGGCTCAGTGGGTAGCACTCTCACCTCTGAGTCAGAAGGTTGTGGGTTCAAGTCCCACTCCAGGGGCTTGAGCACAAAAATCTAGGCTGACTGTGCAGTGCTGAGGGAGCGCGGCACTGTCGGAGGTGCCATCTTTTGGATGAGACGTTAAACCGAGGTCCCGTCTGCTCGCTCAGGTGGATGTAAAAGATCCCATGGCACTATTTCGAAGGAGAGCAGGGGAGTTATTCCTGGAGTCCTGGACCAATATTTATCCCTCAATCAACATAACTAAAAAAAAAAACAGATTATCTGGTCATTATCACATTGCTGTTTGTGGGAGCTTGCTGTGCGCAAATTGGCTGCCGCGTTTCCCACATTACAACAGTGACCACACTTCAAAAAGTACTTCATTGACTGAAAAGCGCTTTGAGACGTCCGGTGGTCGCGAAAGGCGCTATAGAAATGCAAGTCTTTCTTTAGTCAGCGCTCAAACCCGGGGAGGCCGTTGACAGGTTGTGCCGAGTGGAGGCTGTCGGCTTCTCGAAAAGGAGGGACAGAGGGAAAATCAGCTGCCAAGTTTCTCTTCTCTTTTGCACACCTCTCAATTGGTCTCGGTGCCGGTACAGCTGAGGCCCAAGAAGCACAGCGACTGCCTATCCTTCCCGCCAGAGAAGGGTGGTTGGCAATGTGCCCGCTGAAGTGCGCGCTGCGCAGTAATCCGAAAGGTCCCGCGCAGGCCGCTCACCGGCTTTTACACTGTATACCGCGCATGCGCAGAAATTTAAAGGGACCGCGCATTAAAAGAAACAGGCCACGCAGCTAACAGGGAACATTGGTGAAATAAAAACAGAAAATGCTGGAAATACTCAGCAGGTCAGGCAGCATCTGTGGAGAGAGAAACAGAGTAAACGTTTCAGGTCGATGACCCTTCGTCAGAACTGGAAAAAGGTGGAGATGGAACAGGTTTTTAAGCAAGTGCAGGGGCAGGGAAAGGGGGGAGGGGAGGAAAGAACAAAAGGGAAGGTCTGTGATAGGATGGAAGGCAGGAGAGATTAAGAGACATTAAGAGATGGTGCAAGGCAAAAGGAGATGGTAATGGGACAAGGCTTTTTCCAGTTCTATTGAAGGGTCATCGACCTGAAACGTTAACTCTGTTTCTCTCTCCACAGATGCTGCCTGACCTGCTTAAGCATTTCCAGCATTTTCTGTTTTTATTTCAGATTTTCAGCATCCACAGTATTTTGCTCTTGTATTCGGGAACATTTTGGTTGAACTAAGGGTTCCTGAAGTTAGGAAGGGAAAGGAAGTAGAACAGAAAGGGGTAGAAGACATATATCTTTGGAAAACAATATGCGTTTTCTTTACTCCAAATTAAAAATTCTCCTCCTCGGGTTTAAATCCCTCCATGGCCTCACCTCTCCCTATCTCTGTAACCTCCTCCAGCCCTCCAACCCTTCAAGAACCATGCGTCCCTCCAACTCTGGCATCTTGTACACTCCCCATTCCTTTCTCCCCACCACTGGCGGCCGTGCATTAAGCCATCTAAGCTCTGGAATTCCCTCCCTAGTTGCTTACTGACCAGCGGAAAAAGCTTTTGCCCAATTTACTTCAGAATTTGCAAAGAGCAAAGACGAGTTAATATTTTGAATGCAAATCTTTAGTCGGAACTGGAATGTAAGCAAGTGTTTAAGGGTACAGGCAGGAAGGGGCGGGGCAGGGAAAACCGTGTCTGAATATTTTTGCATAAACACAAAACTATTTTTCAAATTGTACCCAATTTTTCCCAGAGGAGTAATAATGAGATTTTTCCCTCCCCCATGTACTCTGTGCTGTTAGTGCAAAGTGAACCAATTCACAATTGTTAGTTGGGAGGGTAAAGAAGGGAAGGAGGACTGGACTAAGTTACCCCGCAGTATTTATTAATGACTTAGATGACGGCATAGAAAGTCATAAATCCAAATTTGCCGATGACACAAAGATTGTAAGAAGTCGCACAACACCAGGTTATAGTCCAACAGTTTTATTTGAAATCACAAGCTTTCGGAGCGGCTGCTCCTTCACCTGACGAAGGAGCAGTGCTCCGAAAGCTTGTGATTTCAAATAAAACTGTTGGACTATAACCTGGTGTTGTGCGACTTCTCACTTTTGTCCACCCCAGTCCAACACCGGCATCTCCGCATCATGGCGACAAAGATTGTAGGCAGTGTAGATGGAAGCATAAAATTACAAAGGGATATTGATAGATTATGTGAATGGGCAAAACTGTGGCAAATAGATTTCAATATAGGCAAATGTGAGGTCATCCACCTTGGACCTAAAAAGGATAGAACAGGGTACTTTCTAAATGGTGAAAGACTAAAAACAGTAGATGTCCAAAGAGACTTAGAGGTCCAGGTACATAGATCATTAAAATGTCATGAACAGGTGCAGAAAATAATCAAAAAGGCTAATAGAATGCTGGAGGACTAGAATACAAGGGGGTAGAGGTTATGCTGCAGCTGTACAAAACCCTGGTTAGACCACACCTGGAGTACTGTGAGCAGTTCTGGGCACCACACCTTAGGAAGGATATATTGGCCTTGGAGGGAGTGCAGCGTAGGTTTACCAGAATGATACCCGGACTTCAAGGGTTAAGTTACGAGGAGAGATTACACAAATTAGGATTGTATTTCCTAGAATTTAGAAGGTTAAGGTGTGAACTGATCAAAGTTTTCAAGATATTAAGGGGAACAGATAGGGTAGATGAGAGAAACTATTTCTGTTGGTTGGGGAGTCTAGACTAGGGGGCAGAGTCTAAAAATTAGAGCCAGACCCTTCAGGAGTGAAATTAAGAAACACTTCTACACACAAAGGGTGGGAGAAGTTTGGAAATCTCTTCCTCAAACAGCAATTGATGCTAGATCAATTAATTTTAAATCGGAGATTGATAGCTTTCTGTTTACCAAAGGTATTAAGGGATATGGGGCAAAGGCGGGTATATGGAGTGAGGTCGCTGATTATCCATGATCTCATTGAATGGCAGAACAGGCTCGAGGGGCTGAATAGCCTCCCCTCCTGTTCCTATGTTCCCTCTACAATCTGCATTGGCTTCCTACTCACCCAGAGAGTTCCCATGACAATGGGGCCACTTTCAGGAGACTGGTGATTGTGGATCCGCCGTCTGTTCCATGACCCGCCCGATTTTCAGTTCCATTGAAACCAGTGGGAAGGACAATCGGGCGTAGTGGCCAACGGACTGACATGTCTTGCCTTGTCTCGGCATATGCAATCTAGCTGTACTCCACCAACTTGTGATAATGTGACAATGACCAGATAATCTGCTTTTAATGATATTGATTGAGGGATAAATATTAGCCAGGACACCGGGGAGAACTCCCCCTGCTCTTTTTCGAAATAGTGCCGCGGGATCTTTTACGTCCACCTGAGAGAGCAGACGGGGTCTCGGTTTAACGTCTCATCCAAAAGACGGCACCTCCGACAGTGCAGCATTCCCTCAGCACTGCACTAGAGTGTCAGCCTAGATTGTTGTGCTCAAGTCTCTGGAGTGAGACTTGAACCCACAACCTTCTGACTCAGAGGCGAGAGAGTGCGACCCACTGAGCCAGGGCTGATGTCCAATCCACCACCAGATTTCTGCCCCCAAGTCAAGTTACCATCAATGTGTTACAACTTGGACAAATTCTGAGAGTGTTAATGTGCAAACTGAAAGGCGGAATATCAAGATAAAGGGATTAACTCTTTTTGAATAAAGGTATCGAATTGTTTGTTGTGCGCTCTGGTGAGAAATCGTGGGACTGCGTTTTAAAAGAGCCAGCGATTTTGAGTAGCGCAGTCACACGCATCACGACCCGCATGCCAAGGCATTCCAGCTGATGGAAGGAGCTTGGGAGATGGAAGAACGCAGGATAACTGTGATGGGGAACGAGAACCAAACCGCGCAGAGTTAGGAACACAAGCTTGACGCGCAGGTTCGGGGTGGCGCGGTTGGCAAGGAAAGAGATGTTCTTGTGTATCGCACGTTGAACTGTCGGTCTTCCCTCCTTTTCGTTTTAGGGTTTGGGCACGGATGACAAAACCCTGATTCGCATCATGGCGTCTCGCTGCGAGGTCGACATGTTGGATATCAGGGCCGAGTTCAAGAGGATGTACGGGACGTCTCTGTACTCATTTATAGCGGTAACTATCTCACTTCAGCACTTATAATTTAATGCATGTCCAACAGCAGATGAAGGAAGTGAGCCGCTTTCTCCAGTTCTCCGTGTTCATTGCTCAAAGCGACTCTCTCAACCGCTGAACCATGAGGGACAAGCAAGTGGGTATTTTATAATCGACTTAGTGGGCTGTCACCTGTTTGGATGTGAAATGAAGCTAGGAGCGGGAATGTAATCGTTGATGGAAGTCCTTTTCTTTCCTCTCATGAAAGCGCTCGCTGGCTCAGTTTTTTTTCAAATTCATTCACTGGATGTGGGCGGCGCTGGCAAGGCCAGCATTTATTGCTCATCCCTAATTGCCCTTGAAGGTGGTGGTGAGCCGCCTAGGCTGGGCCATTTCAGAGGGGCAGTTAAGAGTCAACCTGTGGGTCTGGAGTCTCATATCGGCCAGACCGGGTAAGGGCAGCAGATTTCCTTCCCTGAAGGACATTAGTGAACCAGATGGATTTTTACGACAATCCGATAGGTTCATGGTCACCATTTCTGATGCTAGCTTTTTATTCCAGATTTATTTAATTAACTGAATTTAACTCGTCCAGATCATTAGTCCAGGCCTCTGGATTACTAGTCCAGTAACATAACCGCTATGCTACCGTATCCCCATTGCACTTGCTCTGCCTGGAATCGATCCACACAGACGGCAAGCCCTGAGTTCCATCGCCAGTCTGTGCTGACTTAGCCCTGCGGGAGCTACACAATTGACCTCCGGATTAGGGAGAGGGGAAGAGTTAAACAGAATTGCCGATGTTCCCACTCTTGATGGCTGTCCAGTGATCCCTGCTGGGAATGTCAGGTGAGGGAAGGGTTAACTGTGATGCCCCCCCCCCCCCCAACAGTTGAATATCCAGCCGAATAAGCATCCAGGCAAACACATGAAGAATGGGCGCTTGGGTGAGGTACTGTGGGGTAGATGTGCCTGTGGAACCATAGCCCAGCAACAGCCAGCGCTTTCATGAGAGGAAAAGAGAAGGCTGAGGGGTGACCTGATAGAGGTCTTTAAGATTATGAAGGGGTTCGATAGGGTAGACGTAGAGAAGATGTTTCCACTTGTGGGTGAGACCAAAATTAGGGGCCATAAGAATAAGACGGTCACTAATAAATCCAATAGGGAATTCAGGAGAAACTTCTTTACCCAGAGAGTGGTGAGAATGTGAAACTCGCTGCCACAGGGAGTGGTTGAGGCGAATAGCATCGATGCATTTAAGGGAGAGGCTGGATAAGTACATGAGGGAGAAAGGAATAGAAGGCTATGTTGATGAGGTTAGACAAAGAGGGGTGGGCGGAGGCTCGTGTGAAGCATAAACATAGACCCATAGACCAGATGATCCGAATGGCCTATTTCTCTGCTGTACGTTCTATGAAACAAATACGGGAGCTTTGATGGCGAGTGTTGACAGGCTAGTCACTATGATTGTGGGGTGGAGGCATTACAACCAAGCCCGATCATGTCCTTGTGCAAAGTCCACATGTGGCCAACCCATTGGGTAATGATCGGGTGTGGGAGCCCTGGCCTACCCTTGATTCGGGCACTGAAGCCAATTGTGTTATATGGAGTTAGGTCACAGATCAGCCACAATCTCATTGAATGGTGGAACAGGCTCGAGGGACTGAGTGGCCTCCTCCTGTTCCTGTGTTCAGTACTGGCAGCTGCTGGTATCTGCTAACTCTGGGGATCGAGTCTGGATAGCCCGGCCAGCCCTTGGATTAACTCCGAGCCTTCCGTTCAATAGTGACAAAACAGGGCAACCTCCTGTAATCCAGGCTCTCTGGCACCTTTTAATGTCGACACGGGAGTAGACCTGGTGTATTGTGCTTCGCTGGTCAGCTCGACCATTCCTTCTCATCAGCTGTTTTCTTTTGTTGCCAGGACGACTCCTCTGGAGATTACAGGAAGCTTCTGCTTCAACTGTGTGGCTCGAACGACTGAGAAGGAAACGAACGGTGGCGGAGAGTTTGATGCAGGTTTTCCAAAAGCAGCTCGGCCTGTCGCAGCATGAAACCTTCCTTGCCTTTCTTTAATTTAGTTTAATTTGTTTCAGTTTGTAAATGTAATCCATTTTTATCAGCATATTCAAGTATGTTTGTTCAGCTGCAGAGCGAGTGCATTTTCGCGTTGCAGAGCATTTTATGGCTATCGGGACAGTTATCGCACCCCCCCGCCCCCCCCCCACTTGCACCTTTTTGAGTTTCTTAATAAAATGTTCTCGCTGTCAAAAAATCGCAAGTGTGCAGTTGCCTAGAAGAAACTGAACTCAAATAATCGCTTTAAGGGAGCTGAGTGGTCTGTATTCCTTGTATTTTTATATATTCTTGTAAAGCTGCGTGACACTCCTGCTGCAAATTAAACTGGGTGTCCGCTTGTTGTGCCTTCTTGTTCAGAGGTTCTAATGTGATAGACGGCAGGGAATTCCTAATGCAAGCAATTTCCTAACCATCTTCAATCAAAACTGATTAACTTACGTCAAATGTGCCAGGATGTTTCTTTTTGTTTATGTTTGCAGAATTGGAACACACACACACACACCAAAAATGTCACGTCCTTGGTTTCATCGTCACCTTTCGTGATTGAGCCAATATGGCGATGGACCTGTTCTTCAGATCTAGGGCGAGTGGCACGTTGTCCAAAGCATCCTTTGGCTGGCCTAGAACCAAGAGTTTGGAGTAATGGGCATGCGGCCCGTGCTCTCCTCCGCCTCCACCCCCCCCCCCCCCCCCCCCCGTAGGGTTCAGATGCCAATGGAAATATTTAAATGTTTGCTTCACGAGCCTACAGTTATGGTTAGTCATCCTGGCCCAAAGAATCCCCCAATGACCCCTCGTCCTGCTGGGACTCCTCCAAACGTTAGCAGCAGGAACGCTAGGGAAAGGAGGTAGTGAGTTGGGTGTCTCCGAATGAGCAGTGAGTTGAGAGTTACGTGGACCTATTGTTGGCTCAGCCCAGTTTGTTATTGACGGTGAAGGAGGGTGTCTGAAACCGAGGGCCCATGAAAGAAGGGGCAACGTGTGATGTGCTAAAAATGTAAATGGTTAAAAATAAATACTATGCAACCAATTTACAAGCGTGTTTGACCAAATCATTCCTCGTTCATCTTAGTCTGTGCATTTCTTATGAGATGGAGGGGGTAGCACTCTGCCTTGCCACCGTGACCCTGATTTCAATGTGAACATAATCTGTACCCACTCCATATATTAGAATACATGTGGTTGATTGTCTAAGTATGCTTGGAGATTGTACCATGTACCGAGCTTTGTCAACACTGCCACCATAGATGTTCACTTCCTCTTTAAATACATGCTGCTTCTCTCCATTTTCTGTAACACTCTCACATTTATCATTTTCTTTCTCATTCCTTCTCCAGCTTTTTCTCTCTTTTTTCTCTCTCTCTCATTTTCTCAAGCGCACTGAGTGATCAGTATATTTCTACGACTTTCGTTTATACTGTGAAACTAATCTCAGAGAGTGTATCGGATTTTCAGTAATGCTAGAATGTTGTGACAGTCAAATTTTCTATTATAATATACATCTTTTACAAATGGTACATTACTTTTTTGAGGTGACATCTACATGTTAACCATTCAGAGCTAGCTGCACTGCTGACAAAGATTGGACTGTTTGGTGCCTTTCAATGCTTTATTATTGTGTAGAAATAGAATTTGAGCAAATTGGCTTCATGAGAATAAGAAAGCCCAGATCATAATAGGAAACTTTATTTGATCAGATACAGCTTCAGGCCATGTTTGATCTGCCTTCTAGATCCCAGTACAGCTGCATCAGGTCCAGAACCTTTCAGCACTTACTGCTTCCTCTGTAGAATCAGCTCATCAATGTACAGTAGGGGGAAGCAGTGTTCATTTAGTGACCAACACTTCAAATGGGACAACAATCAAGACACAATCTCCAAGTCAATACTGTGCTATTCCTAGAATGTACTAAGTCTGTGACGCATCCTCGCAGGCACAGAGAGCAGGTAGTAATGTGTAGTTCCTACTTACTGTATTTAGCCTGACTTTTCTCAGTGTCAGCCAGTGGGTAGTGTTTGGGTAAGCTAAAAACGCAGAGAAGCTTGACCTAAACTGTTGAGCTGAGTCTTAACATTATGACCCAGATAACAGAAACCACAAAGTGTGTAGATAAGTGTAGCCATGGAGACAACCTCTCTGAACAGAGGATGTTACAGACCTGTTAGCCTCACATCAGTAGTTGGGAAAATGCTGGAATCTATTATAAAGGATGCAATAACTGGGCACTTAGAAACTAATAGTAAGATTGGGCAGAGTCAACATGGATTTATGAAAGGGAAATCCTGTTTAACAATCCTATTGGAGTTCTTTGAGGATGTAACTAGTGGAGTAGACAAAGGGGAACCAGTAGATGTGGTGTATTTGGATTTTCAGAAGGCCTTCGATAAGGTCCCACACAAGAGGTTGGTGAACAAAATTAGGGCACATGGAATTGGGGGTAATATACTAGCATAGATTGAGAATTGGTTAACAGACAGAAAACAAAGTGTAGGGATAAACGGGTCAGGGTGGCAGGCTGTGACTAGTGGGGTACCACAAGGATCAGTGCTTGGGCCCCAGCTATTCACAATCTATATCAATGATTTGGATGAGGGGACTAAATGTAACATTACAAATTTGCTGATGATACAAAGCTATGTGGCAGTGTCAGTTGTGAAGAGGCTTCAAGGGGATCTCGACAGGCAGTGTGAGTGGGCGAGAACATAGCAGATGGAATATAATGTGGATAAATGTGAAGTTATCCACTTTGGTAGAAAAAACAGAAAGGCAGAGTATTTCCTAAATGGTGAAAGATTGGGGAATGCAGATGCTCAAAGGGACCTGGGTGTCCTTGTACATGAGTCACTGAAAGTGAATGTGCAGGTGGAGCAAGCCATTAGGAAGGCAAATGGTATGCTGGTCTTCATTACAAGAGGATTTGAGTACAGGAGTAAAGAAGTCTTACTCCAATTATATAGGGCCTTGGTGAGACCACACCTGGAGTACTGTGTACAATTTTGGTCTCCTTACCTAAGGAAGGATATACTCGCCATAGAGGGAGTGCAACAAAGGTTCACGAGATCGATCCATGGGATGGCGGGACTGTCGTATGAGAAGAGATTGAGTAAACTAGGCCTGTATTCTCTTGAATTCAGAAGAATGAGAGGAGATCTCATTGAAGCACACAAAATTATTACAGGGCTTGATAGGGTGGATGCTGGGAGAATGTTTCCCTTGGCTGGGGAGTCTAGAACCAGGGGCCACAGCCTCAGGATAAAGGGTAGGCCATTCAGGACTGAGATGAGAAGAAATTTCTTCACACAGAGGGTGGTGAATCTTTGGAATTCTCTACCCCAGAGGGCTGTGGAAGCTCAGTCATTGGGTATATTCAAAACCGAAGTCGATAGATTTCTGACTAGTAAAGGCATCAAGGGATATGGCGATAGGGCTGGTGAATGGAGTTGAGGCAGAAGATCAGCCATGATCTCATTGAATGGCGGAGCAGGCTCAAAGGGCCCAATGGCCTACACCTGCTCCTATTATGTTAGGATGTGGTTAGCTTCTACAGCTTAGGTGATAGACATTAACTTTTGCAAATAAAGGGGGAAAAATTCAGCTGCTTGCGCCTCCCGTTAGCGCCTTAAGAGGGCGCTAATGGGGCGTAAAGCAGCTAACGCCCGGGCGCAGCGCCGCCCACGCCTCCCGAAAAATTTAGTGGGAGGTTAGCGGCGGCGGCAGCCGGTAGCGCCCTGTGGCGCTGCGCCGCCGGCGATGACGTCATCGCCGTGCGCAGCACCCCGATCGCGCCCCGGCCGTGATCTTCAGTCGCGCCCCCTGATTTACCGCCAGACGCTATGTCCGACGGGTTCAGGGAGGCGTACGTGCGGCCGGGGCGGCGATATTTAAAGCGGAGGTGGCAGGCGGCCATTTTTGTTGCTGGCCGCCTGCCAGCACCTGCCCCCGACCCCCGTGAAGCCCCCCCACCGTGAAGTGCCGGCTGCGCTCCAAGAGCCCGGCACTTCTCTTGAGTGCCGGGCTCTTTTGCCGGCACTCCCGATCCCTGGGGGCCCAGCTGGGCCCCGGTTCGCGCTGCGCAGGGTCCCTCCCCTTTAAGAAGGGGAGGAAGGCCTGCAATACCGCGGCGCTACGTGCCGCAGCGCGTGGCGCTGCGGCACGTAGCGCCAGGATATTCACTCGCAGCGCCCCAAGAGGGATGCGGGCTGCTTCCAGTTGCGCCCCGCTTCCCTCTTGGGGCGCAACCACTGAAGTTCCGGCGCGGGGCCGCTAATTTTTTCGGGGCGCTAAAAGTCGCGCCCCGGCGAGGTTAGCGCCCCAAATGGGGCGCGACTCAATTTTTACCCCAAAGACTGTTAAGACAACCTGTCTGCGGGTTTTCGTACGTGCAAAACAACAAGTTGATCTTTGCAGTTTTCGAGAATAAAAGCAGCCCGCTTCTTTGTAAAAGCAGAAATTCTCTCGACCCTGGTGGAACAGAGATTTCTCCCACCCGTGCGAAATAAAGACTGTTTACACTCTTGCTCCTGACTTGTGTCGAGTATTTTGAAATGCTCCACAACAGGTAGCACTCCCTCCTCTGAGTCAGAAGGTTGTGGGTTCAAGTCTCACTCCATAGATTTGAGCACATAAAGCTAGGCTGACACTCACAGTGCAGTGCTGAGGGAGTGCTGGACTGTCAGAGGTGCCGTCTTTTGGATGAGACGTTAAACCGAGGCCCTGTCTGCGCTCTCAGGTGGACGTAAAAGATCCCACGGCACTATTTTGAAGAAGAGCAGGGGAGTTATCGCCAGTGTCCTGGCCAATATTTCTCCCTCAGTCAACATAACAAAAAAAACATGATCCGGTCATTATCACATTGCTGTTTGTGGGAGCTTGCTGTGCGCAATTGGCTGCCGCGCTTCCTACATTACAACAGTGACGACACTTCAAAAGTACTTCATTGGCTGTAAAGCGCTTCAGGACGTCGTGAGGTCATGAAAGGCGCTATATAAATGCAAGTCTTTCTAATACAGTAACTATCATTTGTACAAATGTATTTTTGCTACGTGCTCAAACATTAACATTTCATAATTGATTATGTGCTAACATCTACTCACCTTTGGGCCTGTATTAACATTTAAATCTCATAATTGCATTATGAGAGGCAATCCTACATCAAACAGTGACTACACTTCAAAAGTACTTCATTGGCTGTAAAGCGCTTTGGGATGTCCTGAGGTCATGAAAGGTGCTATAGAAATGCAAGTCTTTATGATTGCCCTTGATGTTCCTGCCCACTAACTCTAGATGCAATTCTGAACTCAACCATCCTTCTGCTGGATGGGCTCATATTATCTGAGGAAATATTTAAAATAGGGGTAAATCTTCTGAATTACACTCCTCTTACTGACCTCCTGTGTATACTTCTCTTGTGCAAAGTTCTGTACCAGGACCACTAATTTGTAAAAACATCTCCAATGTCACGGGGTGGAGATTTGTTCGTGCTGGGCGCAAGGAGCGATCCCTGCACCTGAACGGGTAGGCCCGCAGGTACACCCGCTATTGAACCTCAGGGCTGATTTCAGTGACACTGGCGAGCTGCGGAATCCTACTGGGCGTCCCCAGGCATCTCACCGGCGAAGAGGCTTCCAATATCGGGCCGTTGCATCGCTGGCAGCGGCCCTAAAGCAAGTGCTTAAAGGGGAAGGTGATCGGGGGCAGCAACCGGGTGAGCAGGGCCGATTGGGAGGGGTCGAGGTCGTGATCGAGGGAGGGGCGTAGTCGTGTGGTCAGCAGGGTTTAATGTGGGGTGGGGTGGGGGGGACCTATGAACGAACATACGAACAATGACGGTCAGGGTAAAGATCCTCTGGTCCATTGAGCCTGTCCTGTACCTTGTGTATCACAATATATACTCCACCCGAAACCATGTGATCTCCTGGAGGCAAAAACCAGATTAAAAACCCAGGATAATTTAGGGGGAAAAAATCTGGGAAATTCCTCTCCAACTCATTTAGGCGATGGAAACTAGTCCAGGAGATCACTCTGGCCCCGAATTCCCTGCAGTACCTACCTTCTGTACGAGGTGATCTCCGCCTCAGCCAGAAACAGGTCCAGCTCTCGCCTGAAGGAATTCAGTGCGTCCGCATCCACCGCACGAGACGGCAGCCTGTTCCAGAGGTCCACTGTTCTCTGGGAAAAGAACCACCTCCTGACATCTAACCTAGCTCTGGCCTTACACAACTTAAAATTGTGACCCCTGGTCCTCCCTAACCTGTTTAATTGGAACAAACTGTCAACTGGAACACAATCTATTCCCTTCATCATCTTATAAACCTCAATCAGATCACCCTCTAAGTCTACACTTCTCTAATGTGCAGAGTCCCAACTCTTTTAGCCTTTCTTGATAACAAAGATGCTTTAGGCTGGGAATTAGTCCAGTGGCCCTTCTCAGCACCCTCTCCAAAGCCTCAGTATCACCCACCATGCGAGGAGACCAAAACTGGACACAGCATTCCAAGTGAGGCCTGACCAAGGTCTTGTACAAGGACAAAATAGTATGCCTCGTCTTGTACTCAATTGTCCTCCTGCTCGTCCTGGCTCCACATTCAGGTAAGTATATTACCTTTTTGGTGGTGGCCTACAACGGGTTAGGCCGCATGTGGACCTGGTACATTCGGGGCATCCCACTTTTGCACAGGTGGCCTCACACAGGCCTTGGGCCAAAGTGCGTACCTTCTCACCCAATTTTCCTGTCTTCACTGCACCCAGACAGTGCAGTACGCCCCAGTGCAGGACCAGGAATATCTACCCTACTGCAACACACAGCATTGGAAGAAACAAACCAGGACAGCAAAACCAGATTGCGTGTGACGGGGATGGTGTATTATAATGTGGTAACACTGTCTTAGCACCCAGATAAATTAAAAATATTGAGTGATAGTGTCACCTTCAGATGTATACACCAACATTGCATTTCCTACATTACAACAGTGACTACACTTCAAAAGTATTTTATTGGCTGTAAAGCACTTTGGGACATCCTGAGGTCATAAAAGGCGCTATATAAATGCAAACCTTTCTTTCTATAACGCTTTTATAGAGTTTCAGAACTTTTAAAACTGGGTGTGTGAGTTCCTATTTGGGAGCATAGGGGTAGAATTCCGTCTACACTGCCTGGCCGGTAATCCGGTGGGATGGATCGCACGGCCTTTATCGAACCCGTGTGACCTACATTCAATTGAATTCAATTTTTTAAAATGGTAACACTGCTCCTTTAAGTAATAGTTAAAAGAAGTGATAAGTTTTGAGGATTGAGATAACATTCCAAAGGCATTGGAGATTCAGTGTTGTACATTGTGCTCTTGTTGGGTTTATGATCTCGTGACTCCCTCCATGGTGTTTATCTATTAAAAGGCCTACAGCATTTGCGCAACTGTAAGTGGTACAACCATTGGCAAATCACAGGGGTGTGCTGAAACATGCATGCCACGTTCACATTGTCCGGCAACACAAGAATCTGAGGCATCTCTGAAAGGGATAAGTCCCTCGACGGTTTATACTTCCAGCAGGACACTCAATGGGGGGGGAATTTTAACTACCCCGCCCGACAGAAACCAGACTAGGGGGCAGTTAAAATAGAACCGGAGACGTACCCGCTGGCCTCCTGCCCCGATACTGCCGACTACAATTTGAAATGGCAGACACCAACTCTTTTATTCAAAAACAATAATACCTGTACAACTCATCAATTACATAGTAAATCCATTACATTCATCCATCACAGTAAAAACTAAAGCCTTAAAAACAGCCTTAGTTAATATAAATGCAATGATTACTTTTACAAATAATCAATAATGTTTACAGTACAAATACCCTTAAATACACACAACTTTTTAGATTTAAAATAATAAATCTCAAAGTTAACTCCACATAAAACAAAACCCATTTCAACACCAGTGCAGACAGCAAGGTCACCCGCCCGAAGCCAGCGGGATCCTGGTTTAAATATGCAGATCGGGTCCAGATGACATCATCTACAATCTTGACCCCAGGCCTGTTTGGAGAAGCTGTCTTGGCTTCCCCACCAGGCCGAAGAGGCACAAAAAGGTACGTTCCCTTCTTTTCTTTGTTTCCTTGTGGGCCAGGAGGAGCAGGAAGAACGTTCTCTTCTTTGGCCCTCCATTGCTCACAATACTCCTGTCCTTTTTGATCTGCTCAGCAGCAACCTCGTTTCTCCCTTTGATGCTTTTGTCAGCACCAAGACACTCGTGGTCTCCCAACCTCTGCCATTCCCCTGCTACCGTTCCCACCTCTGTTTGAGGATCACAGAAAACACATGACATCCACCGTTGATCCCCTCACTTCCCAACTCCTGGACAAACAACCTTTTATATTTATATATTCTCAGGATGTGGACAACACTGGGAAGATACTTAATCCCCACCCCTACATGACGGTGGTGGGCCGCTTTCTTGAATTGCTTCAGTTCTTGTGGTGATAGTGTTGTTGAGGCTGCTGCGAAACATGAATTAAGACCAAGTCCATGTGTGGGACATAAAACTTTTTAATACAACTGCCGGGTCAAAATGGCTGAAAACAACTGCTCACAGAATTATCTGGAAAAATCCTGAGGCCCCGCCCACTCCTTTTCTCCTGCCTTAAAGGCAAGGTGCCTTAAAGGCAAGGTGCCTGATATATTGTCCACGGACGGAAAAGTGGATTGTGCCCGTTTAGGTGGCGATCCGCCACAGTGTTAGTGTTTCATAGTGGTCTTTAACAACTGAATGGCTTGCTCGGCCACTTCAAGCTCTGACCAGCTCTGACCTCCTGTCTTGTCTGCGTTCCTCACTTGCTGGATAAGCTTCCAGCCATCTTTCCTCTGGAACACATTCCTAAACCTCTTCATTTTGCTACTGCCCTCCCACCCTTTAAAAGCCTCCCCAAGACCATATGACCTAATTCTTCTGCTGCAACTCAGTCTATTCTCTGTTATGTTAAGCACCGTACAAGTGCAAGTTGTTGTTGGGAAGGCCAGGTTTAGGGCTGATCTCAGGGAGTGTTTCTTCACACAGGAGGTGATCACAGTTGGAACAAGTTGCCACAAAGGGGTTGAGGCCAGGACGCTGGATTTACTTAATAAATAGCTTGATGCTGTGATGAGATGACAGGGTTGGTATTTTGAGGTTGAATGGCTTTTTTTTTCATCTAAGCATACCTTGTGATGTTTATATTTTTGGGTGCATGTAGACCTCCCTTAGATTTGTCTTGAAAATCTCACACCTTGGAATTGCACAGCAGTGACAGGTCTGATCAAAAAAAAGGTTTAATGTTCAAAGCAAAAAGGAGAGCCTGTCAGCACTAACATTCATAAAATCATACAGCGCAGGAGGCCATTCAGCCCATCGTGCCTTTGTAAGAGCTATCCAATTAATCCTAACCCACTGTCCTTTCCCCATAGCCCTGCAAATTTATCTTAGAATCACAAAATGGTGACAGCACAGAAGGAGACCATTTGGGCCGTCGAGCCCGTGCCAACTGTGACCACCTTCTGTATGAAGAAACACTCCCTGAGATCAGCCTTAAATTCCCAACAACTTGTACAGTGCTTTACATAGCAGAGAATTCATCCTTATCTGTAGATATCTAATTTCCTTTGGACAGTTACTATTGAATGTGCTTCCACCGCCCTTCCAGGCAGTGGTTTCCAGCTCATTGCAATAATTTGACAGGCAGGTGTGGTGTGGGCGCTGCTCGCCAGGCCGGGTGCCTGCGGGTGGCGCTGTCGCGGGAGGGAGGGCAGCGGCGGTGGTGCGCAGGCGCGGGCCGCAGTAGGAGCCGGAGCGGTGGACGGAGGGTGAAGGCAGCCGGGAAGCTGCCATCATCATCATCGCCATGGTGAAGGAGCAGTTCAGGGAGACGGATGTGGCCAAGAAAATGTGAGTCGGGGCGTGTTCAGTGGAGGCCAGTGCCGGCAATAGTGAGGCACATGGGTGGTGGGGCTCAGGGGGCAGCATGTGGGCCAAGGGGAGCGTGTGGATAGTGAGGGGGCTGTGGCTGGGGAGTAAGGGGGTGCCGGGGAGTACTGGGGAGTAAGGGGGTGCCGGGATATAAGGGAGTACTGGGGAGTAAGGGGGGAGTAAGGGGGTGCTGGGGTGGGGGGCAGTAAGGGGGTGCTAGGGTGGGGGGGCAGTAAGGGGGTGCTAGGGTGGGGGGGCAGTGGGGGGGTGCTAGGGTGGGGGGGCAGTAAGGGGGTGCCAGGGTGGGGGGGCAGTAAGGGGGTGCCAGGGTGGGGGGGCAGTAAGGGGGTGCCAGGGTGGGGGGGCAGTAAGGGGGTGCCAGGGTGGGGGGGCAGTAAGGGGGTGCTAGGGTGGGGGGGGCAGTAAGTGGGTGCTAGGGTGGGGGGGGGCAGTAAGGGGGTGTGCTGGGGAGGGGGGAGTAAGGGGGGGTGCTGGGGAGGGGGGAGTAAGGGGGGGTGCTGGGGAGGGGGGAGTAAGGGGGGGTGCTGGGGAGGGGGGAGTAAGGGGGGGTGCTGGGGAGGGGGGAGTAAGGGGGGGTGCTGGGGAGGGGGGGTGCTGGGGAGGGAGAGGGGGGAGAGGGGGTGGGGGAGAGGGAGGGAGGGGGTTTCGGGGAGCTGGGATACAGAGAGCGGGGGGAAACTGGGGGAGGGTGAGTTAAGGGTAGGTAGTGCGGTGGGGGGCTGTGATAGGGAGTGCGGGGGGAAGAGCTGGGATAGGGAGAGCGGGGGGAAGAGCTGGGGAGGGGGAGCTGGGGTAGGGGAGGGAGACTGGGGGGCTGAGGTAGGGAGAGTGGAGGGAGGAAGAGTGGGGGTACGGGGAAGGGAGTGGGGGGGGCTGAGATTGTAGTTTTATATAGGACTGGGGAGTGGGAGGTGCTGGAATAGGGAGCTGTGGGCTAAAGTTGGGACGCCAGGGAGTTTAGGATACGATTGGGAGTTGGGGTACGGGACAATGGAGAGATTGGGTTGGTGGAAACATCATATGGATTTCTGAGACAGCAGGTCTCAAAGTGTTCATTTGGACTTGCTCATTTTTAAAATCTCATTCTGGAAAGTAAACACTGTTCCATGTGTTTGTCCCCTCCTGCCTTGAACGTACTGCATTGAGCTGGTGCTTGTGCCTGAGTGTTAGCAGAATGTCTCCCAGCCTCACTAACTCGCCCTCCTGTAGGCAACACTAAGTGCCGTGATATTTTGTATGCTGGTTTTGGCTGTTTGAGTTCTGTAGGCCTGAAGGATCTGTCCTCAGTGTTTCCTCAATGTTGGAATAAGGGACAAGCACTACTGGGCCTGCAGAATTCAAGCAAGAACCTCCAATGTCCTTACTCGCATTAGAAACTTCACTGCGTGCACAGAGCCTCCAGGAAGATGAGTCATTGGCATTTAGGAGGCCTTCGTTCAGGATTGAGTTAGGTCCACTGAGCTCTTGCAACTCTGGGGCTACCATATCTCTGCCCTGCCAGGTACTGCTTGGAACTAATTTGATGGGGATTGTTTCCATTGTAACTTGCCTGTTCACATGATTCAGTGTGAGCTAACCTGCATTGTTCATGCTGTTTCCTCATATAAATTCAGAAAAAAAACACCCTTGTAATAACCTGCTTTTGTAAGGAAATCATAGGTGGGTGGGGGTGGGGGGCGGTAATTGTGTTAAATAATACGTTGGGATATTTTAAAACTTGATTGAGAAAAATCATGTCAGATGACTTCAACTGGACAAGTTTTCCAAAACTTCTGGAGCTAAAACTGTACCAACTGATTATTTAATCAAAAAAGTTATCAGTGGCATTATTGGTGCTTCTGTTTACAGTTTGCCAAGTTAAAATGAACATCAATATAATTGGAACAAGCACTATTTGAAAATTTGCTGCTCATAAAAATGATTTTTTTTTTTTGCGGGCACAACGTATTTAAGTGATTGCGGGAATTGTGGATCAGTGCATGTGTGCAGAAGGCTCCTCCTCTATCTCTGACCATACTCCTTGTGATGTGCATTCATTTATTTGGCCATAGTCGAGATGGCTGCATTTAACAACAATACAAGGTGTAAAACTAAGATGGTTGGACACAGTTAAACAGCATGGCCAGTAATTGGCAAGTTGCTGATCCATGACCTTTATAGAAACAAAATATGCTTGTTTTGCCTTGCGTGCATGTACAGGTGATTGTTTTATTGAAAGCGTGTTCATCAAGCTTCTTATATTCAGGAATGCAGTGTGTGTACACTGGCTTGGTCATGCTCACAGTGTCACTGGTTATAGTCTGATTGTATAGTACTCATTCCAAACCAAGCTTTCCTTTGTGTGACTGTAGTTACAATGTACCTTTATGATTGTACAAGTGTTTTTTTTTACTTTTCATGATTGCAGTCTACCACAGGGTTGGTTTGTTTTCAATGTTTCATTGTCAAAAGTGTGGTCTTGGAGCCACTTTGAACCCAAACAGATCCTGTTTAGCTTCCGATCCATTCCCCCTCCTTCTCTCATCGAGGATAGTCATTTAAGAAAGTATGTAATGGGGAACGTGGCCCAGGGCTAGCATCCACCAAATTCTAGGTAATCTCATTATTTGGTGAGCTGGAAACTGTACGTGGGCACTCACGGTTAATTTCAGCAAGTCAGGAATTAACTTTTTTTTTTCCCCAAGTAAAATGATGACAGTATTAACTTTGTATGAAATCCTGAATTTCGGCCAAATTAAAAGTGCCCACGGATTTTATATTGGCGCAAAATGCCAGTTTAAAAATGACAACCATTAAATGTATTCTTTTAATAAAATTAAGCTTGTGAAAATGTGACCATTAATTTGCAATGATGTTTATATTTTCGATACTTGAAATTGTCAATGTCAGAGTGATTCAGCAATGGACCATGGGCTGGTCTGAACTACTGAGTGTCTCCTGCACTGTGCTCCTACATGCAGGAAGCCTCTTAAAAATATGGACTAAAATATACCTCCAACAGCCACTAGACTAGATATAAATTAGTCAGAGCAAAGCCGAAACAACCAGAGCTAACAGCGCCGGAGAATGAGACTCCCTTTTCCAGGCAGTCTCTGTCTCTCCACTTTGTTCCAGTATCAATTCCGCAGTTAAAAACACAGAAAAATAGGAGCAGGAGGAGGCCATTCGGCCCTTCGAGCCTGCTCCACCATTCAATATGATCATGGCTGATCCTCTATCTCAATACCCTATTCCCGCTCTCTCCCCATACCCCTTGATACCTTTTGTGTCCAGAAATCTATCTATCTCTTTCTTAACTATATTCAGTGACTTAGCCTCCACAGCCTTCTGTGGTAGAGAATTCCACAGGTTCACCACCCTCTGAGTGAAGAAATTTCTCCTCATCTCAGTCTTAAATGTCCTACCCCGTATCCTGAGACTGTGACCCCTCGTTCTAGACCCCCCAGCCAGGGGAAACATCCTCCCTGCGTCTAGCCCTGTTAGAATTTTATACGTTTCAATGAGGTCCCCTCTCATTCTTCTAAACTCTAGTGAATACAGGCCTAGTCGACCCAATCTCTCCTCATACGACAGTCCTGCCATCCCAGGGTCAGTCTGGTGAACCTTCGCTGCACTCCCTCTATGGCAAGTATATCCTTTCTTAGGTAAGGAGACCAAAACTGCACACACTACTCCAGCTGTGGTCTCACCAAGGCCCTGTATAACTGTAGCAATGATGCGGAGATGCCAGTGTTGGACTGGGGTGGACAAAATTGAGAGGTCGCACAACACCAGGTTATAGTCCAACAGTTTTATTTGAAATCACAAGCTTGTGATTTCAAATAAAACTGTTGGACTATAACCTGGTGTTGTGCGACCTCTTAACTGTAGCAAGACATCCTTGCTCCTGTACTCAAATCCTCTTGCAATGAAGGCAATGCATACCATTTGCCTTCCTAACTGCTTGCTGCACCTGCATGTTTGCTTTCAGTGACTGGTGTACAAGGACACCCAGGTCCCTTTGTACATCAACATTTCCCAATCTGTCACCACTTAAATAATACTCTGCCTTTCTGTTTTTCCTACCGAAGTGGATAACTTCACATTTATCCACGTTATACTGCATCTGCCATGTATTTGCCCACTCACTCAACTTGTTTAAATCGCCTTGAAGCCTCTTTGCATCCTCCTCGCAACTCACAATAGTTTTGTGTCATCGGCAAACTTGGAAATATTACATTTGGTACATTTGTAATAAAAGCTGCTTATGTAAACTTATCATGTAATTACACCCTCCTGCCAATGGTGGTGGTGTAGTTACCTCAGTTTGGCATCTCCCAACTCCATCGCCTGTTTTGCAGAGAAACTGCTGTAATCAAACCAACTCTGCTTCCCAAAGCTGCTATAAGTTTTGCCCTGACACCAGATCCAGGCTCTGTTTCTGAAATCACTTTGCACGACGCTACAGCTGGAGTGGAGATGTACCCTGACAGTCCTTTTAGTTTGTGTACATTTTTACCTTTCAGTGCAAGTGTTTACAGCTTCTTTCAATGATTGGGAAAATAAAAATATCAAATTACAATAACTTAAGAGATTTATTAAAAGCCAGCTTCTCAGTTGGAAAGTTTCTTTTGAGGAATATTTTGGATTGGTGTGAAGCCTTTTACTATCATCTTTTGATTGGGTTGATAGTGACGGTCTCCACTGTAAAGTATGGACCTCTAGCTCAGTCTGAAATATTTTCTTGTATTTATATTGAGCTGTTCTTGTGGATTCTGCTTTGGCTGAGCTTTTGGATTTTGTATGCCAAGGACCAAACTAGGGTTGCAAAGGGGTGGAAAGTTTCCAGGAAATTTCCGGAAATTTTCCACGGGAAGTTTAGCTTGGGAATTTTGCCCAAAAAAGCACATGCTAGCATAATATTGGTTTTTTTTGTCTTTCTTTTTTTTTTCACAGGTCCTCTCTTAAATTACTAACAGAGATGGAATCTTAATTATTAAGGAATTTCTTAATCAGTATATGTTTATCTTCTTACTTGGCTTGTTTTAATAATTACAAGTTTTGTGTGTGACTGTGAACAAATGTGTCCTGATTGGTTGGATGAGTGGATGAGCGATTAGCTCCCTCTATTGGTGATGTAGTGTCGTGCGTGCACAGGTCATGCTTCCATCACATGGAGCATCAGGAAAAATTTACTCACCCTGGCCTGTTGCAATCGTGCTGATCGACCGCAGTTTGACACAGAGACGAATGCCCTTTATTTCTCTGCATAGAACAATGCCACGTTTACCGTCGGATGTGTGGAAGCATTTTACCCCAGGCATTAAAGATGGAAAGATTGTGTACATGTGCAAACACTGTACAAAGCCATATGTAAAGAATGTCACAAAGGTGCAGCAGCATTTATCCAAATGCAACAACTTCACTCAAAGCTCACAGCAGTCAGCCCAGAGTTCCTCTGCTTCCATTCAAGAAGATGATGGTTCACATTCAGCATCAGGCTCCTTATCATCAGCAACTCCTGGCCCACTTGGAAGGTTCTTTGATACAATGGATAACCATAGCCAGAAGAATGCAGATGAGTGCCTTGCTCGAGCTGTATATGCGACAGGCTCACCCCTCATGCTCACAGCCAATGTGTACTGGAAGAGATTTTTCAATGTTATTCGCTCTGCATACTGTCCTCCCACCAGACATGCTTTGTCTACTTATTTGCTGGAGGCTGAGTATAACAGAGTCCAAGGAAAGCTCAGAGAAACAATAGAGATGGCAGACTGTGTTGCAGTTATCTCAGATGGGTGGTCAAATGTACGAGGGGAGGGCATCATAAACTACATCGTCTCCACTCCTCTCCCAGTGTTCTTCAAGAGCACAGACACGAAGGACAACAGACACACAGGCACATACATTGCTGATGAGCTGAAAGCGGTCATCAACGATCTTGGATCACAAAAGGTCTTTGCAGTAGTTACTGACAATGCTGCGAATATGAAGGCTGCTTGGGCTCAAGTGGAGGAGGCCTACCCTCATATTACATCTATTGGGTGCGCAGCTCATGGGCTCAACCTGCTCCTCAAGGACATCATGGGTTTGAGAACCATGGAAACACTGTACAAGAGAGCCAAGCAAGTTGTTAAGTATGTCAGGGGAAAACAGGTAGTTGCAGCAACCTACAACTCCAAGCAAACAACAAAGAACAAGAACACCACACTGAAGCTGCCCAGCAACACTAGATGGGGTGGCGTTGTCATAATGTACAACAGCCTTCTGGAGGGTAAGGAGTCGCTGCAAGAAATGGCAATATCCCAGTCTGGGGATATGGAAACCACCATCAAGAAAATACTGCTGGATGATGTGTTTTGGGAGAGAGTGGTTAGCAGCCTTAAACTACTCTCACCAGTAGCATCTGCAATTGCTCAGATTGAAAGAGATGATGCTGTCTTGTCAGATGTTCTCAGGCTTTTTGCTGATTTAAAAGAACAAATCAGCATTGCCCTACCCACATCCCTGCTGCTCAAAGCAGAGGAGAAGGCAATTGTTCAATTCATACAGATGCGTCAAGAATTTTGTGTCAAGCCGATTCATGCTGCAGCATACATGCTGGACCCAAAGCATGTTGGGAGACCAATACTTTCTGGAGAACAGATCAACAGCGCTTACAGTGTGGTTTCTACCCTCTCACGCCACCTCAATCTGGACGTGGGCAAAGTTCTGGGAAGTCTGGCAAAGTTCTCTACCAAGCAAGGTCTTTGGAATGGGGACGGGATATGGGAATCATGCAAGCATATCAGTGCACATACCTGGTGGAAGGGACTTTGTGCATCTGAGGCCCTGTCACCCATTGCATCAATGATACTCCAAATCCCACCTTCATCAGCGGCCTCTGAACGAAACTGGTCACTTTTTGGGAATACGTATACAAAGGTGCGCAACAGGTTGACTAACAAGAGAGTGGAGAAACTGGTGGCTATCCGGGCGAACCTACAACTTATTGACCTGATACAGAAGTGTCCACCACACAGCTAGACAGTGACACAGAGGAGGAAATGGACATGTCAAAGCCAGAGTCAGAGAATCAGGAGGAGCAATGATGAGTAGAAGACTCATGAGTAGAAGACTCAAAGGGACAAAATAAGAACAAATTACAGGCTAAATAAGCTGACGCTCTTTTTATTTTATTTTAGATGGGTCTTTTTTGTGGGGGTTCAATAAAGTTCAAAATTATAACCTAAATAAAGTTTTGAAAGCCTGTTTTTATTTGTATGGAACAGTATGTCTATTTTGATGACAAAGATAATATAAGGGTCAGAGACAAAAACCATCAGTGTGCAAAAAAACTCAAAATTCCCAAAAATTCCCATGGAAAGTTTCCTCTTTTAAAAATTCCCGGAATTTTGCAACCCTGGACCAAACATAGAGGACTGTCGAAAAAAAAACATTGAAATTCCTGGATGAATATAGAAGTATTTTATAAAATGCTGCATATGATTCATATGATTGCACCCAACAATATTTTAGTCCTTCAGGTATCTCAAAATGTTTTCTGCCTGCAGAATTGCCACATTTGTGTTTCAAAAAATTGTATCTATTTTTGACTGATGTAATATGTGGCAATTTGAAACCGTACAGTCACAGAGATCAACAAATGTTGGGTACCCGATGAACAACATGCTTGACGTGTCGAGTGCAGTTCTGGGGTTGTACATGATCGGTTGACAAGTGTTGTGTGTAGAGAATTAAACCAGTACTTATCTTAAGGATATAATAGACGGATAGTAAATTTAAAATGGCTTATTATTCGGACTAATCTGTTAAGTGAAATACACATGACCATAATGATCTTTGGTTTGCTTTCTCGTGTAGAAGCCACATCTGTTTTGGGATGAAGTCCGCAGAACAGATGCGGCAGCAGGCGCACATCCAGGTGGTCAGCAAGAACCTGTACAGCCAGGATAATAGCCACACTCCTTTGTCCCATGGTGTGCTGGACCATCGCATGGTAAGCTCAGAGTCCGTTCACACTAATATTGCAGTAAATCGCAGCTTTTACCCAAGTAGGATAAGCTAACTACATCTTTAGGGATTGCAGGGACTATGCTTGATCTTCAAAGGAAAATATGAAGTAATTTTGCTAATTAACACAGTTATAGTTTGTAGCTCTCCTTTCTGAAGTTATATGGCTGCAGTGTAACTTTTTTGAAGTGCCAATTGTAAATTGTTGCGACTGCGTCTTCTACCCATCGAGTCCCACTTCACTCTATTGTCAAAGCACCAAACAATAAGGAGTTTACTGGGTGCCCAGAAAATAAAATATTGGAAGTGTTTTGGCAAGTTTTCCTATTAAAGTGATCCGGAAGCATGTTTGGGAGCTTGATCGTTCTGTCGATGAGCAGCTCCAGTAATTTGTTCTTAAAGTTAATCGTTCTTAACTCTTGTACCTCAATAGGGAACCAGTGAGAAAGATCGTCCGTGTGAAACCTGTGGGAAGAATCTGGCTGACTGCATTGGACACTATGGGTACATTGACTTGGAGCTGCCGTGTTTCCATGTTGGTTATTTTAAAGCGATTATTGGAATCTTACAGGTAAGGAGAAATAACATACAGCTGCTATGAACATACTGATTCTGCGAACAATGACCGTTATACAGTCCTTATTGGTGAGCCGTCTATGGGATACGTTGTGAGTTCTTGATTCAGTGTAGGTAAAATATATATATGTAACATATATAGATATTATATAATGTATTAGTGGTTATACTTTGTGCGTAAGCAAGCTGTTCCCAGCATTGCAGGTGATTGCCTTAAATGTGGCAATTTTACTGTTGGGTTTTTAAGCCCCCAGGAGGTTATGTTCAACAGGTCTTGAAAAACACCACCACGAGCTTTGTCCCTATTGCTCGTGTACAGTCTATTAAATTGACTAGCATTGTAACTGTGTCAGATACTTTACAACAGTGACTACACTTCAAAAGTACTTCATTGGTTGTAAAGCGCTTTGGGGCGTCCTGAGGTCGTGAAAGGCGCTATATAAATGCAAGTCTTTCTTCCTTTACCATATTTGATTTCTATCTTTAGAAATTCCCTGGAAGTGAAATGGCTTCAATTGTACAAATCTGGTACTGCAATACAATTAACTTTCTGGACTTCACTCTTGAGATTTTGTGTGGGCCCCGATGTTAAAGGGTTCGCTCTTGGGTCTCTTATCAGTAGAACATCCAATCTCTGGATGTGAGATCTTGCAGCCAAGGAATAATTTCAACGTGTAGCCACTCGAATCCCACTCTAGCAGCTTCCTTACTATGTGACCCACTATTTGAGAAGTCTGTTAGTGTTCTTATGTGGGAGGGCTTTGAGTTAAAATTTGAGGGTGGTAATGATCAGCTGCAACACATTAGAACTCATTGGAAGAAAAGCAAAATAACAGGTTTAGGATTATTGTATTGTACATGGCTGATCCATGCCAGATTTTGGTGTGATTGCTGTGGAGTTTTTTTTTTTAAACTGTTCCACAGAAACGTATTAATAGTAAATACAAACCTTGAACACTAATAATAGGAGCAATTTTCATTTATGTAGCACCTCTAATGTCGAAAAACAGCTCGGGACACTTCATAGAGGAGAAAAGGAGCTGGTGCTGAGCAATGTGCCCTCTCATTTTTTTTGTGCACGGCCCCTTTAAATTTGCTGCGCGTTATCTTTTCCAGCGGCAACTGCTTGTGAGCGGCCTGCGCGGGACCTCACGGTCGATGCACGGCCACGCGCCCGCGCAGCTTAGGGGGGACGTTGGTGCTGCGTCCTTATTGGAAGGTTAGGAAAGATGGCTAAAAGCTTAGTTGAAAAGATGGATTTTAGGAACGTCTTTTAAGATGGGAAAGGAGGTGGAGAGACAGGGCTTTAGAGAGAGAGTTACAGAGAGTAGGACTTAGACAACCAAAGGCTTCAAGGGTGGAGTGGATAGAGGGATGCACAGGAGGCTAGTGGGTACAGGGGAGGAAGTAATACTGGGAAATGTTGCAGAGGTAGCGTAGGATGAGGCCATGGAGAAATTTGTAGAAGAGAATAAGGATTTTAAATTTGACCCATTGGGGGGATGGCGGTATGGGACAAGCAGGGCTTACTGTGGGACAGAATTTGTACGGTAGACTTATTGACAATTTAGAGATTTTGGAGGGTGGCAGTTGGGAGCCCAGGATGGAGAGCATTGGCAAAGCCAATAATAAACAAGGCGCAAACTTAAAAAACAAAATCCTCAAATACACATGATGGGAACTTCTGTAGTATAAATTGGCAATATGTTTACGCATATTTACAATAGGGGGCAAAATAGCATCGTATGTCACAACGTACTTTGGGGCATAGTATTTGACTCACATCCTGCCGAAACAAAAGTCACTTGTGTTTAGCTGTGAAGGGCCAACAGTCCTGTGTTTCAGACGTTCTGACACTAGTTTCTACTAGTTTCCACTTGTCCACATTAGAATATTTTTTCCCATTTATCAGGGTTTAAAATCTGGCTCAAAGGAAAGAGTTTGGAAAGTGGAAATACCGTAGTGCAGTAGGGAGTTCTGTGAGGTATGGGTTGAGACTTTGCGGATTGGGCCACCTGTGATGCAGTGACATAAACCAGCGTTGGGAGTGTTTGACGCTGTCACTGCGTGGGGAAAAAAAGCAGGCAGAGTTTTTCAAAGTATTTACTGTTCGCATTGATGTGCGGGTTAGGTTGATTTGGCTATGATAAATTGACCCTTAGTGTTAGGGGGGATTAAATACGTGGGGTTACGGGGATAGGGTGGGATATGTTAGGGGGGATTAAATACGTGGGGTTACGGGGATAGGGTGGGATATGTGTCGGTGCAGGCTCGATGGGCCGAAATGGCCTCTATCTGTACTGTGGGGATTCTGTGATATCTGTAGCAGCGCAGAAACAAAACTATATGCCTTAATTGCAGGTGTCCTCATTTATAACAGTGGTCATTTGTATGTACTGTAAACATTTCCCAGCAATCTTGAAGAACCAGCTGAGATTATGATTAGCAACTAATCAGCATTTCTAAGAATGCCCCTCCCACTGTGCAGTTTTGGTCGCCTTATCTGAGGAAGGATGTTCTTGCCATGGAAGGAGTTCAGCGAAGATTCACAAGGCTGATACCTGGGATGGCAGGAATGACGTATGAAGAGAGATTGGGTCGATTGGGCTTATACTCGCTGGAGTTTAGAAGAATGAGAGGGGATCTCATTGAAACTTATAAAATTCTGACAGGACAGGACAAACTAGATGCAGGAAGGATGTTCCCAATGGTCGGGGAGTCCAGAACCAGGGGTCACAGTTTAAGGATAAGAGGTAAGCCATTTAGGACAGTAATGAAGAATTTCTTCACCCAGAGAGTGGTGAACCTGTGGAATTCTCTGCCACAGAAGGCAGTAGAGGCCAATTCATTAAATAGATTCAAGAAGGAGTTGGATATTTTTCTTAAGGCTAAAGGGATCAAGGGATATGGGGAGAAAGCAGGGACAGGGTACTGAATTTGGATGATCAGCCATGATCGCATTGAATGGCGGAGCAGGCTAGAGGGGCCGAATGGCCTACTCCTGCTCCTATCTTCTATGAAACCAGCATTCAGCTCTGTTCACCTAACAGTTTTGCAGTCTAAATTCCCATTTCATTTCAAACAGCCTTGGAGCAGAGGGTAACTTCCTCGGTTTCTACTTACCAGCATTAGGGCAACCACAGGACAAAAAAAAAGGGGGGGAAATGTGATGACAGGTTGTGCCGGTACATTGAAGCTTCCAAAGGCAAGTCTTCGAACGGATTGAGAACATTTGGAAGGGAAAACACACAACAGGTCACATTGTGTGTAGGAGTGAAACTGCAGTGATTCTGCCGGAAGACTGACTGTTGGCTGGGACCCACAAACCTGTTCATAACTATAGAGCAGCAGGGAGACCCGGGACAACCATCCACCTTCACTCCCCAAAGCCAAAGCTCCTCAAAGAAGCGGATCCACCATCAGAAGCCGATTGGGGGGGAAAAAGGCGATGGCAGGGTCAGGGGGAGAGGAACTGCCAGCAGCCGCTGAAAGAGTGTATGGATGTAGCACCAGGTCAGGAAAGGATGACCCCCTCTCACTGTTTGCACGAGCTTTCCTTGATTCGGGAGGCTGGTGAGGTCCTACTCTAGCTGCAGCGGGTTTTGTGAAAGAAGCGATTTTTGTCGAATGGGGAGTTCCTTACCCACCACCCATAGCAGCAGAGAAACCGCGCTATCCCTGAGATAGAGTCGTGCAAGCATTCAATCCCAGAGATAGAGCAGTTTCTCTGTTGCTATGGATGCTGGGTAAAGAGCTCCCCATTGCAGAATAGCCATTTCTTTTACAAAGCCCGTTGCCATGCCTCACTAACCTGCATTGTTCCCTTTAAGCTCCGCAACTGTCTGGAGCTCCCACGCAGCCGGCTCACCGGCTTTTAAATGCAAAAACCGCGCATGGGCGGATTTTTTGAGTGGGCCATGCAGCCCAAAACAAAATTAGAGGGAACATTGCCTGCGTGTCAAGTGTTTTAAGTTGTAAAAGGGTTTGGTGCATTGAAGGCTGTCGGGTAGTTTGTAATTTGCGAGTGTCCATGATTTCAGAGTGCCTCTTGTGTATTTAACCATGCAAGTTATTTGGGGGTCTCAATAGTGTTTTTGAGAGTGCCGGTTTATACAGATTTCACTGTATCTTGGTTAACGTGCAAGCAGCTGTACAGAATGCAACAATTACTGCTATCGATTCTGGTTGTAACTTTTTCTGGCTACTCATGCCTTGCTGTGTTTTCTTTTCCCAGATGATCTGTAAAATATGTTCCCATATCATGCTGTCTCAAGAAGAAAGGAAGCTTTTTCTAGATACTTTAAAGAGGCCCGGCTTAACCTATCTTCAGAAGCGAGGCTTAAAAAAGAAAGTCTCTGACAAATGTAGGAAAAAGACCTTCTGTCTATATTGCGGATCCTTCAATGGTAGGAGCCCGTTATAAAATTACTGCTGGTATTCAACTCATTATGGAAAAATATATAACTTTTTCAAGATAATGTATCTCACTCAGAAGTGGTACACACAAATGAGTGTTTCTGTATGTCAGAAGTGATTGCTTATTTAATGCATTTCCACTGCTGTAACTTGGGATATAGCTGGGTGGTGCTGTGAGATACACTCCACATTCCATTATTTACTTGTGAACTGTATTGAAATTCAACACAGATTGATAGAATTAAATAAACAAATCACAATCAATAAATTAATTTCAGCCCCGTTCTTAACCGAAAATTCCATTGCACAAACTTTCTCATAATTCTGCATTGGTTGGATAGTCCACGTGAGGTTGAGGAACACTTTTGAGTACTGTAAGGGGAGCCTCAATGCATGTAACCCATATTCTATCTGACTAGATGTTTGTATGCATTTTGAACACAAGTTTGCACTGAAATGCTCTGATACCTTCAGGCGTGTCCTAACTCGCACCAAGTCCCGTTCGCTCATCACCCCTGTGCTTGCTGACCTACTTTGGCTCCCGGTTAAGTAACGCCTCGATTTCAAAATTCTCATCCTTGTTTTCAAATCCCTCCATGGCGTTGCCCCTCCCTATTAGGGTCTAGAACGAGGGGTCACAGTCTCAGGATTTGGGGTAGGACATTTAGGACTGAGATGAGGAGAAATTTCTTCACTCAGAGGGTGGTGAACCTGTGGAATTCTCTACCACAGGAGGCTGTGGAGGCCAAGTCACTGAATATATTTAAGAAGGAGATAGATTTCTAGACACAAAAGGCATCAAGGGGTATGGGGAGAGAGCGGGAATATGGTACTGAGATAGAGGATCAGCCATGATATTGAATGGCGGAGCAGGCTTGAAGGGCGGAATGGCCTACTCCTATTTTTCTATGTGTCTATCTCTGTAATCTCCTCCAGCCCCACAACCCCCCAAGATATCTGCGCTCCTCTAATTCTGCTCTCTTGAGCATCCCTGATTATAATCGCTCAACCATTGGTGGACATGTCTTCTGTTGCCTAGGCCCTAAGCTCTGGAATTCTCTGCCTAAACCTCTCTACACCTCCCCCTTTAAGACGCTCCTTAAAACCTACCTCTTTGACCAAGCTTTTGGTCACCTGCCCTAATTTCTCCTTGTGTGGCTCGGTGTCAAATTTTTTGTCTTATAACACTCCTGTGAAGCGCCTTGGAACGTTTTACTACATTAAAGGCGCTATATAAATACAAGTTGTTTTCAGTTTTGTGTCCTGTTTTGATAAGCTGGCCAACAAAAGAACATCTTCCACCAACAATAACTAAGCTGTCGAGCTGCTATCACTGTAATTCTGATTTTGATACCAAAAAATATTGGGTAGATGGACATGGAGATGGGCAAGATCATCAGGAGGGATGGATGAATGCAGTAACATTATCAAAATGCAGCAATGACTGCCTAAAAACAAGTGGAAGTATTGGCAGCAGGCATTTGGGAAAGATCAGGGTACAGAAGAGTCTTAACTAGATTTGTAATCCTTTTACAAAAAAAAACTTTTATTTGTACTTGTGAATAGCATCCTATAGGAAACCTTTTATCCATTGCCAAAACTTTGCATCAATGCTACCCTTTTTTTAAAAGTTCAAGTTAAGGCAAGTGATGTATGGAGGTCAGCAACGTCTATATAAAATGAGATGTTCCTATTTTGTTATCGGGGCCCCTGCTTGAAAATAAACATTCTGTCCCTGACATGTTCTGCATATGAAAAGTAACTCAATTTTATTGTCACCGACTTTATGAAGTGTCAGCTTGGTTTGGTTGGTAGCACTTTTGCCTCTGAGCCAGAAGGCCATGGGTTCAAGTTCCACGTCAAGACTTGAGCACATAATCTAGGTTAGCACTCCAGTGCTGAGGGAGTGCAGCATTGTTAAAGATGCTGTCCTTTGGATGAGACATTAAACCAAGGCCCCCTTTACCTGTTCTAATATTTCATTGAGGTTTAAATTTCCATGTCTATTCAAAGAATAATTCCCATGTGTGTATTCCTCCCTCACCAAACACCACCAAAAAAGCATTAACTTCTCATTCTTCACATTGCTCTTTGTTGGATCTTGCTGTGTGAAAACTCCATATTGTAAGTGCACAATGTAATTCATTCAATGTGGAGTCTTTTGGGTCACTTCTGAAATGTGATAAAGCACTATGTAAATCCGTGGTCTTAATCCTTGTCATGCCCTATCTCAAAATGGATGATCAGCATTTTGTATTTCAGTGCCGTTGTCTGTTGCATCAAGTTAAAAGTGTTGGTGCTTTGTTTTCAATAGGTCCTGTGAAAAAATGTGGCTTATTAAAAATTATTCATGAAAAGTACAAGACAAATAAGAAAGTGATGGATCCTGTGGTATCAGATTTTCTACAGTCTTTTGATATAGCCATAGAACATAACAAAGAGGTGGAGGCATTGCTTGGAAGAGCTCAAGTTAGTATTGTGGTCACATTCTCGAAGACAAATTCCTCACTTTATTACCAGAATTAAATTTCTTGATCATTTTATTTAATAATTCTATTGAACGGTACGATTGTTTCATTAGATAATGTGAGAAGTTTGTTTGCGAAGCTGCCCTGCAATCAATGTAACAGCTCATTAAGGAGAATATAAACTCTGCAATAAATTAACCGTAACATTCTAATTTTAATAAATCTATTGATTAGAATTTAGAAATTTTGATGCTTGCAATTTAGGTTGGGTATTCACTTCAAACGTTTTTGCGACACTAATGTTTAATTATCTTGAATATTAGCCGTGTGAAAGGTCTGTACAATGTATGGGGCATACCTGTCTTGGATATATACTTTAATCTGTACTTCATTACAGTATATCACTTTCTTAAAAGCCAGGGAAGTTTGTCTGCTGAGTGTATAATTTCTGAAAGCAGCATTGATTATATATCACCGCAATCTCTCAAAAGCTTATTTTATATGCAGTGTTCTACAACTCGCTTTCTTCATCTTTCAGGAGAATCTCAATCCTCTTGTGGTGTTGAACTTATTTAAAAGAATTCCCTCCGAAGATATCCCGCTGCTGCTTATGAACCTGGAAGCTGGGAAGCCTGCAGACCTAGTCCTTACTCGGTTGCTGGTTCCTCCACTTTGTATCCGGCCTTCAGTGGTCAGTGACCTGAAATCGGGGACTAACGAAGACGACCTGACCATGAAGCTGACAGAAATTATCTTCCTAAATGACGTAATTAAAAAGGTCAGGCCATGTTTCTAGAATTTACATTTTATACAGCATTATAATGCAATGTTCCATGATGGGCATGCACTGAAGTGGATTTGGTCAGTACTACAATCTAATAACAGTTAAATACGGTCTTGGACCTTTAGCAGGGTTCTACAAGTAGTACATATCCTAAATAACTTAATTGAGATGTTAGTATTTGTTTTTCTGTAAATGTAAAACGTTGGCTAAGATCCTAAACAGGTGTGAGTTTGTCTTTGTTCATGGCGCATTTCTGTTCCATACCTACCTTTTTTTTGGTTTTGTGTTTAGGATTGGTCGTAAATGTTCTCACTCTAGCCTGAAATGTGTAACATTTAGTACAGATAGGAACCATCACCTCTTTCCTCAGTGCCCTTGCGAAGCGAGAGACAAATTAGCCAGGGTTCCCCCTCCTTGCTATCCAACAGCCATTGCGCCCTGTGTATTCTGCAGATCACAGTTGTTGCAAAGTGGCTCCTTTCCCGTCAGTGGTAGGGATTAAGACGAGTGGGTCAAAACATGGGATCATGCAATCAATTTAAATAACGTACCTGGTAATTTGAATTGTTTGATATAACTTATAAAGAGAATTGCCTGCCCTGTGCATATTATAAGATGGTACATCATTCACGTAACTGATTTGTTAAAAGTCTCTCTGCAATTTTATATATAATGTTCATAAGACATCTATCACAATTGCGGTATTGAACTTAATTTACAAATTTTACTTGAATACAAATTTATATTACACTTAAACAGGAAGCCAGTTATTCCCTGAGATTTCAGAGAAACTTCGCTAGCACCAGAGGGGAATATGTCTCCTTTACCGTAGGATGTCTGTGTTTAAGAACACGTGGCATTAAAAGGACAGGCTGAGTTGCGCACACGTTCCCCCAGCAGCGAAGTAATATATTGTGTGCTAAATAGTATGCTCTACTCCCTGTAAAGCTGCATATCTCCTGACTTGGTGTGAGTAACACCACTGGAGATGTGCTGGTGTTAAATTGAGTTTTTGGGGGTAATTTTGTATCCTCATGAAGAATCTTGGTGCTTGGAAACGGAAGGTTTCTCCATTTTTTTTACAAATAGTATCTGTATCAAGCATACCCAGATGCAAAATGAAACTTTCTTACTCTGTTGTTTCTTAACCTAAATTGGATTAGAGTACTCCCAACTGCAGCCATTTGACATTGCTATTTCCCCAAAGAAGCCCTCCCTCCGGCTTTATCTGTTTCAGATTGCAGTTTGTGGTTTTTATTCCACGGATTGATGTGTGTGACCACCAAGTTTGAGACTGACTAGACTTCACTACCGTTGGTATGGGCTGGATTTGAACCCAGGCCACAGCAGTCAAAGTCCCTTGAGCGTTTCAGTCTGACTCAGGGATGTACCCCCTCCCCCCCCCTGGAGAAGAGTGAAGCAAATGGTTGTATTGTTCCAAAGTTTACTTGGAGGCACCACAACATAAGAGGAGCTCCGGTTGGTATCGGGTCAGTGGAAAGGGAAGCAAGAGAAGGGAGTCTTTGGCTTTATCCCCTTCCCTCAAGCATTGCCTGTGTCTTGTAATCTCACACCGCAATTTTAGTGTTTGTGTACAGTACAGAAGATGCACGCCGGATAGCAAGATAATGTTAGGACGTAACTCATGAATGATTACAGCAGGTTCAAGTTCTCTTGCTGGTGTATTTCCCATATGCCACTGGCTACCCAGTATGATGGATAAATGCAAGCATTTTTTGTTATAATTTTCAGACTTGTTCTGCACATGGCACCATCTTGTGGCCATTGTGATTTTACTTTCTGCATTTTAGCATTGTATTCGACACCTTACACTAGTTTGAAATAGACCAGTATATGTGAAATATATATTACAAATGTATTTTTTAACCATTTTTGTACAAATTTTTACTTTTAATAGAAAACTTTTTGGTCTTAATCTTTCCACTCTCTCACTGAGCTTCCTTCCTGCTAGGAAATTCTTATTCCCTAGCCCAACAGATACACTGTAGCTGCCTCCAAAGCCAATTCTGTGGCATGGTGTCACTCTCCCTTTCCAAATTCTAATACAGTACCTACTTCCTCTCGGCCCCAGAGCCTCAGTCCTGGCCAGCCCCAATTTTTTGTTACAACATCTCCCAGACATCTCTCCTCCCACCTGATCCCAGTACTCTCCACCGACCCAATACACAACGGCTCCCATCTTGCTCCGTACCAAAGGTTCTAGAAAGGATAAGAGGTACACCGGTAAAGAAATGTGTGAATATCAAAGAAAAATTGGGTGATGTACAGAAGAGAGAAGAGACCGAGGGAAGAGCCAATTTAAAAGAAATAGGGAGGGAAAAAGTATGGGGAGAAAAGAAATTCTAGATAAACAGATATAACAACTGGCATTTATGTAGTGTTACTGATGTCAAAAAGATGTCTTGGACTGCTTCACAGAGTGAAGAAAAATATGTACACTGAGCAAGAGAGAAAAACGGGTGGAATGGAATTAAGGGATAGGTGAAAAGAAAGAAATGAGGGAGAAGGTTTGGCATGTGAATTTTGGGAGGGCGTTTGAGTGTAGGGGCATGGTGGCTGAAAGAGTGGCCATCAGTGGTGGAGTGCAGAAGACGGAACAAGGAGAAGGCCAGTGTTAGAAGAGCAAAGGGTTATGAGCAGGGCTATTGGCCTGAAGAATGGAGAATAGGGAGCTATTGGAGCCTGACGTGGCTGATGGAAGTTTAGGGCTTTGTGTGGGTAGAGGCAGCAACATTCTGAGCATGTTGCAGTTTATGGCAGATGGAAGTGAGGAGTCCAGCTAGGACAGCATTAGAAAAGTCGAGATGATAAATACATGGATTAGTGTCTCTACAGTGGTGAGGGAAGGGTAGGGGCGGAGGCGAGTGATATTTCAAAGTTGGAAGAAGGCGGATGTGGTGACCACTGGATGTTGAGAAGAATCTGGTTAGAATCGGGCAACATGCAAGAGACGACTTTGAGAAAAATGTGGGGGCGCATACAGAAAGAGGAAAATAAATCGGAGGGGCACAGAGAGATTTAGTGAATCGGACAAAAGCAATGATGTGGTTTTGTACATTGGGATTCTGTGCAGTGGAATTGGATGGAAAGTGGTTGGATCAAATTGATCTTGGCTTTGTGAAGGTTATAGAGAGGGAAATGGAATTCCCCTTTAACGTCCTAAACCGTCGCTGTATAGTCCACTTGTAAACTTCAGTTCAAAACCTGTCAGCAGTTCTCCGCTTCAGAGCACAGAATGGGATCATGAACTCTCTGTTTCCTCAGCATCGAATGTCCGGAGCAAAGACTCAAATGATCATGGAAGACTGGGACTTCCTACAATTACAGTGTGCACTTTACATCAATAGTGAGCTTTCTGGCATTCCTCTCAACATGGCACCCAAGAAATGGACCAGGGGCTTCGTACAGAGGCTGAAAGGAAAACAGGGTAGGTTACTTCAAACTGCAGTGGATTTCTTTCTGTTTAAATACTTAAAGGCTCTGTCTCCTGAATAGAAAGAAACAAAATTTCATAAACATGAGAGTTTTTTTGGTCTCAAAGAAATTTGATTGTGATACCCCATGTGACCATGGGAGAAAATGGTGGGGGGGGGGGGGGTGGGGGAGGGTCCTGTAGCTCATTTCTAGGTATTGGACTTCACTGTGGGGCAGCAAGGGCTGCATAATTCTTATTTAAATTTAGTTTGATAATGTTGCAAAGGATGATCATATAACACCGATCATATAACTTTGTCAATAGTTTTTGTTCTTTTTATGCAACCTTTTATTAAGTTTAAAGTGTCTTTTATCCCATCAACAGTGCAAAGTTTCCCTTGAGCTCTGAGTGCTGGGGGAGGAGGATAATGCTCAGTACCTCAATGGGTGATGTCTTTCCCCATCAAGGAAGCTGCAGCAAACATTTCAAATTAATTCTTTTGTTTTTTTCCTAACTAAGACCCATTTATCAAAATGGAGATATTCAGTCTACAGTTATACTGTGATTTGACGTAACTTTGTGCAACCTAAATGCCACTTGACAAATTTAAAAACAAAACTGTGCCCCACATCCGAAAAAAAAAAAATTGAAATGCATAAGGATGGTGCAACATAACTCGGCGCATTGCACTTTCAGTTTCAACGATGCTACGGAAGAGAGACAAGCAGAGGGCATCTGCTTCCCTCGGGGAGTGAGGGAAAAATTGGAGGCCAAGTCGCCCAAACTACTTTTGCCCACCATCTAATGACATCATAAGAATCAGGAGCAGGAGTCGGCCATTCGGCCCCTCGAGCCTGCTCCGCCATTCAATAAGATCATGGCTGATCATCTACCTCAACTCCACCTTCCCGCACCATCCCCATATCCCTTGATTCCCCATGAGTCCAAAAATCTATCGATCTCAGCCTTGAATATACTCAAAGACTCAGCATTCACAGCCCCCCTGGGGCAGAGAATTCCAAAGATTCACAACCCTCTGAGTGAAGAAATTCCTCATCTCAGTCCTAAATGGCCTACCCCTTATCCTGAGACTATGCCCCCTAGTTCTAGACACTCCAGCCAAGGGAAACAACCTCTCGGCATCTACCCTGTCAATCCCCTTCAGAATTTTGTATGTTTCAATGAGATCACCTCTCATTCTTCTAAACTCCAGAGAGTATAGGCCCATTCTACACAATCTCTCCTTATAGGACAGCCTTCTCATCCCAGGAATCAATTGAGTGAACCTTCGTTGCACCGCCTCCAAGGCTTGTATATCCTTCCTTAGATAAGGAGACCAAAACTGTGCACAGTACTCCAGGTGTGGTCTCACCAAGGCCCTGTACAATTGTAGCAAGACCTCCTTACTCTTATACTCCAACCCTAATCGACAGAGACTTGGGGAGTGCGTCACCCACCTGCCCTCAGCCAGGGAAGTTATCTGGCATGAAATAAATAGAGGAAAACTTAGTTAATTATACAAAAACGAACGTGTAGATGTGTTTTCCATGGCTGAGTAAAATAAACACATTAACGAGCGACTGCACAACTAACGCAGTAACTTACAGCATTCAGATGCAACAGAAACCCAATGAGGTCAGGAGAATCTTAAGAAATTGAATAGTTAATTCAAAATCCTGGTGACCTGAAAATGAACGATATCCTGTGTATTTCTTTGAATAACTGGGTGGGTGAGAAGCAGGAAAGTTTTAGTTTGCTCTGTCGAAGTGAGTTTTTGAAAAAGGTTGGTTGTATTTGGGTTGTTTTCACTTCCCTCAGGAATTTCTAGCTCCCTGGGCTAACAATTCTCGTGCTCTGTTCGCTCGCAGCAAGATCACTAGATCTTTATTAAATTCCATTCTGCCTTGATCCCTGTCCTTGCCCTCTTCACCCCATAAAATCTAACTGCTAACTATACAGGTTCAGAGATTGAGCCAAAACAACAGCATACTCATGATCACTTATTGCGGCCTGTCAGACTGAAATAGCTGTTAAGTTATAAGTCCCTCAGAAACATGACAATACACCCTAGTCATCATACATGAAAGCATGTATAATACTAAATTATAGCTCTTTATTCAAAATAAAACTTTAGGTCGATTTCGAGGAAACTTGTCTGGAAAAAGAGTGGATTTTTCCAGCAGAACTGTCATCTCTCCCGACCCTAATCTGCGTATAGATGAAGTAGCGGTTCCAGTGCATGTGGCAAAGATCCTGACCTATCCCGAAAGGGTGAGTTCCCTTTAAGGTTATTTTATCCCTTATTGGAAAGTGTCTGTTTAAACCATATTAACTTTGTTATTTTTGCAACAGGTGACGAAAGCCAACCTGGAATTAATGCGGAAACTTGTGCGCAGTGGACCTGAAGTACATCCAGGGGCTAACTTCATTCAGCAGAGGCACACAAATCTGAAGAGGTGATCATTTCCCTTTGAGTTTTGTTTTATAGCTGAAGGACCTCTGATTTTGTTTGCATTTTTTCCTTCCCTCTCCGTCTCTCTACCTCGCTCTCCTCCTTTAAGACACTCCTTAAAACCTACCTCTTTGACCAAGCCTGCCCTAATATCTCCTCATGTGGCTCGGTGTCAAATTTAGTTTTATGACACTCCTGTGAAGCACCCTGGGACATTTTACTAGGTTAAAGGCGCTATATAAATACAAGTTGTTGTTCCCAATTTAAAATATTAGTTGCTCTGGAGTTTATCCTGTTTTCTTTCAGTGATTATACAGAATGGAGACTTTAAGTTTGATGTAGTTGATACTTTTTTTTTTCAATTCCTTCAGCTGTCTTTTTTAAAAGAGGAAAAGGGTGGAGTTGTTACAGTGCTTTGGAGCCACAAAGTGTTGGGAATGCAGCATCTTGCCCTTGCTAACCCAGCACACTGCTGCCTATCTCCACTGTGCCATCAGGAAGAAGTGTTGAGTGGAGGCCCAGATGCTTTTTGCGGGGGTGGAGTTAAGCCAGGCCATCCTTTGTAGATCTGAGTGGCGTTGGAAAGGCGTGGGAGCAGAACACCACATGCCCTATGATCCAAGGTTTGGTGCACAGTAAAGGGAGAAGCTATCTTAAAAAGATGCAGTCTGGCCCGCAGAGAAAGCTGAAAGGAAGTCACTAACATTTATATATTAACTTGAGTGCAACCTAAAGTTGTCAGATGAAATATAGATCGTAGAATTTGATTGCATGGGAGATGTGTGATGTTATCATCAAAAACAATTCCATGTTCTTTATTAGTGTACATGTGAAAGACTAGAAAAGTGACATTGCGAGTTGACCATTTGTTCTGGAACTCTGTGTATTGACTAAAGGTGCGACTGTTTAACGGATTAATTTATTAACAATTTTTGTGCAACTTTATACTGCTTATATACATATCTTGAGCAATACAATTGTATAAAAGTACCATCTACAGTACAGTATGAGCATATATAATTTATGATTTGTGGAACAAAATATGCTTGGTGCTTCATGGCTGTCGAGCAGCTTGGTACATTGACATTAATGAACGGTGAGTTTGGCTTCCAGCATAAACAATGCCAAGTCATGAGCTGGTGTATCGTGGAAATTAAACCAGAGTGCGTTGGCCACATAACTCACAAGCAACGTATTCCCCCCAGGCCGCGTACTGATTGTGAGGTCCCGGGCAGGCCGCTCACCAGCTACCACTGCTGGAACAGATATCGCGCATGCAGCACAGCAAATTTAAAGGGCCCACGCTTGAGGGGGGGGGGGGGGAATTAGAGGGAGCATTGCTCACAAGTACCTGTGATACCCTTGTGTTATTAATGCGACCGGACTATTTTCAGTGAACTAACCGTCGCAAGCAATTATTTATGGATGTCTGCGTAAATTATTTTTTGGAAAAATTGCCATTTCCTGGCACTTTCACTTCTGACTGTGGAGTGATTGTGAGGTTAAGTGATGCGGTCTTGCATAGTTTCCTAGCTTTCTTTTGAAGCTAGAGTTTAGAGTGAGATTGTCTGTAAACTGCTCTCTTGTGTTGAATTGGTTATGGGATATTACTGTACATTTGAGTGCATCTAGCTCTTTTCTCCAATGTTTGTGCCAAAAGTTTTGGTTGCACAGGAGTACAAATTACTTTTCTAAAGACAACATTTTTGTATATGTTTATTTACATACACTACTTAATTTTTGCCCCTTGAAATAAAGGTTTCTAAGATATGGAAATAGGGAGAAGATGGCACAGGAGCTGAAATATGGTGACATCGTGGAGCGACATCTAATTGATGGGGATATAGTGCTGTTCAACAGACAACCGTCCCTGCACAAGCTGAGCATCATGGCCCATATAGTAAGTGTTTTGTAAAACACGAAATGCTGTAAAAGTGCGTTATTCACATCCTGGGTTGTAGAAACAAATTGCTTTATACTGGTGTTTTCAATTGCACCGTATATTTGGAGTACATAAAAATAACTTGAATAGATTTTGTACATCAGCTTCTGTGGTACAATACTGCAAAAATATTTAGACAGACAAATGTGTCCTTCAACACCCTGCTAACATTTTGTGTTCTTAATTGTTTCTGGCATGTCTGCAAGGTGTGAGAAAATTAAAAAAAGCAGAGCTTATGTTTAGCTCCAAATGATGTCTAACTTGCAAAAGCAGAATTTCTCCAATTTATTCCACCTTTTCTCTTTCCTCTTGAAATTTACTGGTAGTTGAGTTTGTATTGTCAAAGTATAATCAGGATTAATAGTAACTTCCGTAAAATGTAAAGTCTGCCAAGATAAAAGAAAAGGAAATTCAGCTCCATTTTTTTTTTTCCTTTTTTATTTTTATATAAATTTCAGGCCATGGTGAAACCTCACAGAACATTCAGGTTCAATGAATGTGTCTGCACACCATATAATGCAGATTTTGACGGTGATGAAATGAATCTTCATCTTCCTCAAACTGAGGAGGCCAAGGCTGAAGCACTTGTTCTTATGGGGGTAAGTGTGGTTTGATATTATTTAACTGGGTCTAATACACCGGATTCATTTCAATAACGACGTCTCGTTCTCGGGAGCATTTAATGCATTAAAGTGTGATATATAAAAAAGCAATAGCTGTCGCAATTGAATTCATTTATCGCCACACGATTCCTTTTCTTTTCCCTTTAGACAAAAGCCAACTTGGTAACTCCTAGAAATGGGGAGCCCCTAATTGCTGCAATCCAGGACTTTCTAACAGGTGAAGTAGAGTTAAGCGTTTTTCATGTCAATGTTTGGGATTTTATTTAACTGATATGTTAAGAGTAGTGAAAATTCTGTGCACTTTGTGAATCAACTGGAGTTTACGTTCTCTCCAAACTTACCAGGAACTCGATCAGGCCAACTGTACATATAACTGTGTCCTGGGATTTGAGTAGGCTTTACAACTTAATTTCCTGTTTGAATGTTTGTACAATGGAATTTGCTGATTTTTTTGAGTTTCTGTTGCTAAGATAGCTTTATTGCTAATATGTATATTGGTATTTAATTTGTTAACATGTATTCATAGTAGCGTTTGATTCTTGACAATTGAATCCTCTTTGTCAAGCAATTGTTGTCCTGGATGGCTTTTTTAAAAAAAACTTACCTCATCACATATAGTTATCTAGTTGATTAGGAAGAGAGTGCAGTTGTGCTACTGGTTGACAACAGCCGAAGTTGGTACCAGTATCCGTAGCATGATCTACGTTTGTTTCAGTCGAGTTGACGGTGTAAGAGTTGCTTTTAAAAGTCTTCAAACTTGGCAAATTGTTCACTTTTTGTTTAGTGACTGAATGCACACACTGATCTAAACTGGCTTTGAATATCGACCTGCAGAGTTTGAAGATTTGATCTGGAATCAGCCGAGGAGTGGCCTGAAACAGTGTTTCAATTCACAAGGTCGCTTACTGCTTTCTCATTCCCAGTCTTTAGCCAGTGCCACCCCCAAACTGGCAACTAGCAGGCACAGTGAGACCAGCTATGGTTTAGGAATATTTCCCCATCCCATCCCACCCTTTATGGGAAATGCCTGGCTTCTCCCACAACTGGTAGAGTTGAGTTCAGGAATTCAGCACTAGGAAATATATGCGTGCAGAAAGAATTTTTAACTTTCCTTCCATGACTATATTCCGTATGATGTAGCAAATTGTGTGCTGGTTTTTACATATATACCACATGGCTTTGTACATGACTGCTGAGAAGATATCCCATTTATTAAAAGATGATTCATTTTTGTTTGTACAGGTGCCTATCTGCTTACCATGAAAGACACTTTCTTTGACAGAGCAAAGACGTGTCAGATCGTTGCCTCCATTCTTGCAGGAAAAGATGAGCGAATCAAAATAAGTCTTCCACCTCCTTCAATCCTGAAGGTGCTACTTCTATCTATTTTTAAAAAGCTGAAATAAGTTTTTATCATTTAATGCTGAAATTATGTAAGCTGGGAGCTTGGGCAGGACTCTTGTCCCTTATTTCACAGATTTTAAGGTGGGCAATTTATGCAGTATATGTTCAATATGGTGATGCTCCACAAAGTCAGATTATGCAAGATATGGGACTAACTTGATTCACAAAACTTAATTTGAGTCTGTTCTCACGACACACAGTTTATATATTCTCCTCCTACAGTTTGACCTTTTTAGTTTATCACAGGGCTAGATCAAACCTTTACAAACATGCAAGTTTTTAATCATTGAGGTTTTACATGCTCCCCATTTCATTTCCGTGTTCACCGTGATATTAACATGTTTATAATCAGGATGTCACTAAATTGGAAATTTGGGGGGTGGGATTTTAACTGCCAGCGGGTTTCCATCCCCAAAACTGCTGGCTTCAGTCAGTTGCCCACCCATCTGTTGCAGTACCTGGCCACGGCAATTATAGGCACCGGGCCTGATTAATATGCCGCCAGTCCACTTTCCACCTGGGAGGCGGCTGCCAGCCTCTAGGAAAATTGGGGCAGCCCTTGGCTGCTCACCCGCGCTCAGGCAAGTGTGGGGAAGGGAGTGCTGGGGGATCTCGTGGGTCGGTAAGGTGGGGAGTCTGACACAAGGAAGCCTAAACTTTTGATGTGGGGCCCGGAGGAAAGTTTAAAAAAAAAAAAATTATTTGGAAGGGCCTCTCGAGCTTCCTGGCCCTCTTCAAACTGGTCGTCACATGACGGGAAAGCCGCGGCGCTTCCGAGCTCAAATTGAAGTTAATATAGCTGTTGGGGGCCCGAAGACCTCATCGTACCCCGATTAGCATGTGAGTTAGGGCCTAACCATCCGGTTTCCGCCAGGTGGGTAAGGATAAAATCCCCCCCCCCCATTCCACAGAAAATCTATTGATTTTTTTTGGGTGGCCATACCTTATCTCATTTCTAAACTCAATCCATAACCATATGGTTTGCAAGATGATAGCCAACCCACTGAACCATATTAAAGCTGCCTCATATAAAGTATCAGGCAAATTGTATGTCCTTCTTGCCGATTTGGAATTGTATACAAATTTACAGTTAAAATATCAATGGTTCTTAGATTTTATTTGATACCGTAGCTAAGGGATAAACAGATGCTTAATTTTTGAGAGGTATATCCAACTTGGCCAAATTCATATTGCTAGCAAGCTATTTAATCGCATTCATTTATGGGATAAATTGCATAATTCAGTACCTTAATGGTGGCTGTTCCTTGCATCTGTTATGGGAAAGGAGGTTGTACATTTCTTTGCAAATCCGTACTTTAGATTGGTGACTGAGAGCTGAGCATAATGGATGCTAAAGTGCAAGATTATGTCTCCTTTACAGCCCGTGACACTATGGACAGGGAAGCAAATTTTTAGCCTTATTCTCAAACCAAACAAAGACTGTCCGATTAATGCAAACCTGCGTACCAAGGGCAAGCAGTACTGTGGAAAAGGCGAGGACCTCTGCCACAATGACTCCTGTAAGTCAGATAAGCGTTTGCACCTTAAACAAAAACCTTCAGATCATCAGAACAGAATGACGTGTTTAAAACAGGCTGAGCAATAACTTCTGTTGGAAATGATTTTATACGGGAAGACTTTTTTGTTCCTGTTATTACTAACCATTCCAAATGTGGCACAAGTTTGATGTCATGCAGACTGTGGCATTAGAATAAAACTGAAGTAGTTGAAATGTTTATATTCCAGTTTTGGCTGCCGGAGGTCCTTGACATTTAAGTGAGCATTTATGTTATATGAAATGGGATTAATTATATAATTGAATGTTGCATCCAGTGGAGCATGAGTATCTGTGTTCTACCTCATTTTCCAGAATTGTTGTGGGAGTCAGGAGGCCAGCAGATTATACTGTAGGAACAGCGAGGTAGAGGGGCACCATGGCCAGCTGTGGAGGAGTCTCTTGTATATGGCTATCCTTGTATACTGTTTCTTTTCAATTCTTTCATTGAGTCATTCTTAAAGTGACAAAAAATTTGACAAGAACATAAGAAATAGAAGCAGAAGTAGGCCATAAGGCCCCTCGAGCCTTCTCTGCCATTCAATAAGATCATGGCTGATCTTCTACCTCAACTCCACTTTCCTGCCCTATCCCCATATTCCTTAATCCAACAATCTATCTATCTCAGCCTTGAATATACTCAACGAGTGAGCATCCACAGCCCTTTGGGGTAGAGAATTCCAAAGATTCACAACCTTCTGAGTGAAGACATTTCTCCTCATCTCAGTCCTAAATGGGCAACCCCTTATCCTGAGACAATGACCCCTAGTTCTAGACTCTCCAGCCAGGGGGAAACAGCCTCTCAGCATCTACCCTGTCAATCCCCCTCAGAATCTTATATGTTTCAATGAGATCACCTCTCATTCTTCTAAACTCCAGAGAATATAGGCCAATTCTACTCAATCTCTTCTCACAGGGCAATCCCCTCATCCCAAGAATCAAATCTAATGAACCTTCGTTGCACCCCCTCTAAGACGAGAGACAATGTAAGGTGAACTATGTGCAGATGAGTTTGAAGGCAGTGGCAGCTGTTGGGAGTGATGACTGGAGGGAAAGAATGCTTGAGTGCCAAGATCACTGAGGAACTCGCTGATCATGGGAGCAGAGGAGACTCGTATAGATGCCTCTCCTTTCAAATCTTTTGTCAGCTCAATAATAACAATAAAAGATTTGAAAAGAAACAATGTAATGAGAGCTGTATATAGGAGGTTGTTCTGTACAGCTCGCTGCACCAGTGGATCCTCAATTATCCATTAATTTCTGTTGTCCACCTGGGGGTTCTGGTCCAGTGTGGCAGCTAATCCTCCTGTGGAACATTTTTTTTTTACATTTTACAATAACATTTTCTACCACTTTGCAAATTGCTTCAACGTTTAAACCTGCGTTTCCCTCCCATGCAAGTTCACTTGTGCCAGGAAACCTCATCAGCGCACTCCCGAAAGCACAATGTAATCAAATGTACAGTGGCGTCATCAAATATATTTGTGAATGTAAACTCTTTAAAATGCAGAGAAAAAGTGAGCATTCTTAAACAAAATCTGAAACATGATACAAGTGAATGATTGAACGAAAAGTTCAAGCAACAAAGTAAGATTTAATACAACTACCATCTTATCAGTAGGGATCGCTTAACATTATATCAGAACACTGGAAATGGGTGTCTCAGTTAGTTTTCTATTGTTCAGGCTATTGCATTAACCCATAGCTAAATCCTCATTTACAGTGATGCCTTACTTAAAAACAATGAGGCCTTTCTTAAAAAGAGTGATGCGAGCGGTTTTCTTTTAGAGGTTTAGATGCGATGATAAGTGTGCACTTAGACTCTCGTGTTGCAGAAGGGAACTCTGTTAAGTGGTTGATTTTCAAGCAGGATGTTACTTGTTTGCAATCATCAAACACTATCAGGCCTTGCTCTCCTCTGGCAAAACCGCTATTCCAGGATTATCCTGCAATACAAAGATAATACCCAGCTTCTTTTCGCCACTTCAAACCTTCTCCTTAAATTCCTCTCCCCTGCTTCCATTCACCCTCATCTCCAATAACGAGTGCGAGGAACTCGTGGACTTCTTTGCCACTCGGATTGGAAACTATCTGCTCAGCTGCCTCTGCCGCATCCTCCCCACTGCCCTAGTCCTGAACTCGTGTCTTTCTCTCGCTTCTCTCCTATCTCCCCTCATGCCCTATCCAAGGTCATCCTGCCCACGAGACCCACCTTGACCCTGTTCCCACTAAACTGCTGACCACCTAACTTCCCTTCCTAGTCCCCATGTTTGCTGACGTCGTAAATGGTTCCCTCTCCTGAAGTACTGTCCCCCCTCTCTTTCAAAACTGCCATTATCATCCCCCCTTCTCTTCGAAATCCCACAGCCCCTCTGTTCTTGCCAACTACTGCCCCAGTTCCAACCTCCCTTTCCTCTCGAATCCTTTAGTGTATTGTTGTCGCCCAAATCAATACCCACCTTTCCCACAACTTCATGTTTAAATCTCTCCAATCTGGTTTCCGCCCCACCACAGCACTAAAACGGCACTAATCAAAGTCACAAATGGCATCCTCTGTGACTATGACCATGGTGCACTGTCCTTCTCGAGCTCTCTGCAGCCTTTGATCCGATCGACCACACCATTCTCCTCCGTTGTCCATCTTTGTGCGATTGCCCTTGCTTGGTTCCACTCTTGCTTATCCAATCGTAGTCAGAGCATCTCCAGCAATGGCTTCTCATCCCGCCCCTGCACCATCACCTCTGGAGTCCCCCAAAGATCTCTCCTTGGCCCCCCTCCTATTCCTCATCTGCGTGCTGCCTTTCAGCAAAATCATCAGAAGACATGGCATCAGCTTCCACATGTACGCTGACGACCTCTCTCCACCCCTCCTTTGTCTCTGTTGTCAACCTGCGAGTCCGACATCCAGTCCTGTATGAGCCGCTGTCTTCGGGCCCTGCTCCAAACTCCACATACAGTTGCCCTTATCCTAATCCACACCAAGCCCCGCTCGCCCATCACCCTGTGCTCGCTGATCTGCATTGGCTCCCGGTCTCCCACCACCTCCAATTTAAAGTTCTCATCCTTGTATTCAAATCCTTTCATGGCCTCGTCCCTCCCTATCTCTAACCTCCTCCAGAGTTACAACCCTCCAGCTTTTGGCCTCTTGTGCCTCCCTCTCTTTCTTCACCCCACCATTGATGGTTGTGCCTTTAGTCCTCTGGGCCATAAACTCCGGAATTTCCTCCCTAAACCTCTCTGCCTCTCTCTCCTCCTTTAAGACCCTTCTTAAAACATACCTCTTTGACCAAGCTTTTCGTCACCCCTCCCAATATCTCCTCCTTTGACTCGGTGCCAATTTTTGTCTGATTAGGCTTCCGTGAAGCACATTGGGGCATTTTTCTACATTAAAGGTGCTATATAAATTCAAGTTGTATTAAATGATTTCTAGCAGCCAGCAACATGATATGCACTTGAAAAAAATCAACCACAGTTGCCTGGTAAGTGGGAAACTATCATTTTGATGCCCATTTTCAGATTCCAATAGAATGTTTTCAATGACCCTGATGGTGAGTTTAATCGTAGTCTGTCTCTTCGGAATTTCTGTCCTATTTGTGGCTGAGGGGGCATATGAAGCTGTTGTCGACAGTTAGTGAATTAAAAAAAAACTTGGGAGTGCAGTCTGTCCTATGGGGAAAATTCAAATAAAATTCAGTGACTTTGTGATCACTGAACGTTTGTGCACATATTAACAGAAATTTTAAATATTTCCTTGGTAGTTGACCTGGAATCAACCATGCCAGTTCGAAAGCCAGATCATAGTGATCCTCCCACATGGGGATTATCCACATGGGTTCAAATGTTGTACACACGTTTGTTATTTAGATGATGTAGCACATTTTGTAGGTATGGTATACAATGAGTGTTCAAACCACTGTAGATATTAAGCATTTCCAAATGATATAAACACTCATAATGGCCCGTATTTTCCGATGCCTACGGGTGTGTACGAGCTGTGTACACACCCGTAGGGACATCAGAAATGCCGGTTTCAGGCATGCGACGCCTGCCCTAGAGAAGGCCCTCTGCAGGGGAGGGAGAGTTCCGCTTTCTGCAGACCCTCCGCCCGCTGAAAACCCTTAGAAATCTTAGGCCTGGGATACGTGGGCCCTGCGCATTTCGACTGTGGAGCAGAAGTGTCCGGACCTCGGGTAAGTTTGTAGATTTTTTTTTTCCCGATAGGAGGCATCCGCACGCAGGAAGCCTCCTATCGGAAATTATGGGTCAATATGTCTTGAATAATATAAAATAGCTTTTGTAGCCCAGTTGAAACTTTAGTGATATACTAGTAGAAATGCAGGTCTTTATTTGCACTGGGATTTCTCCACATGCATGCAGTTGTCCAGAAACCACTTTCCCCACAGATCAGAGTGATGGAAGCACAGTTACAATATTCCACATATCTCTTTTACACAGGGGTATCTCTCCCTATAAGCAAATGCATTGTGTTTTTTACCACCTTGCTTTTTTTTGTCATCTTGCAGTCGTCGTAATCCAGAACAGCGAGCTGATGTCTGGGAGCCTGGATAAAGGAACTCTGGGGTCAGGTTCCAAGAACAACATCTTCTACATTCTGCTGAGAGACTGGGGGCAGATGGCTGCTGCCGATGCCATGTCTCGTCTTGCTCGGTTGGCTCCTGTCTACCTTTGTAAGTATTTGCAAGTAGTAACTTGGTTGTAAAATGCTGTTGTCTAAATGAATATTGAATTTACCTTGAGAACATCTGTTTTTTTTGTTCTTGGGTATTTTGCAACTTGCCATAGTTGGATTTGAACTCGTGACCTCCGGGTTGCTAATTCACGACCATAACTATTACACTGCCAGTCCCATAAACAACTGTTTGAACAACAAACTGATTTGTTTGGTAACAGCTGAAAAACTAGTCATGTTGCATAGGGCTACAATGCTGGGAGAAATGAGGGAGTGCAACAGAGCCGGAACACTGGGTAAGAAGGCCTAGGAGAAACAAAGGTTGAGTGACTGGGTAAAATGCCCCAAGTGGAGGGTTAATGGAAGGGAGATCGGGGAACTAACAAGGGGGCTGAAAATTGGTTAAAAATGTTTTCCAACAATCTGCTTTATAGTGTCATGTTAGCTTGGGCCAGTGTTAGAATCTGATTGGTTCACGTTAACCATGACGCCTTGGACCAGTGTTAGGATCTGAATCAGTGAATTTTGACCCTTTCTACAATCAGGCAAATATGACAGAGAGAATCGGTACAAGATTTTTAATTATAGATAAATATCATCAACCTGGAATAGATATGCTAGTGCAGGTTACTTCGAAGTTTTCTGTCGTAAGTATTTTGCAAGAACCAAAATAGCTTTTATTCTGTGTTTTACAGATATATGCTGGGCAACATAAGCCTTACTGTTTTTAAATGTTGCAATCACACATTTAATTTGAACAAAATCTGCTTTTTTTGAGGCCTTCAAATCTAAATGGGATTGGATTATGGCCTAATAAAGGGGTTGGAATAAAGTGTAGTAAGGGGATCTTTCACTTTTGCCACCATGTGTGAGCAGTATCAGTGCTGGAACCATATTTCAGCCTTTTTACACCTAGGCTTACTCGGCATTGATTTTGGAATTTATTTTAGATTTGATTTTCAGCTGAGTGGCCGACGTTGGGTTTAATGTGGGGGCTGGATGGTCGAGATTGGGTTTAATGTGGGGGCTGGATGGTCGAGATTGGGTTTAATGTGGGGGCTGGATGGTCGAGATTGGGTTTAATGTTGGGGGCTGACTGGTCGAGATTGGGTTTAATGTGGGGGCTGGATGGTCGAGATTGGGTTTAATGTTGGGGGCTGACTGGTCGAGATTGGGTTTAATGTGGGGGCTGGATGGTCGAGATTGGGTTTAATGTTGGGGGCTGACTGGTCGAGATTGGGTTTAATGTGGGGGCTGGATGGTCGAGATTGGGTTTAATGTGGGGCTGAATGGTTGAGATTGGGTTGGGTTTAATGTGGGGTGTCATAGGTACAGCTGTATATGTTACCACTCCCTGGTGCACCTGTTGAAACTACAGTGACGCTGTGCTGTCATCTGCAGTTTTAATTGCCTGCCTTCTACATTGTTATAGAATCATAGAATGGTTACAGCACAGGAGGAGGCCATTCGGCCCGTCGAGCCCATGCCAGCTCTCTGCAAGAGCACTTCAGCTAGTCCCGTTCCCCCTCCCTTTACCCGTAGCCCTGCAAAGTTTTTTCCTTCAGGTACTTATCCAATTCCCTTTTGTAAGCCACAATTGAGTCTGCCTCCACCACCCTTTCAGGCAGTGCCTTCCAGATCCTAACCACTCGCTGCGTAAAAAAGTTTTTCCTTATGTCACCTTTGGTTCTTTTGCCAATCACCTTGAATCTGTGTCCTCTAGTTCTCGACCCTTCCACCAATGGGAACAGTTTCTCTCTACTCTGTCTAGACCCCTCATGATTTTGAATACCTCTGTAAAATTTCCTTTCCACCTTCTCTGCTCTAAGGAGAACAACCCCAGCTTCTCTAGTCTACCCACGTAACTGAAGCCCCTCATCCCTGGGATCATTCTCGTAAATCTTTTCTGCACCCTCTCTAAGGCCTTCACATCATTCCTAAAGTGCGGTGCCCAGAATTGGACACAATACTCCAGTTGAGGCCGAACCAGTGTTTTATACAGGTTCATCATAACCTCCTTGCTTTTGTACTCTATGCCTCTGTTTATGAAGCCCAGTTTCCCGTATGCTTTTTTAACTGCTTCCTCAACCTGCCCTGCCACCTTCAATGATTTGTGCATACATACCCCCAGGTCTCTCTGTTCATGTACCCTCTTTAGAATTGTACCCTTTAGTTTATATTGCCTCTGCTCGTTCTTCCTACCAAAATGTATCACTTCGCACTTTTCTGCATTAAATTTCATCTGCCACGTGTCCGCCTATTCCACCAGCCTGTCTATGTCCTCTTGAAGTCTATCACTATCCTTCTCACTGTTCACTATACTTCCAAGTTTTGTGTCATCTGAAAATTTTGAAATTGTGCCCTGTACTCCCAAGTCATTAATATATATCAAGAAAAGCAGTGGTCGTAGTACTGACCCCTGGGGAACAATTGATTATTTTAACACTCTACCAACAGTTAAATCCCTGATCTACACACATTATCATTTTTTTTTTGTTTTCACCTAATTGGATGCTTTTCTTGGTTAAATGCACACTTGAACTAAAATTGACAATGGATGAAAGTATATAATTCCTCTGCACTAAAATGCCCCTCTATTTCTAGTAGATAATAGAATTCCTGATGTTAGCAGACCACATAACTGTAATCCTTATCTAGCCATGAAGTGTTTGTTTCCCAGTGCTTCATGCACTAAACATTTTCAATCCACTAATCTGTTTTTGCTAACCATGTACATCTTTTTTTTTCCATAACGTGCACGCCGTGTCGCTGGGCACATAATGTGCGCGCCGTGTCGCGGGCACATAACGTGCGCGCCGTGGCGCCGGGCACATAACGTGCGCACTGAAGAATTAACAATTGTACTACGATTATCCACACTTTATTAATTATCAGTTTGTGTTGCAGTGTTTGAATTTATAATCCTTTTGTAGAATTAATTTAAATGTGCTGAGGCAAAAATATTGCATAGTTCTGTTGGAAGTTGTCAACAGCATTATCTTGATGCAAACATTGCTTTTGACATGTTCCTTTATCGGTGTTTGGCTGTGTTACATTTTATTTTAAGGTTTAATTTTCCATGTTTGTGTTTGTTTTTTTTAAAACCAAGCCAATCGAGGATTTTCTATTGGCATTGGTGATGTAACACCAGGTCAGGGGCTGCTGAAAGCCAAACAGGAGCTGCTTGATGCTGGCTATAAGAAGTGTGATGAATTCATTGAAGCACTCAACACCGGCAAGCTTCAGCAACAACCTGGCTGTACAGCAGAAGAAACTTTAGAAGTAAGGGCTGGTTTATCCTTCCAAAGTGAAAAAAGTATACATTTAAAATGTCATCTGTTTGTCTCTTTCATAAATAATTTACTCATCTTTTTTCAAATTAACAAATGCATTTGGTTCTTGCAGGATACACGGAGCATTTCTTTCAGTTAAATTACAAAATAAATCTGCTTGCACTGTAGAACAGAATGGCTGTAATGAAGAAATATGTTGGCCAGAAACTAGTCTCCATAGCAACACCTAAACTAATCAATTATTTTTGCAAAACCCACAATAAACATGCATTTATACTTTTTGTTAAAGAAAGAAAGGAAAGACTTGCATTTATATAGCCCCTTTCACGACCACTGGACGTCCCAAAGCGCTTTACAGCCAATGAAGTACTTTTTTGAAGTGTGGTCACTGTTGTAATGTAGGAAACGCGGCAGCCAATTTGCACATTTCTCTCGTGAAAATTCAAATAATGATGTGAAAAATAGCTGGCTTCACCTCATACCAAAAATGAGACTGATGTATATCTGTGATTAAACCTTCTGGAAAAATTTGCGTGAAACTTGTTTGTCACAAACTTTCTTCGGCATTTATGGTGTGGACGGTCATGAGTAAAGTTTTTTTTTAAATGCTAATTCTGTAATATGAAAACGATGAAGAGTAGTAGGAATCCTCAAGTATATTGTGCAGTGTTAAAGGTGAAATCATATATTGAGCATTGTGCATTCCTCATTCTCCACTGGAGACCACAAGGTTCAGGTGGAGAAATATATTTTGATGTTAAAGCAGGCCATTTGATGATCAAAATTTGTTCTCAGTGGTCTAACAGCTTAACCACCTTTAATGCTCAAGTAGACAAAGTGTTGACTAGTCTGCTGCCCATCGAATAGTCTGTTTGATACTTGACAACAATTGAAACTGCAAACTTTCATCTGATTTGCATGAGCTGAAGTTCACAAAATATCATTATCTTTCAAAGGATTAATAATTTGATTGTCTTGCGTTCAAAAGCCTGTGCTTCATCCCAGAAAACCTGACTATGTTCCTCTTGCTGCAGGCCACTGCTCGCTGAAGCCAATTTATAAAACACATTTGTCACGTCTACCTAAAATCTTCTAAAAATGTGAAAGAAATATCCCCAGATCATCACGCTCTGCACTTTGGTTTTAGAATAACATTTCGTTCTTTGCTGTTTTCAATTCTATGGTTGATTTAATGAACAAAGCAAAATATGTCTGCTTACATTTTGCCTGAACAGATTTGACATGGTACTTTCACTACTTTCAGGCCTTGATCCTCAAGGAGCTCTCTGTAATTAGAGACCATGCTGGCAGTGCATGCCTCAGGGAGCTGGACAAGAGCAACAGCCCCCTCACTATGGCCCTCTGTGGGTCAAAAGGTAACTGTGCAATTTAGTCATCTTTAAATTGCAAATGCTGTCGCTGGTGTGTGGGTGGATAGCCGTGTTATAGGGATGTTTTAGTCAAATGGACACTGAGTGGGTGTTTAGTCAAAAAACTTCGATACTTTGACCTATTTAGTAATGGGAGAATGTAACATCCTTTTTTTTTAATCAGTCTTTACAGTCGACATCGTTCTAATGTTTTAAGTAGTTGCATATTAGTGCATTTCTTTTCTGCACTCCATATATATGTACACAAAACTAGATGAAGTAGCCCTCTCTTGGTCAGGTTTGGATGTCTAAACTATGAAAATGTATCAAAACCATTGTTTTTGGTTTCAGATTTGTTAATGTACAAGGGATTAATCAAAGATTTTTAGTAATAAAGGTAAACAGTCCCTGGGGTCTTCACAAAGCTTATTAATTATCTGCTAATGTGTAACACATTCTAATGTTGAGAATTTTACTCTAAATATATTTCTTTAGCATTTTAAGGACTACCACAAAATTCAGTACAGTATTTTTACCTTTAATTTCCTCCTTTGCTAAATCACTGACTCTTGCTGGCATATACTTCCATGAGTGTTCACAGACATCTGGTACTGTGCCCATGGATAGTGATTAGTAGTGAGAAGCGAAAATCGGACCAGGTTTCTGCTCCTGATCACTATCCTAAGTTATGCTACGGCCCCAGCTGAAAGGTGCATGTATGTGGTTATCAGGTAACGGGAGGATAAGGCTCACCTGTGATGCTCACACATGAAGAATAGCCACCCGAATGAGCTACCGATGAGCTTCCAGCGCCTTGGGACCATATCCCAAGCAAGAGTCCGCACCTTCAGGAGAGACGTGAAAGCAATATTTAGGTTTGGTAGGTGGGAGTGGCCACTTAAGTTTTACGGGTGTATGAACTTAACCTGCATCATTGTATGAATGTAATCTATGTTACATAACATAAGAAATAGGAGCAGGAATAGACCACTTGGCCCCTCGAGCCTGCTCTGCCATTCAGTAAGATCATGGCTGATCTTGGGCTCAAAGCCACTTCCCTGCCCGCTCCCCATAACCCTTCACTCCCTTATCTTGTAAAAATCTGTCTATCTCCACCTTAAATGTATTTAATGACCCAGCCTCCACAGCTCTCTGGGGCAGAGAATTCCACAGATTTACGACCCTCTGAGAGAAGAAATTCCTCCTCATCTCAGTTCTAAAAGGGCGACCCTTTATTCTGAAACTATGCCCCCGAGTTCTAGATTTCCCCACGAGGGGAAACATCCTCTCTGCATCTACCTTGTCGAGCCCCCTCAGTATCTTGTATGTTTCAATAAGATCACCTCTCATTCTTCTAAATTCCAATGAGTATAGGCCCAACCTGTTCAACCGTTCTGCATAAGTCAACCCCCTCATCTCTGGAATTAACCTAGTGAATCGTCTCTGAACTGCCTCCAATGCAAGTATATCCTTCCTTAAATAAGGAGACCAAAACTGTACGCAGTACTCAAGGTGTGGTCTCACTAATACCCTGTACAGTTGTAGCAGGACTTCCCTGCGTGTAGCACGCCATTCCATTGGTGTAAAGGTAAACAGGGACCAGCTCCAAATACTCTGCCACTGAAACAGTATAACTACAGTTTCAAGTTGATTGAGAGCAGATTGCCGAAACTGCCCCCTCCTCCTTGCTTGCTTCCTTTCTGTCGGAAAGCATCTTTCCTCTTGGGGCTGCTTCCTGGTAGCGCAGTTGCGATCAGTTACTCGCTTACGGAGACAGTTATGGTTCTTTTTAGTATTTTGTTTAAACCACAATTTCTAACCTCTAGGAATAAATACTAGCATTTTCCTTTTAATCTCCCATAATGTATTAACCCTGTAGTAATGAACACTCTTTAACAGGCTCCTTCATCAACATCTCCCAGATGATTGCCTGTGTAGGACAGCAGGCTATTAGTGGATCCCGTGTTCCTGATGGTTTTGAGAACCGATCTCTACCTCACTTCGAAAAGCATTCCAAGGTGAGCAGCCCACTTATTTAGACGAAGCTCCCATCATCACTTGGCTTTATGTTCATCTCTTCTAATAATTCAGTTACAAATCTACTGTGCAACTTCTAATTAATTTTGCAAATCTCTTTGCGCAGCTTCCAGCAGCAAAGGGCTTTGTTGCAGACAGTTTCTATTCTGGCTTAACTCCAACAGAGTTTATCTTCCATACCATGGCTGGTCGTGAGGGCCTGGTAGATACTGCTGTCAAGACAGCAGAAACTGGATACATGCAGGTAATGGCAGAATTTCACATCTTTGTAATAATGAGCGGTGTGGGAAGTATTGACTTGTTCCTACGATCAGATTTGATGCTCGCCTAATCTGTTTGAACCACTTTCTTTTCCGTCAAAAGCAAAATTTGGAAAAAGTCGCTGGGTGTCATTGTAGGGCGTAGCATATTCTAGCAGTATTTAGTTGCAGAACAAGTGTGAATCTCCGTCCTAAGCAGCATTCCCGCTAAGCTGGGCGGCCGCGCAGCGGTTTGGAGGTCCCGCGCAGGCCGCTCGCCGGCTTTTATACGGGAGAAACCGCACATGCGCGTAAATTTGAATGGGCCACGCAGCCAGTTAAAGGGACCGCGCAGGACAAAAAAAATTAGAGGGTACATTGATCCTAAGTGTGCATAATTTGTAAAACACTCTCAATGTTAATGACCAAATCTTTGACTAATCCATGCTGTTTATCTTGGCTTTGTTTTCCATTCCAATATGCAGTAAAATTTTGGTAGTATAACCTCTAGCACATTGTCCTAAGTATTCCATGCACAATACAGCTCAATTATAATATCATCTATGTCGCCTGAAATAGTGTGCTGCCTCTACCTCCTTTTCTTCCTCCTCTCCGCCCCCACCACAGAATCAGGTGATTCGTGCTCGAACTACACTGATGGTAAATTACACTGAGAACTTGGTTCCGCGTAGATAATTATTCCGGGTAGGCAGCAATCTTTCTTGTTTGCTGTGGAGGAGGTAAATGCCAAAGGCTACCTTTAAAATTCTAACCCCTGTTGAACCTTAAGGCAATCCTTAAGAGAATCTTTGCAGTTCAGGTAATGTGACTGCCTCGATTATGTCACGATTTTTTTTATTTCCAGGAAAGTCTTATTAACTTATTACAAATGAGATGTCTGAGCCTCGTGACATTCCACTGCTTGGAAGAGTAACTTGCACCATTGAAGACTATTTGGCCCTAAATTTTCCTCAACATTTTACCAACAAATAGGTGGAACTCAATTGGGCTGTCTGTGTTTTAATACCTTTAATAGCATTCTTACTATTTTATATGTATATCTGCAATGTGACTGAAGTTATTTAACTATTAGAGCTTATTCTAGTGTGTCTTTAGATGTATTCTCAATCTTGATTGGTGTATTTCATTTACCTTCTGTATTGCATACTTTCTGGATTTTTCTAAAAGTGCAGAAAGAATGTATAAAAATAATTTGGAAGGCCATCTATGAAACCAACAATAAAACATTTTCCAGCTTTGAAAGTGAAAACCTGAACATTGTATTCTTCATTGTGCATCCTGCACACACCAGGTTATTAACTGGAGCCAGATCTGATCAGCATTCTGGGGAAACCACTTGGTGGATGACATCTGGTATGGCCCACTTCACTGGAGAGGCCCTGCCTGTACTGGAATCATCATCATCATCTTAGGCAGTCCCTCGGAACCGAGGATGACTTGCTTCCACATTAAAAATGAGTTCTCAGGTGACTGATGAGTCCAATGCGGGACCGACAGTCTCTGTCACAGGTGGGGCAGACGGTGATTGAAGGGGCGGGTGGGTGGGGTGCTTGGGTTGACGTGCGCTGCTTGCGCTTGGCTTCCGCTTGCTCCCGGCGAAGAGACTCGAGGTGTTCGGCGCCTGCTCGGATGCTTCTTCTCCACTTTGTGTGGTCTTGGGCCTGGCAATCCCAGGTGTCAGTGGGGATGTTGCACTTTTTCAAGGAGGCTTTGAGGGTGTCCTTGAAGCGTTTCCTCTGCCCACCTGGGGCTCTCTTGCCGTGCCGGAGCTCAGAGTAGAGCGCTTGTTTTGGGAGTCTCGTATCGGGCATGCGGACAATGTGACCCGTCCATCGGAGCTGATCGAGCGTGGTCAAAGCTTCGATGCTGGGGATGTTGGCCTGAGCGAGAACACTGAATTTGCAGGATCTTGCGGAGGCAGCGTTGGTGGTACCTCTCCAGTGCTTTGAGGTGCCTGCTGTACATGGTCCATGTCTCTGAGGCATACAGGAGGGCGGGTATCACTGCTGCTCTGTAGACCATGAGCTTAGTGCCGGGTTTGAGGTCCTGGTCTTCAAACACACTCTTCCTCAGGCGACCGAAGGCCTCCACCCAGAGGTTCACCCCGGTACTGCGGGGTATGCTCTGGTTGATAGCCAAATGGAAAAGATTAGAACAACCTGGGCTTAAATCTTTCATCAGCCCATCTACTCCCCCCTAATCTGCATGTCAAAAAATGTTACAAAGGTGCATTACCCACCAGTGCTTTCTCCCAGAGCCTTGCAAAACTCCAGCACTGTGTGTACATTTTATAACATTCTACAAAGTAGATAACATTTCTTCTTACACTTACTGCTCTTTTTGTCTTTGGAGTACAGTCATGGAAGGTAAGAGGGCATGACTAACGTGTCTGTATCGGGCATCTGTCCTTCTATATTTTTTTAAAGCCATTTCCGAGAGCAATATAGTTTTAAGTATGAACTTATTTATCTGTCCGTAGATGTTCAGTACCCCGATACATTTGGAATACAGTTGCAGTGTTTAGTGTACAACAGTCTGTTCTGAAGATATTTTTCTGTTTGTGCTTTTTTTTTTTCCCCCCCAGAGACGTCTGGTTAAATCTTTGGAGGATCTTTGCACACAGTATGATCTAACTGTCCGCAGCTCAACTGGTGACATTATCCAGTTTATCTACGGCGGAGATGGCTTAGATCCAGCTGCTATGGAAGGCAAAGATGAACCTTTAGAGTTTAAGCGGGTGCTGGATAACATTCGGGTAATGAGATTCTGTTTCTAACTCTTGTTGATGTGGTGCGTACCGTAATATGCTATGCTTTGGCTAGTTTCGTAAACTTTAAAGCTTGTGTTGTTTCTACCAACTCCAGGTTAAACTATGTTTCTGCCAGCTTGAGGTCAAATATATTCAAGGAATGCCCTTTGGTTACAGGCTTAATTGTCATGAGTTTATATATATATATACTACTTTTTTGAAACCTGTTTAGAAAAAGAACATGCTGAAATTATTATTATTGTATCATGGTTCATGTCAAGTGGTATTATCCAAGCAATAGTACAAACCAAAATATATTGTTATAGAATAGCACAACAGAGTCTGCGCCGGCTCTTTCCAAGAGCAATCCAGTTAGTCTCACTCCCTCACTCTTTCCCCATATCCCTGTATTTTTTTTCTCCTTCAAGTATTTATCCAATTCCCTTTTGAAGGCTACTATTGAATCTGTATCCACCGCCCCATCAGGCTGTGCATTCCGAATCCTAACCACTCGTTGCGTTAAAAAAGTTCTTCCTCAGGTCGCCTCTGGTTCTTAAGCCAATCACCTTAAATCTGTGCCCTCTGGTTATCGACCCTTCAGTCATTGGAGACAGACTCTCTTTATTTTCTCTATCTATATCCTTCATGATTTTAAACACCTCTATCAAATCTCCTCTTAGCCTTCTCTGCTCCAAGGAGAACAACCCCAGCTTCTCTAGTCTATCCACTAACTGTATTTCCTCATCCTTGGAACCATTCCAGTAAATCTCTTCTGTACCCTCTCCAAAGCCTTCACGTCCTTCCTAAAGTATGGTGCCCAGAATTGGACGTTATACCTCTCCTCCCTTAATTTCACCACTGTAGAACTGTTAAATGCATTTTTCTCAGTTCTGAGAATTGTGGATTTTCCCAGGTTAGTAAGAACTCTTAAACTTCTGAACTGAGATAAATGTTCAGTTGTAAAACTTGTACTGAGAAGATTAATTGATTTCCCAAAAGTTTATTTGATCTCGCGGTTTCTGCCACCTCCTCCCATCATCACCACACACATCCACACAATTTTCACGGCTGTTCTGGCCCCACCGGTCCATGTCCAGTAGGCAGCCTTCTTTCTGGTTTCTGTCCATATTGCTGTTGAACTAGTCACAAGATTTTTTGTGAAAGAGTATGATGACCGTCCCTTCAGTATTGCCACCATACAGCAGTGTGGATGAGCTGAGAAATTCACTGGAGTTGAGAGATTGAACCTCTATGCGGCACCCTTGGCTGCACCCAGTGCTTATGATGGAATCTTTACACCTATCTGTGAGAATTAAGTTGTTCTTGGGGATAAGAGAGAGACTTTAATTCTATCAATCTCAGTTCCATTAAGAACCGGAATCTAACAGAAGTTGTGTTAGTACATGCTTAAATTAATTTTCACAATGGAATTTGAAAAAGAGAAACTGTTTTCTCACGAATATATGTAAGTAAAAATTCAACAAATGTCTGCATGTTTTTCAGGACCTTAGTGTTGTTTTGAATTTCTTAAGCACTGGACAAAAGACTTCTACTCCTCAAAAAATCTTTAATACAGTTCTTGTTCTGCAAGGCAGCTAAGCTCACATCCCTCTAACCTACCTCCGTAGTGTTCAATCTTGTTTGAAAAATTCTTCCATTTCATTGCAGTATTCCTGTATACTGCCAATCTTGCTGTTTCTAAAAGATTCTGTGACTTGCTTAGTAAAATTGGGATTTAAATTAAGGCAACTTTGACAGAAAACGAGGGATCTCTGTCTATCCGTGACTACTGAATTCCTAAAGACGGAATGGACCGACCGGGAAAGAGGCTATTACTTCAAGTTCAAACACTGAAAAACACCTGTTAATATGCTATAATATATGTTGAGTCTGCTTTGTGCAGTGGCAAAATAAACAGGATTCTGTGTCACTTTGTTCACTCAAGTTTAGCAAAAACCTTCTGTTCATTTTGTGAAAACTTATGTATTCAGCATATAAAATAACAATTCTAGTATAATTTGGCTGGTTCCTTGTACTCTTCATGTCAAAAACAATTGTCGTGTGAGTGCTTGTTATCCCTGGAGACAGCCCTGTTGGCGTGTTACAGTTCATGGAAATGTTTGATCCACAATGAGTAAAGCTTAGCTGAACTGCTAACTGTACAGAATATACTCCTGTGTGTTATGCAGGTATAGTCACAGCAGTGTCAGATGGTTTCATTTGAAAGCTTTTTTTTTTAAAGAGTATTTTTGCTTTTCTTCCCTCCTAGGCCATTTACCCGTGCCACAGTGAACCGGCGCTGAGTAAGAATGAAGTGGTTGCAGCTGCCGAGGCGATTATGAAGAGAAGCGAGTTTCTGTGTTGTCAAAATGAATATCTGCAGGTTAGCAGAGTTCTCATTCTCTTTACATCAAAGCATATTGTATGTTAGATGGAGAATGCAGCCTTTGTTTCCTATTGTGTTTCACTTCTTCCTTGTATTGACGAATCTATCCCATTTCTAAAGGCTCTAACTGGGACTGGTTGTGAGAAGTACATTGAGGTAATGGTGTTATAGTTGTGTGGTTTGGGCATTTTCGTCTTACAGAACCTCACTCACTGTAAATGCCTCCCCTAATGCACTGGCTGATTTTGCTGCTAGCTCCTCAATGTAACCTTTAAAGCATCTACAAAAAAAAAGATTTATAGTCAGTCACTTTAGGTACCCCCGCATCAGGAGGCTTTAATACGTTGCTCCTTGTGTATTGAGGAACACACTAGTAGCACAAGCAATTGTCTTGCTGCACATCTAAATCTCAAGTCAGTGATTCCCACCAGGCTCATCCTGGAAGTTCAGGTTTTTAATTCTTTTTAGTATTGGTAGGAAATTTTGGAGGACTTGGAACCCTTTTGTGCCCATTGTCCCACACTAGATTATCAACATGTGTGTTTAAATCAAGCATCAAAAGAGCAACCCCTACAATACCATTATAGGCATCTCCCACGCTGATCTTTCCACACCCTCTCTGTGAGATTGCGACTCTGTCAAATTATGAGTAGTTTTGCACTGTTGATTTAGAGCCTCAAGGAACTGGGCTTAAATAACCCAAAATTATTACATCCTTGCAGTTAACATAACATAGCTGTGATCCCATTAGTCTGAGCTGAATTCAAATCCCAATCTTATAGCTGATGAAACTATCCCCTGTGTTACTCTGTCTCTCGTAATTGATTTGTTCCAAGTTACTTTCCGTGGGGGGTATTTAGAACATACCGTGAGGGAATAGTTTCAGTTTTAATAAGAAAAAAAGGAGGGAATGTAATGGGATGTGGTTTCACGCTTGCTATCCTTGCACCTTTCTAATTACAACCATTTTGCCATGGTACATGTCAAGTAGAGGTACTTATGTATAACAAGAAAGGGAAAACCAGAAGGAGAGCCATCCCTGGACTGCTTTTTCACATTTCTTAATGCTGGTCTGAAAAACGCCACTAACCCAGGAAAAGATCAGGAACCACATGCTCGACAACACAAAAAAGTAATGCCCGAAGAGGGGACCTGATGGTTCTAAACATCCACTCCTCCTTCATCTCGTCTGTTTTTGCCCTCCAGCTGTCTTTTTTGCTTCCTAACAAGAGGAAATAATTTCTCTGTAGCTAACCTTTTGAATCCCTTTATCATTTCAAAGACCTCCATCGGATCACCCCTCAACCTTCTAAACTCAAGGGAATACAAGCCTAGTTTATGCAAGCTGGTCTCATCATTTAACCCTTTACGCGCTGGCATCATTCTGGTGAATCACCGTTGTACCAGATATGAGGCCAATACATCCTTTGAGGTGTGGTGCCCAAAACTGTACGCAGTTCTCCAGACGGGGTCTGACCAGTTGCTCTGTGCAACTGAAGCATAACTTCCTCCATTTTATATTCCAGCCCCCTTGAGATGAAGACCAACATTCCGTTAGCCTTTTTGATTACTTTTTGAACCTGTGCACTAGCATTTGGTGATTTATGTACCTGGACACCCGAAACCCTTTGCGCTTCCATAGTTACAACTCTTTCGTCATTTGGAAAATATTCCGTTTGGTCTTTCTTGGATCCAGAGTGGATGACCTCGTAATTCATCACATTGAAATCCATCTGCCACAGTTTTTCCAACTCACTAAATCTGTCTGTGTCCCTTTTGTAACTTCCTGCTCCCATCGACACAACTTACTGAGCCTCCTAACTTTGTGTCATCTGCAAACTTGGGTATACACCTCTCTGGGGGTGAAAATTGACATGGGCGGGTGGTGCAAAACAGACAGTATCGCTTTTGCGACACGCCAATATTCCGTTCTATTGAAGTCAAATCTAATGGGTGACCGATGCGAGGCTGCCTGTTTTGCGTCCCTGGCCGTGTCCAGTTTCACCCTCTTTCTTCCTTCACCTAAGTCATTGATATATATGGTCAAAAGCTGAGGCACCAGTACAGATTCCTGGGGAACACCACTTGTCACATCCCGCCAATCAGAGTACATCCCCTTTTATACCTACTCTCTCTCCCCTACTTCCCAACCAATTACCAGCCCATGTCACAAGGTAGCAATGGTCAGCACCTTGCTGGATAATTATCAGCGTTGGAAACCCTTGCTATTGATTTCTGCTCTTCCTTACCTTTGGGGCAGAGGTCAGTTGTTGCACTTTCTTCCCCACCGTGGTATTGGGTGAGATTAGCCAAGGATGGATCAAGGATTGAGTTTAAGATGATGCCTGTCTCTATGGCTCAATGCAACATCACACAGTGTGTTTACCCACTTGCTAGTGTCCTCAAATCTTAATATTCAGCATTACCCATTAGACTGGTGTGACGGGGTGAATATAGCTGGGAGTCTTCAGCTGCTTGATTGTGAGTGGAAAGTGCATGAATATTTTGGATGTATTGACTTGGCATGGTGTGTGTTTTAAAAGACCTTCTAGTTATGATACAGGCTTCTCCAGATAATCTTTCTTGTGCCTAGTGCAAAGGACGGCTTCCGCAGCCAAGCCTGCTTCCTGTGTCCACAAAGTACTTCAGGGCGTAGTGTACCTGGGGTGAATAATAAACGCCTTGTTCTGCCGATGAGCTCGAGTACGAGCTGCCTCATGATCTCTGGATTTCTTTGATAGGGAAATGACAACGCTGACCGACTGTACAGCACAAGCAATAAACTATGAATTAGGTTAATTAAGAAATAAAATTGGAAGAAGTAAGAGCAAACACAACTGGTTTTACTAGATTAGATTACCAACTCCAAGTCTTTTCCAAAACAAGTTTTAATATGATCTGCCGTTCATCTGTAATGACACTGAGCTTGGACTAGTGAATGGGATGTGTCGTTTATACATAAAATAGCTGTTCATTTGAATTGAAATCGTGCAAAAAAGCCTCCTGTGCTGTTTAGTTTAAATTCAGGTTTTTATTCAAGCAAAAGAGACTTTGAATTCACAGGACGAGACTGTATTTTAACCTTTCTGAAATTAAATTGAATTTTAATATGAACATTCCAGGAATCTCGTATTCTAAATCTGAGAAATATACACGAATTGAGGAATTTATTTATTCAGCTCTGCATCACTGGTAAATAATTGGATTTCATGCAAAAAGTTCTGAATATTGAATCTGACTGTTCTACTTTCATTAGGCAATCAGAACTTTTATCAAGGATTTTTCTGATAGGATCAAGAAAACTCGAGACAAGTACGGCATTAATGACAATGGAACTACCGAGGTATTGAATTCAATATTGCATTCTTTAATAAAAGTTTATAGTGCATGTCAACATGCAGACAAGAGGGGATATGATTGGTCTCATTGATAGAATGTAATGTTGGATTCAAATGGTAACATTACTTCTTTGGGAATTTCAGCATTAATAAAATTGGGTAAAATATGTTCACTTTGTACTCTAATGGCATGCGTTTTGGTTGGATTATTTAACTAATCTTTAATTATTTCTCTAGCCCCGAGTTCTATACCAGTTGGACCGAATTACTCCTACACAGGTGGACAAATTTCTAGAAACCTGTAGGGACAAGTACATGAGGTGAGACGCAACTGTGCAGGACTGAGGTTCTGTTTTGGGTGTAAATTGTCATCAGATTCCAGGATTCGCCCTCTAACAATATAGCTTGCGTTGCACACAGTATTTTTTTTTATTAAGTATTCTTTTTGTGCAATTGCAACAGTTAAGTTTTAGCAGCTAAAAGTTTTTCTTTTGCTCCATTTGGAGAACCTTTTCATTAAACGTTGAACAACGCTATTGACGCTGGAGCTGATTTTGCAAAAGCTGATGTCCTTTGCCTTTCACGATCTTGTTACATGAGCTGCGCAGAGACATGAGCCGTCCTTTTTCATAGGAGTTCCTTCATTGATGTAATTTTGAGGATTTTCACTGAGTTTGGGAATTTGGAACAAAAGCGCCTGATGAAAACCTAGTCAGAGATTAAATTATACTTTTGTTGGCTTTTTCCGAGTCGCAAGCGGTTTTGAAGCATGCTTTCTAGTTGATCCATATGGAACTGATTTCTTTAGATTCCGTTTTTTTTGCTTGCACGGGAGCGTTTTTGAATGACTTGAGCTTTGATTCAATGCAGAAAGAGACCAAATTTGCATTGCGACATCACCAGCCATGCTAAAACGTTTAGTGGATGTTGCAGGCTTGTGGAATTTATCTAGAATCATAGAAATTCACAGCACAGAAGAAGGCCATTCGCCCCATCTTGTCTGTGCCGGCCGAAAAAGAGCTATCCACCCTAATCCCACTCTCCACCAGCACTTGGTCCGTAGCCTTGTAGGTTACGGTACCTCAAATGCATAGCCGAGTACTTTTTAAATGTGATGAGGGTTTCTGCCTCTCGCACCCTTTCAGGCAGTGAGTTCCAGACCCCCACCACCCTCTGGGTGAAAAAAGTTCTCCTCAACTCCCCTCTAATCCTTCTACCAATTACTTTAAATCTATGCCCCCTGGTTATTGACCCTTCTGCTAAGGGAAATAGATCCTTCCTATCCACTCTATCTAGGCCCCTCATAATTTTATACACCTAATTAGGTCTCCCCTCATCCTCCTCTGTTCCAAAGAAAACAACCCCAGCCTGTCCAATCTTTCCTCATAGCTAAAATTCCCCAGCCCAGGCATCATCCTCGTAAATCTCCTCTGTACCCTCTCTTGTGCAATCACATCCTTCCTGTAATGTGGTGACCAGAACTGCACGCAGTATTCTAGCCTGCGGCCTATTGGTGCAATCTTACTTGAAGTGTATTTAGATTTATTCCTGGCTGGTGAAATAGGTAAACTTTATTAGAATTCAACAAGAAAAAAAAGAACTTGCATTTATATAGTACCTTTCATTGCCTCAGGATGTCCCAATGAAGTACTTTTGAAGTGTAATGTAGGAAACACGGCAGCCAATTTGCACACTGCAAGCTGCAACAAACAGCAGAGAGAATGACCAGATAATTTATTTTAGTGATGTTGGTTGAGGGATAAATATTGGCCAGGACACCGGGGGTAATGTCCCTGTTCTTCGAATAGTTCCATGGGACCTTTTACATCCACCCGAGAGAGCAGACGGGGCCTCGGTTTAACGTCTCATCCGAAAGACGGCACCTCCGACAGTGCAGCACTCCCTCAGCACTGCACTGGAGTGTCAGCCTAGATTGTGTGTTCAAGCCTCTGGAGTGGGGCTTGAACCCACAACCTTCTAAATCGGAGGCGAGGGTGCTACCCACTGAGCCACGGCTGACCCCTTAAACTAACTGTTCTATCTAAGCCTTTTAATTCTGATTCAAATTTGCTGTCAACTTAAACAGTTGATCAGAATCATGCACACAAGTTAGGCCCCACACACACTTGTATCAGGTGTGCAATCTGTTTTGTGGGAAGCTTGTGTTGTGTGGAAATCAGATGTGTTATATGATAGTACTAGCTAGAATTGAGAATTTATTGTCCAAGGTAAGGTTATGATTTTGTTGGATAGATAGTGTGTGTGCCCTGATGTTGTCATGGATAAATACAGGTTATACTACCACCAGCAGATGGAGCAAAAACCTCCAGGAAAGATTGGCCATTCTTCACAAACATATCCTATGAATAACTAAGATGTTAGCTACAGTACCTGCCTTTGTTTTAATAAGCTGTATTTTCAATCCTGTGCAATGGAATCCAATTGTATATAGTAGGGATGAAAGACTTCAGTTACATCGAGAGACTAGAGAAACTGGGGTTGTTCTCCTTCGAGCAGAGAAGATTAAGGGGAGATTTGATAGAGGGGTTCAAAGTCTTGAAGGGTTTTGATAGAGTAAGTAAGGAGAAACTGTTTCCAGTGGCAGAAGGGTCGGTAACCAGAGGACACGGGTTTAAGGTGATTGCCAAAAGAACCAGAGGCGGCATGCGGAAACATTGTTTTGTGCAGCGAGTTGTCATGATCTCGAATGCATTGCCTGAGAGGGTGTTGGAAGCAGATTCAGTAATAACTTTCAAAAAGGAATTGGATAAATACTTGAAAAGGAAAATTTTGCTGGGCGATGGGGAAAGTGCAGGGGAGTGGAACTAATTGGAGAGCTCTTTCAAAGAGCCGGCACAGGCACGATGGGCCGAATGGCCTCCTTCTGTGCTATATCATTCGATAATGGACACAAAGTCTCTAATAACCAGAACTGAAATGACCGCCATATTAAGAAAGAGAGTGAGAATTAATGTATGTAAGTTTATCTGCAGTCAAATCTTATCGTAACAAAATCTGATCTTACAAAACTATTATTGGAAACGGTTTCATTTTCTTCTGATTCCACCTTTGGTTTCTGTACAGATAAATCAAAACCTCAGTAAGATAACTCCTGATGCAAACTTTGTATTTGAAGAGACTTGATAGTATTTGGACTGTACCAAGAGTTTAATCATTGATCAGAAGTCACTGTTGCATTTATTCTGATCTCTCTCATTTATTCTGACCTCTTGCATATTTGTCCCTTTAACAAGAGCTCAAATGGAGCCAGGTTCTGCTGTTGGTGCCTTGTGTGCACAGAGTATAGGAGAGCCAGGCACGCAGATGACCTTGAAGACTTTCCACTTTGCTGGTGTAGCTTCCATGAATATTACTCTGGGCGTACCCAGAATAAAAGAAATCATTAATGCATCAAAATCTATAAGGTAAATCCAGATATAGTTCTGTTTCTCTGCATGGTTTTCGTTTTTAATGCATTGAGGTGTGAATTTTAAATCGGCTTGTGTACAAGTTTTTAAATTACAATGAATATCCACTGGTACTGATTATCCATTTACAGCTTTTTTAACATGGCTGCCTCAAACCGAATGTAATTTAGAAAGCTAATCATTGATTTTCTTCTGTCCGTTTTCTCCTGCATGGATATTTATTTCGACACAACTTCATTTTCAGGTGGGGGGGCGCTGGAGTTAAAGGGTTAGGAAGGGGTGAGGGTACAAGAAGGAGTCAAAACGTTCTGGTCATGGATTGATGCATGGAACACTAGATGTGGCTCCCGTTTCAGCCAAGAGAAAGGTCTATAGAAAAATAGGAGCAGGAGTAGGCCATTCGGCCCTTCGAGCCTGCTCCACCATTCAATATGATCATGGATGATCCTCTATCTCGATACCATATTTCCGCTCTCTCCCCATACCCCTTGATGCCTTTTGTGTCTAGAAATCTATCTATCTCCTTCTTAAATATATTCAGTGACTTGGCCTCCACAGCCTTCTGTGGTAGAGAATTCCACAGGTTCACCACCCTCTGAGTGAAGACATTTCTCCTCATCTCAGTCCTAAATGTCCTACCCCGTATCCTGAGACTGTGACCCCTCGTTCTAGACCCCCCAGCCAAGGGAAACATCCTCCCTGCGTCTAGCCCTGTCAGAATTTTATACGTTTCAATGAGATCCCCTCTCATTCTTCTAAACTCTAGTGAATTACAGGCCTAGTCGACCCAATCTCTTCTCATACGACAGTCCTGCCATCCCTGCCATTCTATATGGTGGAATGAGTCAGTGCCTACGCTTCATACCTCTGCCAGCTTAGTCAAGAGTTGCCAAAACTTCCCCACCTACACCAAGCAAGTTCAAGTGACTGTCAGTTCCTTGGATTCAATGCACAGATTTCTTCGAGGGTAGTCGATTGTTCCACTGCTTTAAATTCCAGATCACCCTTATATATATATTAATCACTTGAAGATTATGGACAAGTTTGTTTTCCAAACTTTCTTCCAGACCAGCTCACCTCAAAACATGGATAGTAGTTAACCTGCTAATATTTCACTTTGCTTACAGCACCCCAATTATTACAGCACACCTTGATCAAGATGACGATGCTGACTTTGCTCGACTGGTGAAAGGAAGAATTGAAAAGACTCTACTAGGAGAAGTAGGTCAATCTCTATATTCTATTGAAAACACACACCGTTCAGGTTAAATCCTCATTTCACCTGCATTCTTGCCGGCGTGTGCAGCAGATGGGGCGACAGGTTTCTTTCTGTAAAATTCGAGCGCTGAGACCACGCACCAGGCATTTTAGGTACTCCTTCGCAAGCTACAGGATGCCCCTCATTCACGGCCACGATAACCTTCACCCGAGAGAACTACATGGCTGCTAGGACGCCAGGAGTATTCTACACGCTCAGGTGCACCACTGATGATAAAGTGAGAAAGATGACAGTTGGAAACCCTGGTTTAGACATCTGGTTTGGTTCAAGTGAAGAGGATTTGCTCTCCCTCGGCACTGTTTTGTTCTAAAAAGCAAAGGACCTAGAAGTCTGGGATGAGAAAAGGCAGTTTTGTCCGTCGGGGTCCGTCCTTCCAGCGCGCTGTCAAGTACTCTCCATAACCCTCAAAGCACCAGTGACACACTGGCTTGTTGCGATGCAGTCAGAATACCGGGGCCACCAACAAGATGACTTCTCAAGTGGTCGTTCTCTCAGCTGCACAGTTAAAAATCCCATCAAAAGTTGAGCTGGTTGCCTCCGTGACGTAACTGCATCAACCTTTGCAGTCTTGAGCAATGGCTTTCAAGTCTCCCATGCAAATATTTTTCAAATGTTGACATTCCTACAAATCATAGAATGGTTACAGCACAGTAGGAGGCCATTCGGCCCGTCGAGCCTGTGCCAGCTCTCTACAGGAGCACTTCAGCTAGTCCCACTACCCCCCCCCCCCCCCCCGCCCTTTCTCTGGCCCTGCACATTTTTTTCCTTCAGGTACTTATCCAATTCCCTTTTGAAAGCCACGATTGAATCTGCCTCCTCCACCCTTTCAGGCAGTGCCTTCCAGATCCTAACCACTCGCTGCAGTGGGAACAGTTTCTCGCTATCTACTCTGTCCGTTATCAGCATGGCCTTTTCTCTGTATTTGGGCACTGAGTGAAACTGGCAGAAGGGTATGAGACCACAGTGGGCGCTTCAGCCTTGATAACTTGTGGGGCGGTGGGGGAGGGAACTATTTTGCTGGTTTTCATCTAATCCAAGGCCAAATTTTACAATCTGGATCGTATCCAAAAAATGGGTGGTTAAATCCCAGAGAAAGAAAGAAAGACTTGCATTTATATAGCGCCTTTCATGACCACCGGACATCCCAAAGCGCTTTACAGCCAATGAAGTACTTGTGAAGTGTAGTCACAGTTGTAATGTAGGAAACGCAGTAGCCAATTTGCGCACAGCAAGCTCCCACAAACAGTAATGTGATAATGATCAGATAATCTGTATTTTAGTGATGTCGATTGAGGGATAAGTATTGGCCAGGACAGCAGGAATGTTTTTGTTTAAAATTATTTAGTGTAGGGTTAAAATCATAGCTTCTGACATCAGAGTAGCTTTATTACAGTATTGGGGTTTGTTTCAGCAACATAGTGAGAGGAGGAATTTTCTTTTAAAGATCCTGGAATTGCCCAGAACTGTGGATAGTTTAAGGGCTGAATTATTCAGGTGATGTCCAGTTGCTGTTGCTTGCACTGCTTTGTTCAAGGAGCCTGGCAGGGATTTATACAAGTGGCCACCAAATCAGAATCCGTTTGATTTGCTGCCAGGTTTAAAAGCTGCACTGCAAGGTTTGTTACTTTATGCACTACGGACAGAGCAGAAGATTCACAATATTTGTAGAAGATACTTGAACTTTGAACCAGCAGGTTCTGTGTAAATGGGAAAGTTTGAGGGTAGTGTCAGATTGTTCCTGCACCCGTGGAGGCAGATAAAAGTCCCCCAGTGACTGATACATGAACTGGGGAGGATGAATAAAAACAAGAATATCCTCCTTCCTGGTGGAACGGATTTTGTTTATGGGAAATCTTGTGCTAACCTTGGAAAATGCAAGAGATTTGATGTGTGTTAACTAAAATATGTAACTGGAAGCAAGTCTTTTTTTAATTCCAGTTGTTGCAAATTTTTGCAGATTTCGGAGTACATTGAAGAGGTTTTCCTGCCCGATGACTGCTTCATTCTCGTCAAGCTTTCCCTGGAAAGAATCAGACTTCTGAGACTGGAGGTAAATGGTGAATGTACTGGGATTTGCCCCTCTCTTTCAGAAAATCTTCTCACCGCCCCTTCTTTCCTAGAGGCAATGACTCCTCGGGGGGGTATACAGTTCCATGGGCTTCTGTTGCCCACATGTCCATTATCCATGTATAAATCTTCACAGTGAATGTCGGCAGTCTTTTCAACTGCAGGGGCAATAATAACTAGACCTGATCTTGCTTATGCCTGATATCACAGCTATGCTTCACCAGGGTCACCGGACAGCAATCAGGAGCAGGAATCCTGACCAAGTTTCCCCTCTCTGACTTAAAGCGTCACCCTGGCCGAAATCTGGTAAATCTGCCTGGGACATTCCTTCTCTGCAAGTCTGCTACTTACTGGATAAACTTGCTAAACCATTAATGACGCGTAGTTTGAATCCACCGAGGAAAAGGAAGTACGGGTAAAAGACCTGGTGTAACATCCGCATCCCATCAGCCCCATTTTCCTCCCTCTCCTACCACCCATCAGTCATGTCATCTCCGAGTAGATACAAAAAGAAAAAAACTGAGACCAATTTAGGGGGAGAAAACTTTTGGAAGTTCCTGCCCGACCCCCCAAGTCGATCAAACAAGTTCTGGGAGACACCTCCCCTAGCACCCGCCTACCTTCTATCGCAGTTATGTTGGCCACTCTCGGGAACTTCTCAACCTCCCTTTTGAACACTTGCACCGAATCCACGCTCGCTGCACGAGCCAGCAACATATTCCAGAGGTCAAAGACTCTCTGCGGGAAAGAAGTACCTTCCAACATCTAATCTTAAGCAACTTGTACCCGTGTCCCTAAGCTATCTAGCATCCACGTGGTCCGAGTCTAATCCTTTTTTTTAATTTTACGGACCTCAGTGAAATTTCCTTGAAGGCCATGCTTTTCTCGAGTTAAAAGGTCCCATCTCTTTAAGCTTATTGTGGTAACTCGGGGTATAGATCTACTCTGAACCTTATCAGGGGCTTCTATTATCACCCACTGTGTAAGGAGACCAAAAGTGAAAAACATTTGCTTGTATTATAAATACTCCAAGTTAACATACGAGTTATATATGCAGACAATATATCTGCAAATTTTACAGTATAACTGGGAGGGTATAATTATATATAATTACAATAGGCCACAGCGTCACTGGCTAGTGTGAATTGGCCAGAATTCCACTCTCTGTATTTATGCATGGGTGGTGTTCTTCATTATATTTTTTAAGTGAATTATAAAGAGTTGCACTGCTGGCATCCATGCTGTTGCACACCAACTGGCGTCACTTGATGGTAGACATGCGGAATGGAACCCTATTCATTTGGCCACCTAGTGACCACGTCAAGCACTCCCAAGTCCCTCTACTGTTACATAGCCCCAGCAAAAGTGCTTCAACCAACCTCTCGAGCATAACAGCAGAAAATGCTGGAAACACTCAGCCGGCCAGGCAGCATCCGTGGAGAGAGAAACAGAGTTAACGTTTCAGGTCTGGGACCCTTCATCAGAACTCAGAAGAGCATACCTTACTGTGCGAGTGTGGCTAAAGAAAAGTCATCTTTATTCTGATATCTTGATTTCAAGGTGAATGCAGAAACGGTGAGATACTCCATCTGCACGTCGAAGCTGCGGGTGAAACCAGGCGACATTGCAGTTCACGGAGAAGCGGTGGTGTGCGTCACACCTCGAGAGAATAGCAAAAGTTCAATGTACTACGTTCTTCAGTATCTAAAAGAGGAGCTGCCAAAGGTAAGGTGGATTGAAAGGCTGAGCCTCCGCTGAGAATATGAATAAGGTGAAATAAAGAGCTGGATATGCACAGCAGGCCTATCGGCACCTGGAAAGAGAATAGATGTGTTAACGGTTTCGGGTGCAGCTCCTTTATCACCCCAAACTTAAATAGGAATTAGTGTACCTTGCTGTTAACCAAATGGCAGATAGTGGAGAATAGAAGCTCAGCATTATTGCACTGTTCCAGATGGGCCAGATTGGAGTATAAAAGAAGGGAAGTCCTGCTACAACTGTACAGGGTATTAGTGAGACCACACCTTGAGTACTGCGTGCCATTTTGGTCTCCTTATTTAAGGAAGGATATACTTGCATTGGAGGCAGTTCAGAGAAGGTTCACACGGTTGATTCCTGAGATGAGGGGGTTGACTTAGGAAGAAAGGTTGAGCAGGTTGGGCCTATACTCATTGGAGTTTAGAAGAATGAGAGGTGATCTTATTGAAACATATAAGATACTGAGGGGGGCTCGACAAGGTAGATGCAGAGAGGATGTTTCCCCTCGTGGGGAAATCTAGAACTCGGGGGCATAGTTTCAGAATAAAGGGTCGCCCTTTTAGAACTGAGATGAGGAGGAATTTCTTCTCTCAGAGGGTCGTAAATCTGTGGAATTCTCTGCCCCAGAGAGCTGTGGAGGCTGGGTCATTAAATACATTTAAGGTGGAGATAGACAGATTTTTACAAGATAAGGGAGTGAAGGGTTATGGGGAGCGGGCGGGGAAGTGGCTTTGAACCCAAGATCAGCCATGATCTTATTGAATGGCGGCGCAGGCTCGAGGGGCCAAGGGGCCTATTCCGGCTCCTATTTCTTATGTACTTATGGCCCAGAGCAATCAATAACACAACAGGAGATGTAATGTTCGCCAGCAGTCAGTCGGGGAATAAAATGCCATGCGAGAGCTGGCACAAATGTGATGGGCTGAATGGCGGCCTCCTGTGCTGTAAACTTCTTTGGTTCGAAGAGTGGGGAAGAAGCTGTCTGGTCACGTTCAGTAAATTTTTTGAGTGTTTAAATGTGCTGTAAATAATATTGTTTGAGTATAGTACTTTAAGCATTTAAACTGGTTTCTGTGCCCCACCCCTTTGTCGTCTTTAGTGTGTGTGTGTGGCAACGCATGCAAGAGAGTCCATCTAACGAAGTTGAAATGTTTCAGATTGTTGTCCAGGGTATCCCGGAAGTCTCCAGGGCAGTTATTCATGTTGATGAGCAAGGTGGAACGAAGAAGTACAAGCTGTTGGTGGAAGGTGACAACTTGCGTAGTGTCATGGCAACTCATGGAGTCAAAGGAACGCAGACAACCTCAAACAATACTTCTGAGGTAATCTACTTCTCCACTGCTCTTCCTTGTAAAGTATATAAAATACTGTCCTTCAGTCTTGCTCTTGGCCTGCACACACATGCAGATGTTAGTCTGTGGCTCCTGCATTGGCCTCTGCAAGTGCTACTGTTATCCGTGCTAGGATGTATCCAAGAGGATTTCGAGGTGACTTGTGTTTGTGGGAACTGTTCTCTCTCCTGTGGGGAACCTCCTGCCCTTCAGTCGGTGTCTTCCGGTTGACCCGACGGACCGTAAATTCATTGTATTGGGAATCGCAGGCATACGTTTTTGTGTCCTGTCATTCCACGTCACACCACATCGGGACACAGACCTGCTGTGGCACTTGGCTACCTGGAAAAAGATTTCTCCTTTTGTTCCTGTGCGAAGGCATTGTCAGACACGAAAAATTAATTATCGATCAAAATGACTGAAAAAGAATGTGCTGTGAAATAGTGGAACATGCCCAACCAATGCACTGTCATGGTCACATTATTACTGAGTCGATTACTTACACTCAGTAAGTTGGGAAATATATGATAAAAGGCAATGATGCACTCGAGAGGTTCAAAGTACTTCACTGTTACAGGTTGCAATGTCCAAATCTGTGTGTAACAGTCCTGAGCTTTCTTTAGAAGTTTTTTTTGAATTTTTTTTTTAATCTGTTACTGAATTTAACTTAGAACATAAGAAATAGAAGCAGGAATAGGCCGCTTGGCCCCTCGAGCCTGCTCCGCCATTCAATAAGATCATGGCTGATCTTGGGCTCAAAGCCACTTCCCTGCCCGCTCCCCATAACCCTTCACTCCCTTATCTTGCAAAAATCTGTCCATCTCCACCTTAAATGTATTTAATGACCCAGCCTCCACGGCTCTCTGGGGCAGAGAATTCCACAGATTTACGACCCTCAGAGAGAAGAAATTCCTCCTCATCTCAGTTCTAAAAGGGCGACCCTTTATTCTGAAACTATGCCCCCGAGTTCTAGATTATTCCAATAGAGTTTTTCATATCTCATCACTGCTGTCATTGTGCCCCCTCACAGGAGAGGAGGAGGGTGCCTCACAACATTGGCATGTCAATATTCTATTGCATGGCATTGCATGAAAAATGGACGTCACAAGTGGGGTCTGGGTGGTGCAGAAATAGTGAACAGTGAACCAGCAAGGAATGAGGGGCTCATTGTAGGTTCAGTACTTAACATGTCAAATCACTGAGGCACCAACAAACAATGTTTCAGTTATATTGCTCGGTCAGTTCAATATAAATCTGAAGATGTCCTGCTAAAACTCTACAGTACCTTGGTCAGACCAAACCTTGAATACTGTGTTCAGTTTTGGTCATCAAGGCACACGGGGAATGCAAGATGGTGATCCCTAGCATCAAAGATTTGAGTTATAAAGAAAAACTGGAGAAACTTGGACTGGTTTTAGCCTTGAAAGGAAGCAATTTAGCAAGAGCCTTGTGTACTTTTATAACATATTAAATGGCATAAATAAGGTTAATCCAGAGCCATATTTCAGGGTCTACCAGGATGCAAGAACAAGGAGGTGTGGGTTAGAACCGGTAAAAGGTAAGTTTATGGCAGATGTCAGAAAGAACTTCATGTGGAGAGATCAATACTTGGAATGGTTTTCCTGGCAGAGTAGTAGAGGTGAAAGCCTTATTCAGAGTTCAGTTAGATGATGTGATGGGGTCTTTTGTCTGCGTGAATGAGCTAAGATAGGTCAAGCGATCTCCCTCCCTCATTGGTGATCTTGTGTGTAACATCGAGAACTTTACTTGTAGATAAGCAGGAAAACTGCAACCCTCGGATTCTTTCTATAGCTCACGGTGATATGTGTGTGAGATGTTAAAGTGCGTGTGGGTGGGTTTACAAGGTTTTTTTGTATTGCATCCTGAATTTAACTATTGATGCCGCTCACCCGCGTGAGCCTCCTTCAAATGTGAGGGAGGCTGAATAGACGTCTTCACAATTATCTTCAACTTAGCCTTTTGCGCTCTGCTGATGAGAATTTGAATTGCTGTTTGATGGTGGGCCATGTCAAGATTGTCCCATCTCCCGAGTTGTTCCAGCTAACAGCTTGCTTGAATATGTTTTGAAAATTAGATTAGAATTGCTGACACTTTAAGTTTGTGTTTTGCTATTGTCCACAGGTAGAGAAGACATTGGGGATCGAAGGTGCTCGATCCACCATTATCCACGAGATCCAGTATACAATGAAAAATCATGGGATGAGCATTGATAGAAGACATGTCATGCTTTTGTCGGACCTGATGACGTACAAGGTTAGAATCTGTAACTCCCAGACAAGAAGAGTTCACTGAAGGAACAATTTCTTTAGTCCACCCCGGTGGTCTGGCTTGAATCTCAGTCTTGTTTGATAGATGACCTCTGGCTGCCCCAGAGTTACCAAGAGCAGCAAAGGCAAAGTGCGTTGCCTGTGACTAGGAGGACATCAGTAGGTTGGGCTTCAGCAAACTCTGCCTGCCCTAAACAGATGTCTTGGGATGCAATAGGCAGATAACTATCCCTTACTCCAAAGTTCAAGCAGTGTAATGGAGAAATAAAGTTTAGGGATGGCGTTTTTCTTCAATGTCCCCTAGCTTTGTATGAGGTAACAAATAAATCACTAAAACAGAGATGAAAAAAATACTTGAAATGAAAGTTTCCCCGACCTTTAAAATATTTCATTTTAAAATCATTCCTTTTTGCCTCATCTGCGTCTATGTAATGCACACTCTTCCACTCTCCTCTTCCCCCCCAGAAACGGATTTGTGGCCATTTCCAAAACAATCCCAAGAGATGTTTAGTTTCCACATTTGGGATTTTTAGCATTCATCTCTGCATGTCAAGCAAGGATTAAGTTTCACGCCACTTACGGTTAGATTAAATGCATGTTTCACTGTACTGTCCTTATCTCTGCAGGGTGAAGTGTTGGGAATAACCCGGTTTGGCTTGGCAAAAATGAAAGAAAGTGTTCTGATGTTAGCCTCGTTTGAGAAAACTGCAGATCACCTCTTTGATGCTGCATACTTTGGGCAGAAGGACTCGGTCTGTGGTAAGTTAGGCCTTGTAGTTTTGGAGCTTAATTGTATTGATTAGCATTGTGACTAACTAACTTTGATCACTAAATGTACTGTTCATCAATCTTCGTTCTCCGAACAACTTCCATCCCACTCACTGGCTCTTCCCTTTGTCTCTAAAGGTGTGTCAGAGTGTATTATCATGGGGATCCCAATGAACATAGGAACAGGACTATTCAAACTTCTTCACAAAGCTGACAAAGACCCAGACCCACCCAAGAGACCGTTGATATTTGACAGTACTGAATTTCACATCCCGATAGTTACGTAGCAGGAACTGCACGGACAGTTTTCAACCATAGAATCTTATTTGGTGTGATAGAATGATGGCATTCTGTCAGTTTTGTTTCAGAATCTTTACAGGAGGGCTTGGAATTTCCTGCAGCAGTTTATAGAGTACACTTGGGAACTACCTAAAAATGAACATCTTGCAATGCAGAAGAATTGCTGCATTACAGAAAGCGACCTGGTAAAAGGATGCATTTGATGAGCGGCTGCTAAAATGAACTTAATTTCAGTGTCAAAAAAGTTTATTTTAAAGTATGATCGTGGATTTCCCATGGGCGTGATGGTTTGTTGCTGGTATTTATAGGTTTAAAATGTTCAGGCTGTCAAGGATTAGAAATGACACTTGATAGGAACTGCAAGTTGTTTAAATTAGTCAGTGGCCATACTGTATTCCATTTTAAGTTTCTACAGCTGCGATCTGGGTAGATTACAATGCTGACTGACCCTGACTTTGTGAAGAAGGAATTTGATCAAGATTAACATTCTGATGTAATTATCAAATGGAAATGTTACCATCATTCAGCGTTGTTGCTGCACAGAAATGTCGGTGCATGCAGCTAACTTTTATTTTGACAGAGTTTGGGCAGATTTTAATGGGTCACGTGGGAAGTGCTGGTTATGTAACTACATTATGCTGTTTATGTGAATAAAGAAAATCTGTTTTTAAAAAAAAAAAATCATGGATCTGTTTTATATTGCTGTAATTTGTAACAAATGATAATTGTAGCAAAATGCCCTTTTTAGAGTTCACAGAATTTATAAAAAGACTTGCATTTCTATAGTGCCTTTCACGACCACCGGACGTCTCTTTTTATTTTTTTTATTTGTTCCTGGGATGTGGGCGTCGCTGGCAATGTCAGCATTTATTGCCCATCCCTAGTTGCCCTCGAGGTGGTGAACCACCTTCTTGAACCGCTGCAGTCCGTGTGGTGATGGTACTCCCACAGTGCTGTTAGGGAGTTCCAGGATTTTGACCCAGCGACGATGAAGGATCGGCCGATATACTTCTAAGTCAGGATGGTGTGTGACTTGATGTTCCCATGCGCCTGCTGCCCTTGTCCTTCTAGGTGGAAGAGGTCGTGGGTTTGGGAGGTGCTGCCGCAGAAGCCTTGGTGAGTTGCTGCAGTGCATCTTGTAGATGGTACACACTGCAGCCACGGTACGCCGGCGGTGGAGGGAGTGAATGTTTAAGGTGGTGGATGGGGTGCCAATCAAGCGGGCTGCTTTGTCCTGGATGGTGTTGAGCTTCTTGAGTGTTGTTGGAGCTGCACTCATCCAGGCAAGTGGAGAGTATTCCATCACATTCCTTACTTGTGCCTTGTAGATGGTGGAAAGGCTTTGGGGAGTCAGGAGGTGAGACACTTGCTGCAGAATACCCAACCTCTGACCTGCTCTTGTAGCCACAGTATTTATGTGGCTGGTCCAGTTAAGTTTCTGGTTAATGGTGACCCCCAGGATGTTGATAGTGGGGGATTTGGCGACGGGAATGTCAAGGGGAGGTGGTTAGACTCTCACATGTTGGAGATAGTCATTGCCTGGCACTTCTGTTACCTGCCACTTATCAGCCCAAGCCTGAACGTCGTCCAGGTTTTGTTGCATGCAGGCATGGACTGCTTAATTATCTGTGGAGTTGTGAATGGCGCTGAACACTGCAGTCATCAGCGAGCATCCCCATTTCTGACCTTATGTTGGAGGGAAGGTCATTGATGAAGCAGCTGAAGATGGTTGGGCCTCAGACACTGCCCTGAGGAACTCCTGCAGCGATGTTCTGGGGCTGAGATGATTGACCTTCAACCTTCATTACAGCCAATGAAGTACTTTTGAAGTGTAGTCACTGTTGTAATGTAGGAAATGCAGCGCCAATTTGCACACAGCAAGCTCCCACAAACAACGTGATAATGGCCAGATAATCTGTATTTGTTATGTTGAGGGAGAAATATTGGGATCCCAGGGATAACTCCCCTGCTCCTCTTCTTTGAAATAGTGCCATGGGATATTTTACGTCCACCTGAGGGGGCAGACGGGGCCTCGGTTTAACGTCTCATCCGAAAGACGGCACCTCCGACAGTGCAGCACTCCCTCAGCACTGCACTGGGAGTGTCAGCCTAGATTTTTGTGCTCAAGTCTCTGGAGTGAGACTTGACCCCACGACCTTCTGATTCAGAGGTGAGTGAGTGTGCTACCCACTGAGCCACAGTTATTATAAACTAGACCCAAATACCACACCAATTTATAAAGATATATCTTTATTATAAAAAAAAAATTTCAGTAGAAATAACATTCATGGCTTAAAACCGCACACATTAGCTTTCGGCTATCAAAATACTTCTGCAACTAAGTTTCACGTGTGAGAAACCCAGTTAGGTATCTGTCTCCCAGTGTAGTCTGATAAAGATAAGAATGGTGAATTGCGTTACTTCCGCTTTTTGCTCTCCGATACCATCTTTCTGTTTTGAAAGCCATTCTGAGCGTGGCTGCTTTTCGCTTTTGGCAAACCGCTCCCTTTCAGTTTGCTCACCATTTTGAAAGAACAGTAACAAAACAATATTAAACACACAGCGAAAACAGCTACCACGTCAAGCATGTAATACTGATGGAAGGACAGGTCATACAAGGTAGGGCGCAGATGCGCCGCTCCATTGTGCCGGAGAACATAATCGAGCCAGTAGACTGTGCGGTTCACTGGGTGCAGAGGCTGGTCCTGATGCAGTTTGGATAAATACACAGCCTGCTTCTTGTACCTGGTAATTAGAGCAAACTCATTTCAATCAACCATTTGTACTCTGAGCACATTCTTATAGCGATTGAATTAGAATACAAATATTGTAATCCTATATTAATTCAATGAACGCTGATTGGTTTTGTAAGAGGTTCAAGCCTTTCATTAACTTAGAGAAAGTGGCCACGATAGAGATTGTTTAGCATGAGCCAATGACAGAAAAGCAGATTGTTCACGACAGAATGAGTGCAAAACGTTGAGCACAAAAGCTTTGGAAAGCCCCCATATTGGAATGCGCTGCCTGATAGGGCGGTGGATACAGATTCAATAGCAGCCTTCAAAAGGGAATTGGATAAATACTTGGAGAAAAAATTGTAGGGATATGGGGAAAGAGCTGGAGGGAGTGGGAGTAACTGGATTGCTCTTCGAAAGAGCTGGCGCATATTCGATGGCCCGAATGGCCTTCCATGGTATTTGGTTCTTACCTTGGATCTGTGGCCACTGTGACAACGGCTCGATAAATATCCTCTTTAGTCATTGTGTGCCAGGATAGAAAAATTCCCATTCCTTTAGCGTGGATTCTCGTCATGACGTCATAATGGTCTCCAAAGAGTGGAATCCCTACCACTGGCACACCATGGTAGATGGATTCATAGATGCCGTTCAACCCACCATGGCTCAAAAATGCCTTGACATTTTGGTGGCCTAAAACAAATAAAGCCCAAGTTAATAAAATGAAAATACAACAGAAAACGCTGGAAAAACTCAGCAGGCCAGGCAACATCCGTGGAGAGAGAAACAGTTAACGTTTCAGGTCGAAACCCTTCGTCGGAACTGAGAACAGAGCAGGAAATTAAACAGATAAAAATGCAAGGGGGAGGCTGGGGGAGGAATAAAAGAACAAAAGGGGTGGTCTATGGTGAGTAGAGACATTAAGAGATGCTCAAGGCAAGACGAGATGGTAATAGGACAGGTTAAGAAACAAAAGGTGAGGTGTGAAATGCTGGCAGAATGAGAGACAGCTGCCGTAGTGGGAGAGAGAGAAAAAAAAGGAAAAAGGCACGGACCGAAAGAGTGGATAAAATGTATATATATATGGTAGGGGCCGGGGTTATGATCTGAAATTGTTGAACTCGATGTTGAGTCCGGAAGGCTGTAAAGTGCCTAAACGAAAGATGAGGTGCTGTTCCTCGAGCTTACGCTGAGCTTCCGTGGAACAATGCGCGAGGCCGAGGAGGTCTGAGTGGGCGTGGAGGGGTGAATTAAAATGACAAGCGACCGGAAGCTCAGGGTCACCCTTACGGACTGAACGGAGGTATTCCGCAAAGCGGTCACCCAATCTGCGTTTGGTCTCCCCAGTGTAGAGGAGACCACATCGTGAGCAGCGAATACAGTATACTAGATTGCAAGAAGTACAAGTAAATCGCTGTTTCACCTGGAACGGGTGTTTGGGGCCCTGGAGAGTGGGAAGGGGGGATGTATAAGGGCAGGTGTTGCATCTCCTGCGCTTGCACGGGAAGGGGTGCTGGGGGAGTGGACTAGAGTGTCTCGGAGGAAGCGGTCCCTACGGAATGCTGAAAGGGGAGGTGAGGGAAAGATACGTTTGGTGGTGGGATCACGTTGGAGGTGGCGGAAATGGCGGAGGATGATCCGTTGAATGTGGAGGCTGGTGGGGTGAAAGGTGAGGACAAGGGGAACTCTATCGTGGTTCCGGGAAGGAGGGGCCGGGGTGAGGGCAGAAGTGCGGGAGATGGAACAGACACGGTCGAGGGCCGTGTCGACCACGGTAGAGGGGAATCCTCGGTTGAGGAAAAAGGAAGACATGTCGGAAGCACTGGTATGGACGGTGGCATCGTCGGAGCAGATGCGGCGGAGACGGAGAAACTGGGAGAAGGGAATAGAGTCCTTACAGGAGGCGGGGTGGGAGGAAGTGTCGTCCAGGTAGCTGTGGGAGTCAGTGGGCTTGTAGTGAATGTTGGTCAATAACCTATCCCCAGAGATGGAGACGGAGAAGTCAAGGAAGGGGAGGGAAGAGTCGGAGATGGACCATGTGAAGGTGAGGGAAGGGTGGAAATTGGAGGCAAAGTGAATGAAATTGTCTAGTTCGGGGCGAGAGCAGGAAACGGCACCGATACAGTAGTCAATGTACCGGAAAAAGAGGTGAGGGACGGGACCCGAGTAGGACTGGAACAAAGAGTGTTCCACATATCCCACGAAAAGGCAGGCATAGCTAGGACCCATGCGGGTACCCATAGCAACACCTTTGATTTGGAGGAAATGAGTGGAGTCAAAGGAGAAGTTGTTCAATGTGAGAACAAGTTCAGCCAGGCGGAGGAGGGTGGCGGTGGATGGGGACTGGTTGGGCCTCTGTTCAAGAAAGAAGCGGAGCGCCCTCAGACCGTCCTGGTGGGGGATGGAGGTGTAGAGGGATTGTACGTCCATGGTGAAAAGGAGGCGGTTGGGGCCAGGAAAATGAACATTGTAGTAAAATATCCTATGGAGACAAAAGCTTAATTTGACTCTCCTGCGTTGTCCAGCTCAGCAGATACTGCCTGTACCAGAGTGTCAGAATCACCCCCACAGACACACTGTCCATGCTTCCAAAGCAACCTTGTTGACAACACACACCAGATGCACACCTGACCCCACGCGGTAGGGTTCTCCACCTGAGAGTGTCGTTCGGAACAGGTTCCACTGTGCAGGAACAGACCTTGGCACATCAGTTTTGTTGTATATGCTTCCAAACTTAAGTTCTTAGCATTTCAGCAGATGATTAAGTGCTGATCAGAATCTCAGCAGGTTCTTCCAAGATTGTTGGGACAATTTTTTTTTTTAAAAACAGTGCACACAATGACCATTTTGAAAATAAGGACACTTGCAAAGAATGGACAGCTGATGCCAGTCCCATAGGTATCCGTAATTTACAGGTTTCACTTGACTGCCTTGTAATTCATCCATAATCATTTTTGACGCAGTCTTCTCAAAATACGTTAGATTTTCTTCACTTATTTCATGATCATATTTTTTTTAAACCTAATCCTAGAATATTGCTACAAGACTGTTGACACATACCCAATAAGTCATTCTGCGGTATCCACTCCATCAGTTTTGTATTGTTCCCTAAGCAACTTGGCTTTTTTCCAAAAAACCTAGGGGTTGAAAAGAAGATTGTGTTTGATCTCATGCAGTCGCTGTTATTATACTCTCTCTTCACTTACTCTTCCTGAAAAAGCATCAAATTAAAAGAAAGCATCAACCAACGTGCTCAGTTACTTGAAAGAGAAGGTGAGATCCAAAGCACTACCCCCCATTGAGAAGATGAACAGGTGACCTACTGATGCTGCTCCGAATCAGCTAGCTGGAACGTGAGAGCGCAGTCCAGGGCTGAACTGTCTTCTGATTTTCTTCCTTCACTGTGGGAAAATGACCACCCCATCCACCACCTTAAACATTCACTCCCTCCACCACCGGCGTACCGTGGCTGCAGTGTGTACCATCTACAAGATGCACTGCAGCAACTCGCCAAGGCTTCTTCGGCAGCACCTCCCAAACCCGCGACCTCTTCCACCCAGAAGGACAAGGGCAGCAGGCGCATGGGAAGACCACCACCTCCAAGTTTCCCTCCAAGTCACACACCATCCTGACTTAGAAGTATATTGCCGATCCTTCATCGTCGCTGGGTCAAAATCCTGGAACTCCCTCCCTAACAGCACTGTGGGAGTACTTTCACCACACGGACTGCAGCGGTTCAAGGCGGCGGCTCACCACCACCTTCTCAAGGGCAATTAGGGACTTCCCATAAACAAATTAAAAAACCTGGAAATCATGCCAGGAACTGCAGTCACAATCCAGTCTCCCAAAGCTCTCTGATATGGCCCACCAACTCTTCTAACTAAACGTGACCTTTAAACTTTGCTGCAGTAAAAACATCATCATACAACACAAAAGTAGTACAGAGCCTTGGTCAGACCTCATCTCCACTGTGATCAGCTGAGAAGAAGGATATATAACCTTGGAGGGGGTGCAGCGTCAGATTCACTAGAATTATACCGGGGCTGTGAAGGTTAAATTGAGAACAGGTTACATAAACTTGGCTTATATTCCCTTGAGTATAGAAGATTGAGGATCGATCTGATTGAGGTTTTTAAAATGTTAAAAAGGATTCAATAGGGTAGATAGACCTAAACTATTTCCTCTGTTAGGGGAATCAAAAATGAGGGGACATAACCTTAAAATTAGAGCTCGGCATTTAGGAGGGAAATCAGGAAGCACTTTTTCCACACACAGTAGTAGAAATCTGGAATTCTCTCCCCCCATAAGGCTGTGGATGCTAGGACAACTGGAGCTTTCAAGACTGCTGAGATCAATAGATTTAGGTAAGGGTATCAAGGGATATGGAGCTAAGGGGGTGGGGGGCAAATGGTATTGAGGTACAGATCAGCCATGCTCTAATTGAATGGGAGAGCAGGCTCAAGGGGCTGAATGGCCTCCTCCTGTTCCTATGTTCCGAGTTTGAAGGGTTTCTTTAGCGTAAAACTTCTCTCTAGTTTCCTTCCCAGTTTCCCCACCTGGCCTGCTGTGAACTCTCTGCTCATACTCCAGAGAGCCAGCCGCTCTGTGTGAAATGTTGGGCAGTGGAGGACCTGCCCTCTGCTTTCCCTCCCTTGCTGTGGAGAACAACCACCTCCCAAAGTTTGGCATCCAAGAGTGGCTTCCCACCACAGCCTGTTTTCTTTACTTGTTCTCCGGATGTGGATGATGCTGCCCTGAGAGGGTGGGGTGGTGTGGGACATCTCCTTAGACTGCTGCAGTCCTTGTGGTAATGGGGTCAGGTAGGGAATTTCAGGATATTGACCCAGCAACGATGAAGGAGCAGTCCAAGTCAGGATGGTGTGAGACTTGGAGGAGAACTTGGAGGTGATGTTTCCATTAAATTGCTGCTTTTGCCCTTCTCAGCAATAGAGGTTGCAGGACAGGGAGGTGCTGTAGACTATATTGGCATATATTAGTATGCCAATGCACAACACTACTTTTCCACCTGGTCATTTGAGGTTTACTGTTAACAGTAACACCTATACACACTGTGCACTCGGGACTTTTTTTTTTAAACGTTCTTTGAAGTTTTGCACTTTTGACGACTTAACAAAACTCTGTACCTACCTCCAGAGGACTTTCTGTGGTAAACGGGCAAAGGCAGCTGCTAGTTTTTCTGTGAGCTCATCAGAAAGATATTTGACTCCAGCACCAAATGACACCACCACAACTCCATCAGGTGCATCTTCCACCCAAGTAGCTAAATCCTTGAAACAAAAAGGCAAATTAGAGCGGTGACTTTAGATACCGAGCAGTCTCCATCCGTATCTAAACGCAGGACTTGGCTCAGAGTTTTATTACATTGTTCTATAAGACGTGGACTTCCCCTGTCCCTTAAAAACAAAAGCTTGACGATCCTACTTCGAGGAGCACTAAGGGGGAGAAGTTGGTCTAGTGCCGGAAACCGGTGTGAAGTGGGGGCACACTCGGAACGTATACCCGAAGATATCGGCCCAAGGCTCACCTGAAAATTGGGGTCTCAGACCTCATCTACATAAAACCAGCGAGCTGCAGTCGCCAATCGGATGTCCCGATGGATCTCGCCAATCAGGACCCTGGATAATTCAGCCAGCACCAAAACTGACCTATAGGTAGGTCCTAGAGGGCAGGCGAACAGGGATGGGGATGGGGATGAGTCTGGGCTGGCAGCTATCCGCAGTATTGCTGTGCAGCCAGATGACACACTCCTGCTCCTCCTGGATCCACACGGGTGCAAGTTAAAATAAAAAATGTACTTACCTTTTCTCTGCGGCCTCCAGTGATCCCTTTAAGGATCACTGGCTAAGCCACTGTAGACCTGAAAAAACGGAGTGGAGTTTGCACGGCGCGTGCTCTGCCCAGCTGACGCCACATTTGGAGAGCGGGGGTCCTATAAACGGGCCCCAATTAGCATTTTCAAAGTACCCAACGCTTGTATCAGACAGGCAGCCCCCCCCCCCCCATTGGGGAATTGCCAACTGCTAATTCGGCTGCTGGCGCGCATCTAAGAGAGATCGGGCGCAGGACAGCGCTGCTCATAATTCATGCCCCCGATAATCATTTCTCGCCCGACAAACGGGCAGCACACAGCCCAATATTATCCCCAAAATTTCTTCCCCTACTTCCCTGAAAAAAAAAGCAATTCTGTAAATATGTCTTTACCCTCCTAACAGATTTTTTTTTTTTTTAATTCATTCATGGGATGTGGGCGTCGCTGGCAAGGCCAGCATTTATTGCCCTCGACAAGGTGCTGGTGAGCCGCCTTCTTGAACTGCTGCAGTCCGTCTTTTTTGTGGCAGTTTGGTACAACTGAGTGGCCAGGCCATTTCAGAGGGCAGTTAAGAGTCAACCACATTGCTGTGGGTCTGGAGTCACATATAGGCCAGACCGGGTAAGGGCGGCAGATTTCCTTCCCTAAAGGGCATTAGTGAACCAGATGGGTTTTTACAACAATCTAGTAGTTTCATGGTCACCATTACTGATACTAGCCTTTCATTCCAGATTTATTTAATTAACTGAATTTAAATTCCCCAGCTGCCGTAGTGGGATTTGAACTTGTGTCTCATGGATTATTAGTCCAGGCCTCTGGATAACGATTCCAGTAACATAAGCACTATGCTACTGTACCCAATAGGTTATGGGGCCAGCTTCCCTTCAAAGGTGTCAATTGTCCCCAAATCTACTAACGTCTCGGACTCTGTTCCATCCATCCTGAGGGACAAGAGTTTTTTTTTCTAATCTGTAGTCTTGTACAAGGCCTGTGAATGTTGTACTTGTGTCCCTCCCTCCCTCACTGTCCAAGTTAAATAGTTTGCTTACTTCAACCTTATCTACACCTGAAATCATATTTCCTTGAGCTTCAAACACTGTGACACATCAGGGAGGGGGAAAGTTACCTGGACTCTGTGTTCCAGGAAGTAGTCACACCAATTAGATTAACTAATTCAGATGTAGTCAGGGACAGGAGGGTGTGACTATGAGTGAGGCAGGTACGGGGATCCAGGAGGTAGTATTGGAGGAGCCGCAGCCCTTGCTCTTGTCCAACAGGTTCGAGGCTCTTACTCCCTGTGAGGCTTGGAGCAGGGACTGCAGGGAGGATGAGCAACCTGGCCACAGCACCGTGGAACGGGGGGGCCATTCAAGTGGGGGGAGTAAAAAGAAATGTTGTAGTGGTAGGGGATAGTATCATAAGGGGGATAGATAGGGTTCTTTGCAGCCGAGAGCGAGAGTCCCGAAGGTTGTGTTGCCTGCAGGGTTAAGGACATCTCCTCTGGGCTGGAGAGAAACTTGGAGTGGGAGGGGGAGCAGAACCACAAGGGTAATAATCTCTGGATTACTACCTGAGCCACGAGCAAATTTGGCTAGGGTAAATAAAATCAGAGAGTTAAATGCGTGGCTCAAAGACTGGTGTGGGAGAAATGGGTTTTGCTTCTTGGGACACGGGCACCAGTACTGGGATGGGAGAGAGCTGTTCCGTTGGGACGGACTTCACTTGGCCAGTGCTGGGACTCGAATCCTGGCGAATCGAATAACTAGGGCTGTAGAGAGGGTTTTAAACTAATTAGTGGGAGGGAGGTTTCAAGAGAGCGAAGAATAAAAATGTCAGCGGAGAAGGCAATAGAGCAAATTAGCAGTGGGGAAATTAAAAACCAGAGCATATCAGGAAGGGACAGAATATATAAAGATAAAGGTAAAGTAGTAAAGGGGGTAAAAGCAGGAATAAATTGTCACCAAACATGTTTAAAAGTTCTTTATCTGAATGCACGCAGCATTCGTAACAAAATAGACGAGTTGACGGTACAAATAACTACACATGGGTATGATCTGGTGGCCATTACAGAAACATGGCTGCGAGGTGACCATGACTGGGAACTAAACATCCAGGGGTATTTGACTATTAGGAAGGACAGACAGGAAGGAAAGGGAGGTGGGGTGGGGTGGCTATGCACTCACCCCAGCCCCTCCCTCCCGGAACCACGATAGAGTTCCCCTTGTCCTCACCTTTCACCCCACCAGCCTCCACATTCAACGGATCATCCTCCGCCATTTCCGCCACCTCCAACGTGATCCCACCACCAAACGTATCTTCCCCTCACCTCCCCTTTCAGCATTCCGTAGGGACCGCTCCCTCCGAGACACCCTAGTCCACTCCTCTATCACCCCCAGCACCCCTTCCCCTTCACCTGGCACCTTCCCGTGCAAGCGCAGGAGATGCAACACCTGCCCTTATACATCCCCCCTTCCCACTCTCCCGGGCCCCAAACACCCCTTCCAGGTGAAACAGCGATTTACTTGTACTTCTTGCAATCTAGTATACTGTATTCGCTGCTCACGATGTGGTCTCCTCTACATTGGGGAGACCAAACGCAGATTGGGTGACCGCTTTGCGGAACACCTCCGTTCAGTCCGTAAGGGTGACCCCGAGCTTCCGGTCGCTTGTCATTTTAATTCACCCCTCCACGCCCACTCAGACCTCACCGTCCTCGGCCTCGCGCATTGTTCCACGGAAGCTCAGCATAAGCTCGAGGAACAGCACCTCATCTTTCGTTTAGGCACTTTACAGCCTTCCGGACTCAACATCGAGTTCAACAATTTCAGATCATAACCCCGGCCCCTACCATATATATATACATTTTATCCACTCTTTCGGTCCGTGCCTTTTTCCTTTTTTTTTCTTTCTCTCTCTCTCCCCCTACGGCAGCTGTCTCTCATTCTGCCAGCTTTTCACACCTCAGCTTTTGTTTCTTAACCTGTCCCATTACCATCTCGTCTTGCCTTGAGCATCTCTTAATGTCTCTACTTACCATAGACCACCCCTTTTGTTCTTTTATTCCTCCCCCCAGCCTCCCCCTTGCATTTTTATCTGTTTAATTTCTTGCTTTTCTCTCAGTTCCGACGAAGGGTTTCGACCTGAAACGTTAACTCTGTTTCTCTCTCCACGGATGCTGCCTGGCCTGCTGAGATTTTCCAGCGTTTTCTGTTGTTATTTCGGATTTCCAGCATCCGCAGTATTTTGCTATCATATTAATAAAGGATGGAATCACTGCAATAGTGAGAAATGATATTGGGTCAAAGGATCAGGATAGTGAAACAGTTTGGGTGGAGATAAGGAATAATAAGGGGAAAAAGTCACTAGTGGGCGTAGTCTATAGGCCTCCTAACAGTTGTAACTCTATTGGTCAGAGTATAAATCAGGAAATAGTTGGGGCTTGTAATAAGGGAATAGCTATAATCATGGGAGATTTAAACTTTCATATTGACTGGACATATCAAATTGGGCAGGGCAGCCTTGAGGAAGAGTTCATAGAGTGCATTAGGGACGGGTTCCTTGAGCAGTATGTTACTGAACCAACCAGGGGGCAGGCAATCTTAGATCTGGTCCTGTGTAATGAGACAGGATGAATAAAAAAGGATCCCCTTGGAATGAGTGACCATAACATGGTTGAATTCCAAATTCAGTTGGAGGGTGAGAGAGTTGAATCTCAAACCAGCGTACTAAGCTTAAATAAAGGAAACTATGAAGGTATGAGAGCAGAGTTGACTGAAGTGGACTGGGAAAATAGATTAAGGTGTAAGATGGTACAGGAGCAGTGGTGTACATTCAAGGAGATATTTCACAACTTTCAAGAAAAATATATTCCACTGAGGAAAAAGGGGCGTAAAAGAAAAGACAGCCATCCGTGGCTAAGTAAAGTAATAAAGGATAGTATCCGACTGAAAACAAGGGCATATAAAGTAGCCAAATCTAGTGGGAGGATAGAAGAATGGGAAGCATTTAAAAGCCAGCAAAGAATAACTAAAAGATTAATTAAGAAGGGGAAGATAGATTATGAAAGTAAACTAGCAAAAAATATAAAAACAGATAGCAAGAGTTTCTACAGTTATATAAAAAGAAAAAGGGTGGCTAAAGTGAATGTTGGTCCCTTAGAGGACGAGACCGGGCAATTAGTAGTGGGGAACACGGAGATGGCAAATACGCTGAACAAATATTTTGCATCAGTCTTTACAGTAGAGGATACTAAAAATATCCCAACACTGGACAAACGGGGGGGCTATAGGGGGGGAGGAGCTAAACACGATTAAAATCACTAAGGAGATGGTACTCGATAAGATAATGGGACTTAAGGCGGATAAATCCCCTGGACCTGATGGCTTACATCCTAGGGTCTTGAGAGAAGCAGCGGTAGGGATTGCGGATGCATTGGTGGTAATTTTCCAAAACTCCCTGGATTCGGGAAAGGTCCCAGCAGATTGGAAAACTGCTAATGTAACGCCCTTATTTAAAAAGGGAGGTAGACAAAAGGCTGGAAACTATAGACCAGTTAGCCTAACATCTGTGGTTGGTAAAATGTTGGAGTCCATTATTAAGGAAGCAGTAACAGGACATTTGGATAAGCATAATTTAATCGGACAGAGTCAGCATGGTTTTATGAAGGGGAAATCATGCTTGACAAATTTGCTCGAATTCTTTGAGGACGTAACAAACAGGGTGGATAAAGGGGAACCAGTGGATGTGGTGTATTTGGACTTCCAAAAGGCATCTGATAAGGTGCCACACAAAAGATTACTGCACAAGATAAAAAATCACGGGATTGGGGGTAATATACTGGCATGGGTGGAAGATTGGCTATCTAACAGAAAACAGAGAGTTGGGATAAATGGTTCATTCTCGAGTTGGCAATCAGTAACTAGTGGTGTTCCGCAAGGGTCAGTGCTGGGACCCCAACTCTTTACAATCTATATTAACGATTTGGAGGAGGGGACCAAGTGCAACGTAGTAAATCTATGGAATTTTCTACCTCAGAGAGCAGTGGAAGCTGCGACATTAAATAAATTTAAAACGGAGATAGACAGTTTCCTAGCTGATAAGGGAATTAAGGGTTATGGGGAGCGGTCAGGGAAGTGGACGTGAGTCTAGGTTCGGATCAGCCATGATCCTATTGAATGGCGGAGCAGGCCCGAAGGGTCGTATGGCCGACTCCTGCTCCTACTTCTTATGTTGTGTTACTTCGGACCATAGCCGAGACCAAACTGGTGTGAGACAACCTTGAGGAGGTATTCTCAGAGCGCTGGCTGCTGTATAACTACAGTCTGTGCAAAGCAACCTTGGAAAAGGAGGATAAACTGAAATCATATTTCCTTGAGCTCCATCAACCTCTGTTTACAACACTAGTGGTCCTTGTAACTAAATCATTGTGTAATCAATTGTCAGTGCGCTTTCAGTTTGATTTTGACACTTTCGGTCAGGCCACCAGAACACCTTTATGTTTTTAATAGCTGAAAGTACAGCCGGGGCCCGATTAAGAATTTTGGGGCCCCCCTCCCGCACAACATCACCCGCCACCCCCTCCCCCCACCTCAACCCCCGAACAACAACCCCCCGCAAAACACCCCCCTACCACTGCGAGCCCCCGTAAATCATCCCCCGGACAACATCACATCCCCACCCACCGTACAACATTCCCCCGCACTACACTCCCTGTCCCCCACCGCACCCCCCGCATAACAACACAGCCCTCGCCGCACAACATCCCACCCGCAAAACGCCCCCCTTCCACATCACCCCCCCCTCCCCCCGCACAACACCACTGCCCCCACTCAACCCCCCATCGATCTATTAAAGCACTAATGTGAACTGCAACAGGAAGTATTTATATTGCGGCTCCACCTCGCCACCTTCTGACAGTGCTTCTACCGCTAGTTTGTTTGGATCCAGCGGTTGTACACAGTTTCTCTGCGCGATGCGGAGTTTTACCGGTGGCTCCATATTTGGCCCGTGCGTTACCCACCCCCTGAACACAGCTCAGAATAATCATTTCAAATGGCGTTCATCATCTGGTTAGGACAGCTCAGGCATCCAGGGATGTACGCACAGTACCCTCCTCTTCCCCACTAAATGGGAAGATGCTGGGGCCACTGCTTTTATATATATATATATATATATCTATCTATCTATAAATGACCTGGATATTGGAATACAGAGTAGAATTTCTAAATTTGCCAATGACACCAAACTTGGGGGGGGTGGCAAACAGTGATGATACCAATCGACTGCAACAGGACATAGAAAGGCTAGCAGAATGGGCAGACAAGTGGAATTTAATACAGAGAAGTGTGAGGTGATGCATTTTGGCAGAAGGAACAGGGAGAGGCAATATACACTTAATGGCACAGTTTTAAAGAGTGTGCAGGGACAGAGGGACTTGGGAGTTAATGTGCATAGGTCCCTGAAGGTGGCAGGACATATTGAGAGAGTGGTTAGCAAAGCATATGGGATCTTGGGTTTCATAAATAGAGGCATTGAGTACAAAAGTAGAGAAGTTATGCTGAACCTTTATAAAGCGCTGGTTAGGCCACAACTGGAGTATTGCGTCCAGTTCTGGTCACCACACTTTAGGAAGGATGTGAAGGCACTTGAGAGGGTGCAGATGAGATTTACCAGAATGGTTCCGGGGATGGGGGATCTTAGCTACAAGAACAGGTTGGAGAAGCTGGATTTGTTTTCATTGGAGCAAAGGAGGTTGAGGGGTGATTTGATAGAGGTGTACAAGATTATGACGGGTTTGGATAGGCTAGACGGGGAAAGGCTTTTCCCACTAGTTGATGGTACAAGGACTAGGGGACACAGATTTAAGGTTTTGGGCAAGAGATACAGGGGGGATGTGAGGAAAAACTTTTTTACGCAGCGAGTGGTGATGACCTGGAAGTGGTGTAAGCAGAGACACTCAATGTTTTCAAGGGGAGACTGGATAGGCACTTGAGGGAAATAAACTTGCAGGGCTACGGGGATAGAGCGGGGGAATGGGACTGACTGGATTGCTCTACAGAGAGCCGGCACGGACTCGATGGGCCGAATGGCCTCCTTCTGTGTCGTTATGACTCTATGTGGAGAGCTAGCAGTATAACTCCGTACTGCCACCTTGCACTGCTCACCAACCAGGAGCTGCTCCCCAATGGTATCTAAAAGGCAGTATCAGAATCCCATTTCCTTATATTAAAATGTGGGTTAAGTAGCATAGTTCCACCCAAATGCACAGTGCAAGGATCGATGGTTTACCACAATTACTTTCTTTCTGCTCAAAGACGCAGATGTTAATTAGAACACTCTTGGGGGACAGAATCATTAGGGCTTGCTCTGACATCAGAATTTTCCACTCACTTTCAACATCACATCAGCATTTTAATTATCCACTCTCAGTGTTATCCATCCTTCAAGCGGCCAGCTCCCTGTGTTGTCTACGCTGGGTGCCGCACGTAAGCAATGACTTTTATTTGCAGCAAGGCAAGGAGTGCTGGAGAACCGAGGAATCCAGTGCCCCCTCAAGTCGTGGACAAGCCGCTCCTGCTGTCCCATTCGCCCCCCTGCAACCAATAGAACTGGGAGATGGTCACAGCCGATGAGAGAATGACAGAGTTCCTTCCCCATCCACACAGTCAGCTTGATCTCACCCTCCCACCCAGCAGCTGTCTGCCACCAGCAACCACAGAGACGCAAACAGCTTCTTTTATTTCAGCATCCAATAACCTAAAATGCTTTTCCGCCTATAAATCCAGACAGGGAAGGCAAAATATTTGTATTTAAGTGCAGCAGGGCTTTGTACAAAAGTGATCGGATATCACTGCTCTCCCAGGACTTCTGTCGGAGCACACAATGGGAAGTGGTAATTTCATATGAACATATCAAGCGGTCGAGGACTCGCAAGCAATAAGGAGAAATTAAAATCGTATTGCCCTGTATTCTGTTTGCAACTCTAATGATATCTTATCATTAAATTGCTGTAGAACCAATTTTAAGTGTGCTTTCAGTTTAATGATCAGTACAAGTATGAAGGCGGCGTCAATATTTCCCCGAGAGTAAATTGCCTCTCATCTCTCTGGAGCTGACCCGGGCGCCACCCTGAAATTGTGCAAGTGTTAGCTTGACAAGGCTGTCCTTTGCCTCCAATCGCAGCTTATCTCATCAGTGAGTCACTTAACTGGTACGAGCGAGCAGCTCTGTGACTCAGACTAAGCAGTAAAAAGAAACATTAAAACATATTTTCTAATTTGTCCTCTCCTTCTGCATGGACAGAGTGGCCACTTGAATCCACACTGCGGCCCTTGAATACATTATTGCTGCTGCACTGATTGCCTGGATACAGTGTCTCCACACACAGCCCCAGCTCTCTGCTGGGTAAATAGGACCAGCGTGTTGGCTGGTTGGCATGGCAACGGCTATATATGTTTATTCAGTCGAGAAAATATTTTTATAAATGCGTTAATCCAAAGAATCACAAGGAAAATGAAAGCCCTCACCATTAGCAGTTGGGTGGATATTAATTTTGCTTACATAGGATATACAGCACACGAACAGGCCAATCAGTCCAACCAGTCCATGCTCCACTCGAACCTCCTCCGGTCTTCCTCCTCTATTCCCTTCTCACTCATATGCTTAGCTAGCCTCCCCTTAAATACATCTATACTATTTGCCTAGGCCACTCCCTGGGAAAAAACGTTTCTTCTGAATTCCCCATTTGATTTCTTGGTGACTATCTTATATTGATGGCCTCTAGTTTTGCTCTTCCCCACAAATGGAAACACTCTCTCTTTGTCTACTCCATCAAAACCTTTGATAATTTTAAAGACCTCTATTCGGTCATTTCTCAGCCTTCTCTTTTCAAGAGAAAAGAGACCCAGCTTGTTCATCCTTTCCCGATAGGTATACCCTCGCATTTCTGGTATCATTCTTGTAAATCTTCCCTGCACCCTCTCCAGTGCCTCTATATCCTTTTTATGATATGGCGACCAGAATTCTACGCATGTATTCCAAGTATGAATTGTTGTTGTTAATAATTCATGCACGACTTATGAAAATCAAAGCATTGTAAAGAAGTTGGGAGCACTGGAGAACGCTACTTTGTTCAGGTCTAACTTTAGTTTAATATCCTTTAAGCGCCATGTGTGAGCGACCAGCTTTAATCAGCAGCCTATCTTACAGCAGTGTTTTCCGAACTGGTCTGTGTGGCAGACCCCATGCCAATACTGACATCCCCCACCCACTCCCCCTGCCCACCCCGAGGATCCCCTCTTCATGTTGATACAATCCAAGGGAAGCCCCCGTCCTAACCTGCGATGTCCGCTACCCAAAATAAAAAGCGGTGGAGCCATTGCAGGAAACAATTATTATACAGCAACAGGAATAATGCGCTAACTAATAATGCCCATTCCTTATTAAAAGGATTTATGGACTCCACTTTAAAACCACAAAAGGTTTTTGTGGAATTTAACCGTGGAGATTTTTTAGAATTTTAGTTGGAAGCCAAACAAGCACAGTTGGGCTCTCTTGCATGAGCCGGCACGGGCTCGACGGGCCGAATGGCCTCCTTCAGTGCTGTAACCATTCTATGAACAAGGTGTACAGATCCTCCAGATTTTTTCAAGCTTTTTAGGAGCAAAAATTCTTCAACAATATCTTGGCCCATATTTGTCCAGTCCCGAGCAAAGGCCTCCTCAAGCCTTCTCTTGACTCAGGCGGATATCTTCTAATTGTTGTGGAAAAGCAACAGATTTCATGTTGTAATAGGCATTCTGTTTAAAGAAGTTTTTTCTAATCTCCACTTTAATTCTTTTTATGCCCTCCTGTTACCATCTCCCCAACCAGCGGAAACAATCGATCACGATTTACCTCATCGTAACCAGAATCTTGAAGACCTTCTCAACTCCAATGGAAAAAGCCCAAATTTCTCCAGTCTCCCTGATCCATGGTAACATCTCAGGTGAATCTACGCTGTACCTTTCATGGCCTTCCAAGAACTGCACCCTACACTCCGACTGTGACCTTATCATAAGAACATAAGAATTAGGAGCAGGAGTAGGCCGTACGGCCCCCTCGAGCCTGTTCCGCCATCCAATAAGATCATGGCTGATCTTCGACCTCAACTCCACTTTCCCGCCCGATCTCCATATCCCTCGATTCCCCTCGGGTCCAAAAATCTATCGATCTCAGCCTTGAATATACTCAACGATTCAGCATCCACAGCCCTCTGGGGTAGAGAATTCCAAAGATTCACAACCCTCTGAGTGCTGAGCATTGATCTCTTGCTTTTGTATTCTGTGTCTTGATACAACAACAACAACTTGTATTTTGTATTTATATAGCGCCTTTAACGTAGCAAAATGTCCCAAGGCGCTGGGACCTTAAAACCAAAGATATAAAACAAAAGATTCTATTTTTTATGGCCTTATCTACTTGCGCTGCCAATTTTAATGATCTGTATATCTTACACGCCAAGGTCCCTCTGCTCCTCTACTCCATCTTACTATACAAGGCGCATTTGCTTACCCTTACTGCTAAAATGTATTACTTCACATTGTACCGCACTTGCCTATCTATGTCCTCCGGCCCTGCAATCCTTCACACACCTCGTCACATGTTGCCATGCCTCTCCAATGTAGTCATTTTTAACACTGTTCCTTCAGATCCTAAATCCAGATCATGAATGTATCGAGTAAATAAGAGCGTCATCAATACAAACCCCCTGTGAACACCACCTGCCCTTTTTGTGGCTGTTTTCACTTGCACTACTGGTTTTAAACACTCTGTACACTTTCCCCTTTTCCATTTGAGCCCCTGTCCCCTGGTTCTAGAGTTTGTGGCAGTTGTGAACACATCAAGGTTCAGTGTATCTGTTCCCTTGAGGACCTTCAATACTTGAATCTCATCAGAGCCTTTCCCAGAGTAAACAATCCTAGGCTCCTCATCTCAAGATCCGGTGAGCTCCCCTCACTACTCACTTTACAGCCTTCCGGACTGATCAATTGAGTTTAACAACTTTAGATCTTTACCAACGCTCCTATTTAAAAAAAATTAATTCACAGGATGTGGGTGTTGCCAGCAAAGCCAGCATTTATTGCCCATGAGAAGGTGGTGGTGAGTCACCTTCTTCAACCACTGCAGTCCTTCTGCTGAAGGTACTTCCCACAGTGACTTTTTCGTAGCGGTTTGGTACAACTGAGTGGCTTCAGAGGGCAATTAAGAGTCAACCACATTGCTGTGGATCTGGAGTTACATGTAGGCCAGACCGGGCAAGGGCAGCAGGTTTTCTTCCCTGAAGGGCATTAGTGAACCAGATTGGGTTTTTACGACAATCTGATAGTTTCATGGTCATAGAGGCACAGAAGGAGGCCATTCGGCCCATCGGGTCCGTGCCAGCTCTCTGTAGAGCAATCCAGTCAGTCCCATTCTCCCCGCTCTATCCCCGTAGCCCTGCAAGTTTATTTCCCTCAAGTGCCTATCCAGTCTCCCCTTGAAAACATTGAGTGTCTCCGCTTCCACCACTTCCGTCGGCAGCGAGTTCCAGGTCCTCACCACTCGCTGCGTAAAAAAGTTTTTTCCTCACATCCCCCCTGAATCTCTTGCCCAAAACCTTAAATCTGTGTCCCCTAGTCCTTGTACCATCAACTAGTGGGAACAGCCTTTCCCCGTCTAGCCTATCCAAACCCGTCATAATCTTGTACACCTCTATCAAATCACCCCTCAACCTCCTTTGCTCTAATGAAAACAAATCCAGCTTCTCCAACCTGTCCTTGTAGCTCAGATCCCCCATCCCCAGAACCATTCTGGTAAATCTCCTCTGCACCCTCTCAAGGGCCTTCACATCCTTCCTAAAGTCTGGTGACCAGAGCTGGACGCAATACTCCAGTTGTGGCCTAACCAGCGCTTTATAAAGGTTCAGCATAACTTCTCTACTTTTGTACTCAATAGCTCTATTTATGAAGCCCAAGACTCCATATGCTTTGTTAACCACTCTTTCAATATGTCCTGCCACCTTCAGGGACCTATGCACATTAACTCCCAGGTCCCTCTGTCCCTGCACACTCTTTAAAACTGTGCCATTAAGTGTATATTGCCTCTCCCTGTTCCTTCTGCCAAAATGCATTACCACACACTTCTCTGTATTAAATTCCATCTGCCACTTGTCTGCCCATTCTGCTAGCCTTTCTATGTCCTGTTGCAGTCGATTGGCATCATCATCACTGTTTGTCACACACTCAAGTTTGGTGTCATCGACAAATTTAGAAATTCTACTCTGTATTCCAATATCCAGGTCATTTATATATATCAAAAAAAGCAGTGGCCCCAGCACTGACCCTTGGGGAACACCACTGTCCACCATCCTCCAGTCTAAAAAACAGCCATTTACCACAACTCGCTGTTTTCTGTCCTTAAGCCAATTCCTTATCCAAGCTGCTACTGACCCACCTATTCCATGAGTCTCAATTTTGTTAACCAACCTTCCATGTGGTACTTTGTCAAATGCCTTCTAAAATCCATGTAGACAACATCCATTGCATTCCTTTCATCAATCCTCTCTGTTACTTCATCAAAAAATTCAATTAGATTAGTCAAACAGGATCTGCCTTTTACAAATCCGTGTTGGCTCTCCTTAATTAGCTTAAACCTCTCCAAGTGCCCGTTAATTTTTTCCTTGATTATTGTTTCTAAAACTTTACCCACCACTGATGTTAAACTGACCGGCCTGGAGTTACTAGGATTGTCCTTACACCCTTTCTTGAACAATGGTGTCACATTTGCCACTTTCCAATCCTCAGGCACCTTTCTCCGCATCCAGGGAAGATTGGAAAATTATGGCAAGCCCTTCCGCTATCTCCTCCCCCAATTCCCTTAGCAACCTGGGATGCAAGCCATCTGGACCAGGCAACTTATCCACTCTAAGCATACCCAGCCTTTCTAGTACATCCTGTCCATCAATTTTCACCCCTTCCATTGCTTCTACCTTTTCCACTTCTACCGATATTTTGTCAGCATCCACCTCCTTAGTAAACACCGATACAAAGTACTCTGAGTATTCACCATTACTGATACTAGCTTTTATATTCCAGATTTATTTAATTAACTGAATTTAAAATTCCCCAGCTGCCATGGTGCGATTTGAACTCATGTGTCCGAATCATTAGTTAACTGAAACGTTAACTCTGTTTCCCTCTCCACAGATGCTGCCTGACCTGCTGAGTATTTCTAGCATTTTGTGTTTTTATTTCAGATTTCCAGCATCTGCAGTATTTAGTTTTTGTTCATTTTTCCACTATTTGTTTTTAAACCCTTCCCTCGTCTCATTTCTCCACATAAAATGCCATTTGCCACTCAGTTGTGTTCCTTTCCAGTGTCAGCTGTGGCTCAGTGGGCAGCACTCTCTCGCCCCTGAGTCAGAAGGTTGTGGGTTCAAGTCCCACTCCAGAGACTTGAGCACAAAACTCTAGGCTGACACTCCAGTTCAGTGCTGAGGGAGTGCTGCACTGTCGGAGGTGCCGTCTTTCAGATGAGACGTTAAACCGAGGCCCCGTCTGCTCTCTCAGGCGGACGTAAAAGATCCCATGACACTATCCTGGCCAATATTTATCCCTCAATCAACATCACCAAAACAGATTATCTGGTCATTATCACATTGATGTTTGTGGGAGCTTGCTGTGCGCAAATTGGCTGCCGTGTTTCCTACATTACAACAGTGACCGCACTTCAAAAAGTACTTCATTGGCTGCAAAGCGCTTTGGGATGTCCGGTGGTCATGAAAGGTGCTATAGAAATGCAAGTCTTCCTTTCTTTCTTCCAGACTATTTGCATTTGGTTTACCTTGTCCCGATTATTGAAACCACCCCCTAATTTGGCGTCATCTGCAAACTTAGATATACGAGGTACGTTTTCACTTCTTGTTCTTACTTTAAGGGCGTGGATATTTGGGCTAAATGGTTTCATTAGAAAGGTACGTTTGGTTAAAGGTGGAATTGCATAACTTACCTCCGGCAACGGATTTGCACGCCTCGTGAGGATTCCTCCCACAAAAGCAATGGTCGGTAGACTCGGCCTGGGGAACTCCAGAGCTACGTCAGTGCAGAGGAGAAACATGCAGGAGCCCTGGACTATCTCCATCATGGATCTGGAGGGATTCACGTTGTGCTTCTTCATAATTGCATCATACTTTGGAAGGATGGCACATCTGGTGCCTATTCTGCTGACAATGTAAATCAAACTGTTCCAAGCACGCTCCAAGAGATTCATCCGATCGGTCATCAGGGAGTTAAATTCTGGAACATAAGAAACTGGTGAAGGAGCACCGAGCTCTGCCGGGAACCACAGCCCAGTGGAGAATGTAATGTGCTTTACACCCAGGATTTGAGCGTATACAAAACCACACATTTCATTGGGGTCAACCAGCAACAGGTCAAATTTCTCCTCCCTCAGCCGCTCTTCCAAGTCTCGATTGCCCACCATCTGGTCACAGTTGGCGGTGTAACTTTCCAAAATGCCAAAGAGCTCCAGAGAAGTCAACTTCCCCGAGAAGATGTTCTGCATTTTCTCCTGCAGGAAGTCGTCGGCAGTTTGCGTGGTGAACATCCCGGGATATTGTTGAAATCTGTAATGAGGAGATTCCTCAATTTCTCGGCCTCTTGACGATACGATGACCACCTCATGCCCCTGCCCATGTAATGCCTTTGCCAGTGTTTTAAATATGAGCAAGTGACTTTCAAACATGATCGGCGGGATTATCATTATCTTAGCAGCTGTGGCTGACTTCAAGATGGCCAAAGTCCATATGAAGAGCGAAAGGGTGAAGAACAATAGTTTCATTCTGAAAGAAAAAAGCAAGAAAATCAATATTTTATACCACTACAGATTGAGTCTGCTACAAATAGTCAGCACAAAAGGTTTGCAATTCATACTTATATATTGGCGTAGGATATACTTACTCCTTTCAAGGACTAGCTGTGTCACTTTGAACTGACAATTAATTCTAGATGGTATAATTATGGTGGGTATCTGCACATCTAATGTTGTCTCTTTGTCATCCCTTATATTCTTATATAGTTTTATCTGCTCATCAGAGGGAACTCTTCTCCCTTCGGTGAGTGAAGAAAAGGAACTGCGGTTAACACTCTCACGTTCGAGTGGAGCATAAACACCAGCATGGACTGGTTGGGCCTGTTTATGTGCTGTATATTCTATGTAAGTCGATGTAATTCACGATGCCACATTTATTGTCCATCCCAAGTTACGCTGAGAAGGTGGTGGTGATGCGGCCATGATGGTGTCCCTGCTAACACATGTTGGTGATGCAAGAGTGAATGTCCTGCTTCAGCGCACTCCCAGCCCATAATTCTCCATCCATTGAAATGAATGGCTGAAAATCAGGAGCTGGGGCGTATTAGGAGCAGAAAATCTTGGTCTACAGTTCCACGGATGCTGCCCCAACTGGTCTTGGCTGCAATATAAGTCTACACAAAGTTTCACAGCTAGGGGTGAAAATATGTCCAATTTTTATCATATTTTGGATTATGAGTCTGCTCCCTCATTCAAGTGGGTGAGTGAAGACTGTAGTTCATGGCAAATGACTGAACCATGAGGGCATCACTGTCGAGTCTCGTCTTCGGCTGAAACATATACACACACACACACACACACAGATATTTGCCCTTGCCTGGTCTGGTCTACATGTGACTCCAGTTCCATATCACTGTGGTTTAACTACCTCTGAAGTGGCCTAGCAAGCCACTCAGTTGTATCAAACCACCATTGGTAATTCAAGAAGGCAGCCCACCACCTTCTTAGTGCAACTAGGGAAAGGCAATAAACGCCGGCCTTGTCACTGATACGTTTCTTCGATGGCGCCTCCCAAACTCGCGGACTCTCCCACCTAGAAGGACAAGGGCAGCAGGCGCATGGGAACAGCATCACCTGCAAGTTCCCCTCCAAGTCACACACCATCCTGACTTGGAAATATATCGGCCGTTCCTTCATCGTCGCTGGGTCAAAATCCTGGAACTCCCTCCCTATCAGCACTGTGGGAGCACCTTCACCACACAGACTGCAGCGGTTCAAGGAGGCGGCTCACCACCACCTTCTCAAGGGCAACTAGCGACGCCCACATCTCGTGAATGAATTAAAAAAGACACAACTACTCAAGGGCAGTCTTGCATTCGGCAAGTAAACAAAGCAAACTGATAACGGCTCTCATATCGTTTGCTCTCCTCACCATACTCCAAGGACAGGGTTACAGCAGAGGCAGGAGTTAATACAGCGAATGTTGGTGGTGGTGTCAACAGCTAATCCTATGAGAACGGTGTACAACAGGCCTCGCATTATGTGTCGGTGTAAGCCCTTGCGGTATTTACCAAATGACTGCCTGTCCTCAACTCTACTTGCAAAGCAACAATTAACCGGTTTACACTGAAAGAGCGCACTGCATCGCAACCTTGAAGTGAAGGGAGAGAGAGGAGAAACATTCAAATATGAAATCAGAAGTATTGCAACCCATCATGGCCTCGTCACATCATGGGACGAGCCTTTAAAACACTCAGAAAAGATTTGTGGCTGCATCATCCCTCCCTTCATTCTGTCAGATTCATTGCTATAACAAACGACGTTATAATTTTACAGATATAAGTTTGTAAATGTACTCGTACCATCTGACACGCCGCACCCAGTTTTAAATCAATGACATCTATGGGCCAGACACAGCATCAGCCAGAATTAGAAATGGTTTGATATGACTCGGACTGTGTATACTGAGCTCAGAGAATATACTGGAATACAACATCAACAGAGACATATAATACAGCACAGAATCCTCACGCCTGAAAGGGTGGTACAGGCAGGAACCCTCACAACATTCAAGAAGCATTTAGATGAGCACTTGAAACGCCATAGCATACAAGGCTACGGACCAAGTGCTGGAAAATGGGATTAGAATAGACAGGGCTTGATGGCCGGCGCGGACACGATGGGCCGAAGGGCCTCTTTCTGTGCTGTATAACTCTATGACTCTATGAGAATACACCCCCGGTTCAGGGGGAGTGGAGTAGAATTGATTTATTTCTTAAAGACTCTAATGGACCTTCCGATCAAGGTCAGACTGCTGAGTTGCTAAGTTACTCTGCTGCCTGTATCTGACTCGCACTAAGTCCCGTTCACCCATCACTCCTGTGCTTGCTAACCTACATCAGTTCTCGGTCCGGCAACGCCTCGATTTTAAAATTGTCATCCTCGTTTTCAAATCCCTTCTTCATGTCCTTGCCACTCCTCAGCTCTATAATCTCCTGCAGCCCTACAACCCTCCAAGATCTCAACGCTCCTCCAATTCTGGCCTCTTGCGCATCCCAGTCAGTTTAACCTCAGTAGTGGGGAAGCTTTTGGAAACGGTAATCAGGGACAAAGTTAAGTCACTTGGACAAGTGTGGATTAATTAAGGAAAACCAGCTCGGATTTGTTAAAGGCAAATCGTGTTTAACTAACTTGATCGAATTTTTTGATGAGGTAACAGAGAGTTAATGAGGTTGGCGTGGTGTGTATGGACTTCGAAAAGGCGTTTGATAAAGTGCCACATAATAGGATTGCCAACAAAGTTGAAGCCCATGGAATAAAAGGGACAGTGGCAGCATGGATACAAAATTGGCTAAGTGACAGGAAACAGAGAATAGTGGTGAACGGTTGCTTTTCGGACTGGAGGAAGGTACACGGTGGTGTTCCCCAGGGGTCGGTACTAGGACCACTGCTTTTCTTGATGTATATTAATGACTTGGACTTGGGAGTACAGGGTACAATTTCAAAATCTGCAGATGACACAAAACTTGGAAGTATAGTGAACTGTGAGGAGGATAGTGATAGACTTCAAGAAGACATAGACAGGCTGGTGAATTGGGTGGACACGTGGCAGATGAAATTTAACACTGAAAGGTGTGAAATGATACATTTTGGTAGGAAGAACGAGGAGAGGCAATATAAACTGAAGGATACAATTCTAAAGGGGGTGCATGAAGAGAGAGACCTGGGGGTATATGTGCACAAATCGTTGAAGGTGGCAGGACAAAGAAAGAAAGTGGTTAAAAAAGCATACGGGATACTGGGCTTCATAAATAGTATGGTACATCGGCGAGACCATGCAGACACTGAGACAACGTATGAACGAGCACCGCGCAACAATCGCCAGGCAGGATTGTTACCTCCCAGTCGGGGAACACTTCAGCAGTCAAGGACATTCAGCCTCGGATCTGCGGGTAAGCGTTCTCCAAGGCAACCTTAGAAACACACGACAACGCAAAATCATCGAGCAGAAACTGATAGCCAAGTTCCGCACTCATGAAGACGGTCTCAATCGGGATCTTGGGTTTATGTCACGATACATGACGTGATCCGGACTCGAGTCGTCGTTAGCTTGTTCACAGATGTGATTCCCAGTAAAAAAAGTAAAAATTTTCCCAGTAAAAAAGTAAAAAAATGTTAAAGCTTTTCGTTTTACATACAGACGGCAGCTTTTGACACGTTAGAACCCCTGCGACTACACCTCATTGTCTCAGTTGTATCTTGCTATGTCTTTGATGTGGTACCTTCCTGGCTGACTTAATTAACTTTATCACACCTCGGCAGATAGTCAGGATGATTTAATTTATTGGTCTGCAATTGTAAAGTACACATTCTTTGTTTTCCATCTATATATGCTTTGGAGATTCTGTATCTAATTTACTTCACCTGAGGAAGGAGCAAATCGATAGCTCCGAAAGCTTGTGATTTCAAATAAAACTGTTGGACTATAACCTGGTGTTGTGCGACCTCTCAATTTCATAAATAGAGGCATAGAGTACAAAAGCAAGGAAGTTATGATGGACCTTTATAAAACACTGGTTCGGCCTCAACTAAACTATTGTGTCCAATTCTGGGCACCACACTTTAGGAAGGATGTGAAGGCCTTAGAGGGTGCAGAAAAGATTTATTAGAATGATTCCAGGGATGAGGGGCTTCAGTTACGTGGATAGACTGGAGAAGCTGGGGTTGTTCTCCTTAGAGCAGAGAAGGTTGTGAGGAGATTTGATAGAGGTGTTCAAAATCATGAGGGGTCTAGACAATAGATCGGGAGAAACTATTCCCATTGGTGGAAGGGTCGACAACCAGAGGACACAGATTCAAGGTGATTGACAAAAAGGTGAGGAAAAAAAATTTTACGCAACGAATGGTTAGGATCTGGAATGTCACTGCCTGAAAGGGTGATGGAGGCAGACTCAATAGTGGCTTTCAAAAGGAAATTGGATAAGTACCTGAAAGAAAAAATTTTGCAGGGCTACAGGGAAAGGGCGGGGGGAGTGGGACTAGCTGAAGTGCTCTTGCAGAGAGCCGGCACGGGCTAGACGGGCCAAATGGCCTCCTTCTGTGCTGTAACCATTCTAGGATTCTATGATCCCCGATTTTCATCGCTCCACCATTGGCGGCCGTGCTTTCAGCTGCCTGGGCCCCAATTCCCCAATTACATAATAAAAATCTCAGATCGTGGAGTGGGGGTGGAACTACAAGGCAGTGGCCTCATCTCAAGCTTAAGGTGACAGCTTTGTTCTGTGGATTACGCCCCTAAACCCTTGATGACGTTACTTCCTTAATCCACTCTCAGCCTCCTGGTATTCCCTGCTTAATCAATCCTGGTATTTTCCAATCAATAATTTTAGGAAATCGTTTTATTCAACTTGGAGGCATTTTATTTTTGTGCCAGCAGCATAGGCATCGACACCCAGTTCACTCCACTTAGTCAAGACACATTACTGCATTTATACCTCAACAATTACAGCTCCATTAACTGCAAGTCAAAAAATTGTGGACGATTATTGGGTAATTTTAAACGCAGTGGCGTTACGTTTCATGCCCCACTGCAATAAAAGACATGAGTCCATGCCAACACATATCCCATTATGGGCCTTACACCTGTTTTAGGCCCGCCCTAGCCGAGATTGTTTTGTGATGAGCAAAGCAGGAGCTGGGCGCTCTCAATGGCTGCCAACAGTAGGTGAGTAATTTTTTAAAATGCGTTAAAAAAAAAATCATTGCTGTGGAGCTGAGGAGGAACAGGATTGCCCTTCCCTTCCCCCAACCCTTGACTCAACAGTATCCAGCCCTACCCCGACTTCACCTTTTCCCCCTTCCTGGAACTTACCCTGTGGGCCTGAAATTCATCTTCTTCAGACGGCCAAGCTGCCTGCGGAAGTGCGTCAAGTGACCAGCAGTTTGCCCAGATAACGTTAATAAGGCCGGAGGATAAATTTCAGGGCTGGCCCTGGGCCTGCATTTCTGGCCTGAAAACAGGCCTAGAGGAATTGCCACCCCAAGGAGACCAGAAAAGGAAAAACATCCCTGAACAAAGGGGCTCGCTCCCTTTCCCTTAGTAAAAAAAAAATACAATTATAAAAAGGAATACACCAAGATATTGCCACAGACCAACCCTTGAATATTCAATCCAAAATTATACCTCAATTTTTTTAATCATATACAAACCAAAAGAAAATTCATAATAAATTTACTGTCCTGGGAGGACAAGCTAGTATTTATTCATACAATACCAAGCCCAGATGAATTACCATTATTTTTTAAAGTAGACAGATCAACTTGTCCATTAATTTAATCGCTGTTTGTGGGATCTTGCTGTGTGTACAATGGCTGCCCACTTGCCACTGCAATTCGAGGTAATTCACTGTATGTGAAGCACTTTGGGACATTCGGGCGCTGCATAAACCCCAATATCGTTCCCAGTTTGCAAAGTAAATTCCGCAACAGGTTGCAACCTTTGCGTGAAATCAGAATCCGAATGTTCCTCTGGCTGAACAGCGTTAAGTTAGAGCAGTCTGCCACCTGCGAGCGCCTGAAGAGGAGCCACAGGACTCTCAGTGAACAGAATCGTTGCTTTTTATTTTTCCAGTTGTGCAGGTAAGGGGCCACTTGTGTCCACTGGCCCCCCTGCACACATGACTGCAAAAACAAAGAAAGGACTTTTGAATGGCCAAACTCTGTTTTGGTCGGAAACTAGCTAGAACTGGAGGGGAAAAAATGCACAGTCAAGTCACAATAATCTCCAGGCTCCTCCTCCTGCCTCTCTGACACACAAAGCCGCTGCTGGTTAATGTGGTCACATGCAAACAACTGTCGCCACCAAATGTTTCCTGCCTTTTGAGATTCTCTTGCCTTGCTGCTGAAGCCCGGAGGTTGCAAATTATCTGCTCAAACACACAGCGGCTTAAACTCCTACCCTCCCTCCCTCCCTCTCATGTGTGTCTGGGCTGTAGGACTCTTACCTGCTAGCTGTGTGGACAGATCTGCAAAGATCAGGAGGTGTTGCTGCGTCCCTCCTCCGCTAAACCTGCAGAAGCTGGCGGGCGGGTGATCTTCCAACAACCCAGTTTCACTTCCTAGCTGATTGCTCCGCCCTTAGTTACAACCAGTCAAACTGGAAAAACACCTCTCCGGTGAGGTTCCAGCACACCTTTGACATTTGGTACCACTCTGTCCCAGTTACTGCCAAGCAGCAACTCAGGCATCAGGCTCTTTGAATCATTGTACCTTTTGGCATTTTTGTTGTTGTTGCAAACGATATGATGACAATCTTCTTGGGGTACGGTAGCACAGTGGTAATGTCACTGGGCTAGTAATCCAGTACACTGTTCCACGGAAGCGCGGCGTAAGCTCGAGGAACAGCACCTCATCTTTCGTTTAGGCACGCTACAGCCCTCTGGACTCAATATCGAGTTCAACAATTTTAGATCATAACCTCAGCTCCAATCACATTTATATTTTATTTTTTCCACCCTTTTATTTGCCCCCCCCCCCCTTTTTTTTTCCTCCTAGAAGCTGGCAGCTGTCCTTCATTCTGCCAGTGGATTTCACACTTCTTTCAGCCTTAATCTGTCACATTAACACCACCTCTAGCCTTGCATATCTCTTAATGTCTCTTCATCTCCCCCTTTGTTCCTTTATCCCCTCCCCCTTTTCCCAGCTTTACCCTGGCCTTAAATCTATTTGATTTCCGGCTCTTCCCAGTTCTGATGAAAGGTCATCGACCTGAAACGTTAACTCTCTTTCTCTCTCCACGGATGCTGCCTGGCCTGCTGAGTTTTTCCAGCGTTTTCTGTTGTTATTTCGGATTTCCAGCATCCGCAGTATTTTGCTATCGTAGTAATCCAGTGGCCCGGACTAATTATCCAGAGACATGAGTTCAAATCCCACCCACGGCAGCTGGGGAATTTTAATTCAGCTAATCCAATAAATCTGGAATTAAAAAGCCAGTATCAGTGATAGTAACCAGGAAACTGCCGGATTGTCGTAAAAACCCATCTGGTTCACTAATGTCCTTTAGGGAAGGAAATCTGCCGTCCTTACCCGGTCTGGCCTATATGTGACTCCAGACCCACAGCAATGTGGTTGACTCTTAACTGCCCTCTGAAATGGCCCAGCGAGACACTCAGTTGTATTCAAGAAGGTGGCTTCTCAAGGGCTATTAGCGATGGGCAATAAATGCTGGCCTTACCAGCAGCGTCTACAACAACAACTTGTATTTATATAGCGCCTTTAATGTAGTAAAACGTCCCAAGGCGCTGCACAGGAGTATTTTAAGACAACAAATTTGACACCGATCCACACAAGGATAAATTAGGGCAGGTGATCAAAAGCTTGGTCAAAGAGGTAGGTTTTAAGGAGCGTCTTAAAGGAAGAAAGAGGTGGAGAGGTTTAGGCAGGGAATTCCAGAGCTTAGGGCCCAGGCAACAGAAGGCACGGCCACCAATGGTTGAGCGATTGTAATCAGGGATGCTCAAGAGGGCAGAATTAGAGGAGCGCAGATATCTCGGGGGGTTGTGGGGCTGGAGGAGATTACAGAGATAGGGAGGGGCGAGGCCATGGAGGGATTTGAAAACAAGGATGAGAATTTTGATATCGAGGCCTACATCCCATGAATGAATTAAGAAAGAAAGACTTGCATTTATATAGCGCCTTTCATGAGCACCAGACATCTGAAAGCGCTTTACAAAAATTAATACAATTTTTTTTTAAACTTCAGATTGTTTTCAGCTAAGATGAATCCTGGTTACCTGTCTTAAACTCTACCCAGATCCAGTTTCATTCCCTTTCCACCTCCTCCTCCCCCTTTTCCATCTGATCTCGTCACTTGATGTCAGCAGTTCATTGTTTCTAACACTGGCCAAGTGACATTCCTCACGAGTTTCAGCCACTAGGTTTCAATCTCTTCCGTGCTGAGGCCCCCCACCCCCTGCGAATATTGACACACTCTCAGGAACCCGCAGTGCTAATTTGCAAAAGACCACGTCGCTACCCAAAGGAATTACAGGAAAACTTTTTTTTCTTTTGGATCAGAAACATGACGTGCTCAGAAGTCAGCAAATGCAACCAAAACAAAAGATGCAGAAATCTCATGACTCACAGGATTCCCTTGCAACCCCTAGATTGAAAATTTGAGATCTAGACAGTGAGTGTGAACAAACTATTCAACTGTGGGGGAGCCACACAGTCACGCCCAATTCTGTCCTGACAGACTGGAAATTGAAGGGTTTGGATAGAATAAGTAAAGATAAACTGTTTCCAGTGGCTGAAGGGGCGATAACCAGAGGGCACAGATTTAAGGTGATTGGCAAAAGAACCAGAGGCGACATGAGGGAAAACTTTTTCAGCAACGAGTGCTTAGGATTTGGAATGCTCTGACTGATAGGGCGGTGGATGCAGATTCAATAGTAGCCTTCAAAAGGGAATTGGATAAATACTTGAAGGAGAAAAAAATTGCAGGGTTATGGGGGAGTGGGACTGACTGGATTGCTCTTCGAAAGAGCCGGCGCAGACTCGATGGGCTGAACGGCCTCCTTCTGTGCTGGACTATTCTATGATCAGGAGAGGAAACATGGACAACTTTTCTTCTCCCGAGGGGAATCATAAGAACATAAGAAATAGGAGCAGGAGTCGGTCATTCGGCCCCTTGAGCCTGCTCTGCCATTCAGTAAGATTATGGCTGATCTGATCTTGGCCTCAACTCCACTTTCCCGCCCGCTCCCCATAACCCTTGACTCCCCTGTAGCTCAAATATCTGTCTATCTCCGCCTTGAATATATTCACTGACTCAGCCTCCACAGCTCTCTGGGGTAGAGAATTCCAAAGATTCACGACCCTCTGAGAGAAGAAATTCCTCCTCATCTCCGCCTTAAATGGGCGATCCCTTATCCTGAAACTGTGCCCCCTAGTTCTAGATTCCCCCACGAGGGGAAACATTCTCTCGGCATCTACCCTGTCGAGCCCCCTCAGAATCTTATATGTTTCAATAAGATCACCTCTCATTCTTCTAAACTCCAATGAGTATAGGCTCCACCTGCTCAGCCTTTCCTCATAAGACAACCCCTTCATCTCAGGAATCAACCTAGTGAACCTTCTCTGAACTGCCTCCAATGCAAGTATTTCCTTCCTTAAATAAGGAGACCAAAACTGTACGTAATACTCCAGCTGTGGTCTCACCAACGCCGTATACAGTTGTAGCCAGACTTCCCTACTTTTATACTCCATCCCCCATGCAATAAAGGCCAACACTCCATTTGCCTTCCTAATTACTTGCTGTACCTGCATGCTAACTTTTTGTGTTTAATGTACAAGGACACCCAGATCCTTCTGTACCTCAGCTTTCTGTAGTCTCTCTCCATTTAAATAATATTTTGCTTTTCATAAAGGCCAGTTGTCATGTCCCTACCACTAACCTGGCTGAGATCCCCTAACTCAGCGCAGACCAGGGATGTAACCAGGGACCTTGCTGCTTTGTATGGCTCAGTTTCACACCAAGAGGTATCAGGGGAACGTTACCTCAAGTGACAGCTTTGCTGCAGGCCGATCTTTGAGGGGACGAAAGTGTAAAGATAATCTACGAATGAAATGTATAGAAAGGAACTGATCACCAATCACAAGAGGGTGCTTTCCCCTCTCTCTCGCAGGCACTGACTGATGTCAGGATAAAGTTCCACCAACACAGGCCAATGTCTGGTGCCTTGTCCAAGTGACCACTCTTCATATGTAAGTGTTGAGCTGGGGGGGAAGAGGAGGACATCACGATTGAGCCTGATCCGATCCTCACAACTAGTTAGAACATAAGAAATAGGAGCAGGAGTCGGCCATTCAGCCCTTCAAGCCTGCTCCGCCATTCAATGAGATCATGGCTGATCTTCTGCCTCAACTCCATTCACCAGCCCTATCGCCATATCTCTTGATGCCCTTACTGGTTAGAAATCTATCGACTTCTGTTTTGAATATACCCAATGACTGAGCCTTCACAGCCCTCTGGGGTAGAGAATTCCAAAGATTCACCACCCTCTGTGTGAAGAAATTTCTTCTCATCTCAGTCCTGAATGGCCTACCCTTTATCCTGAGGCTGTGGCCCCTGGTTCTAGATTCCCCAGCCAAGGGAAACATTCTCCCAGCATCCACCCTATCAAGCCCTTTAATAATTTTGTATGCTTCAATGAGATCCCCTCTCATTCTTCTGAATTCAAGAGAATACAGGCCTAGTTTACTCAATCTCTTCTCATACGACAGTCCCGCCATCCCAGGAATCGAACTCGTGAACCTTCGTTGCACTCCCTCTATGGCAAGTATATCCTTCCTTAGGTAAGGAGACCAAAATTGTACACAATACTCCAGGTGTGGTCTCACCAAGGCCCTATATAATTGGGTCTCGCTAAGGCCATCCCCACGCCTCCACTACTCGACTTCAAACAGCCGCCTAACCTCAAAAGTACCATCGTTCGCAGCAAATTACCCAGCTTTCAGGAGAACAGCGACCACAACACCACACAACCCTGCCACGGCAACCTCTGCAAGACATGCCAGATCATCAACACAGATACCATCATCACACGTGAGGACACTACCCACCAGGTACATGGTACATACTCATGTGACTCGGCCAACGTTGTCTACCTCATACGTTGCAGGAAAGGATGCCCCGGAGCATGGTACATCGGCGAGACCATGCAGACACTGCGACAACGTATGAACGGACACCGCGCAACAATCGTCAGGCAGGAGTGTTACCTCCCAGTCGGGGAACACTTCAGCAGTCAAGGACATTCAGCCTCCGATCTTCGGGTAAGCGTTCTCCAAGGCGGCCTTCGAGACACACGACAACGCAAAATCATCGAGCAGAAACTGATAGCCAAGTTCCGCACCCATGAGGACGGCCTCAACCGGGATCTTGGGTTCATGTCACGCTACATGTAACCCCACCTGACGTAGAGTCATCCAGACTCGAGTCGTCGTTGGCTTGTTCACAGATGCGGCCGGACCTGCTGTGATTTCCAGCAAAAAAAGTAAAAAGTTTAAAGTTTTTGGTTTTCCATACAGACTCCAGCAGCTGCCACATTAGACCCCCTGTGACCCCACCTCATTGTCTTTGTTGTATTTTGCTATCGTCTTTGATGTAATGTCTTCCTGACTGACCTAGTTGGATTTGATTGCTGTGATTGTCTCTCTGCCGAGGTGTGATAAAGGGCAGTTAGAAAGATTAACTGTAATCGTCTGGCATTGTTCTCTGCACAGGCATTGTTCTCTGTCTATATATGTTGTACCCATTTGTATTTCTTCACTTCACCTGATGAAGGAGCAGCACTCCGAAAGCTTGTGATTTCAAATAAAGCTGTTGGACTATAACCTGGTGTTGTGCAACTTCTCACTATATAATTGGAGTAAGACTTCTTTACGCCTGTACTCAAATCCTCTTGTAATGAAGGCCAGCATACCATTTGCCTTCCTAATGGCTTGCTGCACCTGCACATTCACTTTCAGTGACTCATGTACAAGGACACTTTGAGTATCTGCATTCCCCAATCTTTCACCATTTAGGAAATACTCTGTCTTTCTGTTTTTTCTACCAAAATGGATAACTTCACATTTATCCACATTATATTCCATCTGCCATGTTCTCGCCCACTCACTGAGCCTGTCGAGATCCCCTTGAAGCCTCTTCACATCCTCTTCACAACTGACACTGCCACCTAGCTTTGTATCATCAGCAAATTTGGAAATGTTACATTTAGTCCCCTCATTCAAATCATTGATATAGATTGTGAATAGCTGGGGCCCAAGCACCGATCCTTGCGGTACCCCACTAGTCACAGCCTGCCATCCTGAAAAAGATCAGTTTATCCCTACTCTTTGTTTTCTGTCTGTTAACCAATTCTCAATCCATGCTAATATATTACCCCCAATTCCATGTGCCCTAATTTTGTTCACCAACCTCTTGTGTGGGACCTTATCGAAGGCCTTCTGAAAATCCAGATACACCACATATACCGGTTCCCCTTTGTCTACTCCACTAGTTACATCCTCAAAGAACTCCAATAGGTTTGTCAAACAGGATTTCCCTTTCATAAATCCATGTTGACTCTGCCCAATCTTACTAAGTTTGACCCTGTTGAAGGGATGGTTAGGGAACTTACAACTGAGCCTGATTCCATCCTCTTACCCTCAATTCACTTGGAACCCTCGCTGCAATTATCGCTCACGAAGCCAGCTCAATGTATGATGCTTCAATCAGGATGACGATAGTGACTCATTCGTAGGAACAGGAGGAGGCCATTCAGCCCTTCGAGCCTGTTCCGCCATTCAATGAGATCATGGCTGATCTGTGATCTAACTCCATTTACCCGCCTTTGCCCCATTACCCTCAGTACCCTTGGCTAGTAAAAAGCCCCAGGTTACTCTCAAGCAGCTGGTCATCGGCCAAGGCCTGGGAGCAAGAACTCCGTTCCCCTGGTAACAGGGGCAGTGCCCATGCAGACTAGGAGAGAGCGGAGAAACTGAATCGCTGTTGAGATAGGATGTGATGCGGAGATGCCGTTTCGGAATCTTGTCTGCTTTCTTGCATCTCTGCAGATACTTGATGTCTGTGTCAATATGCGCGATCTTCTTGGAGATTCTCTCCACTTTGAGCCGGCAGTTTGCTGTCAATATGCGCGATCTTCTTGGAGATTCTCTCCACTTTGAGCCGGCAGTTTGCGGTGTCAATAGTGGTCATGATGCAGAGATAGGTAGTGACAAGTGGCTTCAGTGCCCTGTACTGGGAATCAGGCTCAACTTTAATACCTTCCACAGGTTAATAGACTGTTTAGACTCACACTTAAGGCCCATTTGAGCAAGGCACTGAAGGACTACCATCACCATTTGCAGGGCTTTGCGCAAAAAGCTGGGGAGTTCCTGGATAGCACTTTCAAAGAGCTGTGACGACGGGCCAAATAGCATCCTTCTGTGCTGTAAGAATCTATGATTCTGGAATAAGTCAATGCCTTTGGTTAAGGAAGGGGAAACAAAAGGTGGTCTTATCATTTGATAGATATCAATGTTCGGGCCGACTGTAACGACAGGAGTGTCCTGGCCCAGAGATGGGATTGCTACCACTAAGACAAAGGCAATTCACTCCCATCAATCGAGTAACAGGCTGGAGAGAGACCAGCACCGCCAAAAGTGCCAAAGTATAGACAGTTTTAATGGCAGAAGACCAAAGGTTCGCTGCTCTACAGATTTTGTCGATTTACGTGCCCGATTATATCAATATGTTCGATAGACTGGAGAAGCTGGGATTGTTGTCCTTAGAGCAGAGAAGGCGAAGAGGAGATTTGACAGAAGTGTTCAAAATCATGAAGGGTTTAGCTAGAGTAAATAAAAGAGAAACGGTTTCCAGTGGCTGAAGGGGCGATAACCAGAGGGCACAGATTTAAGGTGATTGGCAAAAGAACCAGAGGCGACATGAGGAAAAATCTTTATACGCAATGAGTGGTTAGGATTTGGAATGCACCGCCTGATAGGGTGGCGGAAGCAGATTCAATAGTAGCCTTCAAAAGGGAATTGGATAAATATTTGAAGGAGAAAAACTTGCAGGATATGGGGAAAGAGCGGGACTTACTAGATTGCTCTTCGAAAGAGCCGGCGCAGACTCGATGGGCCGAATGGCCGCCTTCTGTGCTGTACTATTCTATAATATCACAAAAAGACTTGGATCTAGCACTGCACACTTCAGAGCATCCCATCTGTCGGGCAATGTATTGCTGACTGGCTGAAATCAGAACTGAGCTCCGAAAGCACCACATATCTGATTGACTAAATATGAACAAAATCAAAAGCAGTTTGATTCGGTTGGTAAGTGCCAATGAGGAACAATATCAGAAACCAACTAATAAAATTACTGAAATAAATTTGTGAGCTTGAACCATTTTTATTTCGCAGCTAGCCTTTACCCTTGTAAATAACCCAAACTATAATGCTTGTTCTTAATCAGTAGCCTTCCAATGCTATAAAATCCGAGTGTGTTTCCCTCCAGAGGCCTACTTCTGCGTCAGGAGCCTGGGGCTAAATTTGTAATGCTTGGTTGGAGCTTCAATTGCTGAGTTGCCTTCTATTAGCCTTGGTTCTTCCTGATTGGCTCCAGCCCAGGTCAATCACAGTAAGCTTCCTAAATCTTGATCGAGTGCAGTTTCAGACTCCCTCGTGACTTTAACAAATACTGCCACACATTGGAGCTGGGAACCAGGAGCAGGTAGCAACCAGGGTTTTCTGTACGATTGACAAAAAGACTGACTAATTCACAGGGCATGGCAGGTACGTATCTGAGCCCTCTTCATCTCTGTCCAGGGATGGAAAATTACTGATGGCACAAAGCCAGGAAGTCATTACAACATCAACTTGCATTTCTATAACGCCTCTAATGCAGTAAAATCGTCCCAAGCAACGTTCCCTCTAAGCTGTGCTGCTCTCTGTCGGTCCCACACAGCCCAGGACCAGCTTTTCCAATGTAAAATTTGAAACTGCAAATGGGCCATGCAGCCCCTTGAAGATGCCTCACACCCAAAAAAAAATTAGAAACATAGAAAAAATAGGAGCAGGAGTAGGCCATTCAATATGATCATGGCTGATCCTCTATCTCAATACCATATTCCCGCTCTCTCCCCATACCCCTTGACGCCTTTTGCATCTAGAAATCTATCTCCTTCTTAAATATATTCAGTGACTTGGCCTCTCCAGCCTTCTGTGGTAGAGAATTCCACAGGTTCACCACTCTCTGAGTGATGAAATTTCTCCTCATCTCAGTCCTAAATGTCCTACCCCGTATCCTGAGACTGTGACCCCTCGTTCTAGACCCCCCAGCCAGGGGAAACATCCTCCCTGCATCAACAGTCTGTCTAGCCCTGTCAGAATTTTATACGTTTCAATGAGATCCCCTCTCATTCTTCTAAACTCTAGTGAATACAGGCCTAGTCGACCCAATCTCTCCTCATATGACGGGAAACATTGGTCCCAGGGCGCTTCACAGGAGTGTTATCAAATAAAATTTGACACCGAGCCACATAAGGAGAAATTAGGATATTGGTAGGGCATTAAAGGTAAATATTAATCTGTTTCTTCTCTATCAAAACATGAGACTATTGCAATGCCCAAGACTCACGCTGCACCCTGTTTTAGGAATACTGTGCTGCTTTAATTCTTACTTCGAGGCCAGTTTCAGGTGTTCAAACTTTCCACCTCAGTTCAGCAATTGAACACATTACTGCACTGTTCCCTCATATCATACACGACAAGCACACACAGAATGGAGACAAAGTGGTAATATCTTTCAAATTTACAATTTCTACATTATATCTTCTCATATCTGCATTATTGTAAGCCAGGGCACTAGGATTTTTATAAATAAAAACAGAAAATGCTAGAGATACTCAGCAGGGTCAGGCAGCATCTGTGGAGAGAGAAACAGAGTTAACGTTTCAGGTCGATGGCCCTTCGTCAGAACTGGAAAAAAGCAGGAAATGGAACAGATTTTTAAGCAAGTGTAGGGCTAGGAAAGGGGGGAGGGGATGAAAGAACAAAAGGGAAGGTCTGTGATAGGATAGAAGGCAGGAGAGGTTAAGAGACATTAAGAGATATTCAAGGCAAAAGGAGATGGTAATGGGACAGGTTAAGAGACAAAGGATGGCTCTAGATGAAGTGTAAATTGTGCTGGCAGAATGAAAGACAGCTGCCATGTGGGAGAGAAGAAAAAAGACAAAGTGTGGATAAAAATATGTCACAGGATCACAGAATCCCCACAGTGCAGATAGAGGCCATTTCGGCCCATCGGCCCACATATCCCACCCTATCCCCGTAACCCCACGTATTTAATCCCCCCTAACACTAAGGGTCAATTTATCATAGCCAAATCAACCTAACCCGCACATCTTTGGACTGTGGGAGGAAACCGGAGCACCCGGAGGAAACCCACGCAGACACGGGGAGAATGTGCAAACTCCACACAGTCACCCGAGGCCGGATTCGAACCCGGGTCCCTGGCGCTGTGAGGCAACAGTGCTAACCACTATGCCACCGTGTTGCCCATGTATGATAGGGGCCGAGATTATTTTCGTGGGATATGTGGAACAATCTTTGTTCCAGTCCTACTCAGGTCCCCTCCCTCACCTCTTTTTCCGGTACATTGATGACTGTATCGGTGCCGTTTCCTGCTCTCGCCCTGAACTAGATAGGATTTTTATAAAGGTTGTTGCAGCTGATGTCTTAAGTTTCTTCTGTGCTCTTAGCTCGAGAGCCCATAGGCAGAACCTGTATACAACTCAAACTCATATTACATATAAAGACCACATAGAGACTTGAGCACAAAATCTAGGCTGACAGTGCTGCACTGTTGGGGGTGCCGTTAAACCGAGGCCCCGTCTGCTCTCAGGTGGATGTAAAAGATCCATGGCACTATTGTGAAGAAGAGCAGGGGAGTTCTCCCCGGTGTCCTGGCCGATATTTATCCCTCAAACAACATCACTAAAAAAAAATTATCTGGTCATTATCACATTGCCGTGTGTGGGACCTTGCTGTGTGCAAATTGGCTGCCGTGTTTCCTACATTGTGACACTTCACAAAAGTACTTAATTGGCTGCAAAGTGCTTTGGGATGTCCTGAAGCCGTGAAAGGTGCTTATAAAAATGTATGTTATTCCTTTCTTTACGACTTTTATGGCAATCAGTGGCTTGTTGGCGCATATTTCATGAAGGAATGGCCGCAGCTGTAAGGTCTTGGATCGGGTGCAGAAGATTTACCAGAATAGTAGCAGCGATGAGGGACTTCACTCACGTGGAGTGACTAGAGAAGCTTGGATTGTTTGCCTTGGAACAGAGAAGGTTAAGGAGAGATTTAATGGAGGTGTTGAAAATTATGAGTTTTGATAAAGATGATTATTTCCCCCCCCCCGCCCGACAGGTGGGTCGGTAACCAGAGGACACAATTTAAGATAATTGGCAAAAGAACCAGAGGGGAGATGAGAATTTCGTTTACGCAGCAAGTTGATGATGATCTGGAATGCACTGCCTGAAAAGGTGGTGGTAGTAACTTTGGATTTGGATATATACTTTGAAAGGAAAATAATTCAGGACTATGAGGAAAGACCGCGACTGATTGGATAGCTCTTTCAAAGAGCCAGCACAGGCACGATGGGCCGAATGGCCATCTTCTGTGCTGTTAGATTCTATGATACCCAGAATGTAAGTGTTGTCTCAGGGCTGCTGTAAAACAAACTCCTCAGACAGCCGCAGGAGTTGCCCTTTGCCAACCACTAGGGTGATGGAAGTATTTGATTACCAGGCTGTTGAATAGGAGTTTGGATTTTCTTCAGACATATGCCTATGGTGACAAGTCTGTTTTGTTTTTAAGGCACCACAAGCTGTCTGGACCAGGTACGTTAACGGCAGCTTTTCACTATATTTCTGGTTCGATCATTGAGATCCACGTCACTGCAGTTGAACCAAATTCCGTGCAGCTAAAGCACTGAGGTTACTTTATTTCAAATGATATATAGGACGCTTGAGAATTCAAACAGTGTCAGTTTGACTTTAGTGACAATCTTAAGTTTGTGTCGTGTTCTTCTGCTCGTCAGAGATCAGGAGTATATGGTGTGCATATTATGCTATGCCCAGTGACACAAGGACAGCCTTAACTGAGACACACTAATGCCAATTGTTTCAACCATCAGCTGAAGGTGTAGTTGTTAGAAGACACGGGCCTGCCTATGGAAGTTGCTTTTTAGGGTCAGCATCAATAAATTGTTAGGGCGAGATGTCTAAATTACAACACCCTAGAACTAGGGGGGCAGTCTCAGGACAAGGGGTCGGCCATTTAAGACTGAAGATGAGGAGGAATTTCTTCACTCAGAAGGTTGTGAATCTTTGGAATTCTCTACCCCAGAGAGCCGTGGATGCTGAATCGTTGAGTATATTCAAGGCTGAGATAGATTATTGGACTCTAGGGGAAATCAAGGGATTTGGGGATCGGGCGGGGTGGAGTTGAGGTTGAAGATCAGCCATGATCTTATTGGAGCAGGATTGAGGGGCCGACTCCTGCTCTTAATTCTTATGTTATGTTCACCCTGCTGGACAAAACTATGCTGCTACCTGGTCCCGCGTCACCTTTCTCCACCATGTTATCTGTAAAGATGAATTTATTTATGTAACTGGTATGCGAGGAGAAAATGTAATACCTACCCCGCAGTAAGGAAAGCACTTTTCCAGGAACTAATCAAAAAACAAGTTACTTCACTAAAACATGTATCCAAATGCTTTCAACCAAGGTATGCAATCCTCCCCTACCTTGCAACACCATAAGATCCGACTCACCGTAAGCCAATCTGCAGAGCGGCTAGTTCATTTTTGAAATAATACATCTCAAATACATTTTTCGAAAACCTATTTAGAAGTAAAATAAAAATCCACGGAAATGTTTTCCAACAATAGGCACCATTAAGTCACCCGAGTGGCAGAGATGTGATGCTTCGCTGCTCAAGCTCAAAGCAATCCCTCACCCCGTAACTCTACAAAAAGCTACTTGCCCGTTGAAGAGCAGCTGCCACATGCCCCAAAGTGAAAATCTAGGCAGTAATAACCGAGCAGGCAAAGTCCGCTGCTGCACGTATTAGGGAAAACAAAATGACTTCAAGGATGTGGAACACACCAAGTGTCTGCGCTCCAGTCTGCAACTATCGCCAAAGGGCAAGTCCTGCGCTGGGTGTAGCTCAGCCTCCTCACATCAGACAATGAATCCTCGGAATTCTAATGGAATGAGTACCCTCTCAAATGCCTCCTATTGAGCCTCTGCTATTGGCACGGTCATTCACATAGTAGTGGACACAGACATCTCTCAGAACCATTCGGTGGAAACACCGAGGGCAGACGTCGGACTGAACTACAGAACTTTGTGCAGATTATTTTCTTCATTGATATTAGACATTTCTGCAGGTCCCGATATGCAACCAATCTCCTTTCAGGCTAACCAGCTGCCACCACTTGGATGACGCGCAGAGTTTGGAAATTCTCCAGATTGAAGGCATTTTGCGCAGAGATCGACAACGGACTAAAACTGCCCTGCGGCTTTGCGAAACTACAAAATGTAGCAAGGTCAGAAGTTATCCTTAACCCACTGAAACTTCAGGAACCACAGGAATCTGTTCTGTGCCTTGGTCAGCATTACAATTGTGCTTACTCGCTTTTTAAATACCGCCCCTGTAGTACCTACTTATTCCACAATCTGGCTGTACAACAATATACCAGTTATCAAATCAAAGAATGAAATGCAAAGGTTGTTTTTTTTTAAATTAAAAAACTTAGCTCAGACATGGTTTATTGAATGTGCCGCCTGTTACTTCTGTGTTTGAAGTTTCCATAATTTTTGTTCGATATAATCTAATAAAGAACAAACTACATTACAATGCTGACACTCAAATAGGATCGTAATGCCATTTTCTTTTTAAAAAGCTACATTTCTGGCATTTATTTTGAAGTTTGCTGTTAGGTCAAGTTAACATCTTACATAAAACAAACATTTCCATCAAAACTTCACTTTAAATACGAGCAATTTCCCCTGGAGTGATCAGACTGTCAGAGGAATAACGAGGGATTTAAAAAAAAAAAAAATACCGGAACTGTACGCTCCAATCTTTAACCACTTATAAAGATTTAAATCCTATAATTTTACAATTAAGAGCATTACACAGCACACGCTCATTCGCTGTCGAATTTGACAGAGTTCACAGTCATATCGATGGCCCCGCCCCGATAGTTCCCACGCTTTTTCTTTGTCTTTTCATGTCTGAAGGATTTTCCTTTTGTGAATATCAAGTCGTGATTGGCCTTTTCACCCCAGTCTCCTGATGCTCCTCTCTGAAACACAAATCATCAATTTTTAGGGTACAACACGGGGTGGGGGGGGGGGGAAAGAGACCCATTACCTGTGGAAAGGCTTCAGAAACTTCAAAATGGCCAATTTCAGAACAGCGGCAAAATGATACTAAAGATCTGGGTGTAAGGCAGCAAATTAAACAGTGCCTCAATTCACCAATATACCAGGATTCAGGCCTGCTTTTTGACTCATTTTTCAAAACAAATTCAAAGTCCAGGCATGTCCATGCATTAAGAATTCAATAACTTGTACTACTGTGAGTTTGGCTACCACCAGTGTTCCCTGTAAGGTGCGTGGCCGCGCACTGCTCCAGGGAACCCGCGCAGCCGGCATTTCACTAAAAACCGCACATGCGCAGTATTTTGAACGGCCAAAATAAATTACAGGGAACACAGGCTACCACCCCAATGGTATCAGGATGGACAGAATGGTAAGTCACCTTGCAATCCCTTGTAGTCCTTATTGAAACATAGAAGATACTGAGGGGGCTCAACAAGGTAGATGCAGAGATGTTTCGACCTCATGGGGAAATCTAGAACTCGGGGGGCATAGTTTCAGAATAAAGGGTCGCCCTTTTAGAACTGAGATGAGGAGGAATTTCTTCTCTCAGAGGGTTGTGGAGGCTGGGTCATTGAATATATTTAAGGTGGAGATAGACAGATATTTGAACAATAAGGGAGTGGTGGGTTATGGGGAGCGGGCAGGGAAATGGAGCTGAGCCCGAGATCAGATCAGCCATGATCTCATTAAATGGCGGAGCAGGCTAGAGGGGCCAAATGGCCTACTCCTGCTCCTATTTCTTATGTTCTTCTCACATGTGCAGCCCCAGGGCTTTACTAACTCCCGAGTTGAGTGTCAACCCAACTGTGGGGAAGCCAAGCCTGATGCTGTCCCTCAGCCGACACTTGCACTTTCCAGCAGACATCACTGGATAGTAGTCAGGAGCAGGAGTCCTGGATAATTTCCCCCTTCCCCAACAGATAGGTGCATTGCACCACCCCGAGTGAAATCAGCAGAGACCACCGACAGATCTGGGACTTTCAGTCATTGTTACTTTCACCAGCATCATTTTTAAAATATCGAACCTCAACAGAGTTAGTTTCAGCCCATCTCAATTGGCACTCTGAGACCATTAACACTACACAAGGGTTCCTATTCTTACTGCCCGAGCCTGGTCACTTGCCCCCGAGAATCCTCAATTGTAAAAAGGTACTCTCCACCTCACTAAACCGATTTTACAGGGCTCCCCATTTCAGGAGGTAATGCAATTGAATCCCACAAGGCTTACGAAAAGAAGGCAAATAGCAGTGGTGAAAGCAGTCACTATTTTCTACTAATAGTATCAACGATGCTGTCCTTTTGTATAACTATTGGAACTTGTAGATTTTGGATTTTGACGCAGAAAAATACAGAAGTTTCAATTTGTTTATTACAAGTTGAAAATTGCTTCATGGTTCAATGCATTTTTGTAATTACATTTTATGATCTGCATTAGAAAAATCACAGTAAGTAATTTGTGCAGATGGTTTCTGACAGAAGAGATGTGTGTTTCGAAAGCTGGAAAGGTCTTTCAGAATTTGATTAACTAGCGCACCAAGAACAACGTGCGCAAGGAATCCACACAAGACCAGGAAGGTCCAGGTTCGACTGCTGGTCTGTACTGGGATATCCAGTATGTTCTGGCAGTGATACAGTAGCCCTAGCCCAGGAAAGAAAGGGAATTGAAAAATGGGTTCCCATTCCGGCTTGCACCGAAGTGCCCCTGCATTGCCTTCAGGGCAAGTGCACCTGCATTGTAAACGCATTAAATAACCCTGAACTAAAAATATGGTAAACTAAAAGCTCGACAAATCCACTAGCTGGAATAAATTGATAGTGTACATATTCTCCTCTCGTACTTCATGTAACTAAGGGCCAATATACGATATTCTCACTTACAGTCAGTAATTACTAGACAGAATATGTACTCCTCTCTCATATTGCAGTGTAGATAACTGTCAGCCTACATACCATCTCATGTACCAGAGTACCAGAGGCAACCCACTCTTGTCACGTATTACAAGTAATGTGTAGATGATATATGTACTGTCCTCTAAAAAGGTACCATTAATTACTTCTGCACTGTTTTAGTAAATGTGTTAGTTTTAAACTATACAAGCTATTTTACTGGGCAGCTCACAATGCTGCTCATTCAGAACACGAAACACGGAGCTTTGAAAGAACACCCCGAATCCAACCTTACCTTTGCGGCAAACGAATTATTTGAAAGACGTGGATCAATTTCAATTTCATCTTCTCTTACTCTACGGAAAGGAGTATTAGGTTGAGGGTTCTTTACACAAAAGAAAGAAAAATAGGGAACAATGCACATTAACACGCTACACATTTTACATTAAAGGGCAACTACGAAAAATATCCGATTCCACCCTTCACCATTTAAATTTTACAACGAGAAAGATTTAGTTGGGTGAGAACAGCAGCGTTAAATGGGGCTGTAGTGACAAAGGACGTCTGATGCCAATGCTCACCAGCCTCGTTGCAATGAATGTTTGCAGTTGCCCCTCTAATGACATTTCAACTACCATTAGCACCTTACTGGGAAGCCAAAGCTAAATTTAAGGGGGCAAGGTGGAGGAAAAGGTAGCACAGTGCCGATTTCCTCTCATTAAATGTGCCCGTGTGTCCTTTGCAGATGCATCAAAGTACACCTGTGACAATGAGAATACCACCAATGCAGTTGGTTTGCTTCACACTAACCAGACCAAGTAGAAAGGTCAAATATTCTAAAACAAATCTTGCTAGCAGTGCACCAATAGCCTATATTATGATTGTTCAATTGAACAAGTACATTCGCAAACAAATAAAATTAAACATTGTGGCCTGGAGTTTCCGCTGGGGCAGATTGTGCTTGACACGGAGCTTTTTGCCGGGGTGAAGTTACGCCCAAGTTTCCACGCAAACCCATTAGCAAAAGCCCAAACGTAAAATCTCTCAGAATCAGCGTAATCAAATGCACTCTGTCCGTGACTGGAACAGGGCCAAAGGGGCCTCAAGGTGCTAGAGTGGGGTAGTATAAAGGTAAGGGGGAAGGGGGAGAAATTACCTTCATAGTGATGCTGGAAACCACAAGGTAAGCAGCACTTGCCTCTGTTTAAAGAATCGACAATTTCTGCAGGCCTGTGGCTTCAGGTGATTGATGCTGGATTGTTACCACAGGTGCCTGAGAATCTGGGTGCAATGTGATGATATTCCCCCCACCCCCCACCACGGAACGCGTGCAATCGCCGGAAACTCGCCTTTCGGACCTGGGGGCATGGCCAGGGATCAGTGCGGGCGAAGTTGAACTAGCACAAAAGACAGTAGATACTTGGACGCAACGCAGTTATGGACGCAACTCACTCAGCGCCTTAAATCCCGCGAGCTTTTACGCGATTTGATTCCGCCCAGGTGAAACTGTTATCTGGACTGAAATGACGGGGAAACTCCAGGCCTGTGAATCTCGCAGTGGAACGCAGGTTGGCACAGTCCATGTGCGATCTGGGGCAAGCTGTCGCGGGAACCTCCATGCAACAGGCATTTTGACAAAAAAAATAAGTCTTTGTCTCAAGTGCCAGGGAAGCTTAGAGCAGATGGCCTTGTAGAATTTAAAAGTGCGAACGCAGCTGAGGAAGACAGACTCGGTCCCAGATTCCCCCCCCCCCCCTCCCCCGAGCGTGAGAACATAACAGTAGCCAGGGTTCCCACTCGCGATCACAACCCAATGATCGCTGCTGGAAAGCGCACATGCATTGGTGGCAGGAATGGAATCGAGCTTAACTGCGTTGCTCTCCACAAAGGGATAGACTGGCACTGTCCACACAGGAAGACTGGCCACTCAGGCTGAGGCACCTGTTGTCCAGCGGGAGCAGAAGGCGTCAGAAGGCAGTAAATGAGCAAAATAAGCATGAATGGGGCAAAAAATGATCGTTAAAAAATACAAAGAATTGTACCTTAGTTCCAGGTGTCAATGTGGATTGTAGGGTTTGCTGAAATAAAGAATAAATTAGTCACATAGTAACCTAAATTTCTGAAGAAATATGAGCCAAGGAACTCTTCACACAAACTCTTAGCTCCATGCAAAAATTTTAAACTCATTTCAAGCTATAATGAAACTAGAAGGATATGCAAGCATTCCTCATCAAATGTTTCCAACCTGGCCTCACCTTTTTAGTTTTTGGAAATGTGTTTGGAGTTTTCACTTGCAGTTTCTGGTTTACTGGAGTTGAATCACCTTTTCCGCCCTCCGATTCAGAGGAGGACGAGGAGGAGCTTCCCCTTTTCCTCTTGGTGTTTACTGTACCTGAGGCAATAAACAAACGTCAAAGGGGTTAGGCGTGAAATCTGCACACAGCCGGCAGTGAGTTCCCAGGCTAATATTCACAACTGGCTCAGATGAGACACACTCACCAGAGCGCGTTATTGCTGCGTGAGGTTTATGTTAAAACAATCTGCCATTATGCAGTGAGCATAGTCATGGTATAGATGGGAATGCATCCAAACGATTGGCTTATTGTGGAAGCACGATAGAGAATATTAGCGGAACACAGGTATCAAACTAAAGTATTTAAATAGTGAGCAGGATGCATGAGGACTGGGCGATGCAGTCCTTTTGTCTCTAGTGTTGGGTTTAAAATTGCCGGGACAGTAATCTCCCGACACTCGTAAGGGTTCCCAAGCGACACTCGTTCAAGCCGTCTTAAACTGTAAACAGGCTGGTGTGAGCAATGTACAGGTGCTCACACTGGTGCAGCAAGGGGAGCTCTTCAGAGGCATGGGCTGAAACATGCTTGCAGGGTGGTGCCAATCTGACATTTCCTTCCCTTAGGCCAAATCACCATTTCTGAGCAGTGCCAACAGCCAGCTGAACCATCAGACAACACCCAGCGGGAGTCAGCGGCTCCCGATCAGGAGCAGGAACCCAGGTTGATTTTTTTTTGAAAACCCTTCTCTAGGCTGAAGCATTGAGGCCCAACTGGAGCATGCAAAATGCTACCCTGACCGGACAGAAAACCGAACCCGCGAGCTTCCAGCTTGCAATGCTTCATACCCAGACCAGAAAGTGCAATTAATCCACTGAACCACTGGGGGAGCTAGCCCACCATCTCCAGCTGGAGCACCTGCGGATTACATTTCCAAAGTGCCACAGAAGTTCATCACTGCAGGAGGAAGACCTGAACACACAAATGGTGGTTGCTGGCCCTACTGAGCAGGCAATGGCTTTCTAGCTGGTGCGAGCTTTACTGCCAGCACGAGTGGCTGTTGCAAGACAGAACCTTCGTGTGTACAACTTGTAAAAACACATCACCAGATGGGTCAGGGTGCGCGCGGGCGGCTGTTACGCCCAGCGAAACCATCCAGCGATAATCCAAAAAGAGAAGGCGCTTGTTGGGCCAAATGAACTTGGGGCCCCCTCCTGTTCTTAAAATGGCATCTTTTCTAAAACCATCACTGATTTAATGGGCTCAGTCAGGGCAGGAGGAGGACTCCCAACACAGCTCCCAGGGATTCGCGCAGGGCCCTGCCGTCAGCTGCACAACCAAAATCAACTTTGGAAACTGGCACTGGGTTTGTTCTGTGGTCCTAGAAGAGAAGCTCTTTCGGACTGAACCGATTCATCTATTTCAATCGGTCACCCATAAATCTGCAAGAATGCCTGGATACTATCAGTCACGTCAACAGGGTTCCTGGGATGGGGGGATTGTCCTATGAGGTGAGATTGAGTAGACTAGGCCTATATTCTCTAGAGTTTAGAAGAATGAGAGGTGATCTCATTGAAACAAAATTCATGCAGGACTTGACAGGGTAGATGCAGGGAGGATGTTTCCCCTGGCTGGGGAGTCGAGAACCAGGGGTCACAGTCTCAGAATAAGGGGTCGGCCATTTAGACTGAGATGAGGAGAAATTTCTTCACTCAGAGGGTTGTGAATCTTTGGAATTCTCTACCCCAGAGGGCTGGGGAGGTTCAGTCGTTGAGTATATTCAAGACAGAGATCGATAGATTTTTGAATATTAAGGGGAATCAAGGGATATGGGGATCGGGCAGGAAAGTGGAGATGAGGTAGAAGATCAGCCATGATCTTACTGAATGGCAGAGCAGGCTCGAGGGGCCAAATGGCCGACTCCTGCTCCTATTTCTTATGTTCTTGCATGCGAGCTTCAAATGCTGCTCGTTTGAAACAAAGTCAACTGAATCAAAGTGGCTTATGAGGGGGCAGGGGAAACGGAGAGAAGAGCAGCAACTTTAGCTCCTGTGTGCTACCCCTGTTGGAAAGGAATAGATGTACTGCCTACCACAGTCGAATAATCAGGTACTCGCTGTCCAAGCTCAGATATGAAGAATGGCTTTTGAATAAGGCACCGAAGGACTGCGAGCAACCACTGCACGAGTTGAGAAAACGAAAGGGGAGACTGCCGAGAATAAAGAAACATGAAATTTCCCCAAAACAAGATAAACTATCCCCCAGTTTACCCTGTTGTCCTTTGCATCATCTTACATTCACAGCACTGGCCGCTGCTCATGTTCACCGGGTTTGGACGTCTTTCAGAAGCCGAGAAACACGCACTGAAGAGAAGATGGACAAATCAAGCAAGGCCTCTTAGATAACCGCTCAAAACCACCCCCGGGGGGATTGTCCTGTTTAAATGTCACAAGTGTTGCAGGTTTAACTTGATGCTATCAATCAATAGTAAGAATTTATCAGGAGATGTGGGGGCCAAACAGACTTCTAAACCCTAACTTTGGCCTCACCCAATCACTGCTTCTTGATCTATCTCATCTCTTTTCAAGCGTGGACCTTTCAACCTCACCCAAGTTTCCCAATTCATTTTTTTTTTTTTTTTTTAAAGTGACTCGTGTAAAGCTCACCATTTACAGACTTGGTATTCTTTTTCTTATCCTCTTCAGAGGAGCTATCTTCAGAGCTGCTCTCTGCTGTCTTCTTGGCAGATACCAAGGTGGGCGTTCTCACGTCATTGGGTGCAGCCAATTTTCCTTTTGCCTTCTCCTCTTCTGACTCTGAACTGTCCGAGCTGCTGCTGCTGCTGCTTTTGGCTTTCTTGGCTGCGGAGTTCGCAGCCCGTGGAGGCGGAGTGGCCACTGCCTTTTTCACTTGGGCAACTGGAGTTTTCAGTTTAGGCTCGTCGTCGCTTGAAGTTTCTTCAGAACTGCTGGTTTCAGTTTTTTTCGTCACGGCCAGCGATTTTCCTTTCCCCGTCACCGCCGGGGATTTGGCTTTCGCGGTCACCGCCGGCGATTTTCCTTTTACCGGCACCGCCGGCGATTTGGCTTTCGCGGCCACGGCCGGGGATTTTCCTTTCGCAGGGGTCTGCGCCTTTGCTGCAGGTTTCGCTTCCTCCTCGCTGCTGGAGGAGTCGTCGGAATCCGAACTGCTTTCTTCAGCAGCGGCCTTGGCCGCTGGGGTACTTGGCTTCCCTGGTTTTACAGCTGCTTTGGCAGCTGGTTTTTTGGCCGGAGCAGCCTTGCTCTTGTCATCAGAATCACTGGAGCTGTCTGATTCGGAGCTGCTCTCTGCTTTTTTTGCTTGGGCCGGAGGCTTTGCGGCTGGTTTCGGCGTGGACTTCGCGGCTGGTTTCGGTGTGGACTTCGCGGCTGGTTTCGACGCGGCTTTCGCCGTAACCTTTGCTTTGGGCTCGTCGTCAGAACTTTCAGAATCTGTGAATGTTACAGACATAATTATTAAGCCACCTTACTCTCGAAGTAACAAAGACTTGTATGTTGGCACACACCCACCATTTTGGCCACTGCAAAATCCCCATCACAGCAACGAGATGAGAAACAAGATTCCAAACCGAAAGACAGCACTGGAGTGTCAGCCCAAATTATATGCTCAGGACTCGGAGTAGAGCGGAAACCCACAACCTTCTGACTCAAGAATGTGAGTGCTACCACTGAGCCCAGTCTGACACCTACAAATGTTTCTTTAAAAATAAGAATTGCACGGCCCATGAAAGTGGACGGACGAAGGGATTACCACTTAAAAAGCCACAGTAGGTTTGAAATTATTAGTGTCAAATGTGCATTTATATTTGGGCGAACGCTGTTCTAAACATTGTTTGGGTTACTTTGACCATGCATGATTGGTCTCGACAGTCTGTGGGCAGAGGAAGCACAATACGAACTTGGCGGAAAGTCAGCTGGGATGAACCAGACTCTCTCTTTGGAGCGGATTACGCCGGAGCACACACTGCCAGCTCCCAGCTGTTGGACAAGTTTCTCCTCATCTGTGCTGGAATCTACACAAGGGATAAATCTGGGTTTACCGCCACTACCCCCACTCCGCATTGCCTCCCAATCCAAAGAATCGGGCAATGCAGAACACGCCGGTGATGGTGCTAGAGAATACAACAAACGATACCTTGGAATCTGCATATTTTAAACATATAGTCAATTAAACCACAGGGCAAGAAATAATGCACAGAATGATCAAGCAACAACAGGGCAGATTTATACCACTTCACTCTTTCTGCAGTCGGCAGCCGATTAGACATGATTTTTCCTCAGGAGGACAGCAACTGAAGAAGCGAAGAGAAAACGCATTAAAACAATCCTACCCACCATTAAACCCAAAAGGTTTTCAAACTGGGATCCCTGTCACCATGAATTAATTAAAAAAAAAATACATTTCTGTTATGATAGCTCTTCGGGAAGCCGATACCACCATTCCAAAATTAGGAAATGAACCGCATCAATATTTGCAGGATTCCCCAGAAAGATGGAAAAGCACAGGATTACATCATTTGACTACACTTCCATCCTTTTACGAAGGCTTCGTGACTCAAAAGAAAAACAAATGGCTCCAACTCCCACCTGGGCTTGTCTTAAGGTCGTAGCATACATTACGCAAACCCCAACACTTAGGGACATGAATAAATTACCTTTCACATTCGAGTGGGTGCAGCAGCATTTAATCTAAATGACAATTTGCAGGACAGAAATGAAAATGACTCGCGTCTCCTCGTCTCCCCCCGCCCCCCCCCCCCCACCCGAGAGATCAGATTCTCCACTTCATTTTGACCGTGGGACTAGAATACACAGCTCGGTTATCTGACTAATAGAACAGTATTTCTTACCAGAGTCGCTGTCGGAGCTGGAAGCTGCTTTCTTGGCTGCAGCAGGTTTCGTAGGTGGTGCACGAGCAGGTTTTGCCGGTGCTATTTTTGCTGTTTAAAAAAAAAGCCAGTGGATAGTCAGAGGGCAAGCAAGGTATTCTTAAACCTCATGTTCTATATGTCAGGGTACAGTAGCATAGTGATCAAGGTAGTGAACTAGCATAGCATGCGGTGAAACTGCATTTAATACATCTGGTAATTGATATGTTGGCACCAGTAAAAGTGACCACAAAAATTGCTGGCTTGTCATAAAAACCAAATGCCCTGCAGGGAAATGAATCTACCACAATGTTCACTCCAATTTTTTTCTCTCCTACGCAGTCCCTTTAAATTTGCTGCGCGGTGTCTTCCAGCGGCAGCAGCTTGTGAGCAGCCTGCGTGCGACCTCCCGGTTGGTGCGCGGCCACGCACCTTATGGGGAACACTGCCTGCCACGCACCTGACTCCAGTCCCACACTATATGGTTGAGCCTATGTCCTCTGAAGTAGCTTAACAATCGGATAAGTTGCAAAAACAATGAATCCCAAGGTGGTGGCCCACCACCAGCTTCTCAGGCCAACTCGGGATGGACAGCCTTGCCAGGGCCACCCACATTCGGAGAGCGAATATAGTCCCACTTCCTGACAGCAATTAACAGCACCCAGAAGGAGAAGAAGTAAAATTTCACTCCAATTTTTAAAGAGACTGGATTTGACAGGGGGGCATTTAACAGGCCGAACAATAATCTCTGAAATGAAGAGACAGCTGTAATTTATCGAACTGCATGTGAACAAGCAAAACCTACAATCTTTACAGCTTACTGATCCAGCCCGACACTTACTGGCAGGTTTCATGGGTGGCTCTTCAGTACTGCTGTCTGAGCTGTCGTCCGATGAGTCACTGCTCTCCTTTTTAGCAGCAGCCGCCACTGGCGCCTTCTTGCCTGCACCTGTTGCTGCCGCCTTCTTGACCGCCGGCGCCTTCTTGACCGCAGGTGCCGCCTTGACCGCACTTGCCTTCTTATTCTGCTGTGTGGGAGGTGGTACTGCACTGTAGCTACCTAATAGGGAAAGGAGCAAAAAAAAATCAAAACACTAGTCAATGTTTTTTGGGCCAGTTTTCTCCCCTTCTGAAGACGATCAATTCCTGCAGGGTGCCCTCTGACGTCTATCCAAGTGCTTGTTCTTCAGCAAGTTCTGGCAGATTATTTGACCATGAAGGGAAACGGTGGGGATGGGGGGGAAATGACTCACCCCGCTCGGTCCGAGCTTGTCCTCAACCAACTTCCATGCACAGGACAGTTCCTCCATACATCATAAATTACAGCTCACCGTATAAACACTGTTTAATCTGGTATCTGCACAAAAAACAAACTGTCTACTGGAATACCAGAACTTCTGTTTTTTTGGTCTAATCACTCGTGCCGGTTCCAGGTGCAGCCCTGTAGTTTACAAATGCAGTAATTACACTGAGGAAACAGCCCACTTTTTATTCTTGTACTGCAGCACTCCTCCTCACCTGGTTTTGCTTTTGTCTTTACAGCGGGTGCCTCATCATCCGAGCTGTCAGACTCCTCTTCACTGCTTGAGCTCTTCTGTGCACGGGCGGCTGCTGCTGCTGCTGCTTTAGCTGGGATCGCAGCTTTCGCACTCTTCGCTTTTACCGCAGCTGGAGGCTTGGCTGGCACAGTTTTCTTGGGCGTTACTTTCTGCACGACGCAAGGAGAAAATTTATCAGCTCGCTCTCTCTCTCTCAAAAAGATCTCAAGTGCCCGTAACTAGGAAAGATTTGCAGAATACCATTTCTCCTGTAGCACTGCTCACCAAGCAAGTGTAACAATTCAACAGAGTCCTCCGCCCCCCAAGCCTGGCAACCCACCAAGGAGAGCAAGGGCAGCAAAGTCACAAGGCCGCCATCAACCTCCAAGCTGCACACCACCCTGACCTGAACATATAATCACCGTTCCTTCATCAGCACCGAATCCTGGAATCCCAGAGCCAACACCATTGTAGGGGGATCAGTCAGCAACCCACCCGCCCCCCCCCCCCCCCCCATCTTTATAGAAGTTACGATAAACCTTTATAAATCACTCAGCGGAAGTATTGTGTCCAATTCTGGCCACCACATTTCAGGAAGGATGTCAATGCCTTGGAGAGGGTGCAGAGGAGATTTACCAGAATGGTACCAGGAATGAGGGACTTCAGTTATGCGGAGAGACTAGAGAAGCTGGGATTGTTCCTTAGAGCAGAGAAGGTCATGGGGTGATTTAATAGGTGTTCAAAATTATGAGGGGTTTTGATAAGAGTAATGTCAGAAGTCGCACAACACCAGGTTATAGTCCCAACAGTTTTATCTGAGATCACAAGCTTTCGGAGCGCTGCTCCTTCGTCAGGTGAAGTGTCAATGACCCAGCCTCCACAGCGCTCCGAAAGCTTGTGATTTCAAATAAAATAACCTGGTGATGTGCGACTTCTCACATTTGTCCACCCCAGTCCAACACCGGCATCTCCACATCATTGATAAGAGTAGATCAAGAGAAACTGTTTCCACTGGCAGGAGGGTCAGTAACCAGAGGACACAGATTTAAGATAATTTGGCAAAAAAGCCAGGGAGGAAATGAGGAGGTTTTTTTTTTATAAACACAGCAACTTACGATAATCTGGAATGCACTACCTGAAAAGGTGCTGCTGGAAGCAGATTCATTGGTAACTTTCAAAAGGGAATTGGATGGATGAGTGCAGGGGTGTGGGACTAATTGGATAGCTCTCTCAGATGGACCGAATCGCTTCCTTCTGTGTTGTATGATTCTATGATCTTCTCAGAGTAATTAGCGATGGGCAATAAATGTGGTGCCGCTATACATCTCAAGAATTAAAAAAAATTAAGAGGTGTGCACTATATGCAAAAGATTAATTATATAATACTGAAATTATAATAACATGCTTTCTGTGAGTATAAGCTGACTTTCTTTACATCTGCCTCTAACCAGCTTGTAAGCCTACATAATGGGGGAAAAGAGGAGGGGAAGCGGGCACAAGCAAGAGACAACATGTATAGGGGAAATCAGTCTTGTTTAAAGCATTACACTTTACGCTCTAAACAGAGGGTAATCAATGCCACAGATCATTATGACCAATACAAAACTATTTACTTGTGCAGGTGGCTTCTGTGCAGGTGGCTTCTTTGCAGAGTCGGAGTCACTAGAATCATCACTGGAATCATCATCATCGCTACTCTCTTCCGCTGCTTGATTGACTGTTTTTAAAGCTGAAAACAGAACACAATTCTTTAGGAAAAAGAGCTACAATTCAGAAAGTGCAGTAAACATTTGCCACTTGTGTGAGTAAATCACTACTCGGTACATCATGGTATCCTATGGTCCATTTCACTGGTTATTCACACGTGTAACTTGACTCGGTCCCAACTACTTAGTGACTGCCTTATCCCTCCACTTACATAAGAACATAAGACGAAGGAGCAGGAGTTGGTCATTTGGCTCCTCGAGCCTGCTCCGCCATTCAACAAGATCATGGCCGATCTGATCTTGGCCTCAACTCCACTTCCCTGCCCGCTCCCCATAACCCTCGACTCCCTTACCATTCAAAAATCTGAGAAGTCGCACAACACCAGGTTATAGTCCAACAGCTTTATTTGAAATCACAAGCTTTCGGAGCGCTGCTCCTTCGTCAGGTGAAGTCACTTCACCTGAGGAAGGAGCAGCCACTCCGAAAGCTTGTGATTTCAAATAAAACTGTTGGACTATAACCTGGTGTTGTGCGACTTCTCAGATTTGTCCACCCCAGTCCAACACCGGCATCTCCGCATCATTCAAAAATCTGTCTATCTCCACCTTAAATATATTCAATGACCCAGCCTCCACAGCTCTCTGGGGAAGAGAATTCCAAAGATTCACGACCCTCAGAGAAGAAATTCCTCCTTATCTCCGTTTTAAATGGGTGCCCCCTTATTCTGAAATTATGCCCCCTAGGGGAAACATCCACTCTGCACCTACCTTGTCGAGCCCCCTCAGAATCTTATATGTTTCACTAAGGGGCAACACGGTGGCATAGTGGTTAGCACTGGTGCTTCACAGCGCCAGGGACCCGGGTTCGAATCTGACCTCGGGTGACTGTCTGTGTGGAGTTTGCACATTCTCCCCGTGTCTGCGTGTGTTTCCTCCGGGTGCTCCGGTTTCCTCCCACAGTCCAAAAATGTGCGGGTTAGGTTGATTTGGCTATGATAAATTGACCCTTAGTGTTAGGGGGGGATTAAATATGTGGGGCTATGGGGATAGGATGGGATATGTTAGGGGGAATTAAATACGTGGGGTTACGGGGATAGGGTGGGATAGGTGCAGGCTCGATGTGGGGATTCTGTGTGAGAAAGCAGGGACAGGGTACTGGATTTGGATGATCAGCCATGATCGTATTGAATGGTGGAGCAGGCTCGACGGGCCGAACGGCCTACTCCTGCTCCTAGTTTCTATCACCTCTCATTCTTCTAAACTCCAATGAGTATAGGCCCAACCTGCTCAACCTTTCCTCATAAGACAACCCCTTCACTTGTTAAAAATGCCCAGCTCGGTAACAGTAACAGTCGAGCGTTGCTTCTACCTGGTTTCACAGGAACTTTTGCAGCAGGTTTCTCGTCCTCCGAGCTGTCCGAATCCTCACTGCTGGAACTTGTGTCTTTCTTTCTGGCAGCTGGGTTGCTGACTGGAAGTGCTTTAGTCGCAGGAGCTGGACTTTTAGCAGAGGCGACCTTCTATTGGGAGTGGGGAAGTGCAAGAGAGATAAAGCTGAAAATAATTCTCTGTACCGAACCGAGAAGTTAAGAAATGTCCACAAGAACTGAATGCCAACAAATCCCTCTGAATAATTATGACAACAAGTTGAAAAGAAACTAAACTGAGGGGAATGTGTCAAAGACAATTTACTCTTAAAGCTTTGCCTTCACATTTAACATACATTAAAATAGTAAATGTGAGGACTCAGGGATTAATAAATGAATTACATTAGTCAGAATGTTTGCCCCCCACCCCCCCCCCAAAAAGAGGGAAAATAAATGTCAGAAATACACCCATTTTCAACGAGATTCTGCATAATAATTGTTACATAGAATTTACAGCACAGAAACAGGCCATTCGGCCCAATAGATCTATGCCGGTGTTTATGCTCCACATGAGCCTCCTCCCACCTTACTTCATCTCCCTATTAACATAGCCTTCTAATTGTTCACACTAATAACTTTTTTTTTAAAATAGGAAGGATTTAAGTTGACTTAAACAGACAGCCACTAAATGCTCCCTTGCCTGTGTCACCGATATCCAAGAACAAGAACCCAGTGACCTGTGCTGGGTGTAATGTGATCAGACGAGCACAGGACCAGGGGGTAGGGATGCCCCCTACAGTCTAATAGCAGAAGAACATAAGGATTAGAAGCAGGAGCCGGCCCCACGGCCCCTCGAGCCTGCTCCGCCATTCAATAAGATCATGGCTGATCTTCAACCTCAGCTGCACTTTCCCGCCTGATCCCCATATCCCTTGATTCCCCATGAGTCCAAAAATCTAGCGATCTCAGCCTTGAATATACTCAGTGATTCAGCATTCACAGCCCTCTGGAGCAGAGAATTCCAAAGATTCACAACCCTCTGAGTGAAGAAATTCCTCCTTATCGCAGTCCTAAATGACCGACCCCTATCCTGAGACTGTGCCCCCTAGTTCCAGACTCTCCAGCCAGGGGGAAACAACCTCTCAGCATCTACCCCATCAATCCCCCACAGAATCTTATGTTTCAATGAGATCACCTCTCATTCTTCTAAACTCCAGAGTATAGGCCCATTCTACACAATCTCTCCTCATAGGACAACCCTCTCATCCCAGGAAATCAACCTAGTGAACCTTCGTGCAAGTCATATGCCACTTGTGGCACTGACCATATATGAAGAACGAGTGGGTGGGCCCATCTCATTCATGAGGTTTACCCCATGGCTCATCGGAGATACTGCCATCTCTGACCAAAAGGCTGGGAATCCGTCACATAATCAGCACGATCTAATCGTTCTCACCTTTACTGGTTTCTTTTCATCCTCTGAATCCGATGAACTTGAATCTTCGCTGCTGCTGCTGCTTTCCTTCTTTGGAGCAGCTTTTTTAAGGGCAGGTTTGGTTATCGCAGGAGTCGGCGGCTTGCTCACTGGAAGAATAATAAACAGCATCACCAGCGGCAGCCAAACAGGGCGGCAATGATTTACTGAGAAGTAATTTGCGCTTTACTGGTGTAACTACCACTTGTAATAGGAGGGGGGAAATTCATTTTGCAACATCTTATGTAAGTTGTGTACGCCTTAAGTAATTAAATAGCGACCCACATTACTTCCTCTCCCACCCGAAGGTTTTGACTCCTTGCTGGGGAACAGTTCCATGGGTGCTGGTTGCCCTCCAGTAGCTCGCCCTGGGTCCAATGACCCCCCTTATTATTATTTTTTTCGGTGCAAGGCCCCCTTTAACGGACTGCGCGGCTGATTTAAAGCTTCGCGCATGCACAAAATTTCACATTGGAAAAGCCAGCCGGTCCCGGGCTGCGCAGCTTAGAGAGAACATGGCCCAGGTCCCATTTATTTACAAGTGAGCAGACACACTGTTGGCAGGAATCACGGTGCATGTCACAGCCAAGCCAGATCTTATCCTCAACTGAAAGCCTCCACTCACTGATTTCTCAATTCCCATCCTATAACAGAGGGACCTTGGTGTGCATGTACATAGATCCCTGAAGGCAGCAGGACAGGCAGATAAGTCGGTTAAAAAGGCATATGGGATACTTGCCTTCATTAGCCAAAGCATAGAATATAAGAGCAGGGAGGTTATGATGGAGCTGTACAAAACACTAGTTAGGCCACAGCTGGAATACTGTGTGCAGTTCTGGTCGCCACACTATAGGAAGGATGTGATTGCATTGGAGAGGGTGCAGAGGAGATTCACCAGGAAGTTACCTGGGCTGGAGCGCTTCAGCTATGAAGAGAGACTGGACAGGCTGGGGTTGTTTTCCTTCGAGCAGAGAAGGCTGAGGGGGGACCTGATTGAGGTGTACAAAATTATGAGGGGCATAGATAGGGTAGATAGAAAGGAACTTTTCCCCTTAGTAGAGGGGTCAATAACCAGGGGGCATAGTTCAAGATCAGGGGCAGGAGGTTTAGAGGGGATTTGAGGAAAAACTTTTTCACCCAGAGGGTGGTTGGAATCTGGAACTCGCTGCCTAAAAGGGTGGTAGAGGCAGGAACCCTCACAACATTCAAGAAGCATTTAGATGAGCACTTGAAAATAGCATACAAGGCTACGGACCAAGTGCTGGAAAATGGGATTAGAATAGATAGGGCTTGATGGCTGGCGCAGACATGATGGGCTGAAGGGCCTCTTTCTGTTCTGTATAACTATATGACTGCAGTGACCAATTATTGCACTCACTGTCACGACCCCCACTGGGATGAGTTAACTCCGAGCAGAATACTTAAATTACCGGAAACCATGGATTAAGTCAACTTACTACTTACCCTCCAGCTCCTATAATTTGCTGCATTATGCACCAGTCTGGAAGATATATACCTATCTAGCGTCTTATGGCAAAAAGAGCAGAAAGAGCTTTGTACAATGAATTAGGATTGCAGTGACACTTGTTTTGCAGGCAGCCATTATTCACTAGCCGTACCCCACAAGCAGCAAACTGAACAGCCAGTTGCTTAAGGGAAGAATGTTGGCCAGGACAGCGGGGGAACTCATTGCTCTTCCATTAATGCCACAGCATCTTTAACACCTACCCGAACAATCAGACATTTAGGTGTCTCATCGAGAGAACAGCAACCTCCAACAATGCACTGCATTGGAGTGCCAGCTTAAACGCAGCATGACCTGAATGTGTAAATGTCACCTTTTTTTTTTGTACACAGTTGCAGATGGAAACACTGGAGTGCCTCAGTAAGGTCAGCTGTGGCTCAGTGGGTAGCACCCTTGCCTCGGGAGTCAGAAGGTTGTGGGTTCAAGTCCCAGCCCGGAGACTTGAGCGCATAATCTAGGCTGACACTCCCAGTGCAGTACTGAGGGAGTGCTGCACTGTCGGAGGTACCGTCTTTCGGATGAGACGTTAAGCCGAAACCCCGTCTGCCCTTTCAGGTGGAAGATCATATGACACTATTTTGAAGAGCAGGGGAGTTCTCCCGGGTGTCCTGGCCAATATTTATCCCTCAGTCAACATCACTAAAACAGATACAACAACAGAAAACGCTGGAAAAACTCAGCAGGCCAGGCAACATCCGTGGAGAGAGAAACAGAGTTAACGTTTCAGGTCGAAACCCTTCGTCAGAACTGTTCTGACTAAGGGTTTCGACCTGAAACGTTAACTCTGTTTCTCTCTCCACGGATGTTGCCTGGCCTGCTGAGTTTTTCCAGCGTTTTCTGTTGTTGTATCAATTTTCCAGCATCCGCAGTATTTTGCTATCGTCACTAAAACAGATGATCTGGTCATTATCACATTGCTGTTTGTGGGAGCTTGCTGCGCGTAAATTGGCTGCCGCGTTTCCTACATTACAACAGTGACTACGCTCGAAAAGTACTTAATTGGCTGTAAAGCGCTTTAGGACGTCCGGTGGTCGTGAAAGGCGCGATAGAAATGCAAGCCTTTTTTATTAAAATGTAATTGTGCCATCCAGTGCAGTACTGAGCCACACAGAGTAGGAAACCCCCCCAGGTGCAGATAACTGATCTTACCCAGGAAAGTGGAAGGAGGACTATAATTGGGCTTCACAGAAGGGACGGGAGGTGTAACAGAAGCTCAGCGCCCTGATCATTATCGAACGACCCCTGCTGGAACGTGCACTCGCGATAGTTTAACTATAAAGCTAATTTTGTTCAGGGCTTTTAGTGAAAAATGAAAAGCTCGGCGTGTTTTGACGTACCTGGTTTCTTTACGGTGCTTTCTTCATCAGAACTGTCGGAGCTGTCAGAGCTACTGGAGGATTCAGCTTTCTTTGCCTTTTTTGCAGGAGGACCATTGAGTAGAGCCTTTCGTTTCTTGGCCGCTTCGGGTGACCTGTGGTGATTTTAAAAAAAATTCGACAAAACCGGTTAACAACCCTGTGTACACAACACTGATGACTGAACATTTCCACTGCTGACAGCGCAGGGTGCATGTTGTGAGGGGGCTCAAAACTCCCTAATTTTCCAGCAATTAAAACGAATCAAGAGCCCTGTGGATTTGACGCGCTGACTTCAATGCCCGACTCTCCAATCGTGCGCCCGTCGAATGAACTTTCTGCCGGAAAAAACCCTCATAAAATTTACCCAGACAGGTTTACTATTTATTTCAACTGCAACATAGCTAACATTTCAATTGATTTTCATGGTAGATGTATTGCTATATGAGAGCAGGATTTACTCCCCCCCCCCCACTATTCAACATGTGGAAGCTTGGGCATAGCAGTAACACTGAGGATACTATTACTTTCTAGCTCATCAAATGCACCAGAAGTAGCAAATTAACGGTTGTATTATGCATGGCAGGTTATTGCTTATGTAGTTATCGGTTTTTAAAGCAGTTTCTTTGTGTTATTTCCAGATCATTCAAAAAAAAAAGCCTGTACAGGCCCCGTGAATGTCAGAAGATTACACCACCGTATCGCATTTCTGAAATACCGTAAAGCATTGCACACACAGTGAATTACTGTGAAGTGCAGGGACTTATGAAGGCAAGCTTGCCTGTCATTTTGCAAATAGTGAGAATCTACAAGATGCAATGAAGAGTTGGCTAGGACAGACTGTTGCTCTTTGAATAGCGCGATGGGATCGACGCCATTCGCTGTAACAGGCAGACGGAACCCAAGCCTGGCAGCTCATCCAAAGGACGACGCCTCCTATAAGCGGCCGTCTCAGCCAAGGTTGGGCGCTGAAGTCCCCGAGTGGGGTTTGAACCCAGAAGCAAACGGAAAACCAGCATTCAGAACTTACTTCACCCAGAAGTCAAAGATGTCCACAAGAGATGGCGACTTCAGATCTGGAACTTTCTACAAAGACAAACAGAAATAAAAACTCTAAATAAACAGATTTCAACTTTAAAATCTACATTAAAAAAAAGGGAAAAAGCCCATCAGCCAAAGCCTTCACTTTTTGGAGGCGTCCACATCACATCTACCATACTTCCTAACAACTCCAGTGAGTTTTAATGAGGTAGTGCGCGTTAAATCTAACATTGCCAGCATTTTGATTTTGGAAAAGAAATCTCAACGCAGAGAAAAGTTGGCGTGCAGAGACTCGACAGCCTTAAACTAATTCATCTGCTGATGGGCAGCAATTTCCAGATCAGTCCACGGACCATGCAAGTTCCAAAAATTAGGCTCTTCGTTAACCTCAGTAACAAACTGTTTGCTTTCAGCTCTTCGCAATTATAACACATGATGACTTCATCGCATGGGCTGAGCTTGAAAACAATGCAACAACTTTACCGGTCTCCGTAATGAGGTTATAAATTGTTCATTTTCAGCCAAGAAGAGTTTTTTTTTTAAAGGAGGGAAAGTAAAATACAGTCCAAAAGTAAACGCGAAAGTTGAGGTATGAAAGAAAATCAAAGCCACGCAGAAAAAGAACGTGAAGTGTTCTGAAACACCCATCATATCTTCCAGATAACTCCAAGGATCCCAATTATTTCCGTTAAGGTTAAGCCACAGTAGAAATTCATCAACCGATTAGGTGAACACGTTAAATGTCAACACGTTAGATGGCTTAAAATAAGTTCAGATGGTTGTAGAAGTTACTAGAGATTTTAGTATTTGGCCTATTGTGTCATCCGTGGCTCAGTGGGTACCACCCACGTCTGAGTCAGAAGGTTGTGGTTTAAGTCCCACTCCAGAGATTTGAGCACAAAAATCTAGGCTGACACTCCAGTGCATTACTGAGGGAGTGCTGCACTGTCGGAGGTGCCGTCTTTTGGATGAGATGTTAAACCGAGGCCCCGTCTGCTCTCAGGTGGACGCAAAAGATCCCACGGCCACTATTTCGAAAAAGAGCAGGGGAGTTCTCCCCGGTGTCTTGGGGCCAATATTTATCCCTCAACCAACATCACTAAAACAAATTATCTGGTCATTATTACATTGCTGTTTGTGGGAGCTTGCTGTGCGCAAATTGGCTGCCGCGTTTCCCACATTACAACAGTGACCACACTTCAAAATTACTTCAATGGCTGTAAAGCGCTTTGAGACGTCCGGTGGTCGTGAACGAGACTATAGAAATGTAAGTCTGTCTGTCTTTCTATTCCCCCACACCGCTTGTGATTGGTGCTCCCCTGGACCTCCTTAGCTGCCAGTCAGCACAGCCTCCAATTATGCCGACCGGAAGCTGTAGCAGGACCGGGGCGTGTAGCTCACTGGCGCCATCATAATAAAGAAAGACTTGCATTTATATAGCGCCTTTCACGACCTCAGGATGTCCCAAAGCGCTTTACAGCCAATGAAGTACTTTTGAAGTGTAATATAGGTAACGCAGCAGCCAAGTTGTGCACAGCAAGCTCCCACAAACAGCAATGAAATAAACGACCATATAATCGGTTTTAAGCGTTGGTGGAGGGATAAATATTGGCCAGGACACCGGGGAGAACTCCCCTGCTCTTCTTTGAATTTTGCCATGGGATCTTTTACGTCCACCTGAGGGGGCAGACAGAGCCTCGGTTTAACATCTGATTCGAAAGACAGTGCAGCGCTCCCTCAGTCCAACAAAATGGATACAACACCCCTGATGGCATTCCGCCCGCTGCCCACCCGGAGTTAAAATCAAGCCCATTGTTTTGGAGCCGCGCGAATTCGTCGATTGGAGCGTATGTTTTGCAATTATTCAGTGGTGACCAAAATCATCCAACGTATATCCGAACAAAATGGGACGTGTAACAGGTGGTCGATCCGCTTTACACCCCTGCCGAAGTTGAAGTTCGGCCACGGTTTCCGTCGCCCAAACCGCCTGAATCTTGGCCGTGGCTCCCATTACTGTAACTCCCGTGGACCCTCCTACTCGTCAGCTGCGGCTCAGTGGGCAGCACTCTCGCCTCGGAGTCAGAAGGTTGTGGGTTCAAGTCCCACTCCAGAAATTTGAACACAAAATCTCAGCTGACGCTCCAGTGCAGTGCTGAGGGAGTGCTGCACTGTCGGAGGAGCTGTCTTTCGGATGAGACGTTAAACCGAGGCCCCGTCTGCTCTCTCAGGTGGTAAAAGATCCCATGGCCACTATTTCGATGAAGAGCAGGGGAGTTATCCCCGGTGTCCTGGCCAATATTTATCCCTCAATCAACATCATAAAAACAGATTATTTGATCATTATCACATTGCTGTTTGTGGGAGCTTGCTGTGCGCAAATTGGCTTCCGTGTTTCCCACTTTACAACAGTGACTACACTTCAAAAGTAAAGCGCTTTGGGACGGCTGGTGGCCGTGAAAGGCGCTATATAAATGCAAGTCGCTTTTTACTTATGCCATTCATGACGTGTCAGACTCCAGGTTACCGAGCCTGCCACCTGCCCTTCTTTCCTTGTCCCCAGTGGCTCTTGCACATCTGCGCTCATAACAAGGGCACGTGTCACAATCTCATCCTTCTGTGCCCCACATCAAGCTGGTGTTCTGAAGCTTAGTCTTACTTCTTCTACAACTACATCTGCCAAGCTACCATCCCTCATCTGCATGCTCCCACCCGATCTGATTCCTCCCCATAACTTGCAAAAATAATGTAATGCAGACAATGCCTGCAGTTTTAAGAATGAGCAGACTGATTCCAAAGCAGGTGTGTGTGTGTCGGGGGGGGGGGATGGATGCATCGCTTACTACATGTGGGCATCTTTTATCCATGAGCCGTTTCATTAGGAGCCATTGTTTTAAAGCATTGCTTCAATAAGTTAGAACTATTGTGAGGCAACCAGCACGTGCAGAGATGGGGATTTTTTCTTTGCATAGGTCAGGGGAGGTTGGAACGCTCCCCGGGGGAACACGTGGACAGGGAATTGAACGTTTCCCGGGAATGGAACGTCCCTCGGGGGGGACACGCGGACAGGGAATGGAACGTCCCCCGGGGGGACACGTGGACAGGGAATGGAACGTTCCCCGGGATTGGAACGTTCCTCGGGGGGACACGCGGACAGGGAATGGAACGTCCCCCGGGATTGGAACGCTCCCCGGGGGGGGACACGCGGACAGGGAATGGAACGTTCCCCGGGGGGACACGTGGACAGGGAATGGAACGTTGGGCGGCGGGTGTTCCACTCCTGCGCACGCGCGCACCCACCGCGCTTCGCCAGGCGACCCGGCCGGAGGCCTCATGTGGTGCGCTGCTTTCTCCCCCCTCACCCCGCCGCCGAATCGTGAGGGGAAAATTTGTATAAAAAAAACCCCGGCGGCTCACCACGTTGGACTGCTTCAGGAACTCCTTGGCGGCTTTTTGGAACTTATTCTGCAGCAGGAAGCTGTAAATCTGCGGGTACAAGTCGCTCGGCACTACACGCGACTCCATATTGCGTTCGCTCGGCACTGCGACTGCGCGGAGGCATCCAGCTCAGAGGAAGGGGCGGGGCACGTGGTCAGAGGGTACCGAGCATGCGCAGCCGAGCTGGCCTGAAGCGCGCAGCGAGGTACTGAGCAGCCGGGTAGGTCTGATGCCAAGTTGGGGGCGGGGCCTCCCTCCAGGTTGGGGGCGGGGCTTCCCTCCACTGCTCTACCTTCCTTCCCTTGGTCTGAGCCAGCGGGTCGAGGGTTCGAGCCCCACTTCAGACACTCGAGCACAAAAATCTAAAATTCTCAGTAAGGTTAAAAAAAATGTTTTTAAAGGTTAGTGGGGACTAGAATACAAATGGGGTAGAAGTTACACTACAGTTGTATAAAGCTCTGGTTAGAGATCATATAAAGGAAAATTTACTTTTGTCACCCGGTTGACCACTCCATCCTTCTCCAACACCTCTCCACCGTCGTCCAGCTGGGTGGGACTGAACTCGCCTGGTTCCATTCTTATCTATCTAATTGTAGCCAGAGAATCACCTGCAACGGTTTCTCTTCCTGCTCCCGCATTGTTACCTCTGGTATCCCCCAAGGATCTATCCTTGGCCCCCTCCAATTTCTCATCTACATGTTGCCCCTTGGTGACATCATACGAAAACACAGCATCAGTTTCCACATGTATGTTGATGTCACCCAGCTCTACCTCACTACCACTTCTCTTGACCCCTCCACGGTCTCTAAATTCTCAGACTGCTTGTCCGACATTCAGTTCTGGATGAGCAGAAATTTCCACCAATTAAATACTGGGAAGACCGAAGCCATTGTTTTTGGTCCCCGCCACAAACTCCGTTCCCTAGCCACTGACTCCATCCCTCTCCTTAACATCTGTCTGAGACTGAACCACACTGTTCGCAATCTTGGTGCCATATTTGACCCTGAAATGAGCTTCCAACCACAGATCCGTGGCATAGCTAAGACCGCCTATTGCCACCTCCGTAACATCGCCCCTCTCCGCCCCGCCTCAGCTCATCTGCTGCTGAAACCCTCATCCATGCCTTTGTTACCTCTAGACTTGACTATTCCAACGCACTCCTGGCTGGCCTCCCACGTTCTACCCTACGTAAACTTGAGGTCATCCAAAACTCTGCTGCCCGTGTCCTAACTCGCACCAAGTCCCATTCACCCATCACCCCTGTGCTCGCTACATTGGCTCCCGGTTAAGCAACGCCTCGATTTCAAAATTCTCATCCTTGTTTTCAAATCCCTCCATGGCCTCGCCCCTCCCTATCTCTGTAATCTCCTCCAGCCCCACAACCCCCCAAAATATCTGCGCTCCTCCAATTCTGACCTCATGAGCATCCCTGATTATAATCGCTCGATCATTGGTGGCCGTGCCCTCTGTTGCCTAGGCTCTAAGCTCTGGAATTCCCTGCCTAAACCTCTCCGCCTCTCTACCTCTCTTTCTTGCATTAAGTCGCTCCTTAAAACCTACTTCTTTGACCAAACTTTTGGTCACCTGCCCTCATTTATCCTTATGTGGCTCGGTGTCAAATTTTTTGTCTTATAATACTCCTGGGAAGAACCTTGGGATGTTTTACTACATTAAAGGCGCTATATAAATGCCAGTTGTTGTTGTTGCTGTGACATGGCCAGTTTTAAAATAAAACATTGCATGCAAGTTCAGAATGGTGAAACGTGAAGATTTTACAGTACGTCAATAGGAACATAGAAAATGGGAATTAATAGACGATAAAAGACCTAGTTCGTCTTTTACCACCCTGGTAGTCGCATGATGCAATGATAATGGAGTTGCTGGCTAATCACAGCAATCAATCTTTATCAATTAGTCTACAACAGACCCAGACATGAGGTGAGGAAAACCCCCAGTGGTTGAGAGCTTTGGGAACCATTCGGTCCAATGTCACCTTTTTCCTCCTGAGCATGTTACGCTTACCATATCTCATGCCGCAAATTACTCATACATATCCCAAAATATTATTTTCTGAAATAAACCTAATGTCCACTTGAAAGAATCAACACTCTATGCTCCCTCGGGAGCCTGTTCCATCGATTTACCATTCGCTCACTCAAATAATGTTTCCGTAGATTTGTTTTGAATCCCCGCCCCCGCCTTCAAGCGCAGGCCAAACGTTAAAAAGGCGGGGATGTTCATCTAATCATTGCTTTACGGGAGGAAAACTTTCTAAAGCTGTGCAAATATTCACCGTGGCTATGTTGGCCCAAAAATTCGTGAGGAAGCCTTCGTGCGAGGGTAAGGCTTCCCCGCGATCTCTCACTGCGCGTTGGCTTTTTCAGTTCCAGCTCGCACGAACTTGATGTTCTGGACAGCTGCTGTGCTGGGCTTGCGTATCCCACAGGCATAGTTAATTCGTGCGAGCTGTGGGATCACGTGACTCAGTTAGAACCAATGGCAGCACACCATCTTCCATTCATAACTTTCACATAAGTGCTGTGAAAGCTATGAATCTATACCCCCCCAAAAGAACAGCTAAACCTCAATTAAATTTAAAAAAAACCCATCACATTAATAAAATAAGTATAGTTAAATAAATTAACCATTTTAAATAAAAAATTAAATTTTTGAAAAAATTTAAAATCTTTTAAAAAGTTATAAAAATAAACTTACCTGTCTTTAAAGTCTCTAAAAAAGATATACCTGTTAAAAAAAATTCAAAATAATACTTAATTCACTACTTACCTTGTTAAAAGTGGGTCTTACTCCTTTTTTTATGTGTAAAATCTTCCGTACTTACCTGCGCGTTGAAACCACTAAGTGCACTGCATGCGCGCAGCCTGTAGCGCGCACGCGGTTCAGCTAGGAACCGCCCCCTTTTCCATTCACCAAGTGCCGGTTTTCAGCGCATGCGCAGTGCATGCAGAAAACCGGCAATTGGAGACAGAATACGCGAGAGTACGCAGTGCGTACTCTCGCGTAGCGGCACTAATTTTTGGGCCATTGTATTTACATGCTATGATTTATTGCAGACTGATCACAATTAACAAAAGCTGCATCTGTTGAATTAAAAAAACAACTCCGGTACTTCAGTAAATCATCTCTCCAAATTGTTATAACATTTGGTACAATATCAGTCCAAAAATGTGTGGGTTAGGTTGATTTGGCTAATGATAAATTGACCCTTAGTGTTAGGGGGGATTAAATATGTGGGGTTATGGGGATAGGATGGGATATGTTAGGGGGAATTAAATACGTGGGGTTACGGGGGTAGGGTGGGATATGTGTACTGTGGGGATTAAAGCAGGGACAGGGTACTGGATTTGGATGATCAGCCATGATCGTATTGAATGGCGGAGCAGGCTCGACGGGCCGAATGGCCTACTCCTGCTCCTAGATTCTATGTTTCTATGTTTCTATCAGTCCCTAAAGAATATGATTTAACCCATACTCAAATGGGAAATCTTGATCCAGTCAATACACTACTTTAACAAATACTTTTTGAAAGGATTAGCCGTATTCTGCTACCATTAAATAGTTATTTTCACCTTTTCCTTTGCTCTGCCCCACCCCCCCCGCCCCTCACAAAATAAATCATACTGCTAGTGGACTGCGATTCTTCAGAACTAGCTAAACATCACAACAGTGACAACACTTCAAAAGTACTTCATTGGCTGTAAAGCGCTTTGGGACGTCCTGTGGTCGTGAAAGGTGCTATAGAAATGCAAGTCTTCCTTTCTTTCTGGTTGTACCTCATTAAACAAAGCAGGGTGGGCTGCAGCCAACCAGGAACATACCCAAAGAGGAAAGTGAGAACATTAAAAAGGGCAGAAGCCATTTGAGGATTTAAACAAAAGTTTTAACAGGCAAAGCATCTAAGCCCTGTGTGCAAAGAAAAATGAAAGACTTGCATTTCTACAGCACCTTTCATGACCTCAGGACGTCCCAAAGCGCTTTACAGCCAATAAAGTACTTTTTGGAGTGCAGTCACTGTTGTAATGTAGGAAACGCGGCAGCCAATTTGCGCACAGCAAGCTCCCACAAACAGCAATGTGATAATGACCAGATCATCTGTTTTAGTGATGTTGATTGAGGGATAAATATTGGCCCCAGGACACCAGGGAGAACTCCCCTGCTCTTCTTTGAAATAGTGCCATGGGATCTTTTATGTCCACCTGAGAGGGCAGACGGGGGCTCAGTTTAACGTCTCATCTGAAGGAGCAGAAGAGGTGGCCAGAACAAGACCTTCTCTCTCTTTCAGTAGCTCTGCCACCTTCAGTTCCACCGCTCCTCTTCTGTTCTTACTTGGGTTGGCAGTACGGCGGAAGGCAGGGAAATTGGTTGGTTTCCCTGTCTCAATCCACCCTTGACCGTCAGGCAGCTGAGATTCCTGCTGGGGGCGGGGGTGGCGGGTGGTAAGAACATTTCCGACAACATTTTTCAGGGGCAGGGATCCCGTGGTCAGCATCCTTGCCTCATTTCCCTTTCTCCGCCGCCACCACCTGATGTCAGGGGGTACAATGGAGGAAAATCTGGGTTGTCAACTCTAGAGATGGGAGAGTTCATTTATTAAAAACATCCAGCTGGTAAAGTTTTGCTAATTTTCAGTAACAGTCACTTTTTGGCCGCGATTTCGCCTACCGAGGTGGGTCCGGGGAGGCCGGGGTCAGTGGCGGGTTGCGACCCTGCTGCTGGCTCCCTCCCGCTCTGTGAAATGGCTTTCTGTTGATTGGGCTTGTTAAGCCCGCCCAGCGCGTTTCCCGGCCAATTGAAGGAAGTGGGTCTGATGATGTCATTTGATGACGTGTCATCAGCCGGTTTCCTTAAAGGGACCATGCGCAAATTGATTTTGACAGTTCTGCTGTCAGTGTTCTACAGCACTAAGGTGCTGCAAACACTGACGAGCACTGCACAGAGGTGCACGGATGCACCCAGGCTCTTCTATGACTCCCTCTATATGCTTATGGAGGGAGTCACAGCACGCAGGGAGGTCCTCTTCCTTTCCCATGGGCTGAAGACACCTTCCCCAGGAGATCAACGCAGCCTGGTTGCACATTGTACAGGAGGACACAAACAGGGATGTCATTAGCAGGACCAGGCTGCGTGGCGCAAACCTTTCAATGATTCCAGTAGATCACAAAACGTTACTGCAAAGCCACACTCAACCTCATCCTGCTGTGCCACTCATCATATCCTCATCACTCTGTCTTCCCTACCCTACTCCTGCACATCCTCACTCACACCAACTTGCCTTGCACCTCCACCCATTCCTCTCTATCTACATTATCACTTCCCCATCTCACTAGCCACCCCTCACACTCACTCTCATCCGAGTCCAATCATACCAAGTAACAACACACAAGGGTTGGCACTGGGTGTTTTAGGCAATGTTCATGTGAAGTTTCTGTTAATGTGCTGTCAAACATTGAAATCTTTATTTTCAACACTTTGCGTTCTTGGACAGATTTGTGTGCACCTTTGGAAGTGGCTTAGTGAGTTGCAGTGAATGATGAAACATAACGGTACCTCCGCAATGGTGTGAAAGGAATGGCTTGAGCATTGTAGGGATGGTTTATGGTGTTGGTGTGGGGTGGTGCCAACCTGGCGCATCATGTGGCAGCCAGGGTGTACAGCGTCAAGTGAAGTAAATCTGGCCATGGTGAGGCCATCGCTGGCCTCCCGGGCAGCAATGTGGTCGGGTACTGATGCCCTGTGTCCTGTGCAGCATCAGCTGATTGCGGAGAAGGTTGATGTTGTTGTTGGTGCTGCTGGTGTGCCTGGTTCTGCTGGTGTTGGGGCTCATCTGTGGTGGGATTCTGAGGACCAAGGTAAGAGAGTGTAAACCATACCCATTCTGATGTAATAGATGGCAGGTGAAGGTGAGATGACAGAAGCAATCTGTCAATGCTGAGAGACGTTGTTGCAATGAGGTGGCACTGGATAGAGAGTTGGCTCCAAACACTTGCAAGCTGTGTAAAGCTCAATCTGTCTTCCAAATGCAGTACGCAACAGTTTCTGAGCTTGGAAAGTGAACAGCTGTGAGATGGTAGCTTTTATACAACTTTTGCAGCTGTCAGGTAATCAGATAATTCAATGTTGAATCCACTCACGACATGCTGAGCTGACGTGATCCCCGAGCAGCACGTAACCTGTTGGGGAACATCTAAAATTGAACGGCAAGCTTAAAATACTATTAAAATGCTTCTTAACAATCTCTGTAATGATCTAAATTGCCTCCCCTGCCACTTGGTGTCGGGTCTGTTCAGCGATGACAGACCCGACATCTAGGAGTCTAACGTGGAGGCGGCTTGTACCCACTATCAAAAAAATTTCCCCCCCACCTAACCCTGCCACCAAACACGCCCGCTGACCCCCCCAAAAAATTCTCCCCTTTGTTTTTCTTCGTGAAAGTTCAAACTTATTTCTCTACATTCAATTATATTAATTTCAATGGTTATCCAATTTGTATTAGGGATTTCTTTTCAAAAATGCTTAATTTTTGCAATGGCCTGTCATCGGAAATATTGAAACTGTAACAGTAAGGTTTACATTGATGCAATAAATATTACAGTAACACAGAGTTTCTGAAAAATGTATATTTGTACTTGGGATACTTTGTGTTAACAAAAATAGATACGTGAGGCCATTTGGCCCATCTAGCAGCCTTCAATAGAAACCTGTTGTTCCGCTCCTACCAAACACAGCATCTAACTGCCTCTTTAATGACTCTGTAGCTTTCACCTCTATTACCCTACCCAATGTCCCGATAATTTTTTTTTTGGGGGGGGGGGGGCGTGCGACCCCCTTTACCGGGCTGCGCGGCCCGTTCAAAATTCCGCATTTTTTTTTTCAATTTCTAAGCTGGCTCACCGGCTGCGCGGGACCCCTGGAGCGCAGCGGGGCTGCACAGCTTAAAGGGATCATTTGCAGCTACTGATCACTCTTTGAGTGAAGAAGTGCTTCCTGAAGTCACCTCCAAACGTTCCTTTTACCAGATTGTACCTAAGCCCACTTGTTCTTACAGCTGTGGTTTAACTTGAAATTGTAATAAGGTTTAACTTCACGTATTGCACTTGCTGCCATATATATACCCCTATAATTTCCCTCATAATTCATCCTACCTACAAGGCTGAAGAACCCAAGCTTTCATAACCTTTCCTAATAATTCAGTGCCTAACGGAACTGAAGACAGCACTCAAGGTGCAGCCTAACCTGAACACTACACAGTTTCAGTTGGACAGCCTCAGACTTATATTGTGACAATTTGGAAAAAAATGGCTCCATGTCCCGCAAGAACGCTAAATAGATATTGATGGTAAAGGCCATTCGGCCATCCTAGCTGCTCCATCCAGAAAGTCCTTATGCTTCTTATGTTCTTATATTCCGTGTGGAGCATAAACACCGGAATAGACCTGTTGGACCGTATGGCCTGTTTCTATGCTGTAAATTCGATGTATCATAGAATCACAGCACAGAAGGAGGCCGTTCGGCCCTCTGTGCCAGTGCCAGCTCTTTGAAAGAGCTCTCCAATTAGTCCCACTCCCCTGCTCTTTCCCCATAGCCCTGCCAAATGTTTCCTTTACAAGTATTTATCCAATTCCCCTTTTGAAAGTTGTTGTTGAATCTGCTTCCACCGTCCTTTCAGGCAGTGCATTCCAGATCACAACAACTCATTCTCGTAAATTCTTTTACATTTCAGGCTGTCTCTCACTCTATTCATATTGTCAGCAAATTACAGTTTCCATAAGTGAGCCCGCAGCCCCTATGAGCTGAAAGGTACAATTTAAAGTGTGCTGTGAACAGGAGTAAAGTGCCACTGGACTAATGATAACCCCTTTATTACTGGGTTATGTATCAGACTGACTCGCTGGGTCAAAATCCTGGAACTCCCTACCTAACAGCACTGTGGGAGTACCTTCACCACACAGACTGCAGCGGTTCAAGAAGGCGGCTCACCACCACCTTCAGCAGACAACCCTGTTCCCTGCAATATTATCCTTTACTGCGAATCTACAAGATGCACTGCAGCAACTCGCCAAGGCTTCTTCGACACCACCTACCAAATCCATGACCTCTACCACCTAGAAAGACTAAGGCAGCAGGCGCATGGGAACACCACCACCTCCAAGTTCCCCTCCAAGTCACACACCATCCTGACTTGGAAGTATATCGACTGTTCCTTCGTCGTTGCTGGGTCAAAATCCTGAAACTCTCTCCCTAACAGCACTGTGGGAGTACCTTCACCACACGGACTGCAGCGGTTCAAGAAGGCAGCTCACCACCACCTTCTCGAGGGCAATTAGGGATGGGCAATAAATGCTGGCCCACATCCCATGAACGAATAAAAAAAAGATATCCGGGTCATAGCCAAGTGCACAGTCACAAACAAGGAAGGAAAGACACAACATTGAACAGAACAAAAAAGGTAAAGAAAAATCACGACCCGTTGAGGAGCAGAACTAACTTTGAATTAAAAAAAAAAAAATAGACTAACCTTTAGGGTTGGATCCTTCATCAGACCTGCAGACTTCCGAAAATCTAAGGAGATGTATTTCTGCAAAGAAAGCATGGCAGTGCCACCGACACCCATCAGCGTCATTAGTAAGCAGTAACATTCAGTTCCCAGTTGGATTTTAAGCAACAGCAACACCCGAAAGTGCAGACTGCCCACGGGTAAACAAGTAATTTGAGCAACTCTGAGGAGTACTGTACTGATTTGAATATAGGCCACACTTTTAAAGATGCACAATTGGGAGTGCGGCCAATATGCAAATAACAATGATTCTGTCCAGAGGAGGAGGGAAATGCTGACCTTTAAGGTATAGTTTCTATGTAATCCTGCAAATCCATTGGCAGGATAGGTGCACCAACGTCAGTGTTCTCGCTCAGGCCAACATCCCCTGCATCGAAGCTTTGACCACGCTCAATCAGCTCCGATGGACGGGTCACATCGTCCACATGCCCGATACGAGACTCCCAAAACAAGCGCTGTACTCGGAGCTCCGGCACGGCAAGAGAGTCCTAGGTGGGCAGAGGAAACGCTTCAAGGACACCCTCAAAGCCTCCTTGAAAAAGTGCAACATCCCAACCGACACCTGGGAATCCCTGGCCTAAGATCGCACAAAGTAGGAGAGAAGCATCTGGGAAGGCGCCGAACACCTCGAGTCTCTTCGCCAGGAGCAAGCGGAAGCCAAGCGCAAGCAGCGGAAGGAGCGCACGTCAACCCAAGCACCCCACCCACCCGCCCCTTCAACCACCGTCTGCCCCACCTGTGACAGAGACTGTAGGTCCTGCATTGGACTCATCAGTCACCTGAGAACTCATTCTTAATGTGGAAGCAAGTCATCCTCGGTTCCGAGGGACTGCCTAAGAAGTAGAAGAAGTTTCTATGTAGAGCAACACATCTGCGTGTCAATGTTAGGGGCATTGCCTCGACTATTGATAAGCAATTGTAATCAAATTATTCTGATTGTTTCAGTAGATTCGCAGTAAGTGGCAAAAAACCATTGATTTTTTTTAAAGTCTACACAAATAAGCCAAGCCCTCCTCTGACACTTGCTTTTTCCAGCTGCCTGGGCATTTCTCTCTGCTTATGGAAACTGATTCTCGCAGAGTCGGCAGTCGAACCGACGTAAAACCCTTCTGACGTCCAGATGTCACTGAGATCGGTAAGATTGACAGGAGGGACCTTTTTATTCACAGAACACTTCGAGTGGACAGTAAAAAAAAAAGCGTCGAAAGCAACGTTATTCCCGTTACAGAAAAAAACCCTTGGCTTTCGGAAATCAACTTGAAATGTGTGAGCACTTTAGAAACATTTGCTTTGTAAAATGTGACATTCCTGGCATATTGCAACTTTAATTGGAGCATCTGCTCCTCGACACAGACAGAAACAAGTTCTTCCTGTCACCAGTAAGAATATGATTTGTTACAGACAGGGGATTATTTGACTGAGCAAGCCCACAGTTGACAGACTTACCAATATGGTTCGCTGATGTTATGTTACTAGTCTGATAAAGACTATAATGAACTAACAGAAAACAGAGAGTCGTGATAAATGGGTCGTTTTCAGGTTGTCAAACTGTAACTAGTGGGGTGCCGCAGGGATCAGTGCTGGGGCCTCAGCTGTTTACAATCTATATTAATGACCTGGATGAAGGGACCGAGTGTCATGCAGCCAAATTTGCTGATGATACAAAGATAGGTGGGAAAGCAAATTGTGTGGAGGACGCAAAGAATCTCCAAAGGGCTATAGATAGGCTAAGTGAGTGGGCAAAAAATCTGGCAGATGGAGTATAATGTGGGAAAATGCGAGGTTATCCACTTTGGTCGGAAAAATAAAATGGAAATTATTATTTAAATGGGGAGAGATTACAAAATGCTGAGGTACAGAGGGATCTGGGGGACCTTGTACATGAATCACAAAAAGTTAGCATGCAGGTACAGCAAGTAATTAGGAAGGCAAATGGAGTGTTGGCCTTTATTGCAAAGGGGGATGGAGTATAAAAGTAGGGAAGTCCTGTTACAACTGTACAGGGTGTTGGTGAAACCACACCTGGAGTACTGCGTACAGTTTTGGTCTCCTTATTTAAGGAAGGATATACTTGCATTGGAGGCAGTTCAGAGAAGGTTCACGAGGTTGATTCCGGAGATGAAGGGGTTGTCTTATGAAGAAAGGTTGAGCAGGTTGGGCCTATATTCATTGGAGTTTAGAAGAATGAGAGGGGATCTTATTGAAACATGTAAGATTCTGAAGGGGCTTGACAGGGTAGATGCAGAGAGGATGTTTCCCCTCGTGGGGGAATGTAGAACTAGGGGGCATAATTTCAGAATAAGGGGGCACCCATTTAAAATGGAAATGAGGAGGAATTTCTTCTCTCAGAGGGTCGTGAATCTTTGGAATTCTCTGCCCCAGAGAGCTGTGGAGGCTGGGTCATTGAATATATTTAAGGTGGAGATAGACAGATTTTTGAACGATAAGGAGTCAAGGGTTAGGGGAGCGGGCAGGGAAGTGGAGTTGAGGCCAAGATCAGATCAGCCATGATCTTATTGAATGGTGGAGCAGGCTCGAGGGGCCAAATGACCTACTCCTGCTCCTACGTCTTATGTTCTTATGAATATTCGCACATCCATGGAGGAACAAAGAGTTTTCTTAAACTAACTGCCTGAAATGTACCCGATTTCTTTCAAACACCATTTACCACTGTTCACCGAATTTGATAAATATTTGCACGAAGCTAATCTTTTCAAATATTTACCTATTTTGTTTCTCAATACTCGATCTCCCATGGCGTTGCACATGAGCAGTCAAGACCAAGTGCAGTCTTCAGGTGAAGCAGGGCTAGCAGGCTGGGAATAATTGGACCAGGGCGTGCAGGCACGATTCAGTCCCCAGCCTATCGCCATCTTGCCCCGAGCCATGAAGCGTTCTTCCCCAAACCCTTCCATCTTGCTACATCTTTGTTCACCTTCAAAAACCTCCTAAAACACACCTCTTCGACCGTGCCTTCCATAAAACCTCCACGAAAACCTTCCATGTGACGTGCCTTTCAGAAAGAAAGAACTTGCATTCCTATAGCGCCTTGCACAACCTCAGGACAACCCAAAGCGCTTTACAGCCAATGAAGTACTTTTGAAGTGTAGTCACTGTTGTATTTTAGGAAAAACGGCAGCCAATTTGCGCACAGCAAGCTGCGACAAACAGCAATGTGATAATGACCAGATAATCTGTTTTAGTGATGTTGATTGAGGGATAAATATTGGGCAGAACACCAGGAAGAACTCCCCTGCTCGTCTTCAAAATAGTGGCATAGGATTTTTTACGTCCACATGAGAGCAGACGGGTCCTCAGTTTAACGTCTCATAGGTCAGCCGTGGCTCAGTGGGTAGCACCCTCGCCTCTGAGTCAGAAGGTTGTGGGTTCAAGTCCCACTCCAGGGACTTGAGCACATAAAGCTAGGCTGACACTTCAGTGCAGTGCTGAGGGAGTGCTGCACTGTCGGAGGTGCCGTCTTTCAGATGAGACATTAAACCGAGGCCCTGTCTGCTCTCTCAGGTGGACGTAAAAGATCCCGTGGCACTATTTCGAATAAGAGCAGGGGAGTTCTCCCCGGTGTCCTGGCCAATATTTATCCCTCAATCAACATCACTAAAACAGATGATCTGGTCATTATCAGATTGCTGTTTGTGGGAACTTGCTGTGCGCAAATTGGCTGCCGCGTTTCCTACATTACAACAGTGACTACACTTCAAAAGTACTTCATTGGCTGTAAAGCGCTTTGAGACGTCCGGTGGTCGTGAAAGGCGCTATATAAATGCAACTTTTTTCTATGTCCACTTACGTTTTACTGGGTTTACTGAATACATTTTTTTTCCCCGCTGGTGGTGAATCGGTTACAAGGGGAACGTAGACTCAGGATTATCAGTAAGAATGAACTTTAGAGGAAATTTTTATTATGATTATTGTGATGTTAAATTCTTCACCACGTCTGTCGAGTGAGGCAGAGACTAGTACATCATTTAAAAGGGAATTGGATGAGTATTTGTAAAGGAAAAATATTAAAGGATACAGGGAAAGGGCAGGACAATCGGATTAGAGTAAATATTCTTGTCTTTGAAAAGTTCCAGTTGAAAGGCGGACTGGGCCTCCTCCTATGTTGTAAATTCTGTGATTCTATAATCCCAGTGCAACAGGGATAGCAAAATAGAAGCCTAATTAGAAAACGATATAAACATTATATTATTTTCTCATGTCTTTAAAGCATAACTACGGCAGCATATGAATATGGATTGAGTGAAAGGAGCCATTTGTAAATGTCTATCTGATGTGCTTGTCCGCACTGTGTATTTTTCAGCAAGGGATTGCTGACTCACATTGTCCACGAGATGGCACTATTTACATTTTACGCAGTTTATCAACACAGCAAACAAATCGACCTCAAAGGATCTAGCAGCTGAAAATGCCATGTTATTTTTTTGCGCCGTGTATTTAGATGTACACTGCAGAGAGACTTCATTAACATAAATCCCCCCAGAAGCTAAACATGTCTGCGGGGCGGCAAGTACTAATAAAAAACACAATACAATCAGGCGCATCGCAATCTGCGTTGATTGAATCTGACCATAATTGAAAATGTGATTGACTAGAGACAGGACGTATGATGACAGAAATTTGAAATGGAGCGCTTCAAAGGCAAGAATATTATGGTGCGAGCAGTGTATACCTCATACATTCACGAGTTATTTGTTGGTTCCTAAAAGATAAGCCGAATTAGGAGTAAGCCACCCAATCGATAGAACAGAGCCTACGCAATTATACCATGTTTTAATTAAACATGAATGAATAGCTTTGAACAATTCAAATAAAGAGTGCACAGGATCACACAGTCCTGAACAATACGCAAATCCGTCAATGCTGGTAGGTATTTACAGGGGAAATCACAAGGGCATGTCAACGTGCTCTTGTGTACCTTTTGCAATCTGGCTCGAATTAAGAGTGGGCTTAGCAGAGATGTAGCTACCTGCCCTCTGAACTGAGGATATCCTAGGGATCCATAAAGAGGTAGAAACTGGGTAAACTCCTCCTTACTTGAAGTAATTTTCTTCCTCCTTGGTCTTCCCAGGAAGCATATCAACTGTGACAAGAAGATAAACAGTGAACCTCTGCCAATGTTGCTCTGAAACAAATTTTAGGATATTAAAAACAATAATTCTCAGGATATGGATGTCACCAGCATTTATTGCCCATCCCTAGGTGCACTTGAGAAGGTGGTGGTGATCCTCCATCTTGAACTGTTGCAGTCCATGTGGTGAAGGTACTCCCATAGTGCTCTCAGGTAGGGAGTTACAGGATTTTAAATCAGCGACGATGAAGGAACAGCGATATATGTCCAAATCGGGACGGTGTGTGAGTTGGAGGGCAACTTGGAGGTGGTGGTGTTTCCATGCACCTGCTGCCCTTGTCCTTCTAGGTGGAAGAGGTCGCCGGTTTTGGAGGTGCTGTCAAAGAAGCCTTGGCGAGTTACTGCAGTGCATCTTGTGGATAGTACACACTGCAGCTACGGTGCACTGATGGTGGAGGGAGTGAATGTTCAAGGTGGTGGATGGGCTGTCGATCGAGCAGACTGCTTTGTCCTGGATGGTGTTGAGCTTTTTGAGTGTTGTTGGAGCTGCACTCATCCAAGCAAGTGGAGAGTATTCCATCATGCTATTGACTTCTGTCTTATAGGTGGTGGAGAGGGTTTGGGGGAGTCAGGAAGTGAGCCTCTTGCCACAGAATACCCAGCCTCTGATCTGCTTTAGTAGCCATGGCATTTATGTGGCTGGTCCAGTATGGTCAATGGAAACCCCCAGGATGTTGATGATAGGGGATTCAGCGATAGTAATGGCATTGAATGTCAAGAGGAGGTGTTTAGACTCTCTCATGTTGGAGATGGTCATTGCCTGGCACTTGTGTGGCACGAATGTTACTTGCCACTTATCAGCCCAAGCCTGAATGTTGTCCAGGTCTTACTGCATGCAGGCATGGACTGTTTCATTATCTGAGGAATTGCAAATGAAGTTGAACACTGCAATCATCAGTGAACAGCTCCACTTCTGACCTTATGAGGGAGGGAAGGTCATTGTTGAAGCAGCTGGAGATAGTTGGTTCTAGGACGCTGCTCTGAGAAACTCCTGCAGTCCATTGACTTCAGTTTTACTAGGGCTCCTTGATGCCACACACAGTTGAATGCTGCTTTGATGTCAAGTGCAGTTGCTCTCATCTCACTTCCGGAATTCAGCTCTTTTGTCCACGTTTGGACCAAGGCTATAATGAGGTTTGGAGCAGAGTGATCCTGACTGAACACAAACTGAGCATTGGTGAGCAGGTTACGCTGCTCACCAGCAGTGTTGATGACTCCCTCCATCACTTTGCTGATGATTGAGAGTAGACTGATAGGACGTTATTTGGCCGGGTTGGATTTGTTCTGCTCTTTGACAGGACATACATGGACAATTTTCCACATTGTCAGCTAGATGCCAGTGTTGTAGCTCTGCTGGAACAGCTTGGCTAGAGGCACCAAGAATGTGCAAGAATGCCATTACATGTGCAAGAATGGTCTGGAGTCAACTTCCCCTCTTCTGTGGGGAGGTCCATGGTCTCTTTGTATGTTCTTGGCCTCTCCACAGTGACACAGATTAGAACTCAGTGAGGTGGGGCACAAGTCCACATTTCGCTTGTTTTTTTTATATTCTTTCCTGGGATGTGGGCGTCACTGGCAAGGCCAGCATTTATTGCCCATCCCTAATTGCCCTCGAGAAGGTGGCGGTGAGCCACCTTCTTGAACCGCTGCAGTCCGTGTGGTGAAGGTACTCCCACAGTGCTGTTAGGGAGGGAGTTCCAGGATTTTGACCCAGCGACGATGAAGGAACGGCCGATATATATACAAGTCAGGATGGTGTGTGACTTGGAGCGGAACTTGGAGGTGATGATGTTCCCACGCGCATGCTGCCCTTGTCCTTCTCGGTGGTAGAGGTCGCAGGTTTGGGAGGTGCTGTTGGTATTACTACACCACCAGTAGAGATGGCAATGCAGTGAGTAAACGCAGAAAATATTTTTGAAGTACTGTTGTAATGTAGGAAACGCGGCAGCCAATGTGCACACAGCAAGATCCCACAAACAGCAATTTGATGACCAGATTTTTTTTTCATGATGTTGGTTTAAATATTGGCCCAGGACACCAGGGAGAACTCCCCTGCTCTTCTTCAAAAAGTGCCCAAGGGATCTTTTACGTCCAACTGAGAGGGCAGATGGGTCCTAACTGTCGCACCCCTATTGCGTGACTTACCTTCATGCTGCCTTTACCAATTGAGCTATCAGGGAGCTAAGGTCCCACGTTCAATTCCTGGTCTGGGCTGAGTGAGCTGATCCCAGCTGGAACAGCGGCGGGGAGTTGCTACTAGTCGCCATCAATGTGTCACTAACCTCAGGATAAGAAATCAACCTGTGCTTCTGTCCTTGATTGCTATCCATAACACTCGCTGAAAAGCGCACGCGAGGATAACGGGCGGATAATGTTCTCACTGGAAAAGAGAAAGTTGAGAGATGATATGATTGCTGTTTTTAGGATTCTCAAGGGACTCGATAATGTCGACCATGACAAGCTGTTTCAGCGTGTCCAGAACAGTAGAACCAGAGGACACGACCTGCGCTCGAAGGGGGGTAAATTCAATACTAATCTGTGGAAAGAAGATTTCAGTGAGCGAGTGGTCAACCTATGGAACAGACTCCCCAGGGAGGAGGTGAAAGCAGTTAGTATTGATTCATTCAAATGTTTCAGGAAATAACATTTTGGGATACAGTATGTGAGTAATTTGAGACATGACGTGTGGGGAGTGTAGCGAGCTCGGGAGGAACAGGTGACTTTGGACCTCTGGTTCCCAAAGCTCTCCACCACTGGGGGTTTTCCTCGGCTCATGTCTGGCTCTGTTGTAGACTCATTGACAGAGATTGATTGCTGCGATTAGTCAACAACTCCATTATCGTTGCATCAAGCGATTACCAGGATGGTAGAAGGCGAACTAGATGAACCTTGGTCTTTTTCCATCCAGCAATTCCTATGTTAAGCCAGGATTGGGCTCAGCTGTGAGGCTTCCCCTCGTCGAATAGCCTTATACATAAAGAGCAGCCGATTGGGTTAGGCAGCCGAGGTTCTCTAGCTATTACGGAACCATCGCCCAACATAAACTGCCACCTACAGGAGAGGTGGGAAGAAAATTTGGGGTGAGGGAGAGAATTCTAAGCAGAGCAATTAAAAGGTATTTGTGTAATAATGATTATCATTTGCCTTATAGAATTGCAATATGTAGAAGATTAGCCTGCTGTCTAACACCCTTATAATATTTCAAGAAGAAATCGTCTAGATTGTTTAAAGAAATAAAGAGCAGACTTGCAGGAATAATTCAGATCTGAAAGTACAAATATATTGCATTAAAACTATGATGGAGCATGACAGAACTGGAGCAAGTCATTAACAGATTCTTTCGTACCCCATCTTGGCAATTGCAGGCAGGTTGCCCACCTCCTCCTCCTCCTCCTCCTCCTCCACCTCCTCCTCTCCCAAACAAAACCATCCAAGAATATGCTGTGCTGCAAATTCAGAGAGAATTTTTTTCTGCTAACCCTTTCACTGCTGTGAGAACCTTATCCCTTAAGAAGCATGTATCAAATAGATACCGTCTTTCAAATATTATTTTCCAAAAAGTCAGTCGATCAGAAATTGTCCCCCAAAGTCTGCCAACTCCAGCCCCGAGGGAGACACTGAGTGCGAGTGAGGAGCTCTGCTCACAGATAGATAGGGACAATCAGAAGAAAAGGCACTCGGTCCGTTGCAGTGCATCTCCTAGGTGATGCTACATTGGGCGTGCCTGATGTTCTTTTACAATGGGTAGTTCTGGTATTAGTTTACAATGGCCAATGGTCTGGTGCTTTTACAAAGGGCAACTTTAATGGTGCTTTTAATAAACATAGATAAACCCTTCAGGTAGCACGACTGCCAGACAACCTAGTGCGCACTCGTAGATGGTACTGCAGACTCGTATGGCATTGTGGACCTCTGCGGCTCATGGACAACCCAGGGGTACCATGCTCCCAAACACCTCCTGCAGACCTGTAGACACTATGGGGCCGATTTTGCCAGCCCTGGGGAGGCGGGTATGGAGGCGGGACTGCCGGGAAAATGGCAGAATCTGGGGGCGGGTGCCCATCCCGCCCCCAACCCGCCTCCGTGCCATCTTCCCAGGAGGCGGGTACCCGACCCGCGCTGGGAGCCGCCTCCTCGAGGCGGGAAGGGGATTAATGCCAGTTTAACTGCCTGTTAACAGGTGGTTAACAGGCAGTTTTTTGGATAATCCCTATTTTGCCACCTAAAGTGTGGGCTTCCTGACGGCTCCGAACCTCGCCAGGGTCTGCGAGGCGAGCCGTGGGTCTGCAGGGGTCGGAGGGGCCGAGATGTCCAGTGTGCAGGTGAGTGATGGGTGCATGTGTGCAGAGGTAAGTGTGTGAGGTGAGTGTAAAGTGTTTTAATAATTTTACTTACCTTTTCTTCTTCCTCCCGGCTTCATCCCTTCAGGTCTCGGGAGTCCCTCATCTCACTGGCATAGAAAGCAGAATGGCCACTGCATTCGCAAATGCAGCAGCCTTCTGCTTTCTGCTCAGGAAGGCTTTCTAATTGAGTCTTGAGTAAAGACTCAACTTAGAAGACAGATTGTCAGTGTTTGACAGTTTCACAGAGCTCTCAAATGATGACAATTCATCTGTCAAAAGCTCTTGACAGATGAAACGTCACTCGTTGACGTCACCAGTAACCGGCTTTCCCTTAATTGGCCTGCTAAGCCCGCTGGGCAGGCTTAACAAGGTCAATCAAGGGAAAATAACGTGGGTTGGCCGGATGTCGATGGAGGTGGGACTAAAACCCGACAAGCAGCAGTCCCGCCTCCATCACGTCCCCATTGGCAAAATCACCCCCATAGATGGAGCGGGGTCCCATGTTTCCTTACCAGTGCTACAGACACAAGTCCATTTGCAGATAATCTAGAGCTCACTAATGGCCCTGTGGTTCCAGGTGCTTATCTTGGTAGGCCTCCCATGGCTCATGACCCTGGGCCTTCTTCATGCTTATTTACGGGCAGGACCTATAGGTTTCCAGAGCCTGCAGGTTGTGATTTAACTTGAAATTAGTCATTAAACTCTTTGCCTTTATTCTTCACAAACCAATTTCTATCCAATTATTGTAGGTGTGTGGGTGGAATTGGATAACTATTTTCTCGTTCTTTTTGTTAGAAATAGAAACCGAAGTCTCAGGTGATGAAATGGAAATATTGAGTCAGAAATCTGCGCAGCAGGAGATAGAGTGCGGAGCTTTTTCAGATACAATGATATGTGACACAAAGGCAGGTGCGTCCAGTTTATAACAGAGAAGAGTATACTGTGTCTTCTATTTTATTTTCGCAGCTTGGCACCTTAGCCCTATCCATGCCTGACTGTCGGAACACCGCGCCATCTGCATGTCCTTGAGCTGTTCCCGCCCCATTATCTGTCCCAAGCCATTGCGGCCAGAATTATCTTGACTTGGTTACTCGGGCCAGGAGTTTCGGCTGTTAGCCGGCAGAAATAACAGCCCCGGATTAAGCTGTTATTTCTGCCCAAAGAACAGCTTAATCCGGGCGGAACCAAGTCAGATAGCGAAAAAGATCGCGGAATTTTAGGCGTAAGTGAGTTCCGCCCTTAACTGCACTACGCCCAAGAATTCACAATCTTTTAAGTTCGTTCGATGAACCCTTCGCCCAAACCAGGACCTCTCCGCTGGACCTTTTCCAAGGCCACTATATCTCCTCTGTGGGGGGACCAAAACTGGGCACAGTACTCCAGATGTGGTCTGACCAGCGACCTGTATCGTGTCAAAATGGTGTCCTTTGATTTATACTGAGTGGTTCTATTAATACAACCCAATACCCCGTTAGCTTTAGCTACAGATTCTCTACATTGGTCCTGAACCTTTAGTGATCTGTACACCACAACGCCGAGATCTTTTCTCTCTCTCAGCCTCTAACAGTATTGTTCCCTGTGAATGAAACGCATATTCTTGCAATTTACTATACTGTATTCGCTGCTCACGATGCGGTCTCCTCTACATTGGGGAGACCAAACGCAGGTTGGGACCCGCTTTGCGGAACACCTCCGTTCAGTCCGTAAGCTCGACCCCCCGAGCTTCCGGTCGCCTGTCACTTTAATTCTCCGCTCCACTCCCACTCTGACCTCTCCGTCCTCGGCCTCCTACACTGTTCCAATGAAGCTCAACGTAAGCTCGAGGAACAGCACCTCATCTTTCGATTAGGCACTTTACAGCCTTCTGGACTCAACACAGAGTTCAACAATTTCAGACCATGACCTCTGCCCCTATTTTTTCATATGGCAGCTGTTGATCATTCTGCCATTCCCATTTACACCTCTTCTAGACCCATCTTTTGTTTCTTTACTTGTCCCATTACCATCTCCTTTTGCCTCGCACCATCATCCCTTTTGTCTTTTAATCTCTCCTGCCTTCCATCCTATCACAGACCTTCCCTTTTGTTCTTTCCTCCCCTCCTCCCTTTCCCTGCCTCGGTACTTGCTTAAAATCTGTTACATCTCTAACTTTTCCAGTTCTGACGAAGGGTCATCAACCTGAAACGTTAACCCTGTTTCTCTCTCCACAGATGCTGCCTGACCTGCTGAGTGTTTCCAGCATTTTCTGTTTTTATTGCCATAACCTCTGCTATTTAACTATGAATAATATTAAATCCAAGTGTTATATAAAACTAAGGACAGAATGTGTGACTTTAAAATAGGGATGGAGTTACATCTGCGCGCCCTAGTCCAATTATCACTCGCCTTCTATCTCTGCTTCACCTAAACACTGACATGGTGTTGACTTTCTCTGTGCAATGATTCACGAGTGGATTATTATAATCAATAGCAGCTACAATGATTTCAATTCTGAAATTTAACATTGAGATTCTGAAAAGAAAAGACTTGCATTTATACAGCACCTTATCACATCTCTCAGGAACATCTGAAAGTGTTTTCGAACACTTTTGAGTTACTTTGAAATGCAGTTGTTATGTCCGCCTGACATCCATTATTGGGAAGATGCTCGATGGGATCGTAAGAGATGCCCTTTGTGATCACTGGGAAAGGGAAGGGGCCATTAGAAATTCACAACACGGCTTCCGAAAAAATAGGCCATGCTGTACAAATTTGATAAGAGTTTTTTGAGGAAGTCACTAGGGTAGTGGATGACGGAAAGCCTTTGATAAGGTACCTCACGTTAGGTTCTTTCACAAGATAAAATCTTGTGGTATCAGTAGGAATTTGAAAAGCTGGTTTAGGAATTGGCTCCAATCCTTCAGCCAATAAGTTGTAGTTAATGGATGTGGATGTGGTTCAGCCTGGAGACATGTGACTAGTGTCAGCTGTGGCTCAGTTGGATTTAATATTATTCTTAGTTAAATAGCAAAAGTTATGGCAATAAAAAGAGAAAATGCAGGAAATACTCAGCAGGTCAGGCAGCATCTGTGGCAGGAGAAACAGAGTTAACGTTTCAGGTCGGTGACCTTTCGTCAGAAGTTATGGCAATTTGGGAGGTAGAAATGTAGAATTGGTTTAGGCATGGGAGTGTCTCAGCAGTACAAGCTGAGGAGCTGGGAGACACAAACCGATGTGCTACAGCGCCACCACTGCCAGGAGTGTGTCACTGCAACGTGACATGTTTACATAGGCAGTTTCCATTTTAACTGTGGACACAGGAATTTGTAATGGATAAATTGTCACAAAAGTGTGACAAAAACATGACAACAGGAAGTAAGGTTTAATAAACAGGAAGTGTACACAGATGGTGATTTCTTAATATTTTATAGATATAAGGGTAACATTTTAGCTGAATGGAGAGAAAATCACAGCAGAATTTGCAGAAGCATAATCTTTATCCCACAGTTCCTATTTTATGTGGGTCAATCAAGAAAAGAAAGACTTGCATTTATACAGCGCCTTTCACGACCACTGGACGTCACTGAGCGCTTTACAGCCAATTAAGTATTTTTGAAGTTTAGTCAATGTAGGAAACACGGCAGCCAATTTGCGCACAGCTCCCACATACAGCAATGTGATAGTGACCAGATAATCTGTTGATTGAGGGATAAATATTGGCCAGGACACCAGGCAAAACTCCCCTAACAATAGAAAATAGTGCCATGGCACCTTTTACGTCCACCTGAGAGAGCAAACACCTCCGGCAGTGCAGCACTCCCTCAGCACTGCACTGGAGTGTCAGCTTAGATTTTTGTGGTCCAACTGTCTGGAGTGGGACTTGAACCCACAACTTTCTGACTCACAGGCAAGAGTGCTACCAACCGGGCCACGGCTGACAATGGTTGAAGTGAGCCAGAATTCTTCCAACCAACCTTGCTGTTCTTTGCTTAAGAATCAGAATACAAGCCTGGAGCATTCTGTCCCACTTTAACCAACGACGTGAGTCGTCTCTGTCTTTTTCTTTTGCCTATGGAAGCTGTCAACATCTAATCCACCTGTCAGTCTGTTCCAAGTTCTTGATGTGTGATAACACAAGAGAATTAACAGCTGTGACATACAGTAATTACTGCAGGATTAATTTTCAATTGATTACTGGCACATTTTACAACCCATGTGTACAGTATGTTATAATACATTATCATTCGAACCTGATTTGATATTTTTAACATATATATCCCCCCGCTGTTAACCAGTAAAGTCTACACTTCAAAAAATGATTATTAACCATTAAGCTAAAAAGGAAAATTAGTGACCATGGAAAAGGTTCAAGGAGAGCTATGAGATTGGTTCCAAGTTTCCTAGGTGTCAGCCGTGGCTCAGTGGGCAGCAGTCTCGCCTCTGAGTTAGAAGATCGTGGGTTCAAGTCCCACTCCAGAGACTTGAGCACAAAATTCTAGGCTAACACTCCAGTGCAGTGCTGAGGGAGTGCTGCACTGTCAGAGGTGCCGTCTTTCAGATGAGGCATTAAACCGAGGCCCCGTCTACCCTCTCAAGTGCGCGTAAAAGATCCCATGGCACTCTTTTGAAGAAGAGCAGGGGAGTTGTCCCTGGTGTCCTGGTCAATATTTATCCCTCAACCAACATCACTAAAACAGATTATCTAGTCATTATCACATTGCTGTTTGTGGGAGCTTGCTGTGAGCAAATTGGCTGCCACATTTCCTACATTACAACAGTGACTACACTTCAAAAAATACTTCATTGGCTGTAAAGCACTTTGGGACATCCGGTGGTTGTGAACAGTGCTATAGAAATACAAGTCTTTCTTTTTTAAAGAACTGTAGTTACTCAGATAGGCTTAAGGAGCTGGGTCTATTTAGTTTAGAGCAGTGTGGACTTAGAGGTGACCTGATAAAGGTTTATAAAATAATGAAAGGGCTGGATAGCGTTGCCTATTGATAGATTCATCTAGTTTGACAGACTGGGGAGGAGCAGGGGACACGAGTTTAAACTATGCAACGGTAGGAACAGACTGGATGTTAGGCAGTTCTTCTTTGCCCAGAGAGCAGTGAGCCTCTGGAATGTGTTGCTGGCTGGCGCGCTGGGTGCTGACACTCTGTCTTCAAGAGGGAGCTGGACCGGTTCCTGACTGGGGCAGAGATCGCATCATAGAGAAGGTCAATGTCTTTACAGATAACACTTGGTCCATGTGATCTCCTGGACTGGGTTCCATCGCTTGAGGGGGTGGGAGAGGAATTTTCCAGTGTATTTTTTCCTTTATTGGCCCTGGGTTTTTCCTCTTTTTTTTAATTGCCTCTCCCAGGAGATTACATGGCAGCGGGGATGGGTGTGAGGGATGGTGGGGGGCGGTGTAAGGAAGTGTTTATTCATGATTCTCCAGTCATCATGAGTCTTGATGGACAGGCTTGAAGGACAAGTTGTTTTTTCCTGCCTATCATTTTCGTATGTTCGTAAATTAAATTTGAAATAAAAACAGAAAATGATGAAAATACACAGTAGGTCAGTCAGTAGCTGAAAAGGGTGGTAGAAGTTTTGAACTCTCTTCCGCAAATGGCAATTGATGCTAGATCAATTGTTAATTTTAAATCGGAGATTGATAGCTTGTTAACCAAAGGTATTAAGGGATATGGGGCAAAGGCGGGAATATGGAGTTAGATCGCAGATCAGCCATGATCTCATTGAATGGCGGAACAGGCTCGAGGGGCTGAATGGCCTCCTCCTGTTCCTCTGTTCCTATGAAAAGAGTAAAGACAGGTAATGATGTTTTCATAGAATCATAGAATGATACAGCGCAGAAGGAAGTCATTCGGCCCATCGTGCCTGTGCAGCTCCTTGGTAGAGCTCTCCAATTAATCCCACTCACCCTGCTCTATCCCCATAGACCTGCAGATTTTTTCCTTTCCAAGTACTTGGGGCTCCCGCGCTGCAATCGGAAACTGCCGGCCCACCCCATGCCGGACTGGGCTGTGCCCCCCTCATCTCGGAGGTTAGACACCACCCCACCAACTACCGAGAACAGTCAGTCATTGTCAAGAGTCACTTCTGTTTCCCTCGGAACAGTTCATCACCCCCTCACTGGTTCATACGGGCGTCAGCTACTGACCGAGTGGTGGGGGGTGGGGGGGGGGGGGGGGGTGCGGTGGTAGAGAAGGGCAATATTACTTACTGCCTTGTGCCTCTTTGAATTTTGGGTTTGTGGCCTTTAGGCGAGCAGTTTTGATGAAGGGCACACACCCAAACTCCCTTTTCTGTTTACGGATACTGACCTACGGTGTATTACCAGAATTTACTGATTCTATTTCATTCGACATTGAAGTTCATTGCATGAACTGAAGATGCATCACATTATTAGTCCCGATTTTAACTCCAGGTGGATTCCCCGCTCAGGCCTGAGTTAAAATTACAGTCGGGTCTCAATGATGTCATCGGGCCGCAACGTGCAGGTGTAAAGAAGGACCCTGTTGTCTCTGGGCGCCTGTCCTTGCTGCCTGCTCAGGAGGGCAGGTTAAAATTGCAGATGTTGCGATCGTGACGGCTTTCAGACTGGTAAGAGCCCAGGGCGATTTTAACTGCCCGCCCGCCAGGTTTCTGCATGGGCGAGGAGGGTTAAACTCGCCCCCCAACTCTGGAGTCACACCTCAATGGAGTTGCAGAGTGAGACCCTCCAGTGATCACTGGGCTTCAGCTTAATATCACGTGGAGTAGGCATGGTGTCAAGCCAAATTTAGAAAATGCTCAGGATTGCGGGGTGGGGGAGGGGATATCTGCTGAACCTTTTGAACACTTCATAAAATGGAGGCAAGATCAAAAAACAAACGGTTTGAGAAGGCGTACCCCTTCCCACACTGTCAAAGCGCGAATGATTTACCACCCGGGAGCGGAGTGCTGGTAAACACACTTGTGGAGAGCTCTCTTGTGGAGGCAGGAGTGTGGATTTGCAGCTGACGACATAAATGCAAAATAATATATTCATTCTTCAGCAATCTCCTCATTAAAAAGCCTTCCTCTGTGAATAGTGCTAATGTAGGGCTTAAAGATACACTTTATAATGGAGCTACAAATGCAATTAAATTAGTTGTTTCATTATTTACAAGTAGTGATATTATACCGCCAGCACCTTCTCAAGGACAACTAGGGAACGGACAATAAATGCCGGCTCTACCAGCAACACCCACATCCCGAGAGTGAATTAAACAAACACTGCGGCACTTTGTCCTGCTTCACAGTCCAAAATGCGCAAGAATAAAATCAGTGGCGCCACACTCCTTGGCCGGAATTTTGCCGGCGCTCAGAGGGCAGGTTTGGAGGCGGGTCCGCTGTCAAAAGAGCAAAGATTGACAGCGGGTAAGAAACCCGCTGTCAACCCGCCTCCACGCGAGTCTCCCAGGTGTCGGGTCTCTCAGCGCAGAACTGACCCGACACCAAGCTGTGGGGGATACAATTCAGCTCATCAGATGGCTTGTTAAGAGCCAATTTAATGGTATTTTGAGGCTTCCTTCCCATTTTACGTTCTCCCCCACGAGTTACCCGCTGCTCGGGGAACACACCAGCTCACCCTGGCGTGAGTTGAGTCTGCTCTGATGTATCTGATAACCTGACAGCTGCAGAAGTGGTGTAAAGGATGCCATGTTGTAGACGGTCGGTTTCAGAGCGCAGAAACTGTTGGTTACTTCATTTTGTAAGACATATAGAGATTTCTTCAGCTTGCAAGTGTTTAGAGGCAACTGTATGTCCAGTGCCACCTCATTGGAACAGCCTCTCTCACCATTGACAGATCGCTTCTCTCATCTCACCTGCAGTTGCCATCTATTGCAGCAACATCGGTGCCCTTGAAAAATTCAGACCTTGGTCCTCCGAATCCTTCCACGATCAGCCCCAACACCAACATCACCAGGCACACCAACATCACCAACAACATCACCAACTTTCTCCGCCATCACCTGATGCTGCACAGGACACAGGGCATCAGCTCCTGACTACATTGCTGCCCGGGAGGCCAGCGATGGCATCACCATGGCCAGATTTACTTCACTTGACGCTGTTAACCCTGGCTGCAACATGATGCGGCAGGTTGTCACCATTCCACACCAGCACCGTAAAGCATCCCTTTAATGTCCAAGCCATTCCATGCACAGACATCACTATAGCGGGGGGAGGGGTGGGGGGGAAGTTATGTCTGAACATTTACTGGAACTCAGTAAGACACTTCTCAATGTGCGCTCAGATCTGCCCAATAAGGGGCAGTGTTGATAATATAGATTTCACTGTATGACAACACATTACCAGAAACTTCACATGGACATTGGCTAATCCTCTCAAGTGCCTACCCTTGTGTGTTGTTAGTTGGTATGCTTGCAGTAGAATGAGGGTGAGTGTGAGGGGTGGCTAGTGAGATGGGGAAGTGACAATGTAGATAGAGAGGGATGGGTGGAGGTGCAAGGTAAGTTGGTGTGAGTAAGGATGTGCAGGAGAAGGGTATGGACGGCAGAGTGATGGGGATGTGTTGAGTGGCACAGCAGGGTGAGGTTGAGTGGGGCTTTGCAGTAACGTTTCGTGATCCACTGAGATCATTGAAAGGTTGGCGCCACTGCAGCCAGGGACACCTGACGACATCCCTGCTTTTGCCCTCCTGTGCATTGTGCAACCAGGCTGCGTTGGTGTCCTGGGGAGGTCTCTTCCGCCCTTGGAAGGGAAGAGAACCTCCCTGCGTGCTGTGACTCCCTCCATAAGTAGATGGAGGGAGTCATTTGAGAACCTGGGTGCAAGCATCCACCTTTGTGCAGTGTTTGTCAGTGCTTGCAGCACCTCAGTGCTGTCAAACACTGACAGAACAACTGCCAAACTCAATGTGGCCATGGTCCCTTTAAGGAAACCGGCTGATGACGCATCATCAAATGACGTCATCAGACCCGCTTCCTGTTAATTGGCCGGGAAGCCCGCAGGTCGGGCTTAACAAGACCAATCAAGGCAAAATCCCTTTGACAGAGCGGCTGCAGCCAGGATCGTGACTGGAACCCGGAAACCAGCTCTCCAGCCACCATCCCAACACCGATGATAAGATCACGGCCCTAGTGATGAGCTACACTTATAGGAACATAGGGAGAGGAGTCGGACATTCAACCCCTCCAGCCTGTTCCACCATTCAATGAGATCATGGCTGATCTGTATCCTAACTCCACTCGTCTTGGCTCCATATCCCTTAATACACTTGTCTAGCAAAAATCTATCGATCTCAGATTTTAAATTATTAATTGAGCTATGCATCTACTGCTTTTTGTGGGATGGAGTTCCACACTTCTACCACCCTTTGCGTGAAGAAGTGTTTCCTAACTTCCCACCTGAATGGCCTGGCTCTGATTTTAAGGTTATGTCCCCTTGTCCTCGACTCTGCCACCAGCGGAAAAAAGTTTCTCTCTATCTACCCTGTCAATTCCTTTCAAAATACAAAAAAAACTCAATCAAGTCACCCTTTAACCTTTTATATTCAAGGGAATACAAGCCTAGTTTATGTCATCTCTCCTCATAATCTAACCTTTGCAGCCCTGAAATAAATTGGCTTGCGAAGGACAAAGATGAGAAAGTCGTGCAGAATCACGCCAGCAAAAATAAAAAAAGGAAAGGAAAAGTGAGTTGTCAAGACGGACTCAGCACCGACTGAAGTGAGTCGTAGAGCAGCGTTTCCATCCACACACCATGGGGGCATCAGCTTGATCAGCGCCCCCTGCCACCAGACTCAATACCCAAGCCCTCCACCACCAGCGTACTGTGGCTGCAGCACGTACTAACTACAGGATGCTGTGTGCTGTAGTCACCGTCTGATTGCTTTCTGAAGCAGAGCCTGTAGCCACTTGTGCCGGGGTAAGTGGTGGTTCAGACTCGCGACGAGCATTATTGAAACTCAATGATCCTATGCTTCTCCATTTATGCCAGTGTTGGAGTCTGTCTCCTCCTGATGCTCACTGATCTGCCTGAGTGAAAAGTAGTTGGCATCGACGCCAGTCCTAATGCTTTATCTCAGGTCTGCGTTACTGAAATCACTGCTACAGTTGCCCATAACGTTCCTTCCTGCTCAGTCTTATACGTCGCAGCAGACAACTTTTCATTCACTGTGAAGCTGAATCAGTACAGTTCATGTATCATAACAACTTCTGTTGGAAAGAAAGAAATATAGTGCCTTTTATGACCTCAGGACATTCCAAAGCGCTTTACAGCCAATGAAGTACTTTTATGAAGTGGAGTCACTGTTGTAATGTAGGAAACACGACAGCCAATTTGCGCACAGCAAGCTCCCACAAACAGCAATTTGATAATGACCAGATAATCTGTTTTTGTTATGTTGGTTGAGGGATAAATACTGGCCAGGACACCGGGGAGAACTCCTTTGCTCTTCTTCGCAATAGTGCTATGGGATCTTTTACGTCCACCTGAGAGAGCAGACGGGGCCTCGGTTTAACGAGTGCATACTGGGTGATATGTGTGTCCCTCCAACCTCCCTCCCTAGTTGTAGCACTATTTGTTCTTCATGGGACAGTGGAAGATTTCTGTTGGGTCCACTACCTTCCACTCCCTCTTCCCTTGTGTTCTGCAAGTTTTCCCTTTAACTATGAGAGAAGTGTGAATTCAAACAGGGTAATGCGAATGATGGAAAACCTTGTGGCATTCATTCTGTTTTGCCATTCCTGACATGTGTAAGGCAATTTGTGTTAGCCTGCTATTTTAAATTGTACTGTTTTCCTTGTTACATCCTTCTTAACATTTCTCTGTGTGAGTACAGCATTTCCTGCCTATATACACACACACACACACACACACACATATATTATGATATGTTAAGCTTATATAGAACCATGGTTAGATCACACTTACAGTACTGTGCTCAATTCTGGTCCCCAAGGCTGCGATCTTGCCAGCCCTGGGGAGGCGGGACTGCCGGGAAAATGGCAGAATCTGGGGGCGGGTGCCCATCCTGCCCCCAACCCGCCTCCGTGCCATCTTCCCAGGAGGCGGGTAGCCGACCCACGCCGGGTCCCGTCTCCTGGAGGCGGGAAGGGGATTACAGCCACTTAAACAGGCAGTTAAGAGGATTATCCCCATTTTTCCAACAGAAGCGCGGGCTTCCCGACGTCGGGAAACCCCGCCAGGGTCACCGATGTGAGTAGTGGGTCTGCAGGGGTCGGAGGGGTGCAAAAGTGCGCTGTGAAGGTAAGTGATGGGTGCAAGTGTGGAGAGGTAAGTATGTGAGGTGAGTGGAAAGTGATAGAAAATGTTTACTTACCTTTGTTTCTTCCTGCAGGCTTCAACAGTTGGGGATACGGAGAGTCTCGCATCTCACCGGCAGAGATGACAGATGGCTGCTGCATTCTCCGATGCAACAACCATCTAATTTCTGCTAAAGAAAGAGGTTTGATGAGTCTTGAATACAAGGACTCATCAAACTACAGAGAATGTCAGTGTTTGACAGCTTCACAGAGCTGTCAAACAATGACAATTCATCTGTCAAAAATTTTTGACAGATGCAACGTCATATGCTGACATTCTCTGTAACCGGCTTCCCCTTAATTGGCCTGCTAAGCCCGCTGGGCGGGCTTAACAAGGTCAATCAAGGGAAAGTAGCGTGGATTGGCCAGAAGTCGATGGAGGTGGGACAACGACCCGACAAGCAGCAATCCCGCCTCCAACGCGCCCTCATTGGCAAAATCGCCCCCCATATTACAAAAAGGATATACAAGCGTTGGAGAAGGTGCAAAAATTTTTTATAAGGATGGTACCAGAACTGAGAGGTTGTACATATCAGGAAAAACTGAATAGGCTGGGGCTTCTTTTCCCTAGACAAGAGAAGGCTGAGGGGTGGCCGAATAGAGGTTTGATAGGGTAGACGTAGAGAAGATGTTTCCACTTGTGGGGGGAATCCAAAACTAGGGGTCATAAATATAGGATAGTCACTAATAAATCCAATAAAGAATTCAGAAGAAACTTCTTTACCCAGAGAATAGTTAGAATTTGGAACCACATGGAGTAGTTGAGGCAAATAGCATTGATGCATTTAAGGGGAAGCTAGATAAGCACATGAGGGAGAAAGGAATAGAAGGATATGTTGATGGGGTGAGATGAAGAGGGGTAGGAGGAGGTTCATGTGGAGCATAAACACCAGCATGGACCGCATGGCCTGTTTCTGTGCTGTAAATTCTATGTAATTATATACATGCACACACACACATATATATACATTTTAAATTAATTTATATACATCTCCTTCATCTTTATGTTAAGAATATATCTGATTTGGCACTGGAGGTTCTATCTGTGTGCATACTGCTTTTTCAATGATAGTTTATAATAACTGACCTTCAAAAGCATCTCTGATGGATGGCCTTTATCTCCATTATTAAGGCAAAAATGAGAAGTCGCACAACACCAGGTTATAGTCCAACAGTTTTATTTGAAATCACGAGCTTTCGGAGCGCTGCTGACCTTTTGGTACCTGACGAAGGAGCAGCGCTCCGAAAGCTCGTGATTTCAAATAAAACTGTTGGACTATAACCTGGTGTTGTGCGACTTCTCATTTTTGTCCACCCCAGTCCAACACCGGCATCGCCGCATCATTATTAAGGCAGGTTGATACCATTGCTTTACCATGACGCTCTTGTACTTTCCCTAAAACTTCCTCCAGACTGCTCCCAGTTCCTGCAGTGTCTGGCTGGAGTTAATGTAATCAATGACGTGCCGACACACTCTGGCTTCAGTGAATGTTTGTAGGTCTCCTTTTGGCTTAAACCTTCACGTCTTTCTCTCGAGTAATGCCAATCAGGACCGCCGTGTCCGAGTCAGTGAAACGAACTTTCCCGAATCTTTATTGTGCCACCTTGGAAAAGCTTTCCACGCTCACAGCTGGATGAATACAATGAGCGTCATTTTTACCAGTTAAGGCTTAATTTTAGCTGCTTGACCACAAGACTGATTCCTGGGATGAAAGGGTTGTCCAGCGTGAGAAACTGGTGGAAGAAAGTAAAAGAAAAGAAAGACTTGCATTTCTATAGTGCCTTTCACGACCACCGGACGTCTCAAAGCGCTTTACAGCCAATGAAGTACTTTTTTTTTGAAGTGGAGTTGCTGTTGTAATTGTGGGAAACGCGGCAGCCAATTTGCGCACAGCAAGGTCCCACTAACAGCAATGTGATAATGAGCAGATAATCTGTTTTTTGTTATGTTGGTTGAGGGATAAATATTGGCCCAGGACACCGGGGAGAACTCCCCTGCTCTTCTTCGAAATAATGCCATGGGATCTTTTACATCCACCTGAGAGAGCAGACGGGGCCTCGGTTTAAAGTCTCATCTGAAAGACGGCACCTCCGACAGTGCGGCACTCGCTTAGCACTGCACTGGGAGTGTCAGCCTAGCTTTATGTGCTCAAGTCCCTGGAGTGGGGACTTGAACCCACAACCTTCTGACTCAGAGGTGAGTGTGCTTCCCACTGAGCCACAGCTGACACTAGAAGCCCCCAGAGAAATGACGTCAATGGCCATTTTCAGCCATGTGGTCCGTTTCTCCGAGGGGTTCTGCCGGTTTCCCGTCGAAATTATTGCAGGAGACCAGGAGAACCCTCGTGTAATTTCAGGACCATCATTTCGGCAACGTTTATAGTTGACTACTGACAGAGTAGTGTAGTGGCTATGGCACTGTACTAGTAGCTCACTTCAAGTATAGCGCGTTCACATGCTACAACAACAACAACACATTGCATTTATAAAGCACCTTTAACGTAGTAAAACGACACAAGGTGTTTTGCAGGAGCGTTGTCAAACAAAAATGCGACACAGAGTCAACAGAAGGAGATAGTAGGACAGGTGACCAAAAGCTTGATCAAGGTGGTCGGTTTTAAGGAGCATCTTAAAGGAGGAGAGAGAGGTGGAGAGGCCTAAAGGTTTAGGGAAGGATTCCGGAGCTTAGGGCCCAGGCAGCTGAAGGCACCACGCTAAATTCAATAAATACGGTCTGGAAGGACCGGTTAGTAAATTTGATCTTAATTGCAGGTATCAGATTCACACAGGGCTGCAACATTCCGTCATCCGAGCTCACCGACCAAGCTGTCTACTCCATGACGCAGTCACTCTTCCACAGGAACCGCGGCAGGAAGTCTACACCAGTGGGCGAATGGCGCCTGGGCATCCACAGAAAGGGCTATCTCCCCACCTGCAAGAGACTCGATTCATTTTTTGGAGCTCCTTGACCAGATGCCCACACTTACCACAACTCCGATCATAGAATCATAGAGTGATACAGCACAGAAGGAGGCCATTTGGCCCATCGAGTGTGCACCAACTCTTTCAAAGAGCAATCCAGTTAGTCCCACTCCCCCCCGCTCTTCCCCCATATCTCTGCATGTTTTTCTCCTTCAAGTATTTATCCAATTCCCTTTTGAAGGCTACTATTGAATCTGTATCCAGCACCCTATCAGGCAATGCAGTCCAAATCCTAACCACTCGTTGCATAAAAAAGTTTTTCCTCATGTCGCCTCTGGTTCTTTTGCCAATCACCTTAAATCTGTGCCCTCTGGTTATCAGCCATTGGAAACAGTTTCTCCTTATTTACTCTACCTAAACCCTTCATGATTTTAAACACCTCTATCAAATCTCTGCTTTCTCTGCTCTCAGGAGTCCATGGACTGAATGTCCGTGGACTTGATCTTCACGATGTGGAGGAGGTGGCTCGGGAGCCTTGACACCCAAAGAGTCAAGAACTTGATAGCAAGCCATGATCCTCAACAACCTATATTTATCTATGTGGCTTTCCAAGCTGTTCACACCCCACTCCAGGCACCTAAAAAAAAAATGTCAGTAAATAAAGCTCACTAAGCAACCTCACCAGGAGGAAATATGCAGCCATGGTTACCTGCTTGGATGATGCTGTAAAGGATATAATTACAGCTCAGAAGACAAGTGTTTTCTGGAATAATACTGTGTTGATCTGTTTCTCTAATACCGGTGAGCATCCCTTTCATGGTGGCAGTACTGAGGGGCGGGGGGTGGGTGGGTGGGGTAAGGACACTTGTTGGGAAGGTGGTGTGGTAGGATTGTGTTTTGCCCACAGCCCTTTACTGAAAAGCCAAGGGAACATCATTGGAGATTTGACTCCCCCCCCCTTCTCTGACTGGTACCCAACCTTGATGTTACTGACAAAGGGCATCCTGGAGGAGACTGCCCAGCTGGCTGGCTACAATGTATGGAACGTCATTGGTCAAGACAAGGCACCCCCCGCCCCCCAGGGAAGAGATACGCTTTAATATTAATCAGTTATCAAGAAAACCACATTCAGGGTTGATGGAAGGTAGGCTTTGGGATTTGGGGCATAGGAATTCAGGCATCTAGTAGAGTAGGATTCTGGAAACTTTTAACTAGCGACTGGGTCCCACCTCAGGACTTTCCAGACTTTCCCGGAATCCCAGGAAAGTCGCGGAATTTAGAAAACCGACGGGCGTAGAACACAAAAGCCTTATGGCTGTTCAACGTGACTGCAGATTCCCTTGAGAGATTTGGGCCCCGATATTTATGGGGAGCGACTGTTAGCGGGTGGGAAACCCGGATCTACGGAAAAGGCAGAGGTCCTGACGAATTTAACGGCACCGCATTTGAATTTTTTTTTTACTCAGTTTCCCGCACAGCAGCCAGCCAGATTGAGAGGCTGGTTGGTGGGTAGGGAAGCCTACTGTACAAGGCCGCAGCCAGGGACTGGAGAGGAAGGAGGGAGGGAGGGAGAGATCGTGAGGGTCAAGACAGTGGATCGCGGGATGGAGGGGGGGTTGTCGGCCGATCGCGGGGAGGGAAGCAGATTAGCTTGGGGAGGGGGCCGGTTGGGGAAAACACTCCTGCTCCTCCTGGCCCACAAGCAGTGCCTGAAAAGCACTTACCTGCTGGATCCGACAGTTCTCACCTCCCTTTAGCTGCCGGGTTTCTCTGAGAAACTTTCAGATGTTGGTGTTCAGAGAGATTTGGGTGTCCTCGTGCAAGATACACAGAGAGTTAGCATGCAGGTACAGCAAGCAATAAGGAAGGCAAATGGCATGTTAGCCTTTATTGCAAGGGGGTTGGAGTATAAGAGTAAGGAAGTCTTGCTACAATTGTACAGGGCCTTGGTAAGACCACACCTGGAGTACTGTGCACAGTTTTGGTCTCCTTATCTAAGGAAGGATATACTTGCCTTGGAGGCTGTGCAACGAAGGTTCACTAGATTGATTCCTGGGATGAGAGGGCTGTCCTATGATGAGAGATTGTGTAGAATGGGCCTATACTCTCTGGAGTTTAGAAGAATGAGAGGTATATACATACAAGATTCTGAAGGGGATTGACATGGTAGATGCTGAGAGGTTGTGTCTCCTGGCTGGAGTGTCTAGAACTAGGGGGCATAGTCTGAGGATAAGTGGTAGATCATTTAAGACTGAGATAAGAAGGAATTTCTTCACTCAGAGGGTTGTGAATCTTTGGAATTCTCTGCCCCAGAGGGCTGTGGATGCTGAGTCTTTGAGTATATTCAAGGCTGAGATTGATAGATTTTTGGACTCTAGGGGAATCAAGGGATATGGGGATCGGGCGGGAAAGTGGAGTTGAGGTCAATGATCAGCCATGATCTTATTAAATGGCGGAGCAGGCTCGAGGGGCTGTATGGCCTACTCCTGCTCCTAATTCTTACGATTCCCGGGAAACTCGGCCCGCAGCCTTTATATCCACATGGCTGCCAAAATCTGGGGCATGCTGCCTCATTTAAATATTATAATTACTGACCACACCTTTCGAGAGCAGGTTACCTGCCCGACCCCAACCCGCCCCGGTTAAACCGGAAGTAGGCGCCTTCGCAACGGGTTGGGGTGGCGACTCGCGCCATGTTCCCGTTAAGCTGCGCAGCCGACGCACCGGCTTTCAAATAGAAAAAAAACGCACGCGTGCGGGAATTTGAATGGGCTGTGCAGCCCGTTAAAGGGGCCGCGCACCCAAAAAAAAAAAGAATTAAAGGGAACATTGGCCTCGCGTTTCCCATTTTTAAGAATTTTAACCCCTCTCCCAAATGTCCTGGGAGCGGGGAGGAGGGGTGTTAAAATTCCCCCATGATCTTTCCAGCCAATTAGTAGTGAAATGATTGCTCTCTCGATATAACAGCCGTCCCAGCAAATTATCCATCAGCTGATCCCACATCCAATCCAGCGCTCACTGGAGGCGCATGGGCTCTACGCGTTTTCAACAATAAAAAGCTGTCAACTAAAAGGGAAGAATAAATTGAAACTCTGTCGTTTGTGTGGCTTAAAAATATTACGTCAAATAATCAATTCAAGAGTCTCACATAGATTCCAAAAATATACGTGCGTCAGTCGTAAAGGAGCTCATTCTATAAGTAGACTAAAATTGCGTCTTACTTTATTCTATGCTGAACAACTTTGTCCCAGTGGAATAACTGCAGACTCATCTCGGTTAAAATTTCATGCCAGAAACCTTCATCTTCTTTCCTTTATTAATTCCTGTCGGATTTCGTTTGTATTTTGAGCATAGTTCTGCAGTTCATGATAATAGCTCACGCCAATGATAATCGGTAAATTGTTTCTCTATCTAGTGTATGTTAAATAGGTAAGAGTTATTATTTGCTATGGGTAGCCACATCATAAATCATAGGGTCTCCTATACCTTTTGGGGTCTAGAAGGGGAATCCCAGCAGTCTGTAGATTTCTGGCCACATTATTCGATTTCTGTCTATTGATCTACGAGCACATTGGCCCCAATATTTAAGGGCAGGTGGGAAGGGAGTGGGATGGGGGTTGGGGGGAATGAGATTGTAGTGGCTGGGAAACCCAGAAGTACGGGTTTCCCGGAGGTCATGCCGAATTTAACGGCAGGCCCTCATTTAAATCTCTTGACTCTCTTTCCCGACCGGCAGCCAGCCAGGTTGAGAGGCTGTTGGGCGGGAAGGCCTGCGGCACCAGGCCGCAGCCGGGGAGTGGAGAGGATGGAGGGAGAGAGAGAAATGGGGGCGGTGGCGGGAAATCGTGGAGGATCGGAGAAGACATCGGGGGTGGGGGGGGATCCGATCGCGGGAAGGGAAGCAGGTAAGCTTGGTGGGCCGGGGGCGTGGGGGGGAGTACGTGGTAGGGGAGAAGCACTCCTGCTCCTCCTGGCCCACAAGCGGTGCTGTAAAGGCTCTTACCTGATGGATCCGGCCCTTCTCGCCTCCCATCAGCTGCCGGGTTTCCCGAGTCCTGGGAAACCCGGCCCGCAGGCGTTTAAAGTAAAACTCTGGTTAAATTTGAGGCAAGCAACCTCATTAAAATATGTAAATGACGGACCCGTCTCTGGAGAGCAGGTTAGTTGCCCGCCTCTCCCATACCGCCTCTATCAAAACCTGAAGTGAGCGCGTTGGAAGCGGGTTGGGGTCCGGTTTGCAATTTTGGAATTTTTAACTCCCCCACCACCACCCCCCCAGGCCCTCTCCCGCCTGTCCCATTGTTTCTCTTCCTATCGACAAATAAATATCATATCCTGCAATGCTAGCACTGCTTTCCTTTGGGCATTATCTTTTGGGAACAAGGATTGTGGTCGGGTGGGGGGGGGAATCCCCAGGAATGTATTCATATTTGCAGGGGACCCTCCCCCAAAAGTGTATTAATATTTGGAGGTACCTAAGAGTGTATTAATAGTTGAAGTGAGTCTTCGAGATTGTATCAATATCTATGGGGAGTTCCCGAGAGTGTATTAATAGTTGCAGGGGCTCTCGGAGAGTGTATCGATATTTATAGGAGGGTTGGCGAGCGTGTATTAGTATTTGCAGGGGTTCCCTCCCCACACTAGAAAGTTTGACACCCTCCGTTGTAAGTGCATTTGTGAGGATTTTCTCAGTTCAAATTTTTCCAGCGAAATCAGAATCATGCTGCAGAAGACCTACAGGGGGGTGAGGGTCCTCACAGCGACTCCCACTCCGCCAAAACGGTGGCAGAGCAAGAGAAGCCCCAAGGAAACCGCCCACCACAGGGAATCACACCGCACATAGAAACATAGAAGATAGGAGCAGGAGTAGGCCATTCGGCCCCTCGAGCCTGTTCCGCCATTTAATGAGATCATGGCTGATCATCCAAATTCAGTGCCCTGTCCCTGCTTTCTCCCCATATCCCTTGATCCCTTTAGCCTTAAGAAATATATCTATCTCCTTCTTGAATATATTTAATGAATTGGCCTCAACTGCCTTGTGTGGTAGAGAATTCCACAGGTTCACCACTCTCTGGGTGAAGAAATTCCTCCTCATCTCAGTCCTAAATGGCTTACCCCTTATCCTTAGAATATTCATAAACCAGTAGAGGGTATATCTTGACTTTGTGTGCTAGTGTAAAAACGGGTGATAGCGGCAAATCGGCAGCCGGTTTTACATCCTTCCCGATTTTTATTTCCGTTGACTTCAATGGGAGAGGTGTAAATCGGGCTGCCAACTCGCTATCGCCTGTTTGCCACTACCGCACACAGTTCAAGATCTACCCCCTACTAGTATAGGCACTTACAGTTGGATCTGTCATTGTATGTATTTGCAAGTATTTTCTCAATTTATTTTGCAGTAAAGCACATCTAGGCTTCTTGTCACACACTGGAGTGTGTACATATGTACGGGAACTGAGGTAAGTGTCAGCTGTGGCTCAGTGGGTAGCACTCTTGCCTTTGAGTCAGAAGGTTGTTGGTTCACAGTCCCATTCTGAAGACTTGAGCACAAATAACCTAGGCTGACACTCCAGTGCAGCGCTGAGGGAAGTGCTGCACTGTCGGAGGTGCCGTCTTTCGGATGAGACGTTAAACCAAGGCCTTGTCTGCTCTCTCAGGTGGGCGTAAAAGATCCCGTGGCACTATTTTGATCGAAGAGCAGGGGAGTTATCCCCGGTGCCCTGGCCCCTCAATCAACATCATTAAAAACAGATTATCTGGTCATTATCATATTGCTGTTTGTGGGAGCTTGCTGTGCGCAAATTGGCTGCCGCGTTTCCTACATTACAACAGCGACTACACTCCAGAAGTACTTCATTGGCAGTAAAGTGCCTTGGGACGTCCTGAGGTCGTGAAAGGCGCTATATAAATGCAAGTCTACACACTTAAAAGCCGTGCAGTGGGTAGTCCCTTCCCTCCATATTGTGTACAACCCTCTTTTATTCATAATGTCCACATAAAGCAGCGAATACAAATATTTCTTCCCCTGTGCTTTGTCCTGTGGTTGTAAAGCAGGGTTTGTACATGTTAGCGATGAATAAAAATACTGACTGCCAGAATTGTTAGAGGGAAGTGTTCATCGTCTGTCTGATTTCACGGTTGCTTGCAAACATTAAAAATGAACCAGACCAAATTGATTTATTGTATCTAAACAGAACAGATGTTCTCCTCAAGGAAAAGTTAAATCTTAGATCTTAAGAGGTGGATACACAGTAAATGGATTAGAGACCTGCCTTAGGTTTTAAGGCCCAGTGTGGGATCACACTTTCCTGAGCATTCAATTAATCTTCAGTTTCTAAATGGTAGGATTTTCTGCCACTGCTTTCCGTTCCCAGGGTAAATTTCTATTTCAAATATCGTTAAAAAAAATACAGTTTTCAGCCCTTCAACTTAATGGTATCTTTAGCTGTAAATTTGTTACAACCTTAATTAGTCTCGCAACAGGAGTCCTGCTGCATTAGAGATACTCTGTGTGTACTGCTCCTCCCTTCTTGAGTTCAGGAGGGAGACGGAGGGGGGTGTTGGGAGAACGAGAGGCGGAGATCAGACATGCTCTGACTGAGGAAAAGTTTCCCAGAATTGTTGGGCGTTATTGCAACGGACTAAACTTTCATGCGGTGTGGTATTGTAATGACTGGCTTCTGTTTTTTGTTGTGGAATGTGATTGGTCTCTGCTAATCACATAACTGGCAATACCACGTGGACCGATCAGAAAAGAAAGCGGGAACTCTACAGTGTGGGCAGATAATGTTGAATTTGCTTATTTTGAAGGGAACTAGCACACGACTCCCTCTCCTCTTAGTTCCATTTCTCAGCTGCTTAAATTTCCGTGGCTGGAATGGTTTGCGGTTTATTATGTAGGTTCTGAGCTTGTCATGAAATAATGCTTCCTGCTGAAGCACTGTGGGCAAATTACATAATTCAGGATTAACACTTCCTGTGGACAAGGCTTGCCTTTTAATACGCTGCCCCTATTATTTATCAATCAACTTGCAGACTATTATTTCGCAGCTGTTAACCCTTTAGTATAGACATCATCAAGTATCAATGACATAAATCGGATTGTCCTGAGTTCCAATGTTAAGAAAACTGGATCAAAACTAAACACTTGGGGACCGCCTTCTGTGATGTTGTTATTATGATGGCTAATGTGATTTATGGTGTCTCTTTCTTTCCCTCAGTTACTCTGCCCCGGTTCTGCCGTGTCACACAGAAACCCCCATTTGAGGGCGGACAGTTGACATTCTCCCCACTGCTCTCCACCACTCGGGTTCTCCTCGCTTCATGTCTAAGTGTCAGCCTTGGCTCAGTGGGTAGCGCCCTCGCCTCTGAGTCAGAAGGTTGTGGGTTCAAGTCCCAGTCCAGAGACTTGAGTATGAAAAATCTAGGCTGACACTCCCAGTGCAGTACTGAGGGAGTGCTGCATTGTCGGAGGTGCCGTCTTTCGGATGAGATGTTAAACCGAGGTCCCGTCTGTCCTCCCAGGTGGATGTAAAAGATCCCATGGCACTATTTTGAAGAAGAGCAGGGGAGTTCTCTCCAGTGTCCTAACCAATATTTATCCCTCAATTAACATAACAAAAACAGATTATCTGGTCATCATCACATTGTTGTTTGTGGGAGCTTGCTGTGCGCAATTGGTTGCCACATTTCCTACATTACAACAGTGACTACGCTTCAAAAGTACTTCATTGGCTGTAAAACGCTTTGGGACATTGTGAAAGGTGCTATAGAAATGCAAGACTTTATTTTTTTTCTCTTTATGATTGGTCATCAACTCCATTATCCTTGTATCATCGCGACTAACAGGATGGTAGAAGGTGAACTAGATGATCTTGGTCTTTTTTCGTCCAGCAATTCCTATGTTCCCCAGAATCTCTCTTGAGTTGGCCACCATAAAGCACATGGCCCCTGCTCTTCTTCGAAATAATGTCATGGGATCTTTTACGTCTACTTGAGAGAGTAGACGGGGCCTCGGTTTAACATCTCATCCAAAAGACGGCACCTCCGACAGTGCGGCATTCCCTCAGCACTGCACTGGGAGTGTCAGCCTAGATTTTTGTGCTCAAGTCTCTGGAGTGGGACTCGAACCCGCGACCTTCTGACCCACAGGTAAGGGTGGTACCAACTGAACCATTGGCTGACAAGGAGCTCGTTGAGTACATGAATAGTAGATAAACAAGGGGGTCCAGCAGCGTTATCATGGGCGCCTTTTGCTCATGGTATGTACTATATTATTCAGATATTCTATGATTTGCACTATATGTGATATGAGTGTGCCCATGCACAATGATTGTAATTCACGGTGACTATGGACCTGAATTTGCAGTCAGCGGCGTAGCCAAGGCGTTTGCTGCTCACATCGAAAGAAACCCCCCCCCCCGCCCCACGGCAAGCGAGCCCCAGGTGGGCAGAGGAAATGCTTCAAGGACACCCTCAAAGCCTCCTTGAAAAAGTGCAACATCCCCACCGACACCTGGGAATCCCTGGCCCAAGACCGCACAAAGTGGAGGAGAAGCATCCGGGAAGGCGCCGAACACCTCGAGTCTCTTCGCCGGGAGCAAGCGGAAGCCAAGCACAAGCAGCGGAAGGAGCGCACGTCAACCCAAGCACCCCACCCACCCGCCCCTTCAACCACCGTCTGCCCCACCTGTGACAGAGACAGTAGGTCCCGCATTGGACTCATCAGTCACCTGAGAATTCAATTTTAGCGTGGAAGCAAGTCATCCTCGGTTCCGAGGGACTGCCTAAGAAGAAGAAGAGAAGGTACGCCCACAAAATCTGTCAAAATTGACGGAAGGATAAACCACACCCACAGACTCTTCTTTCAGTCTGCAGAGGTGAGTACCATTGAAATGACCTTTGTTAGTTAAATGTAAGTGCATTTTAACATCCAAAAGTGAAACAAACTACATTGTTGAGTCCGGAGATGTTCTGTGGGTTCCTGGAAGAGCCCGGTACCATTAAAGTTGAGGGCAGTGGTGAATTTATTGCCACTGGTAGTTCATTGCAGCTGGCTACCTGGCCCAGCACGTCTGTTTAGACCAGGCTGTACACTTCAGTTAAAGCTCACCTGCTTAAACCTGAGCATCCTCATGCATCGCTCCTCTGTTATACCCAGGTGCGTGCATCGCTGGGGGTAGTATCGACTGCAAATCATCCCTCTCCGACGCCCTCTGTGCTCCTGTTCCATTGTAACTTCCCCACCAATGATAGCTGCACCTATCCCCTGTTGCGTTGAAATGTTCCCATTTGTTAAGCTCACCAACTTCAGATCTGACCTTGAATAAAGTACTCACTTTTGATTTTCCTAATTAATGACCTTAACAAGCAAAAAAAAAATCAACTTATTTTTTTCCATTTTTCACTAATTAAGAAGGGTTCTGATAGAGATGCTCAAAGCGATGAGAGTTTTTAATAAAGGTACATCCAGAATTACTAATTCCACTGGTAGATGCGACGGTAATTAGTGGGCATAAATTTAAAATCGTCACCAAAAGGAGGGTAGAGGCAATGAGAATGGTTTTTTTAATGTAGAGGATTGTTATGACAAGGAATATCCTACCAGCTACAGTGGCAGAACCAAAATCCACGCTAGTTTTTAAAAGGGAAGTGGATAAGTATTTGACAAAGAAAAAAAATTGAAAAGATTGTGGGGAAAGGGCAAGAGAGTGGAGTTAAATGGATAGCTTTTTCAGAGAGCCAACACAGGCCTCATGGGCTGAATGGCCTCCTCCAGTGCTGTAAAATTCTATGACGGAAGGGGTAGATTTTGACTTTGTGCGACAGTGTAAAATGGGTGACAGCGAATCGGCAGCCCGTTTTACATCTCTCCCGATTTTTATTCCCAGAGTCAAAATCTACCCCTATGTGTGTGTGCTGATCCATTTTTGGGCGCGAGAGGAATCCTCAGAGGAGTGCTAAACATGGAAAATAGTCTATTAGTGCTTTCTGTTGATGTGAAACCACTTTTAAATGTATTTATTTTTTTCAGAACTTGCGCTGACTTTTTAACTAAAATTTGCAATAACAGGAATTTTGACCCGCAACCATTTTGCATCTAGCTCTGGCTATTGTTTTTAATCATGACGGGCTGGATTTTGTCAATGGGGACACGTTGGAGGCGGAACAGCTGGTTGTCAGGTTTTCGTCCCGCCCCCAACGACGTCGGGCCAACCCACGCTATTTTCCCTTGATTGACCTTGTTAACCCCACCCTGCGGGCTTAGCCGGCCAATTAAGGGAAAGCCGGTGACAGAGGACATCAATGTATGACGTTTCATCTGTCAGAAATTTTTGACAGATGAATTGTCAGCGTTCGACAGCTTTGAGAAGCTGCCAAACACTGACAATCGCTGTTCTATGGTGAGTCCTTGTACTGAAGACTCACCAAACCTCTTTCCTGAGCAGAAATCAGATGGCTGCTGCATCTGAGAATGCAGCAGCCATTCTGTCATCTCTGCCGTTGCGATGAGGCACCTCCGGATCCCCAAGGGTTGAAGCCTGCAGGAAGAAGCAAAGGTAAGGAAACTTTTTCTAACGCTTTCCACTCACCTCTCATACTTACCTCTCCACACTTGCACCCATCACTCACCTCCACAGCGGACTTTTCGATCCTCTCACCCCCACAGACCCACTGCTCGCCTCGCTGACCCAGGCGAGGTTCGCAGCCATCGGGAAGCCCGCACTTGCAGGGATAAAATGGGGATAATCCTCAAAACTGTCGCTCCTTCGTCAGGTAAGTTAGCAATGAGAGAATCTCCCAGAATTCACAATTTAAACCCAGACAAAATCTATTCACATTATTCGCTACAACAAAGAGCACAGCCAAGACAATGAGATGTGTCCCAGGGGGTCCAACGTGTCAAACCACCTGCTGGCTGCATATCCTGTCAATTTGTGTTCTTGTGTTAGCCTTTTTAAAAAAAAAACAAACAAAAAAAAAAAAAACACCTGGGAAGACCGGCCATGATGTCAAGTCACGTTCTGTATCGTGACATGAACCCGATATCGCGATTGAGGCCATCCTCATGAGTGCGGAACTTGGCTATCAGTTTCTGCTCTATGATTTTGCGCTGTCGTGTATCTCGAAGGCCGCCTTGGAGAACGCTTACCCGCAGATCCGAGGCTGAATGCCCCTGGCTGCTGAAGTGTTCCCCGACTGGGAGGCAACCCTCCTGCCTGGCGATTGTTGCGCGGTGTCCGTTCATACGTTGTCTCAGTGTCTGCATGGTCTCGCCGATGTACCATGCTCTGGAGCATCCTTTACTGCAACGTATCAGGTAGACAACGTTGGCCGAGTCACATGAGTATGTACCGTGTACCTGGTGGGTAGTGTCCTCACGTGTAATGATGGTATCTGTGTCCATGATTTGGCATGTCTTGCAGAGGTTGCCGTGGCAGGGTTGTGTGGTGTCTTGGTTGCTGTTCTCCTGAAAGATGGGTAATCTGCTGCGAACGATGGTACTTTTGAGGTTAGGCGGCTGCTTGAAGGCGAGTAGTGGAGGCGTGGGGATGGCCTTAGCAAGCTTCGCAGCCTTCAACATGTCATCGATGACGACGAACACCTTGCTAAGGCCATCCCCACGCCTCCACTACTCGCCTTCAAGCAGCCGCCTAACCTCAAAAGTACCATCGTTCGCAGCAGATTACCCATCTTTCAGGAGAACAGCAACCAAGACACCACACAACCCTGCCACGGCAACCTCTGCAAGACATGCCAAATCATGGACACAGATACCATCATTACACGTGAGGACACTACCCACCAGGTACACGGTACATACTCATGTGACTCGGCCAACGTTGTCTACCTGATACGTTGCAGTAAAGGATGCTCCAGAGCATGGTACATCGGCGAGACCATGCAGACACTGAGACAACGTATGAACGGACACCGCGCAACAATCGCCAGGCAGGAGGGTTGCCTCCCAGTCGGGGAACACTTCAGCAGCCAGGGGCATTCAGCCTCGGATCTGCGGGTAAGCGTTCTCCAAGGCGGCCTTCGAGATACACGACAGCGCAAAATCATAGAGCAGAAACTGATAGCCAAGTTCCGCACTCATGAAGATGGCCTCAATCGCGATATCGGGTTCATGTCACGATACAGAACGTGACTTGACATCATGGCCGGTCTTCCCAGGTGTTTTTTTTTTGGTTTTTTTTTTTTGTTTTTTTTTTTTAAAAAGGCTAACACAAGAACACAAATTGACAGGATATGCAGCCAGCAGGTGGTTTGACACGTTGGACCCCCTGGGACACATCTCATTGTCTTGGCTGTGCTCTTTGTTGTAGTTAACAGGCAGTTAATTGGCTGTAATCCCCTTCCCGCCTCGAGGAGACGGGTCCCTGCCTCCCGGGAAGTTGGCACGGAGGCGGGTTGGGAGCGGGGTCGGTACCCACTCCCAGTTTCTGCCATTTTCCCGGCAGTCCCGCCTCCAAACCCGCCTCCCCAGGGCTGGGAAAATTCCCCCCTATGTTTTCACTAAACCATGCACTTTCTGATAAAGTAACTACAGTCTGTTTCCCATAGTTCGCACTCAAGCAAAACTGCACAAGGGATGTATCAAGTATTTTGCCCATTTCAACAAAAACAACTTGCATTGTCCAGCGCCCTTAATGTAGTAAAACGTCCCAATGCGCTTCACAGGAGCGATTATCAAATAAAATTTGACTCTGAGCCACATAAGGAGATATTAGGACAGGTGACCAAAAGCTTGGTCAAAGGGGTAGGTTTTAAGCAGCATCTTAAAGGAGGAGAGAGAGGCGGAGAGGTTTAGGGAGGGAATTCCAGAGCTTAGGACCCAGGCAGCTGAAGGCACAACTGCCAATGGCGGAGCGATGAAAATCAGGGATGCGCCAGAGGCCAGAACTGGAGGAGCGCAGAGATCTCGGAGGGTTGTAGGGACTGGAGGAGATTACAGAGAAAGGGAGGGGACGAGGCCGTGGAGGGATTTGAAAACAAGGATGAGAATTTTAAAATCGAGGCGTTGCCGGACGGGGAGCCAATGTAGGTCAGCGAGCACAGGGGTGACGGGTACTTCTTGTTCCAAGCTCTCACCCCTGGGACTGCAAAAATTACAGCTACATTCCCTTCGTGCCACTCTCCTCAAGCAAAACCCATGCCAATATTTGCAAGACATTTGAATTATTCATCGGGAGGGGTGCTATGGCAGGAAGAATGGGCAACTGTGCTCGCCCCTCCCATTGTGGTATGTCAATTATCTGGATTAATACATCAGCCCTTTTTTTTTGCTACACTGCGGGAACTGACATGCAATGCCTTTGAACTTTTCCAGCAGTAATTTTCGGCTTTCCTGCAATAAAATAAGTCTGGTGTACCGTCATGTTCTGTCTCGGGTTCAATGCCTGCATATATGACGAAGAAAAAGAAATCTGACAATACCATACAAAAACACTGTAATCCACTTCAACAACAACAACATCTTGTATTTATATAGCCCCTTTAATTCAGTAAAACGTCCCAGGGTGCTGCACAGGAGTGTCATAAAACCAAATTTGACACCGAGCCACATAGGAGATATTAGGACAGGTGACCAAAAGCTTGGTCAAAGAGGTAGGTTTTAAGGAACGTCTTAAAGGAGGAAAGAGAGGTAGAGAGGCGGAGAGATTAAGGGAGGGAATTCCAGAGCTTAGGGCCCAGGCACGGCTACCAATGGTTGAACGATTAAAATCGGGGATGCTCAAGAGGCCAGAATTAGAGGAGCGCAGATATCTCGGCGGGGTTGTGGGGTTGGAGGAGATTACAGAGATAGGGAGGGACGAGGCCATGGAGGGATTTGAAAAACAAGGATGAGAATTTTGAAATCGAGGCATTGCTTAACCGGGAGCCAATGTAGGTCAGCGAGCACTGGGGGTGATGGGTGAACAGGACTTGGTGCGAGTTAGGACACGGGCAGCTGAGCTTTGAATGACCTCAAGTTTACGTAGGGTAGAACGTGGGAGGCTGGCCAGGAGTGCGTTGGAATAAAAAGAAGCTTCCCATAAAAAGGAAGCAGAGAAAGTGAAAACTTACACGAATAATAATAGTCACTTTGAAACAAAGGACAAAAATGCTGCATGGGACTGTTATTTTTCGCTTTGGGACTGAAACACATTGTTTAGCTTAGCGTGGAAGGAGCTGTGTTAGTACCTGAGGAGATCAGCGAGGAATTCCTCCGAGTATTATTTCCTTTATTGGCCCTGGGATTTTCCTCTGTTATTTTGCCCCTCCCTGGTGTATTACATGGCTGCTGGGGGCAGGCGTAGGAAATGTCTAGTCATGATGTTCCATGCATCATGAGTGTGGGGCAGGCATGATGGCTCAGCTGGCCTTTTTCTGCCCATCAATTTTGTACGTTAGTATGTATCACCACAAGCATAGAAAAGAGTCACAGTTTGCAATATTTGCAAGGATGGGTCCATAGCCCAATGCTTGAAGCATATTGACCGCAAGTGTCTCCCACATCTGTAAGACGTGCGGAGTTACCCCTCGCCCCGTCCAACAGGTGGTAGAGTTCGGACTTGAGACTTATGAGAAATTACACCAGACACACAGGTTCTGTCTTTAACCTTTTAGTGTTCCTAAGACAGATTCAAAACCCCAACCACTATTCGAGCAGCGCACCAATAATATTACAAGAAATCATACATACAACCACCCGCCGATGATCGGTCCAGCGTTGATTGTAGGTCCTCGTAAGCGAAAAGACTGGCCAGACCCTTCCTTCCTCTGATTGCAGCCTGATCCTTGTAGGCGAGATGACTGGCCAAACCACCTTCTTCTGACTGCAGCGTTGATATTCTTTAGCCACTGTGCTTTACACAGCTTTCCTTGCGTTTTGTCGTAAATCAATCTTTCAGAGATAGTGAAATGTTCCTTTAATGTTGGTCTGAGCTGTTTGAGCTGTCAAACATTTACATTAACTCATCCTGTGTGGCTTATCCTCATCACAGCCCAAAATTGTTCATTCACTCCTAAAGTTTACAAAAGTGGCAGAAAACCACTTGGTTCGGTTCATGAGTTACGTCGTATTCTGCATTTCAAAACTTCAAAGGTTTGACTTCTCCACTTTAACCTCAGAAAAAGCTATCATGTCTGCAAAACTAAGGGGGTTTGTTTATTTCTGTTGACTATCACTCCCCCCCTGCAGTCACAACCATGTTTCCTGCCTTCTCATTGAAAGACTGCTTGTTACATTCACCAATTTTATTTCACTTTGTAAAACCTTTTTAACCTGGCAAAGCATTTCAAGAAATATTAAAAATGAAGGGTCCGCATATACTTTCTACACATCTATTTGCTGTCCATTTGCTGGCTGACTGTTACGCAACAACATTTTTCCTCTGCCGTTGGCTTCAATCTGTGTGGTGCCATTCTGCAGCCAGAAAATTGAGCTCAGATATGCAGGGGAGAGAGCTGGGCAGCGAGACGAGCTGTGGATTGCTTTAGCAATGACCCAGCACAGACCCGATGGGCTGATCGGCCTCCTACGGTGCTGCAAACTTCTATGACGCCTTTGGTTTCTGTAATATCTAGTATAACGCCACACATAATGAGAGAGAGAGAGAGAGAGAGAAAACCAGAGCATATTTACATACAAATGTAGCTCATGATATGGTGCATTTTGATTGCACGTGCCGATTTATTTATTGCAAAAAAGATCTGAGCGTCAACACTTTGAGCGGGGTTGAGACTTGATGCCGGGCGTTTTATCTCCCTGTATGAAGTTGTATAATACGATTTTCAGTGAGAGATTTGAGAACATCTGCTCCAGCAGATTGTGGGGGATATGAATAATAAGCATGGTTCATCCTTTGTGTTATCTGAGTCATACAGTGGGCTGGACTTTTCATGTGTTGGGATGTTAATAGCTTCCAGTTTCTATCGTTCAAATTTACAGGCTCCATTCCCAACCTTTGTCCCATTTACTCCACCTTCATCACTCATCACCTGGATAGCTATGATTCACATTCAAGTCTCAAAATCGTCTATAGGTTCAGCTCATCTGCTGCTGAAACCCTCATCCAATGCATTTGTTACCCCTAGACCTGATCATTCCAACGCACTCCTGGCCGGCCTCCCACCATGCGCCCTCTGCTGCAACTCGGCTGCCCGTGTCCTAACTCGCACCAAGTCCCGTTCACCCATCACCCCTGTGCTCGCTGACCTACATTGGCTCCCAGTCCGGCAATGTCTCAATTTTAAAATTCTCATCCTTGTTTTCAAATCCGTCCATGACCTCACCCCTTCCTATCTCGGTAATCTCCTCCAGCCCTACAACTGTCTGAGATCTCTGCGCTCCTCCAATTTTAGCCTCTTGCGCATCCCCGATTTCCATCGCTTCACCATCGTGCCTTCAGCTGCCTGGGGCCCTAAGCTCCGGAATTCCCTCCCTAAACCTCTGCGCCTCGCTCACCTCCTTTAAGATGCTCTTTAAAAGCTACCTCTTTAACCGAGGTTTTGGTCATCTGTCCTAATATCTCCTTCTGTGTCTCAGTGTCAAATTTGATAACGTTCCTGTGAAGCGCCTTGGGATGCTTTATTGTGTTAAAGGTGCTATATAAATGCAAGTTGTTGTTGTTGTTGTTGGTTCAAAGAAACTTCTGCTTCACTTCTTCCCTCTTGTCACTTGCCCACTGTGTCTTCCTCTTAGGCTGGTGTCAAGCTTGCAGAGATTTCCCATCACATTACATTCAACAGCTGTCTGCTGGAACTTGGAACAGGCTTGTGAGGTTTATGTTTGTGAATTTCCGTCGAATATACCATGAGATTGAATCTGATATGATAGCTACTGCTGTCAATAAAAGAATTACAGAGAATTTACAGCACAGAAACAGGCCATTCGGCCCAACTGGTCTATGCTGGTTTTTATGATGCAGACGAGCCTCCTCCCACCCTACTGCATCTAACCCCATCAACGTACCCCTAACCCCATCAACGTACCCCTAACCCCATCAACGTACCCCTAACCCCATCAACGTACCCCTAACCCCATCAACGTACCCCTAACCCCATCAATGTACCCCTAACCCCATCAATGTACCCCTAACCCCATCAACATATCCCTAACCCCATCAATGTACCCCTAACCCCATCAATGTACCCCTAACCCCATCAATGTACCCCTAACCCCATCAACGTACCCCTAACCCCATCAACGTACCCCTAACCCCATCAATGTACCCCTAACCCCATCAACGTACCCCTAACCCCATCAACGTACCCCTAACCCCATCAATGTACCCCTAACCCCATCAACGTACCCCTAACCCCATCAACGTACCCCTAACCCCATCAACGTATCCCTAACCCCATCAACGTATCCCTAACCCCATCAACGTACCCCTAACCCCATCAACGTACCCCTAACCCCATCAACGTACCCCTAACCCCATCAACGTACCCCTAACCCCATCAACGTACCCCTAACCCCATCAACGTACCCCTAACCCCATCAACGTACCCCTAACCCCATCAACGTATCCCTAACCCCATCAGCATATTCCCAACTCCATCAGCATATTCCCAACTCCATCAGCATATTCCCAACTCCATCGGCATATTCCCAACTCCATCAGCATATTCCCAACTCCATCGGCATATTCCCAACCCTATCAGCAGATCCCTAACTGGGAAAAGGGAATACAGTGTAGAAAGATATGCTGAAAGGCTGAGATGAGGTGGATGGAATGAGAGGAGACTCGTGTGGAGTATAAACACCAGCACAGACTGGTTGGGCCGAATGGCCAGTTTCTCTGCTCTATATTCTATGTAATTCTATGCAATCATATCAGCATATCAAAGTGCTGGGTTGAGCACATTCACCACATATAAAAGAAGATTCACGGACTTATTTTTCTTTAACCAAATAATTTCTCTGCTAGATTATTCAGTACATATTCATCCACGCTAAATGTCAGTTCAACCTTACTTTGTTTAAGGTGCTAATTTATTTTCAATCCTTTCCTCTGTCTTGTTCTGCCAATGCCAAGCTCCAAACTCCGAGAAGCTGAGAGCAGACGAGCTACCTGCTCCCACATTCTGCCAACCCAGCTCTGTTACCAGCAGCAACAACAGCTCCAAGGAGACTTACTCTCCAGGTTTTCTTTTCCTTCCCTGTGGGAAAACACTTTGGGGGCGAAATTCCCCTAGAGGGCCATTTGGGGCGCTAACTGGAAAAAGTTTGAAAAGTTAGCGCCCGGCGCTAATGATTCTGAGCCTCACCTAAATTCCCTGACATCGCCCCCAGGTAGGGAGAGGGGCACTAAATCAAGCGCTAATGTCCACAGTGGGGCGCTACAGGGGCACTAACACCAGAGAGCTGCCGGATTTCAGGTGAGTTACAGACAGATTTGATCACTCGCGCTGCTTCTTTCCAGCTCTTAAAGGGGAGGATCGATCATTCACCAAATGCACATTTGCAGCTTTGCTTGCTTCGAGAACAGACTTTGAGAGCTGCCCCTCAAACGATTGAAATATATAAATCTCAAATCACACCCTAATGCAAATGGAGATTCCTTATTCAGCAGCAAACTCTGAAATCTCAAAAACGCTTCCAATAATCGAAAGGGCTCTTTGCTTTTGAGCAGCTAAAAGTTCGGTGTCCGGGCCGACACAAACAACAACCGGAAGGGGACGCCTTTAAATAGTGCTCCTCCACAGGCCTCCCGCCTGCCGAACCTGTCGCTAAAAAACAGAGGCGCACAGGCAGGCAAAAAAGCGGAATTTTGCATCGGGTGCGCTAACGGGACGATGCGCCCGGAGATGACGTCATGATCTCCGAACACAGAAGATCGGGGCGAAAACCAGTAGCGCCGCCGCTGACCTCCCGCCAAATTTCGCGGCGGCACCTCCCATCGGAGGCGCAAACGAGGGGAATTTCACCCCCCTTAGCTTCTACTTGATATTCCATGAGAGCACAGCTGAGATTGGGAGTTCCTTGTCTGAAGAAACTGAAGAACCCTGAATCCCACGCAGGGAAAAGGGAAAGGGAGAAAGAACGGAGAGAAAGAAAGAAAAGAGAGAAAGAATGAAAAAGAGAGGAGAGAAAGGAAAGAAAGGGAGAAAGAGAATGAGAGAACAAGAGAACGGAGAGAAAGAGAGATTGAAATAACGAAATAAGAGAGAAGGAAAGTAAGAAAGAAAGGAAATAATGAATTAATGAAATAACTTGTATTTATACAGCTCCTTTCATTACCTCAGGACATCCCAAAACGGTTTACAGCCAATGAAGTACTTTTCAAATATAGTCACTGTTGCAATGTAGGAAGCACGGCAGCCAAACTGCGCACAGCAAGCTCCCACAAACAGCAATGAGTCTCCCGATAATCTGTTTTAGTGATCTTGGTTGAGGGATAAATATTAGGAGAACTCCCCTGCTCTTCCTCGAAATAGTGGCCATGGGATCTTTAACGTCCAGCTGAGAGAGCAGACGGGGCCTCGGTTTAACGTCTCATCTGAAAGACGGCACCTCCGACAGTGCGGCGCTCCCTCAGCATTGCACTGGGAGTGTCAGCCTGGATTTTTGTGCTCAAGTCTCTGGAGTGGGACTGGCAACTCGTGATTACAGGGCCCACTGTTCATAGTGAAATTAATGGCTCGCTATGGGGAGAAGGAAGAGAAACAAGAATGAGAGGGGAACAGAACTAAAGCTAGACTAATGTAGCAGGGGAGGAACTGAAAAAAGAAAGTGAATATGGAACATGGAACCAAACCAATTTTGCTTCATTTTGTGCTGGCGAGGGTGGTATTACCTAATGGAGCACCATAATGAGCGAGAACTGAAAATCGATATCACTGCTAAACTCAGCCAATTTTTAGTCTGTTACTAAAATAACCGACAATATAAAATGTGTTAAAATAATATATATTATAATTTATTCATAGCCAATAAAGCTATTGAATCACACTAAGCTAAAATAGCTTTAAGATATACTGTATTGAAATTCAATATTTCTGCTAAAAACACTAGTATTAAATTGACATCTCTATTTTTTTCCGTATTAAACGTAAGATATTAAGGCAGCCACTTTTTTCAGTCTTTAAAACTGAAGCTAAATAATCATTTGAAGGTTGGTTTTGTTTCATTTATTTAACGATGTTACATCTTTCACACCCTGCTCCCCCACCTCTTGTGTTTTTCCTGTTTCTTTTCAACCTGATTCATTCTTTTTCTCTGTCACTCTTCAGCATTTCACACTCCCCTTGGTTTTATTTATGTCATCGAGTCATGGGGCGCTAACGGGTCGCAAATCAACGAGCGCCTGGGCGCGGCGCCGCTAACGCCTCCCGCGAAATTCGATGACATCATCACCGTGCGCAGCACCCCGCTCACACCCCGGCTCTAATATTGGGATACCGCCGGGGTCAGGGGGCCCTACCTGCGATCGGGGCGGCGCTAGTTAAAGGGGAGGTGGCGGGCGGCCATTTTTGTTGCTGGCCGCCTGCCAGCACCTGCCCCCTCTGCTGTCCCCGGCCCCCATGAAGCCCCCCCCCCCCCCCCCGCGGGGTGCCGGCTGCTCTCCGTGAGCCCGGCACTCCTCTTGAGTGCCGGGCTCGTTTGCTGGCACTCCTGATCCCTGGTGGCCCAGCTGGGCGCCGGGACGCGTTGCGCCAGGCCCCTCCCCTTTAATAAGGGGAGGAAGGCCTGCAGTACCGCGGCGCGACGTGCCGCGATATTGGCTCACAGCGCCCCAAGAGGGACGCGGGGCGCTTCCAGCAGCACCCCTCCTGCCTTTCGGGGCGTTACCTGGGAAAATCGCCAGCGGGGGCGCTAACTTTTTCGGGGTGCTAAAATTAGCGCCCCGGCGAAGGGGCGCTACCCAATCTTTCCCCCATAGAGTCATAACGGCACAGAAGGAGGCCATTCGGCCCATCAAGTCTGTGCTGGCTCTCTGTAGAGCAATCCAGTCAGTCCCATTCACCCCCCGCTCTATCCCCGTAGCCCTGCAAGTTTATTTCCTTCAAGTGCCTATCCAGTCTCCCCTTGAAAATAGAGTCACTCCTCCAGCTACACATTTCCATTCTCCTGCTCTAAGTGGCATTGCCCAGCTCAGAATGGAGACAGGTGACCTTCTCCCAAGTTTCTGTCAATGGCAGGTGAATCTTCTCCCCTCGTCTGCTCTCCCGAAGGAATTGACCCGTTGCTGGGATTTGGCTCCGTGGTCACTATCCTGTGCATCATGCACATAGCCGTTAATCATCCGTAAATCTTGACACTGAATTTATAGCGGCTGTAGGTGCCAGACGTAGCTCAGTGGGCAGCACCCTCGCCTCTGAGTCAGACGGTTCTGGGTTCAAGCCCCACTCCAGAGACTCGAGCACAAAAATCCAGGCTGGCACACCAGTGCAGTACTGAGGGAGTGCTGCACTGTCGGAGGTGCCGTCTTTCAGATGAGATGTTTGAGGCCCCGTCTGCTCTCTCGGGTGGACATAAAAGATCCCACAGCACTATTTCGCAGAAGAGCAGGGGAGTTATCCCTGGTGTCCTGGCCAATATTTATCCCTCAATTAACAGCACAAAAACAGATTATCTGGTTATTATCACATTGCTGTTTGTCCTACATTACAACAGTGACTACACTTCAAAAGTACTTCATTGGCTGTAAAGCACTTTGGGACGTCCTGAGGTCGTGAAAGGTGCTATATAAATGCAAGTCTTTCTTTCTTTCTGCCACACGAGGCATCACAGCTGAGTCTCATCCTATCCCCAATTGACATCTATACTCTTTGTATTTCAGGGGGGTCAATGGGTAGGAATCAGGAGTGGGAACCCTAGACCATTTTCCACTCCCTAACAAAAGCAGAACAGGCTCGAAGGGCTAAATGGCCTAGTCCTGTTCCTAACACAGGATGCTGAGCCCAGCTGCAGTACCCCCACCCCACACATAATACTACCTCTGTGCAGACCGTCAATCGAACTTGGGACGTTCCTGGTCTGCATAGCTCAGTGACTCAATGGATAAAATTGCCGAGACATTGGGGGACTCTACAATGCTATTGGGCGCCATGAGAACCGTGAAATGCACAAGAGTGATCCTAGGGACCCCCCCGCCTTTCCCTCTGGAGAACTGCCTCCCCCGTGATCTGTAATTCCACCCAACAGGCCAACTGTGAATAGGAACTTCTCATGCAGAAATCCTGGATTGGATTCACGTCCTACCATAGCTTGCCACAATGTATTGTTCCACAGCACTGCCCAGAATTTTTATTCTTAATCTTTTGTTAGCATGGTTTCAACCACTCCCCGCTTTCTCTAGTTCTATCTCCTTTCCTTTTGTGGCTCACCATTAATGTTAAGTCCTTGTTTCCTCTCGTTCTCTGTGTGCTCAAGTCCCCTCCCAGTGCACTCTCTGCAGCCAGCCTGTGTTATCTCTGATGGTCTTCCTCAGTGTTATCTCTGTTGTGCAGCTTTCCGCCTCCCCTAGCTCCTGGCCAAAGCTCCTGACTCCCACTGCCCTTTTCTCTTTAAAAGCCTCCCTTTATACACAGTCCACCTTGCACTGTGAATTCCAAAAGGAGCCTTACATTATGAGGCTAACAGAAACCAACAGCATTTTTTAAAATTCGTTTATGGGATCTGGGCGTCGCTGGCAAGGCCCAGCATTTATTGCCCATCCCTAATTGCCCTTGAGAAGGTGGTGGTGAGCCGCCTTCTTGAACCGCTGCAGTCCGTGTGGTGATGGTATTCCCACAGTGCTGTTAGGGAGGGAGTTCCAGGATTTTGACCCAACGACGATGAAGGATCGGCGATATACTTCTAAGTCAGGGTGGTGTGTGACTTGGAGGGGAACTTGGAGGTGGTGGTGTTCCCATGTGCCTGCTGCCCTTGTCCTTCTAGGTGGTAGAGGTCGTGGGTTTGGGAGGAGCTGCCAAAGAAGCCTTGGCGAGTTGCTGCAGTGCATCTTGTAGATGGTACACACTGCAGCCACGGTGCGCCGGTGGTGGAGGGAGTGAATGTTTAAGGTGGTGGATGGGGTGCCGATCAAGCGGGCTGTTTTGTCCTGGATGGTGTCGAGCTTCTTGAGTGTTGTTGGAGCTGCACTCATCCAGGCAAGTGGAGAGTATTCCATCACACTCCTTACTTGTGCCTTGTAGATGGTGGAAAGGCTTTGGGGAGTCAGGAGGTGAGACACTCGCCGCAGAATACCCAGCCTCTGACCTGCTCTTGTTGCCACAGTATTTATGTGGCTGGTCCAGTTAAGTTTCTGGTTAATGGTGACCCCCAGGATGTTGATAGTGGGGGATTCAGCGATGGAGATGTCCAAATGCTGCCGTTTAAACTCCTACTCCAACTTACCCTTGAACTATTAGATATGCTTTCACAAAGCTTTTGTAAAAGCAATTGAAAGCTTCCTCTCTCTCTCGTAACCTGACAACCGAACTGGATGTGAAGTAACTTATAACTATCGGGAAAGCCTGAACAGGCTGGGGGTCTTTTCTCTAGAAAAGAGAAGGCTGAGGGGGTGACCTGATAGAGGTCTTTAAAATTATGAAAGGGTTTGATAGGGTAGACATAGAGAAAATGTTTCTGCTTGTGGGGGGAGACCAAAACTGCGGGTCATAAACATAAGATAGTCACAAATAAATCCAATAAAGAATTCAGGAGAAACTTCTTTACCCAGAGAGTGGTGAGAATGTGGAACTCGCTACCCCATGGAATAGTTGAGGCAAATAGTATAGATGCATTTAAGGGGAAGCTAGGTAAGTACATGAGGGAGAAAGGAACAGAAGGATATGCTGAGATTTAGATGAAGTAGGGTGGGAGGAGGCTAATGTAGAGCATAAACACCAGCATAACCGGTTGAGCCAAATGGCCTGTTTCTGTACTGTAAATTCTAAATAATTCTATGTAAATTAGCCACTTATTCCACACTGAGTCCTAATTTTGTATTGTATTGTTCTTGCAGTGCCTTTTCATTACTTCAGGATTTCTTTGAGCTATGAACTAATAATTAGTGCCATGCAATGCTGAAAAAGGTACGTTGTGATACCAATTATACACAGAGAGTGAGTTTGTTTCAAAAAAGGTTTTAAAAAGTTGTCCTTGTGCCAGTGTATTTGTAGTAATGTATGTGCAGTAGGATGTGCCATGTCTCTGAGTCACAGCAGTAGATTCCAACCTGGGTGTCCATGGAGTGTCTGCCGAGGGTTGCTTTTTAAGTTAAAAACAAAGTCTGCACCTGGTCTTCTCCTGGTTTGGGCTCTGCCCTTTCTTTTGTCATGCAGGATGTCTTCAGCACAAAATAAGCAAGATCAATGGTTGTCTTAACGTTTTTGTGTGGCCCCCACCCCCTGAAAATATTGACACAGTCCTGGGAACCCTCCCCGATCCGAACATTCAAAGGGCGCGGTGTCAGCTACCCAAAAGATGGCCGGCGCTATCATTGCATAAAGGCAGCAGAAATATTCTGCAAGTAAGTCAGTAGGTAAAGAAAGATTGAAAAATTAAATGACAAGAACAAAGATCCGATCGCTCAAAGGACTTCCTGGGATCTCCTTGCAGATTTTCAGGGAACACCACCGCCTCCAAGTTCCCCTCCAAGTCACACACCATCCTGACTTGGAAATATATCAGCCGTTCCTTCATCGTCACTGGGTCTAAATCCTGGAACTCCCTCCCTAACAGCACTGTGGGAGTACCTTCACCACACGGACTGCAACGGGTCAAGAAGGCGGCTCACCACCACCTTCTCAAGGGCAAATCGGGATGGGCAATAAATGCTGGCCTTGCCAGCAATGCCCACATCCTATGAATGAATTTAAAAAAAAAGTAACTCCAGTATGAAAACTTATCCATCCGACGTTTTATTGAATTGTTCATTTCATGTTCGTGAGGTGACCTCTTATTAACAGGGGGGAGTGGGTGGGCTTGAGGGTGAGGTGGGGGTCAACAGTTCACTTTCCCTTGTAAGAAAGAAGCCATATGAGAAGTAGTATGAAGTTAGTCCAAGTTCTCTCTGGCTTTACATTCAGGTGACAAGCTGAAAATAATAGCAGGTCCCTGAGTGCAAAACCGGATTTGTGGCTAGTGAATAGCAATGGTGCAAAAATGCAAATAAAAAAACCTTTGCTGATTGCGCAGGGAAGGAGTAACTCACAGCTCTGGAGGGAAGGACAGATGTGGCTTTTGATGCACAGTTTTGAAATTGTTCTTTCCCCATTACAAAAAACATTGAAACTATCAAGGAGAGATAGCATAGAAAATTTAACATTTACCGTAAACAGTTGAGGATTGGGAAGAGTTGCGGAAAAGCATTGTGTTTGTGAACTTCATTGCCAGCAGAGACACAGTATGAGGAAAGAAACAAGAATTACCTTGCACTTTGCAACAAGGCTGCGGTTATATTGCAGTGCCCATAACCGCACAGTGCAATTTGCCGCTGGCAAATTATTTTAGGGGCTTGTGAATTGCCCATCAGAACAGAGCGGTGTGTCTGTGTGCTTCCGTTATATTTCAACAGTGACTACACTTCAGAAGTACTTCACTGGCTGTAAAGCACTTTGGGATGTCCTGAGGACGTGAAAGGAGCTATATAAATGCAAGTTCTTTCTTTCGATATACTCCAAATTGGAAACTTTTAATGTAAACAAAAAATGCTGGAAATACTCGGCAACTCATTTTACACTATCGCACAAAGTCAAAATTACCCAGAAGGTCTTTAAAATGGGGACTGAATGACATTTGTGCTCCCTGGTCCAATTATCCCCTGCACTCTAAGCCTGCTCAACCCGAAGGCAACACTTAATCCAGGCTCCCCACGTGTAACACCACTGACAATCTGGCTAGTTGGGTTCCCAATATATTGTAAGGCTTGGACTCTACATAAGTCCACTGCCTTAAACATCCACTCCCTCCACCACCGGCGTACCGTGGCTGCAGTGTGTACCATCTACAAGATGCACTGCAGCAACTCGCCAAGGCTTCTTCGGCAGCACCTCCCAAACCCGCGACCTCTTCTACCTAGAAGGACAAGGGCAGCAGGCGCATGAGAACACCACCACCTCCAAGTTCCCCTCCAAGTCACACACCATCCTGACTTGGAAATATATCGCCGTTCCTTCATCGTCGCTGGGTCAAAATCCTGGAACTCCCTCCCCAACAGCGCTGTGGGAGTACTTTCACCACACGGACTGCAGCGGTTCAAGAAGGCGGCTCACCACCACCTTCTCAAGGGCAGTTAGGGATGGGCAATAAATGCTGGCCTTGCCAGCGATGCCCACATCCCATAAACGAATAAAAAAAGTAGTTTTCAAACTTTTCTATGTGGGAGACCCCCACAAATATTGGCACTCTCCAAGGTAACCCCCTCCCATCCATCCCAAGATTAGTGACAGCTGTTAAACATAAAGTTTCCTCTTTGTGTGACTGGTTGCTCCAATGCAATGCAAAAATAAGTGGAAATAGCACTTTTTTCCACAGCACTGCTCAAACTCCCCCACTAATAAATTATTGCCATGTCATTCCCTAGAAACACGTGATTTGTGTGTGTGTCAGTTGAACTTTACTATATTTTAGAGAACTATCTGCTATGATAGTTTTATGCTAACTTTGAAAAAAAAAAGCTGGGGCAATGCGACTTTTTAAATATATTAACGGTGCTAAATGTGCATTGCATAACATAACTTTACTTGCAATTAAGCGGGTGCAAGTTTAGGATTAAAAAAAAAGAAAAAATGCACTTTTAAAATGAGTTTGCAGCGCGGACTGTGTCAGGCAGTGTTGCTCCTGTGCTACTGGCACTGGGATCTGCTCACGTCCTCAGCTCAGAGCTCTCTCTCTCTCTTGTAATCTCGCGTTAGTGGCTCCCCATCTACCCTCCCTGCAATTGACAGGCGAGTGTATGCAAACCAAGTCCAGGATTTTCATTTCAACATGGCCACTACCGCAACGTGTACCAGGTTTAGCGACGAGTACCAGCTGTACGAGGAACTTGGAAAGTACGATATATTTGCCATTTGCCTGTCTTTCTTTCTCTGCAAGCGATTGTCCCAGTCCATTTGCTGTCTGCCTTCCCCCCCCTCCCCTCCTCTCCTTGTTCTTGATCCCACTCCCTTGTGTTTCTGCAGTTCAAAAAAAAAATCCCTATTTTTGCCTTTTTTTCTCTTTTTTTCTCTCTCTCCTTCCTAGGGGTGCCTTTTCCGTCGTTCGCAGATGCGTAAAATTGTCCACGGGGCAGGAATATGCGGCGAAAATTATCAACACCAAGAAGCTGTCTGCCAGAGGTGAGTGACCTAGTGGACAAGGAGGGGAGGTGGAAAGAGAGGGAGGGGGGCTTCTGTGGAACATCTCCCACAGAGAGAGAGAGAGGAGAGCAGGGGAGGGGGAGCGGAGAGCTTCACTGGGTGCAAACTGAATGATTTTAGGGCAGAATTACAAGGTTTAAGTGCTTCCCCCAACATCTCTCTGTCTCCACCCATCCCAGCCCTTGTTCCATTCAGTTGCAGCGAGGAAGTGATCGCAGATGTGCACTTGACACGGGCAAGAGCCAGGATTACCTAATGTATCTGCCCAGTATTTTTTTTTTAAAAATGTGCTGCATTTTACCTACTTACTATATTGATTTGAGGGCGAATTTCGCGTTCGGTCGGTATCTACGCCTTTTCCGAGCGATGCACAATGGTATAAATTAAAGGGAGTTACAGGTTTAACAAAAATATGATCAGTCTGGTGTTTCATTGTGCTTGGGACGAGTTGCTACCGAATCCTTACTTACCCAGTGCCTTTGTAAAACTTTATATAGGAAAGGGTTCGCTACATAAAGCTTCCTGCTGTGGTGTTCTTTTGTGTTAAAAGACTGTCTTTCTCTATTTTTTTTGTAATTAAACTGCTGCAATAATGGAATTCGGATAGGATAAGTGTAGCAAGATTCTCCGTACCAGCCTCGTGTGTGTGTGTGTGTGTGGAGTTGGGTGGGAGAAAGGACTGCCTCTTTTAGAGCGCAGAGACTCCGGGGTGAGGTTAAACGCCTGTTAGCACAGAACCGCGCAGTATTCTAGTATTAAATGCATATATATATATATATATTGCACCGCGGTGCTTCTACTAAACCGAAGCCCCTCTGACGGTGGCAGTATCAGAGTCCAAGCGAGCGAGAGACTGCACGAGCAAAAAAGCCCTTTTAAATAATTTAGACAGAGAGTAGGAATTAATTGCGACCGGAACGAGTACATATTTACTGCAAGATGGATCAGTGAGCAGATATTCGAGACCCGCATCCCAAAGTTCAAATTTACACCCCCCCCGCGAATAAATCTTTATTTTTTTTTAACTTTAGGGGCTTGTATTTTGCAATATTACCTCGTGTAAAAACCCCACCGAGTTTGTACTGTTGCACCTGGGACACTAGATAGCAGTTGGTGCAAACTGTGTGTCCTGTAGCGACTCTCTCTCTCCTAATGTCTCAATTCTCTGTGTAAATTGACATATATTCGAAAGCAGCCCTGGCTATTGGAAGGTTAACCCATTGCACGTAATTCTGGTGGGTTTGTGGCTGTATTGATGTAAGCAGGTTAATAAATAGATTGCATTATTTTTTTTAAAAAAAGCAACATTTTCCTAAATTGCAATTCCGCCTTTTTTTTGTGAAAGTGCATTATATTGAGTGATACAAACCATTTGACATTGCTTAGTCGCAGAAACTGAATTGTTGACCTGATTTGAGATGAAACATTTTAAAAGGCACTTAGAACTGTGAACCAAAGGGAGGGGGGGGAGAGAGATTGTCCTTCTTTTAAATGGATCCCGGAAAGCCTGCAATGTGTGTTTAGCTTGTACCCCCGACCCGCTGGGGGTTTTTGCGGGCGGGGGTTGGGGGGGGGGGGGGTAAAGGGGAGGTCAACCATCTGACTAGGGGGGTCACTCCAGCCGCAATGCAGGTGCGAGAGCAGAGCAAGGAGGGAAAGGGAAGGAATAATCGGATTATATATCCCTGAACCTACAAAAAGGGGAGAGCGGTTAGCAAACACCCCCTTTTACTGTTGCAGTGAGTTTTTTTTTTGTTGCAGAATAATAAATTAAAAGATATGCAGCGTGCCTCTCTTGTATCTTCCCCCCTCTCTCTCTCTCTCTCTCTACCCAGGAGATGAATCACGCTGTCCATATCTAAACCACGCACTGGCTGCGACACAGCCGGCTATTTTTAGCCTTTCTTCCCTTGCTATTTTATTCAGCATTGCCATAAGTTGTAAATGTCACGCAGGATTCCGACTATCTACTGGGCGCCACGTTTCCACTTTCGAACCATTGTCTTTTTTTTTAGAAAAAAGAATAAAATAGATTGCAAGTGTTACAAAAGAGTGCATTGATTTTTCTGCAGCAGATTCCCTCTTGTAATAAAGTGGGCTGCTTGTCTCCCTCCCTCCCACCACCTTCTGCAAATCCGATGTTAATGTTAAATGTGTACTCTTATTGAATGACAACAGTTGAATGCTGCAGGGCACTGACTGGAGAGGCTGCTGCTGACTGACTTCCTGACGTTTGTAGATTTTTTTGCAAGTGGGTTTTATTTTTCCATGGGGTAATTTCCAAAGCAAGCGCTAGGAGACGCTATTATAACTCTCCCTGCTTCACACACACACACAGAGCTTTATAAGGGCAGTGCTGTTTTAGCAGATGCACAGCACGCTTCTGTCAGAATGAACCAGTCCCCTTTTGTTGTTTAATAGTGTTTGTTTAAAGAGTATTTACAAAAAAAAATTATAAAGGCAACAAAGAGTGTTGCAACATCTGGAAATAAGCTCTCCACCTTTTCCAAGTGGATAATGCCAGTTCAGGGTAATAAGTGTAAATTCGCATTACAAACGCAGGGGCAGGTCCTATACCATGGTTAACCTTTTAAAATTGTCCAAATGATTTAAAATTGTCCAAATGATTTAAAATTGTCCAAATGACTTTACTCTCATCTCTTCTGCCCCCCCCAGGGTGATGCGTTCTGTAACAGATGTTGGCAGATGACTTGTTAACCAGGGGTCCAAAAAGCAGCACAGGGTCAACTGCAAGGCCCGTTCTCCCCACTTTCCACTTGAGAGGCACCTTGGCTTGAGATTGGGAGCTCTGTGTACGGGAGCCTGCATCTCATGCTCCATGGTGCAGTGCATCAGTGCTCAAGCACACCGTGCTGCCAGCCTGTCAATACATAATGCAGCATGCTTCTATTTATTCTCTTTTTTCTCTCTCTCTCTCTCTCTCTCTCTCTCTCTCTCTCTCTCTCTCTCTCTCTCTCCTGGGTACAGCGCAACTCTGTGAAAATCTATCCAGTCAGTGGGACTGGCTGGGCTGCAGACTTGGCCATGACATCTCTCCTCTCTGCTCTGTCATTGCGTAACCAAAGACACGATTTGCATAAATTTAGGGGTACGGTAGCTCAGTGGTTATGTCACTGGACTCGTAATCCAGAGGCCTGGGTTAATGATCCCGAGACAAGAGTTCAAATCCCACCGCGGCAGCTGGGGAATTTAAATTCAGTTAATTTAAATAAATCTAGAATTAAAAAGCTAGTATCGGTAATGGTGACCGTGACCATACCGGATTGTCGTGAAAACCCATCTGGTTCACTAATGCCCTTCAAGGAAGGAAATCGACCGTCCTTACCCGGTCTGGCCGGTATGTGACTCCAGACCCACAGCAATGTGGTTGACTCTTAACTGCCCTCTGAAATGGCCTAGCAAGCCACTCAGTTGTATAAGGCGACTCGGCACCACCTTCTCGAGGGCAATTGGGGATGGGCAATAAATAAATGCTGGTCTTGCCAGTGACGCCCACATTCCGTGAATTAATTAAAAAAAAAAGCAAATTGGTCTGTGCCTGTGGTTTTTATCCCCCCCCCCCCCCCACTTGTCTCTATGTTAGAATACTTTGCAGCCGCTTGCCAATCACTCTGTCATCCTGGCAGCGAAGCAAAGTGATGCCGAACTAATTTGAGTGGCTGGTACCTTTATTGGGACTTAAATTTGCAACTTTGTATTTGGGAGTCAAATGCTCCACAATTCGAGGTGCTGGGCTGAATATCTCCCTCTGCCTTTTGAATGTTTTCCCCCCTTTTCCTTACTGGAGCTGCGGAGTTTTGTGGGGGGTGCAGTTCATCGTATCGGTTCCTCCCCAAGTGGTCATTTGTGTGAACCTACACGGTTCACATTGGTAGGCTATTTGACTGTGGAGGAGAGTTGCAGAGGAGAATAACCCTGTCCGCACGCCTGCACTCACTCTCCAGTAGTGTGTTACTGGATGGCAATCATGCGCAAGAACTCTGACCTATTATTTTCACCCCCTCCCTAATCCAAAGGGGAGGGAGTCCAGAACAAGGGGGCATAACCTTAAAATTAGAGCCAGGCCATTCAGGGGTGATGTCAGGAAGCACTTCTTCACACAAAGGGTCGTGGAAATCTGAAACTCTCTTTCCCCCCCCAAAAGGCTGTCGAGGCTGGGGGGTCAATCGAAAATTTCAAAACTGAGATTGCTAGATTTTTGTTGGATGAGGGTATTAAGGGATATGGAACCAAGGCGGGTAGATGGAGTTACGAGACAGATCAGCCATGGTCTAATTGAATGGCGGAGCAGGCTCGAGGGGCTGAATGGCCTCCTCCTGTTCCGATGTTCCTAAACCCTTGGTTGAGATTAACTCCACACAGAGCAGGGATCAAACGTACAACCTTGCTTGTCTGTACAGCTCTGTACCACACCATCTACCCACAAAGCTGAGAGGACACTGCCTTTTTGTTTTAGAGGAGTATCTGCAGTTATTGAATATCTTTACAACCATAGATAAGGTAACATCATTAAATATATTGCGTCCGTGGCTGCAAGCTAACAAACCAAATAGCTTGATTTAAAAAAAAAGATATGCATTTGTTCCCTCTCAGTGAAAGTTGTTGTTTTGGCTTATGGAGTGTCTTTCACAGAATGTTGTTCTAGGCCTAGACTTTCTTCCAGTGGCAAGCCATTTATTGAGAATGTGTAGGAATCTTGCAGTTTCTGCGTAACCGGCTTACAGAGTTGGGATTCAATGTGGTGCATTAAAAATCTCTGCGAAATTCTACACGTTTGGCTCCGGGCACAGTTCCAATTGTTTCTACCTGCAAACCATAAACTAGCCAAATCTGTCAAATTCCATTTTTTAACACTTCCATGTTTTACTAGTGTCAGCTGTGGCTCAGTGGGTAACACACTCGCCTCTGAGTCAGAAGGTTGTGGGTTCAAGTCCCACTCCAGGGACTTGAACACACAATCTAGGCTGACACTCCAGTGCAGTGCTGAGGGAGCGCTGCACTGTCGGAGGTGCCGTCTGTCGGATGAGACGTTAAAACCGAGGCCCCGTCTGCTCTCTCAGGTGGACGTACAAGATCCCATGGCACTATTTCGAAGAAGAGCAGGGGAGTTATCCCCGGTGTCCTGGGCCAATATTTATCCCTCAATCCACATAACAAAAACAGATTATCCGGTCGTTGTCACACTGCTGTTTGTGGGAAATTGGCTGCCACGTTTCCCACATTACAACAGTGACTACACTCCAAAAGTACTTCATTGGCTGTAAAGCGTTTTGAGACGTCCGGTGGTCGTGAAAGGCGCTATAGAAATGCAAGTCTTTCTTTAAGTTGAATTTGAACTCCAAGAGGGGAAACATCAAAGCTATTGAAAGACATGTCTTTGCTAACTAAAAAGGAGTCTGTCAAAACGTTGGCACTCTGTTACTGTGTTCTTTTGTCTTAATTCAGGAGGAATAAGTCCCAGTCTGAAACGTCACTTGGCAGCCATGTTGTGTACAGCAAGGCCCAAGATCACAGATACAAAGGCAAAATATTGCGGATGCTGGAAATCTGAAAATAAAAGGAGAAAATGCTGGAAATAGTCAGCAGGTCAGGCAGCATCTGTGGAGGGAGAAACAGAGTTAACGTCAAAGGCTGGTGACCCAGCCTGAAACATTAACTCTGCTTCTCTCTCCCCAGATGCTGCCTGACCTGCTGAGTCTCTCTTTTTTTTATAAACAAAGATCACAAGATGGATGTGGATGAGGAAGCCTGTTTGGCCCATCCTAGCTTATCAGTCCAGAAAAAAAATTCTCTCAAACATCTACCTTATCCTTCAACTCGTAGGCCGTGCTACGGGAGGTCCAACGTGCAATAATTGAAGTGCAGTACTTTAAAGCTTTTGGGGTTTTAAATATAGGTACAATGAACAGAATTGCACGATTTGTAATTAAAGGACATTTATTCTGCCTTGACCTAATTCAAGTTCTGTTCAGAAATTTTTTTTTTAAAAATGGGTTGGTGTTGACTTGTCTGGTAGCACAAGCAGTGGATTGCTGACCTCACTAAGTAAAGGTGGCTGCTACAAGTAGCGGGTGGTGTTTGTCAATTTTAACGCGCCCCAGAGGAGAGTGAAGCTCGTCTGCTTTTGTTGCTGGGTGGGACACTGTGACACGCCTCTCGGGTAGCGGTAGGGGGCACAGGCACAGCCGCGATGGGATGAATGGCCTCCTCCTGTGCGGTATCGTTCTGTGACACGGTCCGCTCGCCCTGCTTGAATCACAGGGTCGTACTGGGAGCCAACCTGGAGAGATCCAGGGTGCGGATTGTGCAAGATTGAAATACAAGAGGAACAAATAAAATCGGTTCTTCGTTTAAAAGTATTCAGACTTCACTGCAGCAATCCTGACTGAAAATGTATAAACTCCAAATTGTGCACCTTAAGTTTTTTTTTGTCAAGTAAAATGTTTTTTCAAAGCATTGGACCTGAACAAACTGCATACTTCATCTAAATGCTATCCTCGATTAGTCCAAGTGAGTTAATAGAAAACTTCCCCACTCCTCCCTTCCACGTACACACATTTCTTTGGATTGGGCACCGACGGGCTGTTTCCTGTCTTTTGCCCACAGCACATTGCTTTGTTTACTTTGACAGAACAGATACAGGATACATTAAATGCTGCTCCCAATGCCACTCCACACTTAATCCCACTGTGAGTAGGTCAACCAGTTTTTCTTCCTGTGCACAGAACTGGCTGAGACTGGTGAAGCTCAGTATTTGAGGGAGACAGTCATTCTAATGCCACTGAGATCTGACTTTGGGGTCTTGCCTAACGCCTTAGAGTTGTAGCTACCAAGAGTGCTGGCTTTAATTTCCAACCCGTTCCTAAATATAATTCCAAAATATTTGTATCCAGCATCTTGGTGAATATCTGGTTGGAAATGGGTTTGTTGATCATAGAGATAGGTACAGACTGAGAGGATTCAATTCTCCAAGGGGCAGTGTTTCCTACATAGCTGGGGTGGGTGAGAAGTAAAGCATTTCTGTTGTATGTGTAGAACAACAGATCAGGGTTGAATATCGGAGATGTGAATATGGATGAATATTCTGCAGTTTGTCTTCACTACGTTTGGGGATTGAAGCAAATCTATGCAAAACCTTCCTTTGGGAGATTAAATAGGTGAGGCAGAATCAATTATCTGGTAAGATTGTGCATGACCTGAAGCAGTAGAGTGTGTGATGGGTCAAATGGGCTATTCAGATTCCATGCTTGTGTTACTTAGCCAACCGGATCTGCCTACCACGAGTTGTAATGTATCAGTACTATAGATGCCTTGCTGATTGCTTTATTGCACCCTATTAATACACATAGTCTTGCTACTAGTTATTATTCCTCCGCAGTGTCAGCTGTGGCTCAGTTGGTAGCACAGGTTGTGGGATCAAGTCCCACTCCAGGGACTTGAGCACGTAAAGCTAGGCTGACACTCCACTGCAGTGCTGAGAGAGTGCTGCACTGTTGGAGGTGCCTGTCGGATGAGATGTTAAACCGAGGTGGACGTAAAAGATCCCGTGGCACTATTTCGAAGAAGAGCAGGGGAGTTATTCCCGTTGTCCTGGCCAATATTTATCCCTCAACCAACATCATAAAAATAGATTATCTGGTCATTATCACATTGTTGTTTGTGGGAGCTTGCTGTGTGCAAATTGGCTGTTGCGTTTCCCACATTACAACAGTGCTTCAAAAGTACTTAATTGGCTGTAAAGCGCTTTGAGACGCTATGAAAGGCGCTATATAAACACAAGTCCTTCTTTCTTTTCCAATCACTGGCCTTCCTTTACTTGGCAAATTAGATGTGGCAACAACAAGGCCTGGTATCCCCAAACCGCTGTACTGCAGAGGAATGGGAATTAACCCAACAACATGTCTTCACCAGCCTAGAAATGATGCCAGAGAAACCCAGTTAACAAACAAATATTTGTGTTGTGAGTTTGGATGACAGCACAGTGTAAACTCACCAATCTCGCACTCCCAGCCGGGAGCCGTGCTTGAAGGGAGTGCTGCGTGTTCCCTGCTGGGCACAACGAACTGTTTGTTCAGTGCCAGATTACCTTTTCTAATAAAGAAAGTTGGTTGCACTACTGCGAGCACTTCAGCTAATTCTTCACACTAGCGGCATACACTATTGCAATCAACTTAATTCCACTGAAGGATAGCTGGTTCAGTGAGCAATTTCCTTTATAAAAAAAAATGCAAACAAACTCTTCTTTATTATCTCTCTACAGGCAAGTGTAGTTTAATACAGTGTTGATAAAAGGAAGCTGTTGTTGCCCTATCTCTGATCTTTGCACCCTTCAAGTGCAGGCAGCATCAGTGAACTTATTGTCCTGCACCACGAGTCTGTAGCTTGCTTGGTTTCTTGCGTCATCTGAGCTGCGAGTTTCCTTTTTCCTTTACAAAATGATGATACTAGACCTGTTTTGGTTTTAAATTGCAAATCTATAATGCATTAAAAGTCTGGTGTATCGTGCGCAGTTCCTATAAGCATCACACTTATTTCCTGTCACACTTCAGCCGTCACACGTTGGTGTATCCTCCAACTCGCTGTGGCTGTTACCCGAGAATACAAACACTTAAAGCATTCCTATGATATTCCTCCCTGCTTTTTATTTTTTTTTACTGTCACACTGCACTTTAAATTATAAAGATATAATAGAAATCTTTGTTTCTGTGCATTTAAAAAAATATATATAATTTTTAAAATTTATTCATTCATGGGATGTGGGCGTCGCTGGCAAGGCCAGCATTTATTGCTCATCCCTAATTGCCCTTGAGAAGGTGGCGGTGAGCCGCCTCCTTGAACCGCTGCAGTCTGTGTGGTGAAGGTACTCCCACAGTGCTGTTAGGGAGGGAGTTCCAGGATTTTGACCCAGCGACGACGAAGGATCGGCCGATATACTTCCAAGTCAGGATGGTGTGTGACTCGGAGGGGAGCTTGCAGGTGGTGGTGCTTCCATGCACCCGCTGCCCTGGTCCTTCTAGGTGGCAGAGGTCGCGGGTTTGGGAGGTGCTGTCGAAGGAGCCTTGGCGAGTTGCTGCAGTGCATCTTGTAGATGGTACACACTGCAGCCACGGTACGCCGGTGGTGGAGGGAGTGAATTTTTAAGGTGTTTGTTTGAATTGCACATTAAAGTCGTCATAGCGAAGGTAAGTGGCAGTTATGGGACATTTGTTCAATGTGTAAAATGACTTGTCTGTTGAACTTTTGGAGTATGCCATTCATCAGCGCAATGTATTTTGGGTATCAAAAATCACATTGTATCCTACTTCAAATATTATCAATCAACCGGCCTGCCCCAGCATACAACCTCCTTTAGAAGTATACCAAGGGGTGTGGGAACTGTCCCCTGGTCGATGTGTGTTTAGTGATGGCTCAAACATAGCCGGAAATTCTCTCATTGCTATTTTTAGCAAATTTTAAGACTTTAAAAAAAAAAGAACACTTTCACTGTTATATACTGTTAAGGCTATACAAAGCCCGGGTTAGACTGCACCTGGAGTACTGTGAGCAGTTCTGGGCACCACACCTTAAGGATATATTGGCCTTGTAGGGAGCACAGCGTAGGTTTACCAGAGTGATACCTGGACTCAAAGGGTTAAATTACGAGGAGCGATTACCCAAACTAGGGTTGTGTTCCCTGGAATTTAGAAGGTTAAGGGGCGATCTGATCGAAGTTTTCAAGATATTAAGGGGAACAGCTGGGGTAGGTGGAGAGAAACTATTTCCATTGGTTGGGGAATTCTAGGACTAGGGGGCAGAGTCTAAAAATTAGAGCCAGACCTTTTCAGGAGTGAAATTAGGAAACACTTCCACACAGAGGGTGGCAGAAGTTTGGAATTCACTTCTGCAAAAGGCAATTGATGCTAGATCAATTGTTAATTTTAAATCTGAGATTGATTTTTTTGTTAACCAATGGTATTAAGGGATATGGGGCAAAGGTGGGTGTATGGAGTTAGGCCACAGATCAGCCATGATCTCATTGAATGGTGGAACAGGCTCGAGGGGCTGAATGGCCTCCTCCTGTTCCTATGTTCCAACTGTTTGCCTAAAAATAGGAAATCACCCTGTCTGTGGTGTTGCTAACACACAGCAGCAAAGAGACAGCTTTCCCCAGTGTTCCCAAATCCAGTTTCCTCACCAGATTAATTATATTTGTCCTACATGGACATTCAGAAGATGCAGTACAGAATCACAGTCAATCTGCAAACTGCTTCTAGCTATTATTTAACTATAACTATTCTGTAATCTGTCGTCTTTATTGACTTTTTCTACAATATCAATTAATTGATGACTGCATGGATTTTCTGTCATGGAAACATTCAATTTAATTTATTTGTTAATCCTGCAAATTCTCTCCACTTAAAGCAGGTAACCCACAATTAGCATAAATTCTCATTGCAATTTATAACATTAGCTGTTGCTGTGATGAGATCGTTTAAATTATTATAACGTGTTTAGCTAGGTGTGAATGCAATATGTTCTTCTGTATATCTCGCTATACTGTAATAGACCCACCGACATTATTTGAAGAAGAGCAGGGAGTTCTCCGAGTGTCCTGGCGAACATTCCTGCCCCTGAACCACCACCACCGAAATAATCAAGAACTTGTCTTGTATCATAACATAAGAACTAGGAGTAGGAGCAGGAGCCGGCCATACGGCCCCTCGAGCCTGCTCCGCCACTCAATAAGATCATGGCTGATCTTCGACCTCCACTCCATTTCCCGCCTGCTTCCCCATATCCCTTGATTCCCCCGAGAGTCCAATAATCTATTCACCTCAACCTTGAATACACTCGACGATTCAACAACCACAGCCCTCTGGGGTAGAGAATTCCAAAGATTCACAACCCTCTGAGTGAAGAAAGTCCTCCTCATCTCAGTCTAAAATGGCCGAGCTTTCCATGTTCTCGGAACATTCCAAAGCACTTCCCAGCCAATGAACTACTTTTCAAATGTAAACGCTGTTGTAATGTAGGCAAACGGGGCAGCCAATTTATGCCCAACAAGATCTCACAAATGAGAGAAATGATATCTGTTTTAGTGGCGCCGGTTGAGAGATGCAGCGTGGCCGGGACACCAGCAGAACTCCCCGGCCTTTCTCCCAATAGTGCCATGGGGTCTTTTATGTCCACCTGAGCAGGTGGAGGGCGCCTCGGGTGAACGTCTCATCTGGAAGATGGCAGCTCTGGCTGCACAGCCCTCCCTCAGTACTGCACCGGAACATCAGCTTGGATTATGTGCTGAAGTCTCGGGGAGTGGGGCTTTTGAACTCGTGCCCTCCTGATGCTGAGACAAGAGTGCTACCAACTGAGCCAAGGCTAGCCGGTTAGCTCATTGCTGTTTGTGGGATCTTGCTGTGTACAAAATGGCGGCTGCTTTTTCCTAAATAAGTAGTAATTGAATTTCAATGTCGTGTATGCGAAGTGGATTGAGATGTGATAAAGTGCTACGTAACTGCAAGTCTTTTTTTAATGGGAGAATTGAATTGATGAGGTTTACATGTGTTTGAGGTTTCCTTAGGTGCAAACATTAATTTAGCTCATTTCCTTCTTCATTGCAACTGCAATCTCATTGTCTTCCTTGCCAAAACGAACATAATCTATGCACAGCAACCTACAGAACTGATGTGTCTCAATTTGCTGCAATTACAGCTGTCTGTAGTGAAATGCTGTATATGTTCTTCAGCCACTGAAGTAAACAATTGCAGGATTACTGGGTGAGTCATGGATGAAGCATGCACTAACAGTGTATTTAATGTAGTTACTGCCTCTTGGGGTGTGGGGGGGGGGGGAGAAAAACAGTCACTTCCCATCGGCACATTGTTTCCTGAAGAACTGACCAGATTGTGCTCAAAATCTGTTCTCTTCATTTCCACAATTTGAGGGGAGGAAACCACCATTTTGATTGTGCATTACTTATTTTTCTCCGTCACATCCAGTGCACTGTTCTCGCTTTTGATTTATGTTGACATGAAATATTGTCTGTCTCTCTGTCTCTCTGTCTCTGTCTCT